>JARGCV010000090.1:247500-1447500 GCA_034064705.1 Bothrops alternatus
TTTCTAGTTCCTGTTTCCTGCTTCCTGCAGAGACGCAGGCAAGGCAGGAGCCCCACCCAGTAAGCTTGTTGGCTTGTCAAACAAGGTGAGGCCACTCTCTTTTTACACAGAGAGTGGGGGGGGGAGCACAAGTGCCTCTCTCTCTGGAAATGGCAGAGGAGGCTGGGAGCCGCAGGGGAAGGCTCAAAGAGCCACATGTGGCTGTGGAGCCGTAGGTTGCTGACCTGTGTACTAGCGCATTGAGGATTCTCCAGCATGATGAGTGTAGAATCCACCGGTGGGTAATTTCAGCCTTCCTGCTCAGATGAGACTAAGTCAGAACTTTAGCCACGCCTCCCTCTGGGTGTGTGTTCCCAGTTTTTGACTTAGTCTCAGCTCAGTAGGGCGCAATTCTTTTGGCTCCTTAGTTAGACTAGGTTAATTGATTTCTAATTGGATTTAATTCTTTTCAAAGTTTCTAAATTGTAGTATTTTCTTCCTCATTTAAATTTGGACTCAATTTGGCTAAATTCAATGTTGGAAATTTATCAAAACTTGTGGCTTCAAGCCTAAAAGGCTCAGGGCGAAGGCTGCAGGCCCATCTTGGGTGGGGCTTTCAGCCCCGTTCGTGCGGATCAGTGGGAGAGCGGAGCAGCTGGCCAGCTGGCTAGCAGAGAACGGAATCTTGTCAGAGCTCGTTCTGACCGGAGGCTTTCCTTTTCCCTGCTCTTTGTCGAGGCCGCGAGGCTTTCCTGCAGCTTGGAGTTCGGATCGCAGCGGAGGCTGCGCAACCAACAGCAAGTGCCTCTTCGAACGGGGGGAAGAGGGGGTTTCTTAAATTGGTGTATGATTAAGAGCTTCTCCCTGGCAGGGAGCTTTGTTTCCCTTTCTCCCCAAAGTTCTCGGCTTGATCGTCATTTTAACTGGCGCTGAAAGGGCGCAGACGCCATTTTTGACTGTGTGCTCAAGACGTGGTGACCATTTTGAGAGGCCCACAGGCGCGGACGCCATTTTGTAAGGACCTTGTGTTCCTCTGAAATCTATTGGGGCCTTCTTTGATTGTTGCCTGACCTGCTGTGTCAGGCCTGTACCGGGGGGGAAATCTTTCAATATCTCTTCAAGATACTTGATGTGTTTTCAGGAGTTTCAATTGTCTCATTGCCTTTGTATTATTGTCTTTATTACTCATTGAGGTCTGGTTACACACCCTCAATACCTGTGTGAGTGGAGTGAAGGGAAATTGTATTTCAGAACCACCTGTTAGAATTAGTCTGTGGCGCTTTGCCACAAGGCGTAGACAGGCAGTTCTAGGAAGCTGTGTGCCTGTCCTTTGCCATTGCTGTTGTTTAAAGTGAGGATCGGTTTTCCATCTCTGACAACTTGATCTACGTCTTTGGATTCCCCCCATTTCTGGGTAACTCCTAACCGGATTATCTAGACTGCAATGGCAGACAGTTCCTTTCCCCAGACACCACAAGGCTCTGGCGTTCCTCCTGCACAAACAAAACACAGATCTTCTGATTTGGACGTGGGGGGGGGAGAAAAAAGCCAAGACAAAACATCTATTTACCAAAGAGCCCTTCAAGGCAGCCGAGCAAGAGGCCTCGAGGAGACATCAGGCACTGGAGAGAATTCTCCAAAGCACAAAGGCTCATGTCTACTGAGGCTGAAGTGGTCCCCCCCGCTTCATTGGACACTTCTTCATTTGAGCCTACATTTGTGCCTTCTTATGATGCCCCTCGGGCATGGTCTCCTCGGGGAAACTGAACAGGTTGGTCCCCCTCGCTCCTCATCTTCCTCTGTACAACAGGGGCCTGAGGCCACATATTTCCCAACGGAGGTTGGGGTTGGTTCCATGGAACAACATGATTTGTGGTCTGAAAGACAATTCCAGGCATTCATGCACCATGCATTTAGGCAATTTATGGCATCATCTGGGAATCAACAGGTGGTTTTGCAACCACCACTGCCTCCATCCATCCCTCCTTCTCAAGGGGGACGTACCACAGTCCCGGGTTCTGGCATCTCTGAGACTTCCTCCCAGCTAGGCGAGGAAGGGTCAGTGGACCTGGAGATAGCTGACACGCCCATGTCAGAGGATGAGGAGGCAGTGCCTGAATAGGCATCAACTTTGGGTCTTTTTGACCCTTCTCTTTTTAGATCCCTTCCTACGAAGGCATGTACCACGGCCAACCTCACTTCGGCACAGGAAGACAAACCTTCCACTTTCACTAGTCAATAGTCTAACCCTTTGTTTGCAGAGCAAAATGTGGAGGAAAAGCAGATTCCTTGTCCGCTTGTATTCCGTACTACGGTACAGAAACAGTGGTCATCTCTGGCCACATTACCTTCTCCCAATAGTACAGAAAAGAAACTATACAATGTTTCTTCTTCCTTTGCTTCCCTATTAGAGGTGCCTGCTGTGGACACTCCTCTAACTTCTTTGTTTTCCACTTCTGCAATTCCAGGGGATATGGCTGAGGCCTTGAAGGCAGAGGACAAGAAATTCGAGTTCTCTCTTCGCTGAGCTCACCAGTCCTCTGCATGGGCGATCAAGGCTGCAACTTCATCTTCCTTTTTCGCAAGGTCTTCAATCATGTGGCTCCGCGAACTTCAAGCCCTCATTCCCCCTGACCAGGTTCGGACACATCAGATGCTAGGGAAGCTAGCGGCTGCTTCAGAGTACATGGCAGACGCTTCTCTTCATTTGGCCATTCGGTTCCGCTAGATCTATTGCAGCCACAGTTGCCTCTCGTAGACTGTTGTGGCTGAAACAGTGGTGGACTGACTTAAAGTCCAAGTGGCGTCTGTCGATGGCCATGTACAGTGGTACACACTTATTTGGTTCAGTCCTTGAACCACACATAATGGAGGGCAAGGACAAATGTAAGATTCTGGTACATTCCTCCAAAAGGTCGGATAGGTGGCCCCAGCAAGAGTTTCGCAGGCAGGCTTTCCGTCCCAGTGATTCCTGGGAGTGGAGGCAGCCCTTTCGGGCCGGGCAGTCCTGGGATTGGTCTAGAGGCTTGCGATCCTTTCCCCTCAGACAGGATCGTCAACAGGACCGCCAGAACATCAGAGCCAAGGGCCTATTCCAGACCAAATGTCCCTTCCAGGGCTTGGGGAGCCGTCCCTACAGGCGGTCCAAGTGACACCAAGGAGGACTCTCCCATAGGGTCAACTGGCATTGTTCAGTGTCATCTGGGAGGCAACCACCACAGACTCTTGGGTCAGAGAAACCATAAAATATGGTCTATCTCTAGAGTTTTACTCTCCTCCCCCAGATTGTTTCATACAGTGCCCAGTATCATGAAACACAACCAAAGCAACGCTAGTAGCCATGGCAATCTCACACTTGTTGGAAATCAAGGCCATAGAACTGATTCCATAGGATCAGATAGGAGAGGGGTTTTACTCCATTCTGTTCGTGGTCCCCAAAGCCTCCGGAGGATGGAGGGCGATACTGGGCTTAAAGGATCTGAATTACTTCCTGACTTACAGAAGGTTCAAGATGCAGACCCTAAAGTCCATCTTAGCCAGCATCAGAAAAGGGGTTTTTTTCTCCTCTATAGATCTGACAGAGGCATACCTACACATCCCGATACTTCCAGCACACCGCAGGACACGCACCGGCTTTACCAATATAGGGCCCTCCCTTTTGGTCTCTCTTCGGCCCCAAGGGTTTTCACAAAAATTTTGGCAGTATTGGCGGCCCATCTCAGGATGATGCCAGTGCGCGTACAATGCTATCTTGACGATATCCTAGTGCAGTCCAGATCCTTCCAGTCAGCTCAGTCAGACCTGGAAATCACGATACATATGCTTCAGGTTCACAGGTTCTCCGTGAACGTCAAGAAGAGCCACACAATCCCCACAAAGCGCCTCTTTCACCTAGGGGCGATAATAGATTCAGATCTTTGCAAAGTTTATCTTTCACAGGAGCGTCAGGCCAACATCCGAAAGCTCATACACCAGGTTCGGAGAGAGAAAGCAGTGCCTCTGGTCCAGCTGTCTGAACTCCTGGGAAATATGGTTTCTTGCATGGGGATCGTCCCGTGGGCCAGACTCCACTCCAGAAGCCTTCAGTGGTTCCTCCTTCCCTTTCAGAAACAGAACCTCAGTGCTCACACCAGAAAGGTCAGAGTTCCTCATCACACTCTGCTATCTCTTCTATGATGGGCTTCATCCGCCATGAACAAGGGGACCATTTTCAAGAAACCTATCAGGCTCACCTTAACCACAGATGCCAGTCTGTTTGGTTGGGGTGCACATCTTCAGACTTATCTGGCCCAGGAACAGTGGTCCCGGTCGGATCTAGCTCACAATATAAATTGGCTCGAACTCAGAGCCATACACTTAGCACTCCGATGGTTTTCCTCCCTAGTGTCGGGAAAACACATCTTGATTTTGACAGACAACGTTGCAGCCAAGGCTCACGTCAACAAACAGACCCAATCCTGGGCACTCATGCAGGAGGCCCTGAATCTAGGTCTGTGGGCAGAGTCCACTCTGGGTTCTATCAGGGCAGAGCACATATCGGGGGAGACAAATTGACAAGCAGACTCACTGACCAGGGCCACAGTGGACCACTCGGAGTGGCGCCTGGATCCGGCACTATTCAGAAAAACCTCAAACAGGTTTGGCCATCCACTTATGGATCTCTTTGCCTCCCCGACAAACGCCCAACTCCCCAGGTTCTTCACCAGATTTCCGACATGGGGGAGCGGAGAGAACGGACGCCCTCAGGTGCAAGTGGCCGGGGGGGGGTCTGCTTTATGCCTTCCCTCCCCTTCCATTGTTACAGGGAACCATCCACAAACTGATTCAGGAGCAGGCGGAGTTAATATTAATTGCCCCACATTGGTCGTGACGTCCGTGTTTGCCGACCTTGTGGATCTGTCGCTCTCACCTCCATGGAGGATTCCTCCGGACCAAGTGGCTCTCAGCCAAGGGAATCTTCAACATCCAGATCCTCAGTGGCTTCAGTTAGCCACTTGGCACTTGAGTGGGAGAGTTTAACTAATCAATCCTATTCATCCGGGGTGATCTCGATGATTCAAGCCTCAAGGTGCCCCTCAACTAATAGGATTTATGACACCACATGGAGGAATTTCTGTATGTGGTGCACTAAACAATAGCTCAGGCTGCTTTCAGTCACCATTCCCAACATATTGGAATATCTGCTGGAAGGTTTAAATAAGGGTTTATCACCCAACACCATCCGCAGGCAGGTTGTGGCCTTGTCAACGGTTCTTACCTGTGACAACTTGATTCCGCTATCACAACACCCGGCAGTTAGTGCTTTTCTGAAAGGGGCAGTTAACTCTAGACCCCTGATGGTGCATCTCTATCCATTTTGGGACTTGCCTAGGGTGTTACAGGCTTTAACCTCTCCTCCGTTCAAACCTCTCAGGTCTTGTTCTCTTCATTTTCTTTCTTTAAAAGTGGTATTCCTAGTAGCTATCACGTCGGCCAGGAGGAATTCAGAATTAGCCGCATTCTCAGTCAGGAGTGATCTATGTATGTTTTTTGAGGATAGGGTGGTTTTTAGATTGGACCCTTCTTTCATTCCAAAGGTTAATACATAGTTTCATAGGTCCCAGGATCTGGTTCTTCCAAGCTTCTGTCCTAACCCTTCCCATCGTTTGGAAAGACAGTGGCATAAGTTGGATGGGCACAGGGCTCTGCGCTACTATATCAAGCAAACCTCGGTCTTTCGCAAGTCGGAGGCCTTGTTTGTGTCCTTTCAACCTTCTGCCATGGGTCGGAAAGTCTCCTCTTCGACCATTGGTAGGTGGATTAGAGCTTGCATTGCTAGGGCCTATCTTTCTCAGTCACTTCCAGTTCCTGCGCACATCACGGCTCACTCGATGCGTAGCGCAGCGGCATCAGCGGCCTGGTCCACCCAGGCTTCAGTCGAGGAGATTTGTAGGGCAGTGACGTGGTCATCCCCATCCTCATTCGTCACACATTACAAAATTGATAAGTTTGCAGCGGCGGACGCTGCGTTCAGTAAATGGGTTCTACAGCAGGTAGTTTCTTCTTGGGTGACACAAGCCTAGACTTTTCCCTCCCCGTAGGGACATGAGGGGCTTTGGTATGTCCCACCGGTGGATTCTACACTCATCATGCTGGAGAAGGGGCGTTGTCTTACCTGAACGCCTTTTCTCAGCATGATGATATAGAATCCACACCCTCCCATTAGGGTAATCTAGGCAAGTGTTTTGTTTATTGGAGCCATTGCGCCAGAGTTGGTCATGGATACTTTGCCTCGTCAAAACTGGGAAAACACACCCAGAGGGAGGTGTGGCTAAAGTTCTGACTTAGTCTCATCTGAGCAGGAAGGCTGAAATTACCCACCGGTGGATTCTACATCATCATGCTGAGAAAAGGCATTCAGGTAAGACAACGCCCCATTTCCCTTTGCTTAGCATGCTGGAGAAACAGACCTCCAAATCTGGCAAATACTAGTGAACAAGAGGGAGGGGAAATCCCTCAGCACACTGGGGGTGTGGTGCTCAAGTCCAAAATAACCTCTGTTTACAACTTTTCCTTTCAGCTCCCCCATTAAGTTTTTTAGGAAGCCGGCTGAGAAGATTGCAGAATGGTGATGCCTGATTGGAGGGGATTTGGCAACTAGCTGTAAGATTGCCACCATCCAAAATGTGATTCTGTGACCAAGGGGATGGGGCTTTGTGTAATATTTTATGATGGTTAGAAGTGCTTTGTAGGGTGTAAAGAACTAACTCCAAAACTGTTGTGACTGAACAGTCATTAAATGAAGTCATAAATTGAAAACTACCTATATTCCACATAGAAGATAATAAAAGTCTTCTTATTCCAGCACTACTATTCCAGTATTATTTTTTAAAATTATTTTACTTGAATTTGAGTATAGCTTCAGACATTAATGAGTAACAATGTACTTTTTGAAAACCATACATAATAAGAGAATAATCTAGATAGAAAATTTATCAGTTAGAACTTGAATACTTTTCAGGATATATACAAATATATAAATAGTACAAGATTGACTTTCAAAAATACTTAATATATCACCATCAGTAATAGTGTTTTAAATTACTATTTATTGAAACTCCCTTCTATAAAAGAACAAATATGGAAGTAATTTATTTTTATGCTAACGTGCACCTTTTGGCCAACTCATGAATTGATTTTATAATTTGGATCTTTGGTTTTTCTTCACTTGTGTATAATAGTGGTATGGGATTCATGTACCAAGGGCAGCTTTGTTTTTTGGCTTTTATTTTTATAAATTCTGTCCTCATTTCCATCCTTTCTCTACCTCGCTACTTCTTGTTATGAGGGTCACAGTATATGCAGGAGACTTCAAAGTATTTCAATCCTAGTGGTAATTAAGCATATGCCTCTGTATATTACTAAGATGAAAAAAATAGTAAACAAGCATGAAATTCATGAACATAATTCATATGTAGGGAGATATAAAAAAAGAGGACACTGCAGAAGAAAGACTGGCATACATATTTTTATATGTTTCCCTTCTAGTGGGAAAGTCACTACATTGGAACTTGTTCCTGAATTGGGAATTTGGTTCGTTACTTTTAATAGTAAATATATTGCCATCACTGTGCTTAATGATTTACAGAATTTCCAGTGACCAAGGTATAAAGCTCTAAGACCCAAAAAGGTTTATGCAGAACGTTAACTGGATAAAGCAGTTTGTTTGTTATACCTAATTATTGGCTATAGTTCAAGGCTTTAGTTTAGAGTGCTTTTAGTTATCTGTTCATGTTTTCTCTGCCTGTGTTATAACAGTTTAGGATAGTGGTGGCGAACCTATGGCACGTGTGCCAGAGGCGGCACTCGGAGTCCTCTCTGTGGGCACGTGCGGTGTCATCCCAGCCCCGCCTCCGCCGTGGCCCCCTCCTCACCAGCAGCCCCCCTGGAGCAGAGTTGCTCCTGGGCACGGCCCAACAGAGCACTGCAGCCAAGGACATAGCCAGGCAGCAGGGAAGAGACTCCACCCTTGCATCCCATAATGTGCAGATGATGCTGCGGGGTATGAACTGAGGACGTTGCTGCCATGGTGCAGGACCGCCTGGGCCATGAAGGCGGTGTGTGGCCCTGTGGGTGGGTGGGGCAGGGGGCGGGCAGGGCAGAGCAGAGCAGGCAGGGCGAGAGCCAGAGCAGGGGCAATGGGCGGTTTTTGGGCACTCGGTCTCTAAAAGGTTCGCCATCACAGGTTTAGGATTTCTGGTTACACTACATCCTATATTTTTTCCACCTCCAAAATTCTGCTCTGTTAACTTTCCTCAATGATTCAGAACAGATTTTGCAAAACAAAAATGACATGAGGATTTAGCTAGAGGTGTGGTGGGGGGGAGGGGTGTAAAACCAATATCTCTGTTCCATCATGAGGTTATTAATGGCTTCAAATCTTCATGTTACATCAAATATGTTGTAACTTGAAACAAAGACTACAGGTTCAAATTCCAGTTCCTAGGGAAAGTAGCTGAAAAAAAATCTCTATAGGTAGTTCTTGCTTAATAACTATTCGCTTAGTGATTGTTAACAATCATGGTGGCACTAAACAAATAATACTTACACTCACTTCCTAAATTTAAGTGGCTGTTAAAGTGCCCATGAGATCAAAATTCAGGCAGACTACCTGCACTTACACTGTAAGGGTGTTTTAACATCCCCACCCGCCTAACTCCCCCCAATCTCTCTCTCCTTTTTGCTGCCCTGCAGGCAGCATTCCTCAGTGGCAGCAATGGCTTTGGGACTGAAGTAGAGGGCTCAGAAGCTTTCCAAAGCATGAGAATGATGTGCGCAATTTGGAGAATGGTGAGTTTTCTCTCAATGTTTCAAAAGGCCACAGTAGCATTCCAAAGTTTTGCAAGAACAGCACACACTATTTGGAGAATAGTGTGAATCACCTCAGGAAGACGGTCTGGCATGGCCAGCAGCTGTCTCACATAGTGTCAGGTTGCCTCAGCATTAGCAGGTGGGAAAGGGACAAAGATCTACTGAGAATGGCAGTTCCTGCAAGGGCAAGGCAGTGGGCATGGCTGGGACTCAGTGCTACGGTAGGATAGCTGGTTGCAGTACAGATCTTGAGGTGGCATTCCTTGGTAAGAGTGCTACTGATTCTGACTAGAGGTCCAGGGCAGTAGTAGCTGGCTGAATCTGCTCAGATTCTGTTGCTGCTACTGCTAAGGAGTACCATTGTGCAGGGTGCCAGAATGGCAGAGTTGAGGGAAATAGACGGATAGGGAAAGATCAAGAAGAGGAAGCATTTTACCTTACAGGCTTGCAGCTGGAAAGGACCAAGTCAGAAATGGAATGAGTCAAGATGGCTTTTTTTGCCTAATGACTGGTAGAATTCAGTTAATGACAACAACATGGACTGCCGAGATGATCAGAGCTAAGCAATAAGGTATCAAGCTTTATCATTATATCATTTAGCAATGAATATTCCAGAGTCTGTTACTATTGTAAGTCAAGGAGTATATGCTTTTATTAGACTCTTCTGTATCTGTATCATCTGATTGGCCTCTGTGTGATACTGTATGAATTCAAAAGATGGGCCGTAGCCAGATCCATCATGATTCTTCTATTCTATGAAAAGAGTTCTTTTTTAGGTTAGAGACCATTGTGTCCACTTCTATTGTGCTACAATTCTTTGGCACATCAGCATTGACTCTCCTAAGATGTAGCATAATGGTAGAGTATTGGAATAGGATTTTGGAGCCAGGGGGAGTCCTAGATTCAAGTTTACCCTTAGTCATGGAACAAACTGAGTTTCTTTGGATCAGTTACTCTCTTTCGGTCCAACCTACTTGACAGGATTGTTATCTGGTAAATTGGACTGGGGAAAAAATAAAGGCTAATCCCCCTTTAAGCTTCCTACAGCTTCTGAAAAACAGTGGATATAAGTCAGATAAAAACAAAGTAAATAATATTGATTAAGGTTGACATAAGGAAGATCCTAGCATGGTACTGCCAATAGGATTTTGGGGGCAAATATAATTGTGGTAACGGAGTGACAATGCAAGAATTGCCATTTTTATGCAGTAATCTTGAAAATTCTTATCTTCAACACTGTTCCAAGTACACTTCTTAGTTATACTATAGCCCATTAGAAATACTGTGGGCAGAAGCTTATCTGAGCAATGATTATTGAAAGGATTTAAATAGCATTCTCAATACATGAAATTTGATCAGTTGGAGATTGCATTTAATGGTTTAAGGATATTTAAGATTATGTCGAAGTGAGATTCTTGTATACAGTAAATAAAGTATTACAAAGTGCAAACTATAAAATGTCTAGAAATTAGTATGGACTTTTGTAGGCTCGAGTATTATTTTTAACAGACAAAACAGTAATCTTCTTAGTTTATCCAGCTACATATGGAGTGCCTGATAAAAATGAGCTCAGTAATAAGTATGCTTCAACTATTTGAATAACTTAGAAAACTGATATGTTTTTAAATTGGACATAATTTTTTAGCTTGGCATCTGTGTTTTAAACTTGATTTATATTACATTTTAGCATAATTTTTAGTTAGCAGGTTTGTATTCTTGAAATGAATCTTGGATGGTTAGGTGAAACTGATTAAAGTAGTTGCACTGGTCCCCTTGTCAGTAGAATTAATATTGAGGTAGAAAATTGTATCATTAATATTTATAGTTCCTAGATTCTCTTCATATCCTAGTTATTTTTGTTTGAAATTGTGAACTGATGACCTCCAGAAATTCTGACAGTATTCCCAGTTTTTATCCTTCTGAATTTATTTATATATACTGATCTTAAAAGATACTTAAAAGTAAAATAGAGACTATTTTATGCTGCTTCTCAGTTGCCTGTGACTTTTAGAAAATGTACCTTGGGATTACTACTAAAGAGCAAACACTTTTAGAAATATCTTTTGTTTACTTGGATTTTCTTTCTTTTGTTTATGTATTACAGATCCATCAAGGAAGCCAACAGAGGGAAGATTGCATCGCCAAACTCTTTCAGTCCCAGTCTCCTGCTTTGGCCCTCTGATGGCAGTTGGCATTTCGCTGTGAAACTTGCCAAGCTGGACGCCACAGTTTTGAACGACTACTCTTTGGCAGCTGTTGTGCCCTCTTCTGAGACAACTAATCATGCAGTCCTAGCCTGTAGTACAGGCATTCATGAAGAGCACTATGTAAGTGAAGCTGTGGAAAACAATGTGTCAGACTGCAGGGAATACAGAGATGCTGGCACCATTACTGGTAGGTAATAATCTTGACCTTTCTGTCTTAGTATTGACAACCTATCATCTGCAATGTCATTTGGGAGGAGTTCACACTTCAAACTAATTGGAGAGTGAGTCCCAAAGAAGTGAACAGAGACTTTGGTACTTGGATACAGCCACTTATATTTTAGATCTGTGCCCCTTCTGGTTGCTTAAAACATCCAGAGAAGAAGTATTAAGTGGATCTATCAGTGGTAAATGCCAGTTTGATATTACAGAGGGTGTAAAACTCACTCCCTACTACATGTGCTCACTCTTTTCTTCAAGAGCTATTTTTCTGTCTGGCTCTCCTCTTCAATAAACTGTAACCTTCTTTCTAAAGCAGTCGCCATGTTGTTTATTCCCGGCTTGGACTGAACCATGATGAAGACTTTTCCTTCAACAATTCCAATAGCCTTTTCTTCTTAACAAAATAAAATGGATTTTGCTTTTGAGAGTTCCTTGATCTCAACAACAAACACCTTCCTGTTGAAAGCAAGGAATTGTTTCATAACTAGACTATGCTTTCCAAATGAATATGACTCATAGAAATAAAGTAGGAATTCTACTGAGCAAACAAAAATGAAGAGTTTTCATGAAAGTAAAATTCTACTAGCATGATGGACTTTGAGAGGAGTTCTGTTTGCATTATAATTGTCATATTTATCTGCAAGTCCCATAAATGTGAGATTGTATATTCATACAATCATACAATATTCAGCTTTCTTATGTTTAATGTTTTGTGACAAAATGACATTAAATTTAGCTAAAAAGTAATTTTTTCTTAGTATGGAAAATAGAATGAAATGAAATTTCTCTTAATCTGGTTCTTTCCTACTTCTTTTATGTCATGGTTTAGAACTTCTCAGATCTCATTATTACATTGAGGGAGAATCAAGTTAGAGATAAAGATATAGCACCATCTAGTGTTCTTTGGTCCTTGGTAGGATTATACAGTTGTAGCAGAAAGATTGACAGGTTTTCCTGGCAGTGGGCTCATTTGTGTAAATGTATCCACAAATCATCAAAAAAAAAAAAAGTTATAAAGTTTGTACTCTGCTCATTCTCTATGAGTACCGTATGTGATAATCATGCTTATTACATCTTGGCATTCTTGAAAATCATCTTTATAATGGGATCAAACAAATTGTTAGGCATTCACAGCTATATTTTAACATTCACATCAGGCTTTATATCATGATACATTTGTAGATCTTTGAAAGTTCAGCTTTTACCTGGAGATTAATTTTAGTTTCTTCCCTTTGTGAAGGCTTTTAATCTTTTTCATTCACCTTAAACATTGTTTTGCAATTTGATTTCACTGCTTAGTTAGGCAGTTGAATAGATTCATTGTTACACTTACATGATTTCTTTTTATGAACAGCGTATTTGCTTTTTCAGCAATTCCACCATCTGTCTGTACAGCGTGGGCTGTAGAACCAGTGATGGAAAACAAAAGGCTTTAGTCTTGGTAATATTGCAATTTATTTTATTTTGTTTTTCAGCAGATGGTGAATATAAAAAACATATTCTTTCTGTCACAGAGAAATGGTGCTCAGAAAAGTCTTTCATTTCTTTTCTGAATATGATATTTTATTATATTTCTTTCCAATCAGAGTAAAATTAAGTGTATAGTAGTACTCAAAGCAAAACTCTGATCTGCCATAATTCACCTGTTTTATTTTCTGGGAGTGTTCATGGGGTCCCTACAATGATCAGACATTTCTAAAATTAATGTTAATTGGAACCTGGCATTTGGTTTTGTAGTATGGCAGCTCCCCATTTAATTTTCTCTAAATTTAAGTGAGGCAGAGATCCTGGCAGGCACAAATTAAAGTATACCAGGGCCTAGGGACACCACTCTAGCAACACTTTTTTTAATATATTAAAAAGCGGCATGCTTCTTCCTTTTCTTAAAGTTCTCCATCATGAAGTGCATCATGGCAGTGCATTACCAGTAAATCATGCTAAGAAAGAATTTTCAAAGCATCCAAAATCCCAGATTCATAACCTTGGTTAGCTATGTATCAGTGGAGCTTCCTACAGTTTGGAACTTCTCCCTGAAATTTGCATTGTATTATGATAAGGCCAACCGTTACTTTTTTAAAATGATATTTTAAAAAATCTTATAATATATGAAACAATTGATTTGGGCAGTATGTTATGGGTTCAATGCTACCCTTGTTACTTGGCACAGTTTCCCTCAGTTTCCTGATAATGGGAGTGGCTGTGCTGTCAGTTAAAACAAGATGGATGCATCAGGTTTCAAATATATTGAAAGAGAAGCTAACTACTGATGGTATAATTTGTTCCTGCATCTTTATTAGCAAACCTGAGAGTTTTTGCTTTACTACTAAAATAATTAGGTTGGTTTGGGGTACAGTACACTTTGGTACAGTGAGATAGAAGAGCACAAATCGTATAATTGTTTATCCACTGAAGTGGTTTGAACTGGTCCTGGCTCAGATTGTATTCTGTATGTACTATTTGTGGAGCTTTTGGCCATTAGGAGGAGCCAAAAACAAGCAAACCCTTTGCAAGGATTTATTCTAGTTGTTTTTGTGCAATCTCTTTGCAAGTTGTGCTTTGCTTGTCTTTTCACATTCTGACTTTTTTCAAAGTTTTCTTTACCTCATGGTTTCTCTTTTCTTTCTTCCTTCCTGAATCTTCATCTCTCTTCCCTTTTTGTTCTGTTTGCCCCCAAAGCTTGTAGTTCTTGTTTTCATTATCCTCTATCCTCTTTGCTCCAAGTTATTGCCAGATCAGTAGATCAGTGTGTCAGATATCCAAGATATGCAGAGCAGTCTAGATCTACTCAGAGGTAAGTCCTAATCAGCGTGGTTTACTCTTAGATAAGTAGATATGGCATTAGAGCTGAAGAAATGAAGAGGTGAAAGAACAAATGTAGGAAAGAACTGGATTAGCATTATGAGTGGCGTAATAGGATTGCTTAAATTCTTGGCTGGATAGGTGGCATCTAGACTTTTCCTGAGACAGCAAAATGCCTGTCAAAATAGCATTGCTTTCTTTTGCCTACTGAGAAGAAGTTGTTTTACCTAGAAGCAAGATGATTTCTAGGAATTGTTTGGCTTGCTCATTTACACCAAAAAGATATCTTGAGATAGTATCTTAATTCATGCTTGCCCCTCTGGGATTTAGAATACAATTTTATTCTAGACAGCTATTTTTTATTTGATTTGGATGATAACAAAGTTCCTGAGCTCCAGATGGCACTAGTTAGTTCTCCTGAATTAATATTAATAGAAAGAGATCTTCAGTGGGAAAATAAGATTTTCTTCAAAATATTTTTTTTCTAAACTGCTCTTTCTTTGTTAAGATGACTTAATAATTTCTGAAGTATTTAAGGTATTGTTGAATAATTCTCAACTCTTCATGACTTGGTAGATATCATTTCACCAGGATTGCCTGCCAGTAACTGCTTCTTTGAATTATTGCAAGCCTATTTGTATCACTAATGATAATATTTTGTGTTTTATGAAATGACATCAAGTTGCCCTCAATTCAGTTTTCCCAGTCATCAAGATCTTCTCCAGTGATTCTTGCTTGCATGGTGCTTCCAGAATATTTAAGTTTTAACTTCATTATTAGTGTTTTCAATAGGCAATCTGGTTTTATTCTATATAATATGAAAGAATATGTTCTTGTGGCCTTCTCTTAAGGTATTCGTAATTGTCTTCTCTAATACTACAATTTAATTACATCAACTATTGCAATATTTTATAACATAAAAAGCTTAGAATGCCATTTATACTTATACTTACTGTAAACTTACATTTTACTGTTTTCAAACAATTATTTGTGGAGAATTTTCCAATGATATTCCACTTTCTGTGCAACAACATTAAATACTGAATTGGGAGTAAGCTTTGTGCTGATAAACTAATGTTTTCCTTGGTCAGATAACTTAGAACAGTGATGGCAAACCTTTTAGAGACCGAGTGCCCAAAAACTGGCCCCATCCCCACTCCACCCCCTGCCCACTCCCACTTTGCCCCTCATCCCCCGCTCTGCCTGCCCACAGAACCACTCACTGCCTCCAGGGCCCACCGCAGATTGCCCAGGCAGCCCAGCAACGCTATGGTTGCCACACCCTCTGCCCGCGCCCTGCACCATCAACTGCATGATGGGGTGTGAGAGCAGAGTCTTGTCTACACTGCCTGGCTGCCATGTCCTTGGCTGCGCTGCTCCGTGTGGGCCACGCTCGAGGGCGACTCTCCTTCAGGGGGGCTGCTGGAGAGGGTCGTGGGGGGAGGTAAGGCTTGGGCAACGGCACGTGTGCCCACAGAGAGGGCTCCGAGTGCCACTTCTGGCACCCATGCCATAGGTTCACCACCACTGACTTAGAACAATAATAATAATGGAATGACCATAATATCTTTATTATAGCAGATGTTATGGATAACAATTATCATAAGCCTTAGCCTATATAGTGAATTCTCAGAACTTATCCAAAACATCCAGAGGGTACCTATATCTGCAGATGTTTTCTGCCTCTGTGTCAGCTGTCCTCTGCCAGCTGCTGATAAACTCCAGACACAGAAGGAACAGGTGACCAGCAAACGTTAATGCAAAAGAAAAGTCAGCACTGGGAGTGAATTGCTCCCAGTGCTTTACATAGTTGCGCTCCACCCACCAACACCACCCCACTTAGCAAGCCAGCATCCGGTCTGTATGGATAATAGGCATAGTGCACCACCCTTTTCTCCCCCTCCAAACACACCCACGTAGCCTCTGCTGTCCCAGCCATTTGTTCTGATAACGAGGCAGCTGGAGGAAGGGAGATGCAGCCAAGGTAAGGCACAATCCCACCTTCGTCCTGCTTATCTAGTCCCCTTGCCCAGCTGGTAGGAGGAGTGTTCCCGGCGTCTGTCTCCTCTGAGAAAGGCACCCACGGCATCTGGCTGCATGCTCCCCATCTCCCGGCCCATGGCAAGCCCAGGGGCTTGACAGGCGGCCCCCTCTACCAGGGCCCCTCCTGGAAGGCAAACAGAGACAGGTGAGCATGCGACAATTCGATTGATCCCTTCTGTGGCCCCTCCTCCTGGTTTTCCAGGGTACTGGCGATGGAAGGCCTGCAGCAATCGCGGGGCATGGACATCTTCCTTCCGCACCCACGATGCCTCCGACAGAGGGTACCCTTTCCATCTCACCAAGTATTGGACTCGTCCATGGTGGCTCCGGGAGTCCAGAATTTCTTGTATTTCGAACTGGTCGCCGGGAACCAGGCCTGGTGGTTGGGCCGCCAGGCCCCTGGTGGGACTCATTACTGGCTTCAGCAGACTCCCATGAAATACAGGGTGCACCTTCCCAAAGGTCCGAGGCAGCCGTAACCGTAGATATTCTTCAATTATTAATATTCAGATTTTACTAAATATTGAAGGAGATAAACCCTTTCAACTTGGATTTTTGGTATAAATTCTTAATTTAACGGAAACTATCCTTCTATTAGCATTTTTCCAGCAGGGAAAAAGTATGGACGATAATTTCATTTAAAGTGTATATGATTAGCATTGAGAATTAATCTACCTCAGAACAGTAGCAACCCAGGCAGATTGTTTTGTCACATCTCGTAAAATATGGTTGATATTAGAAGGCCATAGTTTTGTACTTTAGTTATTTTTTTCTTCACAAAGACACAGAATGTATTGTTTATATTTATGTGCAATATTTAATAATATTCCCTCCGGTTGCCTTTTAGTTGCTGAAACTAAGGGATCAGTAAATTAATTGCCACTCATACAGAAACAATCTATAACAAATCTTATCTTCAATGTACTGGATCTGTTAGTGCTAAGGTGCCTTTTTGTAGTGGTATTGGATCCCAAAATATATTCTGTTTTTAATAGTTTAAATTACACTAATTGCTTTTTCTTCATCCTCATTTCCTTGCAAGGACTGGTACAGTAATAGTATTTCTACACTAGAAACTTAATCTGTTTCTCAAAACTGTTCATCTACTTTGGGGTGTTGTTGTTTTTTTAAAAAAAGATACAGTCTTAGTTCTTTGGAAGTGCCAAAGACTAGTAACAAAGAGTATATGCCAAATTCATTAAAATTCCTATTATACTCTAGTGAAAACCATGTGGAAATTTTAATGCTCAACTTATGACCATAGTTGGGATCAGAATTTAAGTTGCTGCATCATGAAGTTAGTAACCATGTGATTAAATCCAAGTTTATGACCATTTTACATGGTCATTAAGTGAATCACCCAGTCTTTAAGTGAATCTGACTTATCCTATTGACTTTTCTTATTAGAAGCCATCAAGGACGGTCACAAATAACCATCAGTTGACCATATGATCTGTTGGCCAAGTATCCAAATTGCAATTAGGAAACCATGGGGTGATATGATGGTAACTTTAAGGATAGGTTTAAGTCACTTTTTCCGAGACCATTGTAATTTTGAACCACTGTTAAACTAATAGTCATCAGTCCAGGCCCACCTGTACATATAGCTTCAAGCATGATGGAAAATATAGGTCTGGATTTGGTTCATAGAATTGAAAGTAGTTTTTTGTAAGAATTACATCAACATCCAAAATTGGTCCCTAAAGTTATTAAATAGTTCTCTTTCTGCATTTCCAGCTTAAACAATTAAAACTTTAGACAACCAGTTACCCATTTGGTCATTTTTCTTTCAGACGTAATATAGGCTTGCACTATTTTCTCTTCCTCGTTGATCTTCAGGTAAATGCTTCTCCTTCTCCTTGGCCTTCTCCCCTCCCTTCCCCTCCTCTCTGAAGCTGGCAGGAAATTGTAAGTTCAAGCCAATGGTCAGGTGAATGATTATGGGGTCAGTGAAAATCAGGAAGGATATGCAGGAAGTTCTGTGTGAGTCAGGAAGGGCAAATGGGAGTGTAGGTCATGAAGGGTATGCAAAGATATGGCATGGGTAAGAAAAGGTGGACAGGGTCCATGAAAGATGCCATGTGGGTTTGGAAGAAGGCATGGGGGTGTAACACAAGTCTGGAAGGGTGGGCAGGGGTGTGAAAGAAATATGGTACAGGAAGGCACATGTACCTGGGTGTAGCCTGGGTTGAGAAGGGTTGCACAGGGATGCAAGAAAGATTCTGCATTGATTAGGAAGGGCATACAGGGGATGCTGCAAGGATACACAAAAGATCAGCTCGATGTGAGCACAGAGAGGTTTAATAGATAATGTTGGTGGAGAAGACTTACCTGAACAACTTGGAATCTTCCATACTGGCTTTCCCAATGTTGACACTCCCACAATGAAGTCCTTTTTAAAAATAACTTATAGGATGTTGATACTGAGTTTCAGCAATCACAATCAAGTTTTGATTTGCTACCAGCTTCCCTATTGACTTGTAGGAAACTAGTGGGGAACATTATAAATGAAGATCATGGAATCATGACAGTCCTGAAACAGCAGTGGTGCTGAAATGGCCACAACTTTCCAAAATTTCAATCCCAATGGAGTAATGGGTCCCAGATTTTGGACACACTCTGTTACCCTATGATGTACTGTTTCACTCAGTTGAAAGTTACAAACAAGCAGACACAATAGTTTTAGTAGTATATAGGTGGAAAGAAAATCTGTATGGAATTAGTTTGAATTACAGCTAGTCCTCAATTTGCGACCACAATCAAAAGTAAAAATTTAGTTGCCAAGTGATGCAGTCATTAAGCAAATCATCATTTGACCAGACCTGATTTTATAATCATTTTTATCATGTTCATTAATTGAGTCACATGGTCATTAAGCAAATCCAGCTTCCCCCATTAAGTTTGCTCTTTGGAAGCCGACTGGAACGATTGCAAATGTGATCACATAACCTTAAGATCATAAATGCGAGTCAGTTGCCAAGAGCTTGAATTTTGATTACATAACCATTGCAAGTCACTTTTTTCAAAGTTATAACTTTGGATTATCCTTAAATAAATAATTGTAAATTGAGGGCTACCTGTACTTTCAGTAGAATTTCTAATAGTTAATCTAACAAAGCCAATGAGTAAAATGTCTTGGCACATCACAGTTATGATAAAACCTTTCCTTTTTGAGGTATATCTGACTTGCATGATGGCAAGGTTACTAATGACAAACAGCATTGCTTTGTCATAAAGGATGAAACTGACACTGCCCTAACATACTTAGGATAGTGTTGATAAGAGCCATGAATTGGGATAAAGATGCAACTAAGCATCAAAAGGTAAGAATTTTATTGGGGCATTTTACATTAATGGCTGATTTATGCAACCAAAAATAGGATAATATTTATGTTTTTATCCTTTGTGAGTGAAATAGATTGCAAAATTTAAGGACAAAATTTTTATCTCAGCATAATTGGAAAGCACAGTGTAGTAAGAAAAAGTATACATACAAATTATACTACAATATGTAAAAAGATAAAGTTCAGGATTATAATCACCATAATCCCCAGCCGTCATAGCTAGTGGTTGATTTAATTGGAGTTATAGGCTAGCACACTTGGAAGGCAGCATGTTTCCTATCTCTAGTTTCCATTCTCAGAATTATTGTGATATATTTTATCTTATATATGCTTTCATATCTGTGTGCCAAGAACATTAGGGGTCTCCCAATATTTTTCTGTGATTCATATGATGTCTATTCTGGATGTCTTGGTTGATTAGGCTTGTGGCTTCTAGTTTTTAGACATTCATTCTGGGTAAGCTGGAAATATAATTGTGATTTGCAGATCAATAATAATTGGCTTTGATGGCCAGGTGTGGTCAGTTGTTGTTTTTTTAAGCAAAAAACAAGATTTAACATTTGGTACTGGTAAAATAAAACTATTTGATATAAATTCAAGTATGTTTATATTTTAAACAAGGGTTTCATGTTTATTGCTAAGACGATAGAAAAGTAAAAAAAAATAATTATTTCAACTTTTGGTTTTATTACATTGTTTATCCTAAAAACAAAGTAGGAAGATTTGTGACCATTAAGAATTAATACAAGTTATAGTTAATATAATTGAATGTTTGTAGTTTTTCACTGAAGTACTTCAAATGAACACAGCGGTAGATTTCAGCCTGTGTCTATTTATCATAACAGACTTCTTCATATGAACCTTTTCCCAAGTGTGTGTGTAGATGGATAGATGGATGGAGGGATGGATGGATGGATAGATAGATAGATAGATAGATAGATAGATAGATAGATAGATAGATAGATAGATAGATAGATAGATAGATAGATAGATAGATAGATAGATAGATAATTGGCCTTGTAACAAGTTGAGTTCACAAGAATAAATTTCTGTGTGAGCACATTGCAAGCATATTTTCATAAAATGTATTACTTTCTATTTTTTTCTAAAGATACTAGAATTTATTGAATAAAACATTGCTTAGTTGGATTATACTAAATTTAAAATGCACTTTTTAAAAATATAATACATTTGTGTCTTGTTTTTTCCTCCTCTTAGATGTGTGCAATAGTACTGATCTTCCCGAAGTTGAAATCATCAGTCTGCTGGAAGAGCAGCTCCCCCATTACAAGCTAAGAGCAGATACAATCTATGGTTATGACCACGACGATTGGCTTCATACTCCTCTCATTTCTCCTGATGTGAATATTGACTTAACAACTGAGCAGATAGAAGAGACATTGAAATACTTCCGTAAGTCCAGATATGTTCATTAGTATTCAAATAATTCAATTATCTTTGAATTATCTTTTTTTCCAGATTCTGTGCAAGGATTACATTATAAGTGGATCCATTTACAATATGCCTTTTTAACAGCATTTTGTTGTAAGTGGCGTTGTTAATTGCGAAGTTGTGTCCGACCCATCACGACCCCATGGACAAAGTTCCTCCAGGCCTTCCTGTCCTCTACCATCTTCTGGAATCCATTTAAGCTCACGCCTACTGCTTCAGTGACTCCATCCAGCCACTCATTCTCTGTCGTTCCATTCTTCTATTGCCCTCAATCTTTCCCAGCATTAGGCTCTTCTCCAGTGAGTCCTTCCTTCTCATTAGGTGGCCAAAGTACTTGAGTTTCAACTTCAGGATCTGGCCTTCTAAAGAGCAGTCAAGGTTGATCTCCTCTAGGATTGACTGGTTTGATCACCTTGCAGTCCAGGAGTCTTCTCCAGCACCATAGTTCAAAAGCCTCAATTCTTTTGCGCTCAGCCTTTCTCATGGTCCAACTTTCACATCCATATATTGCAACTGGGAAAACCATGGCCTTGACTATACGTACTTTTGTTGGCAGGGTGATGTCTCTGCTTTTTAGTATGCTGTCTAGATTTGCCATAGTTTTCCTCCCCAGGAGTAAGCATCTTTAATTTCTTGGCTGCAGTCCCCATCTATGGTGATCTTGGAGCTCAGAAAGATAAAATCTGTCACTACCTCCATTTCTTCCCCATCTATTTGCCAGGAATTGAGAGGGCCGGATGCCATGATCTTGGTTTCCTTAATATTGAGTTTCAAGCCAACTTTTGCACTCTTCTTCTTCACCCGCATCAAGAGGCTCTTTAGTTCCTCTTCACCTTTTGCCATTAGAGTGGTATCTATTTAATAATTTGAATGTAGCTTGTGTTTTCAATTTTTAATCAAGTTTTTAGGGGTTTTTAAAATCAAGTTTTAATAAGTTAAATACTATCATTGCCCTATATGACAAGATCTGAAATCAAATAATTTCTTCTGATATTATTATCTTCCTTGTTTTTATACTTAAAATGTATGCTAAGGCTGTGTAAAACATTTGAAAGAAGTACTTTCCAGAGTACATTAGGATGAACAAAACCCAGCTCTTTGAAACACTCAGACATACTCTTTTGAAGCTTTGCATAGCTGTCTCAGGTCATCCTTGCCTATCTGCATATGTATGCTCAAACACTAGTGATAAGATGCAAGCAAAAAAGTTATGCATGGCACACTTGCAGGGACTTGGTTACAGTTTCTGAAAAATCTGGGCAAACTTTCCAAGGTTGTAATTATGATAACAAAAGAGGTTTTTTACTTGAGTTATTTATTTATTTATTTATTTTACGATTTTTATACCGCCCCCCTCCCGAAGGACTCGGGGCGGTGTACAGCCCAATTAAAAACATTAACAAACAAAAGGTAAAATTATTAAAAATAAATTAAATAATTTGGCCCAATCATTTAAAAACCCAATACATAATCTTAAAAACAATTAAAAACATCAAAAGATAGGGTTATTAAAAATAGATTAAGTAATTTAGTCCGATCATTTAAAACCAATGCTTAATCTTAAAACTCAATCCCCTAAAAACAATTATGGCCTTGTTGGAACCGGAGCTACTATCCCAGGCCGGCTTGTCGAAATAAATATGTTTTTAATTCTCGACGGAAGGAACGCAATTCTGTCAACGTATGGAGTTCGGGGGGGAGCTCGTTCCAAAGCGTTGGAGCTCCCACAGAGAAGCCCCCCCTGGGGGTCACCAGCCGACATTGTCTGGCCGACGGCACCCTGAGGAGACCGACTCTGTGGGAGCGTACCGGATGGCGGGAGGTATTTGCTGGCAGAAGGCGGTCCTGTAAATATCCGGGTCCGATGCCATGGAGTGTTTTAAAGATGGTCACTAACACCTTGAAACGCACCCGGAAGGCCACCGGCAGCCAGTGCAGCTCACGCAGGAGCGATGTAACATGGGCGCGCCATGGCGCTCCGGTCACTACCCGTGCGGCCGCATTCTGGGCCAGCTGAAGCCTCCGGGTGCACCTCAAGGGGAGCCCCGTGTAGAGAGCATTACAATATTCCAGCCTGGAAGTGACGAAGTCATGAGTAATTGTGCATAGCGAGTCCCGGTCTAGGAAGGGACGCAACTGGCGTACCAGGCGAACCTGATAGAACATCCTCCCGGCCACGGCCGCCAGATGGTCCTCTAAAGACAGCCGTGAATCCAGGAGGACTCCCAAATTGCGAACCCTTTCCGCGGGGGCCATTGTTTCGCCCCCAACAGACAACAAAGGAGTCAATTGACTAAACCGGGACGACGGTAGCCACAGCCACTCGGTCTTGGAAGGGTTGAGCTTGAGTCCGTTCTTCCCCATCCAGACCCGCACGGCCTCCAGGCATTGGGTCAGCACGGCAAGAGCATCGTTGGGGTGGTTCGGCGTGGAAACGTACAGCTGAGTATCATCAGCGTACAGATGGTACTCCACACCAAAACCACGGATGATCTCACCCAGCGGTTTTACATAAATGTTGAACAGTAGGGGCGAGAGGACCGACCCCTGAGGTACCCCACATACAAGGGGTCTCGGGGTCGGCCTCTGACCCCCTGTCAACACAGACTGCATCCGGCCGGAGAGGAAGGAGGCGAACCACCGCAAAACAGTGCCCCCTATACCTAACCCCTCAAACCGTTGCAGCATGATACCATGATCAATGGTTTCAAAAGCCGCCGAGAGGTCCAATAGCACCAGAGCAGAGGAACAACCTCTGTCCCGGGCCCGCCAGAGGTCATCCACCAACGCGACCAATGCTGTTTCCGTGCTGTAGCCAGGCCTGAAGCCCGACTGGTGTGGATCCAAGTATAACGATTCCTCCAGGTGTCGTGGGAACTGTCTGGCAACCACGCTCTCGACAACCTTCGCAAGAAAGCAAAGGTTGGAGACAGGACGATAATTTGATAAAACAGCTGGATCCAGGGTAGGCTTCTTAAGGAGGGGCCTCACTACCGCCTCTTTCAAGGTGGTAGGGAAGACACCCTCGCTTAAAGAAGCATTAATAATTACCTGGAACCAGCCTCGTACCACCTCCCGGGATGCCAGCACCAACCAGGAGGGGCACGGGTCCAATGAACAAGTGGTCGCCCTAAGTCCCCCGAACAACCTGTCCACGTCCTCGGAAGTCACGGGGTCAAACTCAGCCCAGATAACAGTCTCAAGACCAGACTCCGTCTCTCCCACCGGACACACCCAGTTGAAATCAAAGCCTTCCCGTATCTGAGCGATTTTATCATGCAGATATTTTCCGAAATCCTCAGCTCTACCCTCTAAGGGGTCTCCTCTCACCTCCTGATGAAGGAGGGAGCGGGTCACCCTAAACAAGGAGGCTGGGCGGTTATCTGATGACGCGATAAGAGCAGTGAAGTAAGAATACTTCTCTGCTTTTATCGCCGCTAGGTAGGACCTAATATGGTCTCTTACCAGTGTTCGGTCAGATTCGGCAAGGCTCGATCTCCAACTGCTCTCTAGGCGTCTTTAGTAATAGTAATAGTAATAATAGTAGTAATAGTAATAAAGTTGGAAATGACCCTGGAGGTCATCTAGTCCAAATCCCTGCTCAGACAAATAGCTGTCCAGTCTCTTCTTAAAGACTTCCTGTGTTGGAGCATTCACGCTTTTGTTCCATTGATTAATTGTTCTAACTGTCAGGAAATTTCTCCTTAGTTCTAGGTTGCTTCTCTTTGGTTAGTTTCCACCCGTTGCTTCTTGTCCTACCTTCAGGTGCTTTGAGCAGAATTTTCCAACCTTTCCGGGCACACAGCCTGGAGCGGAGAGAAGCTTCCAAATTACTGTGTGTGTGTGTGTGTGTGCATGTGCACGCACACAAACGGGGCCATACCCACTGGCACAGCACGCGGCCTCATTTGCGCATGCGCTGGTGCCATGCATATGCGTGAATGGCCGTGCACCCCCAGGGCAGCTAGCGCCCATTCGCACATGCACAAATGGGCTGCGCGTATACACACACGCACCAGCGGCCCATTTACACATGCACAAGTGGGGCATGCATGCCCCCCACGCTAACATTCCCATTTGCGCGCATGCTCAAAGAGGGCGTGAGTGGTGAGGAATGCGCACCCACATGTGCATGCCCTGGCCAGCCATTTCTGCAGCCCACTGGCCAAGAGCCCATGGCCCGGTACCGGGTCACGGCCTATAGATTGAGGACCCCTGCTTTGGAGAATAGCTTGACTCCCTCTTCTTTGTGGCAACTCCTGAGTTAACACACTGTAGATCTATTCAGAATACTTATGAAAGATATTTTGTTTGTCTATTAAGACAATTAACAAAAATGCTGGTCTGTGACAGAAATAAAAATTGATTGATTGATCGATTGATTGGGAATTGTCATACAAAGTGTATTAAAATAATCTATTAACCAGTGCATGAATGGTGGCCAAGTCAGACTCTTGCAGTCAGGGGCACAATTTTCATAGCTGGAAATAGGTGCTTCTCATCGCTTTGCTAATCTAAGGACCCAGAAATAGGAAGAAATCAAAGAGCATCCTTCATAATTACTCCTTCACAGGTTAATTTAACAACAAAAAGCTATTTATTTTATTCAGACTGTATGTATGACTCTATGCTATTAAATCAGTAGAACACATAATTCTTGTATAAAGATTAATCACAGCTACTTTGGGGCTATTAGTTTTAACTAAGAACAACCTATGACTTTATTGACAAATCTTCATCTATTTATTTTTGTATAAAAATATCATTTTGACTGCCATATGCACTATATTAAGCATTCTCCAGCACAGGAGATGGAGAATCCACCAATGGGTTTTCTCTGTCTGCCTGCTCTTGAGACCAACTTAGCGAAACTTGACACGCCCCCTGTTGCTAGGAGAACCCAGTCTTGACTTGGTCTCTAGCTCTTGAAGACGTGTCAGTTTTGGCTCTCAGGTTTCAGAAATCCTGAATCTATATTTACGGTAGCAGGTTAGATATCCATTGGTGAATTTTCCTTTCCTCAATCACTTGCCCTCAGGTTAGTGGATCCACCTTTGGGTTTTCCTCCCAATGGTTCCCCAGGAGTGCTGGAATCAGTGCTGCCTCAAATCTGCTGATTTGAGGCTTGGGATGGGGGTATACTTTCTCCGCTCTTTTTCCCCAGAGCTCTGGGGAAATTTCCTTCAATCTTAACATTCCCTCCTCAGCCTCCCTTGCACAGCACTCAGAGCTGCCGCTCTGATCTTGCTAAAATCCAAAAACTGCCCCACAAGGAATCAGGCAGCCATTTGAACGGCCGGAAAGTCGTGGCCGCCATTTTGGTTACCGCCAAAGGCAACAAAGCTTGAACAGAGCCATTTTTCACCAAAAAAGCTGACACTGACTTTAACTTAAAGCACTCGGGTTTGGGGGAAGGGCTCCTGAGTCCACCGCAGAGCCCCGAACCTCACCAGGGACCCCTCACGGAGTTTGGAGCAGCCGCCATTTTGGACGCGCCACGCGGTCCTCCTTCTTGGGGACACAATAGCCCAAGCTCACTGGCTACCGGCCTGAAGACATCTGTAGGTTGCTTCCTTCTTCCACTGGCTCCATTGCCTTTAGGATTGCCAGGGGTATAGCCTTACTCTGGAACAGGGGAGTGCTCAGATACTCGGACATAGAATAGCTCACTCATACCAGCCACGCCCTGACATTCATCCAGGCCGCCATTTTGATCTCATGAGTGATTCCAGTCTTCCCCTGTACATTTGCCAGGCCTTCCTCCTAGGCCAGTGGTTCTCAACCTTTCTAATGCCGCAACCCCATAATACAGTTCCTCATGTTTTGGTGACCCCCAACCATAAAATTATTTTTGTTTCTACATCGCCGGGTGCTGGGGGCGTGGCCAAGTGGGTGTGGCCACCAAGTGGGCGTTGCCACCAAGTGGGCGTGGCAAGAAAGACAGCCCCGGCCACCATTAATGCTGTGCCGCCACTGCATGTATTTTAATGCATGTTTACCCTGCTTTTAAATGTGGGACCAAAATTTACAGAAAGTTAGTAAATAATAAATAAGAACAGGCTGCTTTCATTTGAACCATAAATTATAGTGGGGACCTAGAGGGATTTTCTTTCAGTGAAGATAAAAGAAAGTATATGAAAGAGAGGGAATAAAAAGCAAAGCAGAAAGGAATAAGAAGAGTGAGAAATGGCATGGAGGTTATAGGTTTCGTGGATCAGAAATAAACAAAACATTTAAATCAGTTTTAAGAGAATAAATGGCAACAAATGGAAGATTCAAACTAGTTTTAAGGGAATAAAAGGAAATAAATGGAAGTATTAAACCACTTTAAACAATAAATGGAAGAATCAAAGCAGTTTATAAAAGGAAATAAATATCAGCAAACAAGAATGCTTTAACAAAATTTTTATAGCCCAGATGTGATAGCCTCCTCAGAGATTACATGCATATTTGTGCAGTTGTGCATTAGAATAGCACAAAATGTTGGTTTCAAATAATTTTATTGTGCAATAAATGAATGAATAAATGAAGCAACTTTGTTCAACCCCCCCTCCCATTTGCTAACAAAGTTAATAGCACGTGGGAATCCACCCACCCCAGGGGTAGGCAACCCAAAACACTCAAAGAGCCACTTGGACCCGTTTCCCACCGAAAACAAAACACTGGGAGCCGCAAAACCCTTTTGATATCTAAAATGAAGATAACACTGCAGATATCCTTTTTTACCTTTAATATGTGTGTGTGTGTGTCTTTGTGTGTGTATATATAAAATAAAGGTAAAAAAAAGGATATATGCAGTGTTATCTTCATTTTAGATGTCAAAAGGGTCTTTCTCTGTCACTTTCCTCTCTCTTTTTTTCTTTCCTCTCTTTCTCTTTCCTCTCCCTCTTTCCTCTAACTTTCTCTTTCTGTCTCTTTTATCCTCTTTCCTCTTTTTCTCTTCTTTCTTTCTCTTCTTTCCTTTCTCTTTCCTCTTTCTCTTATTTCTCTTTCTCTCTTTCTTCTAACTTTCTCTCTTTCCTCTCTTTCCTCTCTTTCTCTTTCCTTTCCTTTGACGGTGCCAAACGGACAGGGAGGGGGAGCAGGACGGCAGGCAGCAGTTCCCAGCCGCCCCCCACGTCCTCAGCCAAACAGATGGGGAGGGGAGCAGGACAGCAGGCAGTAGTTCCCAGCCGCCCCCCATGTCCTCAGCCAAACAGATGGGGAGGGGAGCAGGACGGCAGGCAGCAGTTCCCAGCCGCCCCCCCCACGTCCTCAGCCAAACAGATGGGGAGGGGAGCAGGATGGCAGGCAGCAGTTCCCAGCCGCCCCCCCGTCCTCAGCCAAACAGATGGGGAGGGAAGCAGGATGGCAGGCAGCAGTTCCCAGCCGCCCCCCCATGTCCTCAGCCAAACAGATGGGGAGGGGAGCAGGACGGCAGGCAGCAGTTCCCAGCCGCCCCCCCCACATCCTCAGCCAAACAGATGGGGAGGGGAGCAGGACAGCAGGCAGCAGTTCCCAGCCGCCCCCCCATGTCCTCAGCCAAACAGATGGGGAGGGGAGCAGGACGGCAGGCAGCAGTTCCCAGCCCCCCCATGTCCTCAGCCAAACAGATGGGGAGGGGAGCAGGACGGCAGGCAGCAGTTCCCAGTCGCCCCCCATCTTCAGCAGAACGGGCGGCGAGGGTGAGCAGGATGGAAGGCAGCGGCTCCCAGCTGCCCCCCCACGTCCTCAGCCAAACAGATTTATTTATTTATTTATTCATTTAAATCACATTTATATGCCACCCCTCTCCAAAGACCCGGGGCGGCTCACAACAAAAATACTATAATAATTTTAAAATTAACACATTCATACCACACACAAAATCAATTCACATGCACTGATGGCGGGACACTCTTAGGGCTGAGGGGCAGAGCACAGGTCACGTGCCCCAAGCCTGTCGGCATAGATGTGTCTTCAATCCTTTCCGGAAGGCTACGAGGGAGGAAGCAGTACGAACCTCCGAGGGAAGCTGATTCCAGAGGGCTGGGGCAGCAAGAGAGAAGGCCCTAGCCCTAGGTCCCGCCAGACGGCATTGTTTAACGGATGGGACTCGTAGGAGGCTGTGTACCACCCCGAGTCCTTCGGGAGAGGGGCGGTATAGAAATTTAATAATAATAATAATAATAACCCTGTGCGCCCTAACCGGTTGCTGGGATTCATGAGGCAGGAGACGGTCCCGCAAGTATCTTGGTCCGTTGCCATAAAGGGCTTTATAGGTCATAACCAACACTTTGAATTGTGTTTGGAGACCAATTGGTAGCCAGTGCAGCTCACGGAGTGCTGGAGTGATATGAGCATGTCTTGGGAGACCCAAGACAGCTCGCGCGGCCGCATTCTGGACTACCTGCAGTCTCCGGACATTCTTCAAAGATAGCCCCATGTAGAGAGCATTACAGTAGTCGAATCTCGAGGTGACAAGGGCATGGGTGACTGTGAGGAGTGACTCCCGATCCAAATAGGGCCGCAACTGGGGAGGGGAGCAGGACGGCAGGCAGCAGTTCCCAGCCGCCCCCCCATCTTCAGCAGAATGGGCGGCGAGGGCGAGCAGGACGGAAGGCAGCGGCTCCCAGCCGCCCACCCACACGTCCTCAGCCAAACAGATAGGGAGGGGAGCAGGACGGACAGCAGCAGTTCCTAGCCACCCCCCATCTTCAGCAGAAGGAGTGGCGAGGATGAGCAGGACGGGAGGCAGCGGCTCCCAGACGCCCCTCCCCCCATGTCCTCAGCCAAACAGATGGGGAGGGGAGCAGGACAGATGGCAGGCAGCAAGCCTGGCTTGCCTCTGGCCTTGGTCCGTCTCTTCGCTGCTGCGCCTGCTGCCGGGAAAAATGCCCCGGCAGAAGCTGCCTTTGTCCAAAGGCTGGGAGGAAGCTCACAACTATGATATCGACCACGCCACCAAAACTACCAACTGGGTCACCATGCAGGACAGGTGAGGAAGGACAGACCGGAGGAGGCTGAGCCAGTGGGCTGGGGAGGAGCCTTACGGGAACGCCGGCGGCCGCGGGGTTTTTTGTAGCCGGTGGCTGGTTGCGAAATTGCACGAAATGGGGGCAGGGTGTTCTGGGGCTGCTGGGGTGTCCGGTGGCCAAGCAGAGGAGGCTCAGCAGCAGGCCAGAGACAAAACTTACTGTTTTTGCTTGTTCTCTCTTGCTTTCTGCTGCTTGTTCTCTCTCGCTTTCTGCCGCTTGTTCTCTGTCTCGCTTTCTGCCACGTGCTCCGAAACGGAAACTTCCTTAGTTTATATTGGCTTTCGAACGCCAATAGAATAGAGTCTCTTGAATAGACTCTATTCTATTGGCTTTCAAAAGCCAATAGAATAAGCGGGAGCAGCATAACTAAGGAAAAGGGGGAAAATGGCAGACTGCGTTGTTTGGCGACCCCCGTGAAATGGTCGTTCGACCCCAAATGGGGTCACGACCCACAGGTTGAGAACTGCTTTCCTAGGCCCTCTGCGCCTATCCTTGGGCATTCTGGTGCAGTTTGCCTGGCCACCTAAGGCCCACCGGGCGGAGCCTCATAGCGGGCCCCAACTGTTCCTTTGGCTTCAATTTCAACAGCCATGACCGGCAGCCCAGAGACACTTGTTTCCGCGGTCAGTTGGTCAGGGGAGCAATCCATATTCCCTGCTCCAACTACTCTTCCCACCAATTGCTTGCCTGCCAGAGTTTCCCTGAGATAGCTCGTCCCAGGATGGAGGATTTCACGGTTTCCTAGCATATGGGCACCGCCTCCCCATCCTCAAGCCACGAACAGCGCAAAACCTCCAAACAGGAGGCTGCAGGCAAGCTCAAGGACAAGGCAAAGGCCATCCTCAAAAAGCCTTCCAAATTGGCGAAGAAGCAAGCCAGCCGTAGGCACCAAGCTCTGGAGAGGGAGTTCTCCAGAGCGCAGACAGGCTAGAGCAGAGGTGGATCAGTCAGTGGCCCCAGACTTTGACCTTCCTTTAGGAGGTCTGCTCAGGGCGTATGGTCCATGGTGGACCCCAACCACACATGGTACCCATTTCTGTGGCGACTCACGACGCAGCCGTCCAACCAGCGATATTTCCCTCGCAGGCTTCACATTCGGGCCCAGAGGCCACCTTTACCCCAACAGCCGCCGGGCTCAGGGGGCCTGAGACCAAAGATATTCTTTCCAAGGGTTGCCTCAAAGCCGTGATCACAAGGGTCGTGAACTGAGCACTCGCGGCACGGTCATACCACTTACCCGGACAGGAGGCTCTTCCACCTGTACTTCCGCCCTATGTTCCTCCAAGAGGGCACTCAGCATATCATGACCCCCCATCTCCTGCCCATTCCTCACCCAGTGGCGTCTCGTCTGCTACTGACTTTGACCAGCCAGACTTTTCTTGGTCGGAGGAGGAGGATCTCCCCCCCGGACCTTTCTCCACCTGGAGGCCTCTTCAACCCGGCCCTTTTTCTTTCTTTGCTATGCAAGGCCAGCACCATGGCCAATATAGGGTCCGATCAGTTTCCTCATCCACAACCTCCGTCCGATTCGAACCCAAACCCAGTGTTCTTCAAGATAGTGGTGGCCCAACATCATGTCCCTTGCCCTTTGATTTTCCTCAACGGTGTTCGGAAACAATGGGCTTCACCGGTTTCCTTCCCCTCCATGGGAGGGAACAGATAAAAATTGTTTAGTATGTTACCAGATCTATATGATGCTCTTGAAGTACCAAAGGTGGACGAAGCCTGGACTCCCCTTGTATCCTCGTCCACAGTCTCCGGGGACATGGCCGAGGCACTTAAGTCAGAGGATAGGAAATGGGACCTGACCTTTTGCAAGACTCATCAGGAGGCCATGTGGGCGATTAAAACAGCCACATGTGCTTCCTTTTTTATGAGGACCTCCCTCCTATGGCTTTGCCAGCTTCAGACCAGGCTCCCTCCAGAGGACATACGGACCCATCAAGATTTAAGCAAACTGGTTGCAGTGACGGAATATGTGTCGGATGCAACCTTGCAGTCGGCCAACTTTGCTTCCATATCCATAGCAGCCAATGTCATGGCTAGATGGATGCTATGGCTCAAACACTGGCAGGCCAACACCAAGTCCAAATGGCGCTTAGTGACGGCTCCCTACCAAGGAGGCCATCTATTTGGGGAAGCCCTGAATCCGTATTTAGTGGAGAAGTAAGGACAAGCGGAAGGTCATGGCCCATCTCATCAACAGATCCATCAGACGCCCCACTCCTTATGGCCGGAGGCAGTCCTTTCGGCCAGCATCGGGCTCGGGAACCGTCCCTTCACGCCCAAACAGGACCGTCCATGCGATAGATCAGGCTTTAGACCCAGACAACAAAATCAGAGCAAATGGCCATTTCGAGGGGAAGGTCGTCCATTCAGGAGGTCCAAGTGACTCTCGGACCATCCCTCTCATAGGTGGCAGACTATCCCTTTTCTTCCACCAGTGGGAACTCACCACCACAGATGCCTGGGTCTTGCAAACCATTCAATTCGGCCTGTCCCTCGAATTTGTGTCCAGTCCTCCGGGCCATTTCATCTCCTGTCTCCTGTCTTGGGACTCAATCAAATGGGGTCTTATGCAAGAGGCCATTCGTCATCTCTGGACATACAGGCCATAGAACCGGTGTTGCCGGATCAGAAGGGAAGGGGATTCTATTCCATCCTCTTCGTGTTCCTCAAAGCTTCGCCGGGATGGAGGGCAATTCTAGACCTCAAGGGTCTGAATTACCACATTGCATACAAAAGATTCAAGATGCAAACACTCCAGTCCATCTTAGGAAGTGTCAGAAAAGGAGACTTCCTGACGTCTATAGACCTCACGGAAGCGTATCTCCATATCCCCATCCTTCCTGACCACTGGCGATTCCTCAGGTTCTGCTATATGGGCCGTCACTTCCAGTACAGGGCCCTCCCGTTCGGTCTTTCCTCTGCTCCCAGGGTGTTCACCAAGATCCTGGCTGTGCTGGCCGCACATTTACGGAAGGTACCGGTACGCATTCAGTGCTACCTGGACAACATTCTTATTCAATTGTCCTCCCTCCGGGTGGCCCAGTTGGACCTGAACTTAGTGATCCAGGTCCTTCAACAGCATGGGTTCTCAGTGAACTTTCAGAAGAGCCAGACAGTTCCCTCAACCTGACTCCTCCACCTGGGGGCCATCATAGACACCGTAGATTGCATGGTCTATCTCTCCCAGGGGCGTCTGGACAGGATCAGAGACCTGGCTCGCCGAGTGTACAAAGACCACACTGTCTCACTGGCCCTACTTTCCCAACTCCTGGGGAAGATGGTCTCTTGCATAGCCATAGTACCCTGGGCCAGACTCCACTTACGAAGCCTCCAGTGGTTCCTACTCCCCTTCCAGCAGTTGAGTGTCAACTCATCCAGCTGACAGGTAAGGCATCCGGTCCAAACTCTGAGGTCCTTTCGCTGCTGGTTCTCACAAGTGGTAGCCAGGGGGTCACTATTCAAGGAGCTCGACCATCTTACAATTACAACGGATGCCAGTCTGTTCAGTTGGGGGACTTACCTCCGGTCTCAGTTTGCACAGGGCCGTTGGTCCCATGCAGATTTGAGACACGATATCAACTGGCTGGAACTCAGAGCCATACACCTAGCTCTTCACCACTTCCACAACCAGATTACGAGACAACACATATTAGTCCTTACGGACAATGTGGCAGAAAGGCCCACGTCAACTGGCAAGGGGGTACCCGGTCCAAGTCCCTCATGTCTGAGGCCCAGTTACTGGGTTCCTGGTCAGAGTCCAACCTGTCCTCGCTTAGGGCCAAACACTTTTCGGGGGAGAAGAACTGGCAAGTGGACTTCCTGAGCCGATCCACTGTAGATCACTCAGAATGGAGTCTGCATCCAGATCTCTTTGCCGAGATGTCACAAAGGTTCAGTCAACCCATCCTCGATTTGTTTGCTTTGCCGAAGAATGCTCAGCTCCCGAGGTACTTTTTCTACTTTTGCTCCCCAGGGGCGGAGGGGACGGATGCCCTGCAAACTCCATGGCTGGAGGTGCTACTCTATGCCTTCCCTCCTCTCCCACTGATCCCGGCAACCATTCACAAGCTGCTGCAGGAGTGAGGGGAGGTAATCTTCATGGCTCCATACTGGCCTTGGAGACCCTGGTTTGCCGACCTGGTGAATCTCTCCTGTTCTCCCCCATGGAAGATCCCCCCGGATCGCGTGTCTCTTCACCAGGGGTTCTCCGGCACCCAGAACCTCAGTGGCTACAGTTAGCTGCCTGGCACTTCAGCACAGAATCATGACCCAGGAGTTGTTCTCAGCCAGAGCAATTTCCATGATTCAGGCCTCTCGCAGGCCGGCGACCAATCGCATCTATGACTCCACATGGAGGAATTTTTGCCATTGGTGCAGAAGGCAGCAACTGGACATCTCGGAATTGACAATCCCTGAGATCATTGACTACCTTCTTGATGGCCTGGATAGAGGCCTAGCCCCTGTGACCATCCGTAGACAGGTGGCGGCCCTATCAACCCTACTTATCTGTGCCAATTCGATTCCTCTGGCTCACTATCCCAGAATACGCGCCTTTCTCAAGGGCTCCAGCAACACCAAGCCACCCGTGGTACACAGATATCCCTCTTGGGAGTTGCCCCGAGTTCTCGCACTCACTAGACCGCCTTTTGAGCCGGTCACTACTATAGCTTTGAGGTCCTTATCCCACAAGCTCATCTTCCTGATCGCTATCACGTCAGCCAGGCGCATTTCCAAGCTGGCGGCTCTATCGATCAGGGATGATCTTTGTATTTTCCACTGGGACTGGGTGGTCCTTTGGCTGGATTCCACATTCGTGCCCAAGTCCATTCCATAGGGCCCAGGAAATTATTTTGCCAGATTTCTGTCTCAATCCTTCCCATGACTTGGCTTGGCAGTGGCACACACTGGACGTCCTCAAATTGCTACGATGATACATCAAGCGCACGGCGTCTTTTCGCAAGTCGGAGGCCCTCTTCGTCTCCTTCCTCCTGGCTTCTCTGGGTAGAAGGTGTCTGCTTCCCCCATAGATAGGTGGATCAAGGCCTGTATCACGGAGGCGTACCAGTCGTCTTCACTGCCAGCTCCATGTCATATCACGGCCCACTCCACTTGCAGCGCTGCGACCTCTGTAGCATTTGCCACTTAGGCATCCATCGAGGAGCTTTGCAGGGCTGCGACATGGTCTTCGCCCTCTCCATTTGTAAGCCATTATAAGATTGACCGCTTTGCTTCCGCGGATGCCTCCATTGGTCGGAGGGTCCTTCAGCAGGTGGTTTCCGGGGATGCAGATCCGGCCTCATCCGTTTCCCACCCATTGGGACAGTGAGGCTTTGGTATGTCCATTGGTGGATTCTCCATCTCCTGTGCTGGAGAAGGGGCGTTGTCTTACCTGAATGCCTTTTCTCAGCATGGAGATAGAGAATCCACACCCACCCTTAAGATCTGAGAGCCAACACCTCATACTAGCATCAGCCGCTTTCGCCCTTGTCAAGACTGGGTTCTCCTAGCAACAAGGGGACGTGTCAAGTTTGACTAACTTGGTCTCAAGAGCAGGCAGACAGAGAAAACCCATTGGTGGATTCTCCATCTCCATGCTGAGAAAAGGCATTCAGGTAAGACAACGCCCCATCTAAGTGAACGGATTCCTACTTAAAGGAGGGTTTAGCAATTGTGCATTCTTGCCCCACTCCTTTTTTTAACTTGTGTAGTGACTCTAGTTGAACATTTAATGATTTGGCACACTAATCCCCAAGGCTGATGATAAAAGTCTCGTAGTGCAGATTTATGTGGCAGAATACTTTTAGGTGAATGTTCTGAAGACAGTCCATGTCTGAAGATAAATCTTACACATGATCCATCAGATCTCCTCAACTCTTTTCATAGAAGAGATTAGTTATCTTGATTTATTAAATAATATACAAAGTTCAGCTCCTGCTATAAAACTTTACAGTTGTTGTAGATCTGAGTTCCCTAACCTTTTTGACTTTGCAGACCAGCTGGGCAGGGGAGAGGGAATGGTTCCATGCATGTGGTGGACCAAGCACACCTGCGCACATCTCCACTTGCACGATTGCTCATGAAAATGGAGCACGTTTGACTGCTGCTCGCGCAGGTTTGGGTGCTCATGTGTGTGCATGCGTGCCACATGATCTTGGTTTTCTTAATGTTGAGTTTCAAGCCAACTTTTGCACTCTCCTTCTTCACCCGCATCAAGGGGCTCTTTAGTTCCTCTTCACTTTCTGCCATTAGAATGGTATATCTTAGGTTGCTGATATTTCTCCCAGCAATCTTAATTCCAACTTTTGATTCATCTAGCCCTGCCTTTCTCATGATATGCTCTGCATATACGTTAAATAGGCAGGGCGACAGAATACAGCCTTGCCGGATTCCTTTCCCAATTTTGAACCAATCAATGGTTCCATGTCCAGTTCTCACTGTTGCTTCTTGACCCACATATAGGGTCATCTTTTTAAGAACTTGCCACAATTTGTTGTGATCCACACAATAAAAGGCTTTAGCATAGTCAATGAAGCAGAAGTTGATGTTTTACTGGAACTCCCTAGCTTTCTCCATGATCCAGCGTATGTTTGCAATTTGATCTCCAGTTCCTCTGCCTCTTTGAAATCCTGCCTGTACTTCAAGAAGTTCTCGATCCACATACTGCTGGAGTCTAGCTTGTAGGATTTTAAGCATAACTTTACTTGCATGTGAAATGAGTGCAATGGTACGATAGTTAGAACATTCTTTGGCATTGCCTTTCTTTGGAATTGGAATGTAAACTGACCTTTTCCAATCCTGTGGCCACTGTTGAGTTTTCCAAATTTGCTGGCAAACTTTTACTGCATAGCTCAGCTGGAATAATGTCACCTCCACTAGCTTTGTTGTTGCTCAGCTTTCCTAAGACCCATTTCACTTCACATTCTAGGATTTCTGGCTTGAGGTTATCATGGTTATCAGGGACGCTAAGTTCGTTCTTGTTCGTTCTTCTGTGTAATTTTCTTCTTAATCTTTTCTGCCTCTGTTAGGTCCCTGCCAGTTTGTTCCTTTATCATGCCCATCTTTGCATGAAACGTTCCCTTCATATCTCCAATTTTCTTGAAGAGATCTCTGGTTCTCCCTATTCCTCTTATTCCTCGTTAATACGACATTATAGCCCAATAGCCTTTTAAAGAAAAATGAGGTATATATAATGTGGCAAATAGCAGTTGTTTATAGAAATATGGATGTCACAGGTTTATTTCATATTAATTCTTTGTGGCATCTATACAGTTTTTAAAAGTTTTGTGTACTTGTAGAGGATCTATTCTTCCTTAGTAAATACGAACTACTCTTTAAAATCAACTACCGGTATGCTTATTTTAACTGCACTGAAGTTGATTGTGACATGGCTTTAAGAATACCTGACACCGATTTTTAAGATGCCATAAAGATGTTGGATACCAAAATAAAGTATAATTTATCACAACTTCCCTAGGTGGAGAAACTTTAGATGTGCAGATCAGAATATACTTCTACAATCAATACATGCATATTTAAAAGTGATTTTGATGATATTAACTTTCTGATATTCCTCAGTATAAGCTTCTCTTTATATTTGTATATGTAATTTTTCCACTAATACTAATCTATTAATATTGTAGTTTACATTGTCTTTTTTTCTAAAGAATATATAGAAAAGATCAAGGTAATATTTGACAATGCTCATGTTTTAATATTTTAGTTGTAGGAGATCCCAGTGTAAGATTTGAGATAATTATGATTGGAAAACATAGATTCATTGAAGTTTAAGCTTAGATTTAAAATTTTGTGAACATAGGAAATGAGCATTTATTCATTTCCCATGCCTACAAAATTCTAAATGATAATTTCTTGTTAAATTCCAATCTCTTCTATAAAATCAATACAAGTTTGTCTATTTAGCAGGATTTAGAAAGAATGATGGCAAGCAGTGTGGAAAGAGATCAATGTTTTAAGTTATACAAAATGGCTGTGGCTTGCTGCAAACATTTCTGTGCTGTCATAGAGGTCAGATATTTGGAAGGTGGATGATTGGTTTGCAGAATAAGCACATAAGTGCTTAAAGTGACTTTAAGAGCTTGAAGGGGTTATATTAATTTTTCTTAATCAAGAATGTAGACATTTAGATGTTATCATAAGGCACTTGCAGAGGCATTTGCAGAGTTTCATTCATGTAATTTGGGCTGGGGGGTTATATTAGGGCTGCATTTTAACCTTATCTTTTATAAATTATCAATATTTATGCTGCTGCTTAATGTAAGAATATTTTTTTTATGGAGATGAAAGGCATTTTTCTGGGTATTTCTTCTTTAATGAGATACCCTTTGCTAGCAGTCACAAGCAGCAGTGTGTATTTCCACCCTCCATCTCTGCATCTTGTTCAGAATCAACCAGTCTCCATGGCAACCTATTAGACTGAAAGAGATGTGAGGAGCAGAATGGAAAAGAAATGAGTTAGAAACCCCAAGTGGTGGTGTGTGCCTCCAACGTGAGCATTTAAGCCTTCTGATTGGATGGTTTTGTTAAATCCCACCCCCACGGCTTCTCTATAGAGCTTCTGTATTAGAATAACCTGGTGCAGCAGCTTCAACAGCCTCTCCCTTTTGAAGTTGCATTTTCTTTTAATTTTTAATTTCTACATTGATTCCTCTTTCTGATAGAGGATGTTTGTCATATTGTTAGTAATCCCAGAGTTCCTTTCCAACATGGTGATCGGTAAAAGCAAGCAGGCATGGCTGTATTTTACTTGACCTCTGTGATATTCCTGTAAAACCTCTTTCGATGGTGCCTAAGGAGAACAGACTATGCAGAAATTCATTGAAGCAGACTACTACGAGCTGGACTGGTATTATGAAGAATGTACAGATGGTAATTACATAATTTTGTAATAATTCTGTTTTATACTTGTGATCTAAGCTTATCTATCACCGTAGCAGGAGAACTGAAAGAAATAATGAAGTGATATTGTAGTTGAAGTTGACAGATTTTAGCATTTCTTGGCATAAGTTTGAAAGATGCTATAGGAAATTATAATTAGAGCTTTTGGCCAGTGGGAGTGGCAGCAGAACATTGGTACTAGACAGTCTTTTGGGGAGAAAGAAATTGCTTCTGAAATGCTTATTGTGTATAGCTGTTGGTAGAGCTTATACTTAAATCTGTTTCTTTTGCTGAGAAGAGTATATATTTTTAGAAAACTGGCTAATCATCACATATTGTGTAAAATGGAAATAATTCTCATTCTCTCTCTCTCTCTCTCTCTCTCTCTCTCTCTCTCTCTCTCTCTCTCTCTCTCTCTCTCTCTCTCTCTCTCTGTGTGTGTGTGTGTGTGTGTGTGTGTGTGTGTGTGTGTGTGTGTGCATGTGAATATATAGATAATCTCAGTTTGGATTAAAAAATAGAGCAGTTCTAGCTAAATTATCAGAAGGTTAAATTTGAGAAGTCTATCTCTGTCACGAGCATCTCTCGAACTTTCTGTTTTCTGCCACATTGGTAATTCTGCTTTCTGGTAAAGCAGGATGTGATCATCAGTCTCATGATAAAGGAAAGTGCAAGAAGGAGTAACAAAAACTGCACCACATGTCTTGCGGGAAATTCAAATCTTCTAATTTGGCCTCAGAACAGAAATTCAAAATGAAATCAGAATTCTGAATAATATTTCCTGTCATAGCTTTATTCAATTCAAGTGTTCCTCTTTATAAATAAGAGAGATGAATTTATAGAGGAGCAAAAGAGATGTAGCCATTGTTATGAATTTAGTATAAAATATAAATTTTAATATCAGGATTTAGAAGGATTAGGATAAAATGGAAAACAAATACAGAAATAATACAGTCTTTGAATATTCTTCTGAATTTGACACAGTGCTTATTGCATGCAAGGATAACAGTGGTGACTGACATAATTTGGGAAATGCTTATTTAAGATAACACTTGTTTATTGTATGATTTTCTGGTTTGTCAGAATGATCCATTTCTGGTTTAATTGAATGATATAGCACTTTAGGTTGGATGATCCAATATAGAATATCAAGAAAAAGACAAGTTTCTACTTCCTTATTTAGCTTTCAGTTTCCTAAATTGATCTTCAAGAAGTTCCTAAAATTGTTAATTCTAAGCCACACATAGAAAAATAATATTGATTGTGAAGAAATTTAGTAGGATTGCCATATTGTTTGTGTTAATCTGATAAAGAGATCAAATGTTTCCTTCTTGACTAGATTTTTCTTTAAGCAACATTTATCATTTTAATTGCTGATATGCTGGACAGTTTAGATTTTTTTTGATGCTTTAATACTTTGTATGCTTCTGTTTTTTCTGTACTCTTCAATACTGCTTGGCCTTCTTATGAAAGAAAATAGAATAGAATGTTAAATAAATAAAAACAAGATATTTGCCTCCAAATCTGTCATTGTTTAGTTAGGCTAAGTGTTCAAAATTAGAGAGAACATCACTGATTGTATTCATTTTCTGATAAAAGAGATACACCCAGACATCATGTATTGACCATCTAACCAAAAGAAAAAGAAAAGAACCAACTGCTGTAAGAAGTCAAGCAAAGTGAACAAAACAGGGAAGTATTACTTTGCTCATGGAGGCTTCCTGAGTTACTGTATCCTCTATGTCTATGGAATTTAGTAGCTGACACAGAGCAGTGAGGAATTGTTCCAGTCAGAGAAAGTTGTGCCATCCTGGAAATGAAAGGCAAAATAGGAAGGAAGAAAAAGTACATGAAGTCTTAACATAGTATATGGGTTGGTAGTCTTCAGCCATCTCAATTTCAGCCATATACATACACAGCTGTCATGAAGTATGTAGCCCCTAAACCACTTGTATCTGTAAATATGTTTTATATTGGAAGTAGACTTATAATGAATAAAGTTATATAAAGGTTATTTTAGATGAGTTACCAAAGTTTGTCTTTTCCCAAAGAGAGAGATCTTTGATCTGGCATGTATGCAACCTCCATACATAGCTTTTTAAAACAATAGTGGTTTTTCCTAGGCTCTCCCCCACCTCCTAGGAACTCCAAAATTCCATTTTGGAGTCAAATCCAAAAGCCTAATACTAATTCTAAAGTATGTATAAATACGCTGTGGATGAAAATTTTACCATTATCTATATAATAAAAAAATATCTCAGTCATGTTTATAATAAAGACATAAACCATGTTTTTAAAATAGGATACTGACAAATCCTAGTTAACTCTGAATTTTCAGTGGGAACGTAAAATGGGAAAAGGTGATAAGGTAAAATGTTAAGGGGAAAAGAATACATATTAATTTATTACTGGGTTCCTAGGTTGAAAATTTAAAGCAAACATTCATGGTCAATATTCTCAACCTATGAGTAAACCTGAAATTCCCAAATTTCACATTTTCCTGGTTCCATTTGTTTCTGTCTATTAGCAACCAGTAGTATAAAGATTATACAATAGATTGCAAAATAATTTCACTGCCTCACTTCAAGGTGTAGCATTCTTTGTACCTATGTTTACTTCCTGGTATAGTTGCTATGAAACCTATAGGAAAATACCATTTTTGTTTAGAGTAGGGAGGATTATAACAATTTAAATTTTAAATTTTAAAAAATCTGCTTTAAAGGGACAAATTTTTTAAGTGTTCAATTTTATTATGAGAAACATTCAAAGAAAGGATTATAATTTGCTGCTATATATTATATGGATAACTAGTAAGGAATAGATATTCTTATAATCTTCCTCCTCTCCTATTCTGTATTATGCCTCTCCTTTCATGATGATTATAGCATACAGGTTACCCAGCCATACCACTTGAAGAATGTTAAACAAGAAGATTGATTTCTTCTGTATGAAAACCTCATTTAGTTTGTACTGCAGATATTGGGATGTTTACCTATTTTCGAGCATTATTTTACAAGATCTTACTTAATGATGATTTTTAGTAATGTCACTGAAAGAATCCATATATCAGGATGACAGCTTTGAATCCAGTTGTAACAATGAATGTAAACACAGAAGTTATGAGAACCTTGATTTCTTGGAAGAAGGTATTTTGCCTTGTCTGTTATTTTCATAAGAATGCATAAAAATCAATTGTGTGATAGTAATAACACACCATTGATAGATGCCACTGGTTTGTCATTTTAATGGTTTTGCATTGTAAATTTGAATAATATTTTCAATTTTCTTTATTTGATAACTTACTTAAAAGTTCATTCTATCAGTGAAATGTTACTTTATTGTCTTGCAATACAGAGTTAATGTTGTCAGATTTAAGAAAAAATATATAATTTATATACATATGTTGAGTGTTAATAGGAAAAATCCCAAAACAGACCAAAACCATTGTAACAATCAGCTACTATATTCTTGAACTTGAGATGCTGAAGAAAAAAAGAGAAATAAGGAACTATAGAAGCATATCAGAAAGCTCCTTTTCCCTTGTGGTGGTTCAAAATGAGATGGAATTTACACTCTTCTTAGAATATACTTTTTTTTTTAGTAAGCTCTGATCATTTTGATGTTGTTGTTGCTACCCAGCAAAGATATGACTTTGTAGTTGTGGGTTGTAATTCTGCTCAATGATATTCCCTTAGCAATGTTGTTTAAGTTGCCATCAGATAATTCTAAAGAGCTACTCTTAAAAGGTTTTTGCCTATGTGACTTTGTAATTAACACTGCAAAAAGATATATAAATTCTGTAATGTATAACTGTTTCAGCAAATAACCATTCTGTGGCAGAATTGTTTCCCCAGCTAAACAAAATAATGACTTGAAAATTACTGCAAAATTAAAATAATTAAGGAACATTAAAGCAAATTTCTAAAGAACTGTTATTTGTTTTTATAATAGTGTATGGCATTTAAAAAAAGTTATTCCGTAGTTAATTGCTATTATTGGAAATCAATAATTGATAAATAATATGATTTTTTTTTCTGAACACTTTTTTTCAGTAAATAGTTCTAACTGATGACTGATATGAGTGTTATCTTCCTTGCACATTCTTGTGGATTTTTGGCACTTTTTAAAGCTTTGATTGTGCTTTCAGCTCAGTTTAGAAAGATCTGAAAAATATGCTCCTGGAAGACTCTTCTAAGCATATTACATCCTGTTTCCATCTGTGAATTTCATAGCTAATGTTTTCTTCCTATATTTCTTTCAGGGTTTTGTTTTCTATTTCTGCAGGTTAGGTTTCTCCTCTGTATGATGGCTGTCTCCCTAAATTGTGTAAATAGGCTGTTATTACTACATAAAAATTGAATCTTGGAGGTTAAATGTGTTTGTTATGTTATACGATTGACACTATATGATAAAATAGAGCTTCTTATGTTTTGGAAAAAACTTCCTCAGTGGTCTTAAAGGAAAGAAAGGGACCATATTTTTTAAAATGGGATATTGGAAATTTAACTTGTCAGAGCTATAGCTTCCCCACCTCCATAAACAACACACAAACAAACAAACAAATGCAAAACTGAGAGAGAAGAAAATAATTCAAGCTGGACAAGTTTGCTTATAATTGGTACTTTATTATGAAAATTAATAAAGTTATGTGAGAGGCCATTAAAATACTTTCTAAAACAAAAAGACAGATAATTCTTAGTTCAGTCATTATACCCTTTTATAAATATATTTTGTTGATATGTCTAATTGGTTAGATAAAGAGCTTGTTGGCGAATCCATGCTTTTAAGCCCTAAAGTCTTTGATATTGCATTTAGGACTAGCCTATTGAAATCCCCTTTTTTGCCTAGTAATGTTTTGATGTTAAAATAATGTTTGATTCCTAATCTAAAAAGTTTTTGTTGAATAGAGCACATACCTATATTCTTTTAAATATAGAGTTTTTCCTCATTGACTTGTCAAATAATCCAGAGGGCCACAAATGAAATTTTTATCTGTGAGAGACAGATCTAATATATAAACTGAGGTGTATAATGGTTGATACAAGAACTTTGTTGGGCCTAAATGACTCATGCGCCTTAGAATCCTGCCCATCTTTCTTGCTGGAATGGCTGTTGGTATTGCCAGTGCAGGTAACCATGTTACCTCCCTGAAAAGAAGCCAGTAGACAGTAGTTAGAAATAGTCCTCAACTTACAACTGGTTGCTTAATGAGTGTTTAAAGTTAGAACAGACACTAGAGCTATTTATGATCCATTTTGGGAGTTACAGCAATCAGCCCCTCCCTCCCACACATCATAGTCATGTGATCACATTTTGACAATTTGGCAACTAACTCACCTTTATGGCAATTTGCAGCATCTTGCGGTCACGTGACGGCAATTTGTGTGTGTGTGTGTGTGTGTGTGTGTGTTTTGGGCCACTTTCAGCATTTACTTCTGATTTTCAGTAAAAATGCCTGTTGGGGGAAAACCAGCTTCACTTAATAATTGCTGTGTTCATTTAATGATTATGGTGTTTGCTTAATGATCATCATTAAAAATGGTCATAAATTTAAATTAGTCATGTGATACTTCAACTTATGATTGCAATGGCTTACGACCTAATTCCTGGCTCAATTATGGTTATAAGTCAAGGACTACCTATATTGACTATAAATTAATTGGCTAGTAAATGCTACATCATAGCTAATTGGCTATTAAATGATCATCATAGCTAATTAGTAAAACATTTAAATACCTTAGTTAAGGAAAAAAATCAATGTATAACCAGGTTACTCTGAAATCATGGGGACAGATATTAGTCAACAATTACAGGTAGTCCTCAACCTACAATCACTTGCTTAGCAACTATTTGAAGTTACAACAAAACTAAAAAAAAAAAATGACTTCCAACCTATCTGTGCACTTGCAAACTGTCACAGCACTCCCCAAGATCATGCGATCAGAATTTGGGTGTTTGGCAACTGGCATGCATTTACAATGGATACAATGTCCCAGGGTCATATGTGATTGCTATTTGTGACCTTCCAAGCCAGCTTCCAACAAGCAAAGTCAGTGGAAGCTGGATTCTCTTAATGACTACTTGATTCACTTAATAACCACAGCAAAAAAGACCTTCAAATTGGTCACGATACACTTCACTGCCTTGCTCAGCAGTGAAAATTCTGGTCCCATTTGTGGTTGTAAGTTGAGGGCTACTTGTGAAGTCCTCATTGCTTACATGTTTAAAAACCCTGGTATAAGAAGAACTCAGTAAACTCAAAAGAGTATACTTTTCAGAATTTAATTTTATGTGCTTACAGTGTATGTTTTAATGAGACTATACATTAATGGGTAAGCTTTTTTTTTCAGAAGTACTTAATCTCTCCAAACCCTCAACCCTTAACTACCTCAAGCATGTTTTCTTTCCCATATAAGTAATATTTTCTAATAACTCAGTGTCCAGAGATCATTTCTTGCTGTCTGTTCCCCAATACTTGTTTTAATACAAAAATCTCAGACCAAAGAGAAAAGCAACAGTTCTGTCTAGAAGAGCAATGTAAGAGAAGCAAACGGCAGAAATATATTCTTAACTATTTCTAAATAGATACAGTGTCTGTCATGACTATTACATAGGCATAGCTCTTTTATTGCATTTCTGTTTTTAGATCTTTTTGTGCCCAGGCAGCTCAGGTGTATTTTTCTTTCAAATCCAAAAATAGTAAAATGCCAAGTCTTCGATTAATTAAAAATCATATTACTAAGTCTGAGATACAGGTAACTCTCATTCAATGGCACTTTGAAGTTAGGAGGCTGCTGACTAAAAAAACTTCCAACCCTTGCCCAAAGTTGTACCATCCCTGTGATCATGAGATTAAAATTCAGGTGCTTGGCAGCCTGCCCACACTTGAGACTGCAGGGGCATTTCAGCTCTTCCCACCCACATATCTTCCCACCATCTCTTCCCTTTTGGCCACTCTGCATCCTGCCTTGCAGGACAGCAAGCAATCACAGATCATGTGGCCTGAGAAAGCTTCAGCTGCCCCATTCATTCATCCAGCTACCTTCCTTCCCAGTTCCCTTATACCAATCTTTTCCCTTTTCCCCCACCGAGCCATTGGGGCAGAAGCAAAAGTGCCTCATAGTCTTTGCTGTCTTCATTTTGGACCTAGCTTCTCTGGCAAATATTTCCTACCCGTGGTTCCCTAAACCTTCTGAAAGCTCTGCTGGATTTCCAAAGAACAACTTTCTGTAGGCTGCACTGTCTTCAAAAAATAGTGCAGTTTCCGAAGATCCAAAAAGGAGACATCAAAAGCAGTGAATCACTTCTTCTGTTGCAGTGGCTCAGTGCAAAAGGCAAAAGATTGATGCTGGGAACTTGGGAGAGAAAGCATTTTGCTGAATGAATGCTTGCTGGGGGTTCATGAGCTTTGGTATTGTGCTCCTGAGGTAGAAGCATTTGCTGAAGAAAGTCCCTAGGATAGGATGCTGGTCCCAAGTCTGAAAAGGAGATAGCAAAGGCAATGAGGCACTCTGCTTTGGCTACATCATTTGGCACAAAAGGTGAAAGGTCAGTGTGAGGGACAGGGAGAGAAGGCAGCTGGGTGAACAATTGCTTGCTGGCACAGACTGGGGTGGCTGTGGCTTCCTGAAGCACCAGTGTTAGGCACTTCTGAGGCTGCTGGCTGCCTCATAAGGCAGGATGCAGAATAGCTAAAAGGCAGAGATGGCAAGATGGGGGGAATTGAGGCAATCCCTTATCAGAGCTGGGGGGACAACCAAGCCCAGAATGGCTTGAATTGGAGTGTACATTCGCTTAACCACCCACGATTCTTGGTAAACTACCACAATGGGGAGCACTGGGAGCTATTACATGTTGATGCAGTCATGTGACACCTCACTTTATAACTTATTAATTTCACTATTATGGTTACAAGTACCTATACAGTTTGTGCAAAGAGCAAATATTTACTCTCCAATCCCTCTTCTAATTATTACCACTAAAGTTTGTCTTGTTCCTTGAGATTTCCTAAACAAGTTGACTATCATGCCAGATAAGCTGTGTGTAGCTCGCCCCTCATGTTTTACTGATCTTTTAAATTCTCCTTAATGTGAAGTCAAATAGCTTCGTTTTAAAAAAAATCTAATCATATTGTTTCCAACCCTTATGAGTCTTTTAGTTGGATATCTGAGATTGTGAAAAGGATATCTAATCTTAGATCCTCCCTGTATGCAAACTGCAGAGACACTTAGTCAATAAAACAGTAATGGCAACATTTTTTAAAGATAAGGTGGCAAGCAAAGCAGGCTACAGTCTACAAATAGCAATTGTTCTGTCTTTGTGGTGAGCCTTTATAAGTTATATAATTACTTTGAACAAGAAGGTGGTGTTTCCTTGGAATTAATTCCATCATTCATTTATCTGCATTGTGATTCTGATGAATATGTTTATATACTTATATGATGGGACTAGAGCCAAAGTTATATTGAAGTACTAGAAAAAATGCTTAAGAGATGGCAGAAAGAAAAATGCTTTGAGATGGCAGAAAGTACTTCAGTTCACATGTTTTGTATATGTAATATGCAGATTGACTTATAAGTAAACTAAACATTTCCCCCTGAAAATGGTAGACATTAAGAATAGTAGTTTTATTTCAAGTATCAGAAAAACATTAATTTTGCAAGTAATAATTTATTTAAAAATCAGGGTTAGGGAAACCAGATTTATTTGGCAACATATACTTTGTATTGATTAGTTTGCTTCTTCAAGATGTCATTTTACTGTAGCCAGATGCCTTTTAGGAATGTGCAGTATTATAAAATGTTATTAGCCAGTTGCTTTCTAAATAGAAGACTGCTGTAAGGTAGATAGTTCTTCACATTGAATTTATCTTTTTCAGAATTTTCACTAACAGAAAATAGAATCAAGTGGAGTGAGCAAAGGGCAGATAACTAAGCCTTGGTATAATATTTGAAATATTGCATGATAGATATGCCCTCTTGAGTCTAGTAGAACTCAAATCTAGCCAAGCCAGCTAGACTTGGAGTTGAATAATATGCATGGTTATGTGATTGTATGAAAGAGTGGAGTTCCAAAATGAAAAATAGTAAAAGTTGAAATTTGCATTTGTTTCTGTATGAGTCAATGGATAAGTAACAAATACTACTGGATGTGTCATAAAGATACAAGTAATCCCCGAGTTACGAGGGTCCACTTAGCACTTGTTCGAAGTTACACAACAAGTGCACCCTAGTTCTTACGAGCAAGTCCTCAAATCACAAATCTTGCAGCGCCCTTACAAACAACTGTAGAGGCTCTGCAGCATTCACCCTATTCCCCACCTCCCCACAACTGCTTTCCCCTCCCTTCCTGCTGCGCCAGGCTCACTTATCTTGCAAAAATCCTCTCTGCCGTGGTTTCTTTCCCTCTGAGGAGAGGAGAGTCGGCTTGGAAATGCTTTTCATGCTGAGAATGGAAGTTTTTGGAGTCCGTGATCTCACACAAATGCAAGTGTTTGAAGTTGTGCCAAATCACAGACCTCAGAAACTTTAATTCTCTATGCAAAAGGACTTTGCGATGCCTGCTCCTGCTCCCAATTCCTTTCTGCCTGAGGGCAGGCCTGAAGCCTTCAACTAAGGGAAAAGGCCAGTTCCCTCGCACCTGGATCCAGCCCACTAGAGCTCACCATGCCAGGGGAGAAAGTGACCCGATGACCCCAGAGCCCTCCTCCAAGTCACCTGGAACGGAGGCTGGAGAAGGCTTCTGCTTAGCTCCGGAGGTCAGATCCAGTCCTCAGAGGATTGCTCCAAGCCGTTTGCACCTGGAATGGAGATCGGGGGAGGCTTCTGCAGGCCTCTGGAGGTTGGATCCAGGCCTCAGAGGACTGCTCCAAGCTGCTGCTGCCCCGGAACGGACCTCTGAAGATCAGATCCAGGCCTTGGAGGCATTCTCCAAGCCATTTGTGCCCTGAAGGGAGGTCGGGGAAAGCTTCTGCATGCCTCTGGAGGTCGGATCCAGGCCTGCCCCACCCTGAGATACCTCATGTGCACTTAGTGAGCCATGTGTGTCTTAACGATCAGGGAGTGATCTCGTTCTAGGTACGAGATTCACTCCCACAAATTTTTGAGTTACGAATGGAATGGACAGGCTCCATTACGTTCATAACTCGAGGACTACCTGTAATCTTTAGGACTTCTAATATGTCAGTTGATCTAGGCAGACCAGATCACCAAGTCAATTCTGTAGGAAGACTAAAACTATTTGTATTGTGTTTGGCTATAATAGCAGAATTTTGCAAGTTTGATTGTTCTGTACCTCCTCCTTCTCCTTAAACATTAGAGAATTTGGGAAGCATCTGTTTGAATTGCTTCTGAATGTTATTGTTCTAGACTTTAAAATGTTTCAATAGTCTTTGCTTAGGAAATGGTTTCTGCATATTTTTAAGTCCATTTCTTTATGTCTGTACAATGTGACATCACTATAATGTATTGTGTATGTAGATCATGAACCATGTCATGATGTTTATGATCAGTCTGCTACTTTACCAATTATATTATGGTTTGCTTATCTAGAAATTCTAAAGATCCTTTCCCCAGCTCAATGCTCCGCTGTAGTTCTATAGCCCATCCATTTGGCTGAAACATTTTTTTGCAATTGAATACATTATCACTTTGGGGAAAACTTATTAAAGCTATGATTTGCTGAGCATTGAAAAACTTCATTCATAATATAATTACTGATTGAAATACTTTTTGAAATTTTCCCTAATTTTTTTTTGTTGTTCATTTGGATGTGTGTATGCAGGAAAAAAAAAATGTTCACTGGGTTTTACTATCAACCCTGGAATGCACAGAATCATAGGGTCAAGGCATGTCATAAATATTTTCATAGGCTATAATATGTCCTTCTTCTGACAATAATAGAAAGAAATTGTATTTTTAAAAAAGGACATTGAAAGTGTTACATTCAAAAACAAAAATTTCTCATTTACATTAATGTAAATACAAGTTTTCCAACCTAGTTATTTCCCTAATACACTTGGGACTCTGCTTTCTTGGCAGAATTTTCCAGATTTCATTGAATCTGCAAAATTGCATTTATGTTAATTATCAACAATCTCTTCTGAAACAAACATGTAATTCTACTATAAATTTCAAAAAGGAACAAAATTGCAATATTTCATAATGGCAATCCAAACAATTAAGTACACTGCTGGCATAACTCCCACAGGCACTGAAAGGTCAAATGTAAGAAAAGATATAAGACATGGTATGTTTTGTTAAGTTTTTTATGAATTCAGAAAAAATGCTTTTAGAATATTTACATGTAAGATTAAGTATCAATATGCAGCAAAGGTCTTTTACACTGAGATAGAGAAATAAAAGGAAGCAACAATGTGCCTTTAGTACTTACTGACAAAGCCACTTTCTTTAATTGTTTCTATATTTATTGAAAATATTTGCCAGGGCACCTATCTTAGAGCATAATTCTGTGTGGCTCACAATGGCAATAAAATTACAAAACAAAAATTAAAAACCTAGTTCCTCATTCATTTTCCTAGGATGCCCAACAACCATCGATAGGCTTGATGTCCAGTCTGGTAGGATGCGCAGATACTCCCAGTTTTAATAATATGTGCCACTCTATCCTAGGACCAGTTTCATTGGTGAAAATTAAAGATAAACATGGACATCACATATGCTTTTGTTTCTTGTTTATATATAGATTTTGTAAATCTTCAGATGCTGTAAATTCAGCATCCTTTAATGATGCTTTACTGATAACAAATTGGTGTTTAATCTAGTAGAAACTGAGGTCTATGTAGTAAACAGTGACAATTTTGAAGATACAAATTAATTTCACATATGTTTGTTCTGGAACTCAACATGATGGAGATAATAACATAAATTAAATGTTAAAAACATACATGTATTACACTGTTTGAAATATGAAAACACTTGTTTTGCTTTTTCCATTATACTGATCAAAACAAACCTTTATTGGATCAAATGGTTGAGGAATATAGAAACTGGTCTTAGTGAAAGTTCTCTCTGGAATATTGGCCATCTGTTTCTAAAACTGCAGGTCCTAAATTATGTGCAATAGTGAACTCAATGGTATGCCATGGAATATTTTGCTATTTAATGGAACTGTTAGTGAGTTCATTATGGTGCCCCGAGGCATATCAAAGCACAGTTTGAGAATTGCTAAGTGCACCTTGCCCCAATATTTTAGTGGGGCAATAGAAAAACTACTGAAGAAGTGAGATATTAATTTCAAGATTTTGAAATATTGTTAGAACTCTCGGAATTTACTGGAAACATAAAGTGCTGTCTGAAATGCCCCATCGAATATAATATTAGGTTAAGTGCAGCACACTCCACAATTTAACATGATTTATATATGAATGAACTCATACAGAATTGATTATTTGAAAAAAATAATTTTGTCTTTTTGGTATATTAGATTTAAATTTATTTTTGTATAGTAGGTAAAATATTACCTGTTTCATTTCAGTTTTATGTGCTGAACGAGTGGGCCAGATGACTAAAACATACAACGACATTGATGCTGTTACACGTCTTCTTGAGGAAGTAAGTACCTTATGTTCATATGGTATGTTAACATGGTTGTAACACAGTAGTCAACGTTTGAGTCTTTTCAGGCTTCATGAGATATGCAGGATATTGAAATAATCACCACTTCTTTAATTTAGCCCCTTGTAGAAGTATTACTGGAAAACTGCTCATTGCTTAATTTCCAACATGCTATTTATTTATTCAATTCTATTTCGGTTCAGTGTAATTTATTAGTCTGGTGATGTCCATAAGGCTTAATATTACTAGGACTCTTACAGGGTTTCCTTAAAATAGTCTTATAAACATTGAACAGCTGCAAGTAACTATTGCTAGAATTCAGAAAACTCAATTAGAAGATGTAAAGCCACTGCTTCTGTTCATAACTTTAATTCATAGCTGTTTCTTATTTTAAAAAAAGCTGTCATAAGATTAAAAGTATGTTTTGATCTTCCTGAGTATAGTACTGACTCGGAGCCTTAAGATTTAATTGCTTCTTGATAGAGGTCAAAGTAGGAAATTAGAAACCAATCTAAATCACAGTTATCAGGTTTCTGCTAGAAATTTGTGCCAAGATGATCAGCTGCCCTTTTTTTTTTACTATGTTAAAGGTCCAAGAGGCACCTTTTATCTCTACTGAGAAAATCAACATTATGATTGTTATATTGGAACCAGTGCTTTGTTTGTGCTCAAATACATTATTGAAAGAACATTGCCTTAGCTCAATTAAGTATTAGTTGTTGGACTCCAAGCCATCAGTATCTCTTGAAAGTGAAAGGACCACACCCATGATTGTACCTCATAGATTATAAGAAAGTAAATTATATTAAAGCAAAATAAAGCTTCTTTCAACTTACATAAAGTCTCTTTCAGTTCACATAAAATTGCTTACAATATCTGTTGATGGATATGTCCATCTAATTTTTTTTTCTATTTGAAGTTTGCCATCACCATCTTCTGAGATGTTTTTTCAATTTCCTAATTAGCCTACACGTCCTCGTATTCCCTATAAATCTCCCACCAATTACTGAAAAGGTAAAGGTTTCTCCTCTGACTCTATGCCGGTGCTCATCTCCGTTTCTTAGATTAGTTAGCCAATGTTGTCCAAAGACATTTCCGTGGTCATGCGCTTAGCATGACTACACACTGAGATGCACAGAACTCTGTTACCTTCCCACCAAAATGGTAACTATTTATCTACTCGTATTTGCATGCTTTTGAACTGCTAAGTAGGCAGAGTTGGAGCAAGCCTGAACCTGCTTCACTTTTAAGATCAGTTCTAATCAGTCAAATTTTCCAAAGCACCTGAAGGCAGGACAAGAAGCAACAGATGGAAACTAATCAAGGAGAGAACAACCTAGAACTAAGGAGAAACTTCCTGACAGTTAGAACAATTAACCAGTGGAACAACCTGCCTCCAGAAGCGGTGAATCCTCCAACACTGAAAGTTTTTAAGAAGAAACTGGACAGCCATTTGTCCGAAATGGTATAGGGTTGCCTGCCTGAGCTGGGGGTTGGACTTGATGACCTCCAAGGTCCCTTCCAACTTTATCATCATCATCATCATCATCATCATCATCATCATCATCATTATTATTATTATTATTATTATTATTATAAATTCTATATAGCAAACGTATAAATTTACTTTAAATTAATTTTTACTATATGCAAATTAAATCAAATGTAGTCTTTGTTCTGGCCCTGTTCATTTTTTTGCCCTAACCTTTTCTAGTTTTTGGAATATAGGCTCCAGCATACCAGTCAAAGCCCAAGGGTGTCACACAGGTAAAATTATGTTGCCAGTCCTTGTCTACTAAGTTTATTCAGGGTCCCAAGCTTTGGTGGTTTCTTAATTTAAAAAACAAAAAACAAATTCAAGCATGTTTGAATTATGGGGAATATCCCTTGAATGAAAAGAAGAGTTTCTCATGTTGCTATGTCAGAAATATTACTATATCTTTTTGCATGACCATCCAGAAGCTCATTTATTAGAAACTTTACCGGGAATATTTTTGGTTCCTATAATATCATTGAAAATAACTGCCTCAAATATATGTTCAAATGTATTTATTTATTTGTATCCTGCCTTGATTATTTTTAAAAATAACTCAAGGTGATGAACTTATCCAACATCCTTTCTTTCCCAAACAAAACCCTGTGGGGTGACTTGGGCTGCGAGACAGTGACTGGCCCAAAGTCTCCCAGCTGGTTTTCATGATTAAGGCAGACTAGAACTCACCATCTCCCGCTTTCTAGTTTGGTGCCTTAACTGCTTGACCAAACTGGCTCTCATATGTAATGCAGTGTGCTATAAATATAAAACAAAGACAACTTCTTAAATGACAAATATTTACCAGAAACATTGATTCTCTAAAGCAGGGGTGTCAAACTGCTGACCCGCGGGCCAGATCCGTCATGACAAAACCACGCCCACCCCATTGCCGGCAATGGAAAAAAAGTTGTGATACGTTGCAACACATCACATGATGTTGCAAGTTTGACACCCCTGCTCTAAAGCTACTGAAACACCTATATTCTTCCGCAGTTCTTCCAATTCACTAATTTTCCTTGTAATTCTTGATATAAGACATATTGTGGCATATGGCTTTTACTATTGCTTGAACATAGCCATTGCACCACCTGCATTACAAACGAAAAGACATAGGATTATAAAGACTTAATCTCTGTTGTTTAACCTCATGTCCCTTTTCAGTGCTGAGATATTACTTTGCCTTTTGTCATAGGCAGGTATTGAATACAAAATGTAGGTTTTATACTTTGAACACTAACAGAAAAATACATAATTTTGTTAAATCTTCTATAGATGCAGCGGTATTTAAGAATTTGTGAACATCCATTTGCCACACAGAAATCTGGAGCTTTGGATCATTTTTCTCAATGGTATAAATTATATTCCTCAAATTAAATGGGTTTCTCCAGCAGAACACAAAATTAAAGAAAGAGAAATTACAGGCTTGTTTCAAAAATAGACAAACAAAGCAAAACTGATTTTCTAGTTTTTCTTTAGAACACAGTTTCAACCTTTTTGTACTTTCCAATGATGGCCATTTCCTTTGTGAGCCATAACTCAGATTTCCTTCTTTTCTTCCTTCCCTCCCTCCCTTCAACAGAAAGAACGGGATTTAGAATTAGCTGCTCGAATCGGCCAGTCATTGCTAAAGAAGAATAAAACTCTTACTGAGAGAAATGAACTTCTTGAAGAACAAGTAGAGCATATCAGGGAAGAGGTAAGAATAGTCACGTATGCTTTACACAAAATGTAAAATATTTTGTGTATATATATATACACAATATATATATATATAGGTTTCAATTTAAGCAGATAGTAACAATGGATCCATGAGCTGTGTCCAACATTATTTATTTACTTATATCCCATTTTATTGTTTTTATAAATACTTCAAGACAGCAAACGTACCTAATACTCCTTCCTCTTCTTATTTTACCCACAACAAACCTTTGGGATGGAGTTGGGCTGAAAGAGAATGACTGGCCCAAAGTTGCCCAATTGGCTATCATGTTTAAGCAGGGACTAGACTTCACGGTCGCCTGGTTTCTAGCCCCGATGCCTTAACCACTACACCAAAGTGGCCGTTTAACTCTTGGATATGCTTTCCTTCCTCATTATCAAACTGCTACTGTAATCCCTGCCACACCTTTGTGGACTCACAGGTTTAACTTCTTTTTCTACCAGCCTCTTCTGAGTCATACAAGTATGTCAGAGCTTAGTAGGGAAAGGAAGTATTCCGAATAGCAGGATTTTTTGAGCTCATTCCAATTCTTCAGCTCTTCTCCATTTACTTTTTATGTCCTATACTATGTGTACTTTTTATAAGGTATGCTGCAGTATTAATTAAGATTACAGGCAGTTTTCAAGATACAATCAGACATTTAATGGCCATTTAAAGTTACAACAGACTCCCAAATGTACAATTCTATTTCGAATTTAGAGTGGCTACAGTACCCCCACAATCATTCGCCTATAGGAATACTGCAATTATCTTGACATGTTTGTATTCTTTTACTGAGTTTTTAAACACCTGGCTTTTGTTTTCTTCATATAATACCACACATTTATGAATATAATTCAAACTTTTATTTCTTTTCTTTCTGTCTCAAAAAGAGAATTGTTTCCTTTCTCATTTTTAAATACTTTATTTTTAAATAATTGTATACTTTACACAACTCTTTCCCATGGTATTAATTATAAAAATTGAAACATACATTTTCTAAGGTTAAAAAAAAGAATGTATGTGCTAGAGAGTATATTTTATTACCGTGTACTTCAAATATAATCTATGGTTTGTGAATTGTAAATTGATTCTATCAATTGTAAATTTATTTTTTGTTTATCATCTCACAAAGCACTATTTCTAATACAGATGTAGTATATTCTTTCCTTGCATAAAAGACCTAATTCTGTTTCAATCAGCAAGTATGGCCTAGCATTCTAAAATTTTATTATTTTGATTTATTATAGATGAAGTTTTACAGAGGATTTTCTGGTTCTTTATGTGAAATTGCTCTAAAGGTAGACCTTGACTTACAATTTTAATTGAGCCTGGAATTATAAGTCATATAATTACATGAATGGACCTAATTTTTCAACATTTTTTGCAGTGGTTGAAAAGCAAATGACATGGTTATTAAGCTAATGCTGCAGTCATTAAGCAAATCCATTTTCTCCAATGGGTGGGTTTTTTTTGCCAGAAATTGGAAGTAAATACTAGAAACTGGCAAAAAACATTGCATCTTACACTCATGTGACTGTGGGATGTTGCAGTGGCCATAAAGATGAGCCAGAAGCCAAGTGCACAAAATATGATCTGGTAACTATGGAAGTGTATGGCCATCTAACTTCAAAAAAGGTTTGTAAGTAGTTCTGGAGGTATCGGTCATATTTTGCATGGTCAGTAAGTGATAAGTCATAAGTTGAGGACCACCTGTACACCAATACTTTAACTTTCATCTTCTTTCGTAAGTTGCCCAGAGCTGATTCAATGATAAGATGGGTGGCATATACATTTAATAAATAAATAAATTTCTCTAGCAACTCGTTGTGTACACTTAATGCTATAAAATAGACATTCTGCATATCAATTAAAGCACTAAGGCTTTGTAAAATTTCAGTCATAAAGTAAATTCAGTTCACAGGCTTTATATTTGTTCAAAATGGAGTTGGTCCTGGTTTTTTGCTTCTCATGATTAAAATGAAACAAAAATCTTTTTAAAAGTACAGTAGGACATAATACAGTCTCTACTGTGCTGCAGAAAGCTCTAGGCCTTCAGAAAGTTGTGGAGACCACATTAGGGAAGCAAAACAAGAGTATTTTGTTCCTTATTTGTGTGGCAGCCTTGTGGACATGGACGGCATTTTGAACCATCCACAAGTGGAATGCATTAAGGCTGTTAAAAGGAGTGTTTATTCCTTCAGCCACATGGCCAATTCCAGAATCGTGCCATGCTGCTGAGTGACAAGGCAACCAATTCCTGTGCTATGGAAGGCTTTGTTCAAAGGTAAGTGAGGAGGAGTTTGTGGCACCAGATGGAATGGAAATTATGCATACGGCCAGTGGGGAGCAATTGGGAGATGGAATGCTTGCAAGGACCTGGCGTGAGAGAGAAAGTCCAGCAGGGAGCAGTTGGGGGAGGGAAAAGGCCTCTGGGAACCCAAGGGGTTGGAAGTAGAGAATGGGATGTCTGAGGAAGTGGGGGAGACCCAGGGCAGGTGGGCCTGACCAATGCTGGGCCCTCCCCCACTTCTGAAGCATCTTATGCTTTGCTTAATAATGTGTGTGTTCATTAATGGCTGCATCAGGGAGATCAGTGGATGGTGTGGTTAAGTGAGGCCATTTCACTTAACAGCTACCGCCACATACAACCATAATGGGCAGGTGTCATTACAATGATCTCTTGAGGAGTGCCTGTCCTTTGCTAAAGCTAAGTTGGCAGATCAGTGGCCCTCCAGATGTTACTATTAGTAGTAAAATAGTCTGTAGTGAGAGATGCTATGACATGAGGCATGGTAACAGTATAGGTATAGATTTTCTGTTCCTGTCCTAAAGCAAACATTAAAGAAACATTTTTAAAGATTTGGGGTGATTTGGCATTTTGAACGCTATCCAGAATATTTTGAAGCCCATTCTATGAATGTTATTGGGCAGGCATTATACTTGGTTTACCTAATTTAGTTTGAGGAGATGAATAGATTTTATGATTAGAGTTACTCTGAGGTAAGATGGGCAGCCAATAAAAATTTATAAATACATAATTAAAATAAAACTGCTAGGGCTTTGTACATAGATATTGTACAGTAGCAATAAGAAGTCTTATATTGTGATTTGGCACCAAATTATGGCAAGGTTCAATTGGTGTACTATAATCTAAATAGCTACAACTATACAGGTAGTCCTTGACTTATAACCCGATCACTGAGTTACAACCTACTTGAGAAAGGGGTCTTATGGCCTGGATGCAAAGTTGCCCTCCACAGTCACATGACCACATTTCAGGTGCTTGGCAACATGGCTGCATTTATGACCATTTGAATGTCCCACATTTTACAATGGTTTTAAAACAGTTTTGTTGAAAACTGGAATTTCACAACTCAGTAAAACCGCACACATAGTAAACAATGGGTATGCATTTACCACCGTTACATTTGCTTAATGACAACTACCAAAAATTTGTAAAATTGGGTCAGTCAGATGCAAGCTCCATTACAATTGTAACTTAATTGTATAGATAAAACACAGTGATGAATTGACTGCTTTGAATGAAAAGTTGTAAGTATGGTCTTGGAATTCCTGATCTAAACTTTTTTTCCTGATGTGGAACAGTTTTCTGTTTCTACTTAAATGTAATCACTTATAAGTATTTTTCGCTTTAATTTGTTCAGGTTTCTCTTTTTTTTCCAGTTTCAAGTTTTTTATTAATTTTACAATATTATATTTACATATTTGAAAAGTAGCGTGGCAGCTGAGCACAGTAATTCCGTTACATTTGAATATCATCAGTACAAACCTCAAATTATTACAACAAACTAATTTGTTCAGGTTTCTCAACTGCGTCATGAGTTGTCCATGAAAGATGAGCTGCTTCAGTTTTATACCAGCGCTGCTGAAGAGAGTGAGCCAGATTCCATCTGTTCAACTCCGTAAGTCAAGGATAGAAAACAGAAATGTTATTTAGGCTATGTAAAACTGTTTCAAGTGTGAAATTTCATACAAAGCTCAAAACACTTTCAAAAATTTTGAAACAACTTTATATTTAGTACAGGATGCTTCAGAAGATTCTTTGCCCAAAACAGTTTGAAATATTTGTTCATATATATTTGTCCTATCTCTTTCATTTCCTTATATATCCCCTATTTATATGAATATTGTTTTTAAAGATTTTATGAGTTCTTTTTTATAATTTCATGTAGTAAGCAGAAATTGATTTTTTTGCTATTTTATAACTTACATTTCCACATTAAAAGTATGTAGAAAAAGGAAATGATATAAATTTAGTTAATCTACCAAAAATTCTATGAAACTCCTGAATTTTAAGCAGTATTATTATTTATATTCTCTATTGTGTGTCTGGGAACTGTCCAAACAGGAATCTTATCATTTAATTTATACTGGTACTTTTTCCAGACACGCAACAGAGCATTTCTCAGTTGCTCTTTGAAACTCCTGTCCACCTTTTTATCGTAAACTAAATATGCATGCCAACCATATAATAAATCGTACCCTTCAATATTCAATACTCTATCATTAGTTAAATTAACCCAATCACTTATTGCTACAAGAACAGCTGCATCATAATATAACTTCAAGTTAGGCATTTTCAAACCACCTCATTCCCTTGAATCCTGGATTATTTTTAATTTAACCCTCGGTTCCTTCCCATTCCAAATAAATCTATTAATGCCCTTCTGCCACTCCTCCAAATTCGCATCCTTTTTAAGTATAGGTATCATTTGAAAAAGAAATAAGAATTTGGGTAATACATTCATTTCAACTGCAGCTATCTTTCCCAACAAAGATAATTGTAGTTTCTTCCATTTTTCCAATTCTATTTTTACTCCACAAAACTTCATAATTATTTTTATATAACTTTCCATTAAAGGCTTCAATATCAATTCCTAGGTATTTAATTTTCTTAACTATCTCACATCCCGTTATTCTTTCCAATTCCTGTTTTAAATTAATATTTAAATTTTTAACTAACATCTTTGTTTTAGCTATATTTAATTTAAATCTAGATACCTTACCATAAGTTTTAATTATCTCCATCAATCTCTTGGCAGATTGTATTGGTTGAGTCAATGTCACAACCAAATCATCTGCAAAGGCACGTAGTCTATAGTCTTGTTGTCTAATCTCTATACCTTTTAAATCTTCAGCTCCTCTTATCCTATTCAATAAAACCTCTAGAGTTAAAACAAACAACAAAGGGGATAAAGGACATCCCTGTCTAGTACCTTTCTCTATATTAAATAAATCTGTTAACTCCCCATTCACAATAACCTGGGCTGTTTGTTTCTGATAAATCGCCAATATTGAATTAATAAACTGGTCCCCCATTTGCATCCTAACAATCAGTTTTTTTCAAAAACAACCAATTCAATCTATCAAATGCTTTTTCCGCATCCAAAAACATAAGGACTGCGGGCACCTGAGTATTCTTCTCCAAATATTCTATTATATTAATAAGTTGTCTAACATTAGTTTTCATCTGCCTCCCTTGTAAAAAACCAGTTTGATCAGTATGAATTGTTTGTTGTAAAACTGTCATTAATCTATTAGCCATCACTTTTGCAAAAATCTTATAATCCGTATTCAACAATGAAATAGGTCTAAAATTTTCTGGTTGAAAATTATCTTGTCCCTCTTTGGGAATTAAAGAAACATAGGCTGTTTTCCATGCAGGTAGAACCTGACCCCCTTTTTGTATATTAACAAATAACTCTCTAAGAGGTTCCACCATTTCCATTTGAAGATGCGTATAATAAACTGCCGTTAACCCATCGGTCCCAGGAGATTTTCCCAATTTCAATTGTTTAATCACAGAAATTATTTCTTCTGAGGTAATCAATATATTTAATCTTTCTCTTTGTTCATTGTTAATTGCTGATACATTTTCATTTTGCAAAAAAATATCTATATCGTTCTCTTGTACCTTCTCCTCAGCGTATAACCTAGAATAAAATTCTAAAAAAGCTTTCTTAATAATTTCTTGTTGAAACACCTCTTTCCCTTTATACTCTATTTTTTCAATTATTCGAGATTTTTGTTTTTTCCTTAATATGTAGGCCAACCATCTGCCAGGCTTATTAGAATTAAAAAAACGTATTATGTTTTGCATATTGTATATTCCTGGCAACTTGGTCTGCCATCAACAAATCAAATTGTTTCCATAGGACCTTAATCCCTTCTTTAATAATTTTGTCATTTGGTCTCTTTATTAATAACTGTTCCTTCTTTCTTATTTCCTCTTCTAACTCCTTCCGTTTTTTCTCTTGTTTACCTCTATGCCTCTTATTTAAATCTATTAAAATCCCACACATATATGCTTTACTTGCATCCCATACCATTTCTATAGTTGTGCCCTTATGCATATTTAACCTAAAGAATTCCTTCATTAAGTTTTTACATTCATTCACATTTATATCATATTTAAACAAATTTTCATTTAATCTCCAAGATCTTTTAGGTCTTTGTCCTTCCGTTAGTTCCATCCAAACCGGATTATGATCTGTTAAAGCTTTAGGTAAAATCTTCACCTTCTTTAAACTAAAAAGAAAATCACTTGAGGTTAATATAAAGTCAATTCTAGAAAATGACTGATGCCTGTCAGAAAAGAAAGTAAATTCTTGCTCTTTGCCATTTCTTTCTCTCCATATATCTATCAAGTCAAAGTCATCCTTTATGTCAAAAAAAGATTTCGGCAACTTAGCGCGTGTTTGAGGAATTGGTGATATCTTCTTTTTATCTAAATTAATATCTATCACACCATTCCAATCTCCCATTATTATGCAAGACCTATAATCAAATTGTATTAACTTTTTATATATTAACTTGTAAAAATTTTCTTGTTGTTGGTTTGGTGCATATATTCCCATCAAAAGTATTGTTTTACCTTCTTTTAACATTTCAATTGCTAAGTATCTACCTTGTATGTCTGATTCTATTAATTTGGTTCTAATATGATTTTTAACATAAATAACAATCCATTCTTCTTCTCAGCAGCTGCTGAAGCATAGTGTGTACCTAATTTATTATTTATCAAATATTTCTGATCACTAGTTCTAATATGTGTTTCTTGCAAGCAAGTTACATCACTTTTACACTGGTTCAAATAATGAAATATCTTCTTTCTCTTCTGTGGAGAATTTAACCCATTGACATTCCATGTCAAAAATTTATTTGACATGACCGATTCCAGAAAGTCTTTGCAGGACCAATTCAAAATTTTCATCATTTTTCTTCTTTGGTCGAGCTCCCATGGCTTCCACACTTGTAGATACAGCTTCATGAGTTGTGGTCAGGTCTTGTTGTTCCATTTTTTTTTGTTCCTTACGTTTGGTAGTTGCCCGAGTTTGCCTTTGATCTCTGGGCATCTGTACTTCCAATGGCTGAAATATAACAAGGGTCCGCTCAGGCAAATCCAGTAAAACTCGTTTATCAAATTCTGTTGCTCCCTGAGGTTGTAAGTCTTCAGGTTGCAATTGTTCTTTTTGCTCTTTATTTACTTCTTTGAGTGGTTCTATACTTTTTGGTGTTGGAGATAGGGGTTTACCAGCCTTCAGCACATTCACAAAAAAATCTTTTGCTTTCGAAATAGAATTCAGGCAATATCTTTCACCCTGGTAAATTAATGATAGTCCAGCTGGAGCCTCCCACCTGTATTGTAAATCACGTTTTTTAAGTTTATCCACCAAAAATACATAATCTTTTCTTGCTCTTAACATCTTCGGAGGAATCTCCTTCATTATCACAACCTCTTGACCTGCCACAATTAATTTCTTATTATACGATATTGTAAGCACATGATTTCTAAATCTCCTTGTGACAAAATAAATCAGAATGTCTCTAGGTAAGTTTCTTTGTCTTGCAATCCATGAGTTGACTCAATAAATCCTATCTATCTGCCAAGACACGTCTTGTACCCCCTCGTTTATAAATTCTGCAAGAGCTTCTCCAAAAATCCTTCTCAGATCCTCCTGGTTCTGATTTGCTTCTTTCAACCCTCTTATTCTGACAGCCCACATCATCTGGTTGTATTGTGCCATAATAGCTTGATCTTCCAAAGCATTTTTAATTTCTTCCATCTTTCTCTTAAATTGTTGCTCCGCCTCTTCCACTTTCTCTTCCACTCTCAAAGTATAGCCCCAGACCCCGTTAAAAGCTTCCACAATATCTTCTCTTATCACTATATTATGAGTCTCAATTGTTTCTTTAATTTTCCCCAATTCCCCAGTTACACCTTTGATTTGTTCCTCAGCATGAGATGCAATCCTTTTCTCTAATTCCTCCCCAAATTTCTCGAAATTCCTCTCCATATTTTTTTCCATTCTTCTCTCTATATTATCAGTCATTGTTAATAATGCAGCCTGTAAATCTTTTATAGTCAACATTTCAGAAGGGGCTTGAATAGGCGAAGGGGCTTGAGGCTGTGTAAAGGTTAAAGAAGCCGGGGGAGCAGCAAAACTATATGTTTGCGGTTTAGAAGGCTGAGCTGGTGAAGATACTGTAACCTTCGCAGATGTTGTTTTAATTTGTCTAGCAGCCATTCTATGATCAGTCTCTTTTTGTGAAAACTCTCTCTCTCAAAAAAACCTGCTTCTTAATGAAGAATTTTCTTACAAATATATTGCAAGATTTTATTTTTTCTTTTATTTAACCTTCTTTCAAATCCAAGATTTTAGTTAAAATTTGTAGAATTATAAACTTTAGGCTTGAGCGATTGCTGTACCTTTGTTCTAGAAAGTTACTTTCACTTTACTGTCAGAAACAATCACCATCTTGAAGTCATTATGTTGATTGTAAAAAATCTGAAGTTAAGTATAAAGAATTACTTGCACTATCGATCTCCTGCGTTCACTCCGCCTGCGTACACATTAACTCTGAGATTCTTATCTTCCGCAGGGGTGGTCACGGCGCCTTTTTCTGTCTAATGACAGAAGCATCCCGGGCTGGAGCGTCGTCGAGCGCTTGGGGTGCTCTCACTCTTTTCCCCCTGAACTCTTTTCAGGGGTTTTTAAGAGGAGCTCAACCCACGCCCGATTCTCTTCATCCCTTCTTCTCCTGAAGGGGGGTTTTTTCCACTGCAAAAAACAGCTGATGATCACTGTTTTGCGGCTTGACAGTTCCCAGGAAACAGAGCCTCCGAAGGAGGCTGTAGCGACGCCAAACGGTGCCATCGGAAGTCTCAAGCAGTATTATTATTGAAGGATTATTGTGCTACAGGAATTATAAATAGGGACTATACATAAATGCGTTAAAATATATGTTTTACTAGATTGAAGAGGAATGAATCATCTTCATCTGTCCAGAATTATTTTCATTTTGATTCTCTTCAAAAGAAGCTGAAGGATCTTGAAGAGGAGAATGTTGTCCTTAGAACAGAGGTAAGTTTCATTACTCCTTAGCAATTATAAATTTGTCTTTGGTTTTCCCTATATATATTAGCAGCTTGACAAAAAGACATAAATCATGATTCTTGTAGCCCATAACTGATTATTTAATAATATATGTGAATACCCTTATGTATGTATTGTCGTCTGTTTCTATTTACAGATGCAATAGTTAGGGCAATCAAAGTGTTGTTGAATAACAGACTATAGGGTGATGTGTATTATTTATAGTAGAATTATGAGATTTTTTTCCAGAGTTAGAATGGACCAAATATGTGCTGCATAACAGAGAACATAAACTCACAGTTGAAATGCTGGAGGAAAAAGATACTGAAGAGAAAGAGATTTGGAAAGAATGATTAGAAGGATAAAGTCTGAAAAAGAAACCTGTCTTCTAGCTATCTGAATGATAAGATTAAGAATAGATATTTATTGTCAGGGAAGACAAAGAATATAATTTGCTAAGAATCTTCTTGTTTTAAGAGCTAGGAGAATAGTGTAAAACATGGATGATCAACCTTTTGACTTGCCTGGGCTGCACTGAGTGAAAAGGAATTGTCTTGGACTACATATAAAATATATAATATACACATAATAACATTAAAAATTTATGATCTTGTGTGGCTGCATTACTAGCTGCCTAGGGTCACAAGCGTCCTATAAACCACAGGTTAAACACACCTGCACTAAAATATTTATCTAAGTTGTAATCTTAGGAGAACCTTTTAATAAAAGTTAATTTGATTCTTTGTTCAAATATAAAAGAGAAAGAGAGGACCAATGACTGTGTTGTTCTATATAGTCTACATCAGTGTTCTCAACCTTCCTAATGCCGCGACCCTTTAATACAGTTCCTCATGTTGTGGTGACCCCCAACCCCCCATCCAGCTGGCCGGGGAGGGGGGCAGGAAGGCCGCTCTGCCGGCTCCGCCCAGCCTGGTTGGAGAAGCGCCATTCCTCTCCCTCTTTCTCTCTTTCTGCTCTCTTTTTCTTTCCTCTCTTTCTCTTTCCTCTCTCTCTCTCTTCTCTCTTCTCTCTCTCTTCTCTCTCTCTTTTCTCTTTCTGTTTCCTCCCTCTTTCTCTTTCCTCTCTCTTTTCCTGTTTCTTTCTCTTTTTTCTCTCTTTCCTCTCTTTTTCTTTCCTTTCTTTTTCCTCTTTCTCTTTCCTCTCTCTCTTCTCTCTCTTTTCTCTCTTTCCTCTCTCTCTCTTTCTCTTTCCTCTTTCTTTCCTCTCTCTCTCTTCTCTCTCTCCTTTCCGCGCGAGCTACCTTGGGGGCAGCAGGAGGAAGAAGGGGAGGGCAAGGAAGGGCCCCAGGAGGTGGCTTTCCTCTCCTACCTTTTCTGCATCTCCTTCTTCCTTTCTGGCAGCCTGGACTCCGGCGCGTCTTCCTGGCCAGCGGGTCCAATGGTCGGGCTGGTTGGGGATCGCAGGGGCTGGTCTCCCTTGGGCCGTGGCTTGCGGGAGGACTGACCCACTCAGCGGAGCCTCCAGCGGGCCATTCCCAGTAGGGATCCCGGGGTTTCCCTGGGCGGCTCCAAGACCACAAGGCCCTGGCCGCACTTCTCCCAGAGGGTGGGCACCCAGGCGCAGAGCCAATCAGGAGCCCTGCAGGAGGTAAGTCCGCCTGAGAGAGAGAGAAGGGAAGCGAAAGTGCCTCTCTGTCTTTCTCTCTGTAAAAGGCGGAGGAGGCCATGCGGAGAAAGATGTGGAGTGGTGTCTTGGTTCCTAAGATCATCAGAAATATGTGTTTTCCGATGGTCTTAGGCAACCCCTGTGAAATCGTCGTTTGACCCCAAAGGGGTCACGATCCACAGGTTGAGAACCGCTGGTCTACATTCTACCAACTCACATTACCTGATAAATATAAACATAGATACAGATACAAATATATCAATACAGATATAGGCATATATCAGTAAGAACCAATGATAAATAATAAATAAATGGTAGTGTGTAAAGTGCTTAACTAAAAGCAATGAAATCTGTGTTTCTAGTCTTCCCTTAAGCATAGAAGATAGCTTGGAGACTTTGGACCAGTCATTCTGTCTAAACTAGACTGGGAAATTAAAAATAATCAATCTATTAGCCTATACTGCATTGATGTGATAGATTATAACTGATAACATTTATTGAAGAGGCTTTCATTCTGCAGTGGATTGATTCAGGCTCATTTCACACATACATGTGCATGCATCACACACACATGCACACATACAAAATTTTCAAATCAGGAAATGGTTTGATGGTGGCAGTTAAAGAAATAGATTCTTTAAAACTCTCCCTACCATCATTTAATTATGAACAATAAATGATAGAAAGATAGCTACAATATTTAGGATATACGGTAACTCTGCTTTGAGATTTACCTTTCTTCACAATGCAGGTAATCCTTGACACAATTGGAACCAAAATTTTGGTTATTGACCAAAGCAGTTGTTAAATGAGATGTCAGTGATCACTTTGCTCAACATCTACAATCCTGACACTTCTGATTGTTATGAGTCAGAGTCCAATGTAACAAATCTGGGAGTGCCTCAGGGGAGTGAGGGAGGTCCTGGGAGATTTAGTGCAAGCTACAGGACCCACTGGTTGCCAGAAACCTGCCATGGCCTAGGAGCTCTAGGCTCACTATCCATATCACCATAACCGGGAGGCCTTGGCCAGATACAAGTGCCCCATTTGCATCTTTACACAAATTGTCTCACTTTGTGATTTTTCTGCAGCTGCTGACAGCATACCTTGCATATTGTGAGGCATGATCTTCTGACTTAGATTGTCATGTGCCATTATGCAAGTGAACACTATTCTTTTGATTATTTGGAAGGCTCCTCCTCCAAATTGTGTGAATTGGATAAGGAGCCTTCTGAATAACAGTGAGAATTATGCCTGCTCTCATGGTGCTTTTGAAGCCTTCTTCTGAAAAACAGATGCTATTCTTGTGATCATTTGGAAGGCTAGAAAGAACGTAAAAAAGACCTTCTGAATGATCACAAGAATGGTGCCCACTGGCAAAATGGTTCAAGGCTATCTTAATAGAAGCCCATATCTTGCAATAGTCAGAAACATTGCAAACATTGTAAGTGGGGCAATTTGTGCTTGCAGATGGGCCCTGTAATCCTGGACATATTTGGATGAGAAGCAGGTTTGGACCTCCTGGGCTTGATGAGATGGGGAACAGGCTGTGACCTCCAGGGCTCCTGCAGCTTTGTGCACACTGTTGGTTGGTCTGGATGGGTGGCTGAAATGGCAGGAAAGACAGGTGGGTGGGGGAATTGAAGTGCCTCTGCAGTCTTGAGTGCAGGCAGACCTCCAAGCACCTGAATTTTCATCAAGAGACTGCATGGGCCCTCCAGTGGCTGTAACTTTAGGCGCAAATTGTAAGTCACTTCATTCAGCACATTAGTAATTTCAAATAGTCACTGAACAAATGATCATAAGTCAAGGACTACCTGTATCATTCCATTAACTGATATTGAGCAGTACATTTAATTATTACTATTTTATTGCTATATCGTAGGAAATGTATTGTTTTGTTCCTATGGTAAGCTTTAAAACGATTTGGTCAGTCTAGAATGATCATGTGATGATCACTTTGCAAAATTGTGTAATTTACTTTATAGAATTAAATCGTTTTTCGAGGTTTATTTTAATTTACATCCAGTATAACTAAAACATAACCATTTAAATGATTCTTGAACATGTTGGCATTTTTTTCAGGTTTGTTAGTGAGCATATTTTTCCCTTTAAGAATTTTGGAGATCACTTTAATCTCCATTAAAGTTTCTTCATCAAATAGATTACATTTTTATATTTCAATTATCCCTGATGTCTTAAAATTATTTTTATATATTTCTCTTTTCAACATTAGTGACAGTTTGCTATTAATTCACAATATTTGCAGAGGAAAAGAGGAAAGAGGGAAGTTTTGGCTGTCCATGAATATTGTGTACTGTTACAAAAAACTTATTTTTAAAAAATCAAATAGCAGTGCAACACTAGCAAGATGTTAATTGAGTTTTTCATTTCTTGATATTGTAAACAGGCCTGCCAGCTGAAGACTGAAACCATTACTTATGAAGAGAAAGAACAGCAACTTGTAAATGATTGTGTAAAGGAGCTCAGTATGTTTTTTTCTTTGCTTTCTGGCAGAGTGGATAGACTTTCAGATAATGGGGTTTTGCCCGAGGTGGTGGATTCTATGCCATTTAGTTATGTATCTTTAAAAAGCAATGTGATTAATCTAGTGTATATTACCTACAATTTATCTTCTGGCCGTGAGGGAGGGAGGGGAGGGGGAAATGGATGGACGGATGGACAGATAGATGTAGATAGATAAATAGATAAGATGGATGGATGGATAGATAGATATTCAATTATTTAGTACTTCCAGATTTGTATTTTAAATGTGATTCATACTTTGCTTACTTATCTTTTAAGCTCCATAACCTTAAGCTTTGTTGGAGAGAAAAAAATTAAGTGCATTCTAATTTAAATACATTTTAAAATAGTTAATCTAATGGCCTCATGCAAATTAAATGGCGGTGGAAATTCCAGGAGCATCCAAACTATTTGCAGTGTTGACCTGAAAATGTATTTTTCTTATAGATTTGACTCATTCTTGATTTATAATAGTTCATGTTCACAATTGTTTAAAGGGCATAATTAAGTGAGTGCATCTGTGGATTTTGTCAGGTATTATTTTATCAATAATTAATACAAATCTAGTGAATGTAATTAAAAAAATTTGTGGTTATGACATGGAAATTCTTGGAATCTAATGTTACTTTATTAAGTGAAGCAAAAACCATTTCATAATACTTAAAATCAAACTGTATCTTCATAATACCATGTTTGCTTTAAATTTAAACATCTCCAGTTAAGTGAATGGAACTATGTGTGATTTAAAAATCATTGGTATACACTGTACTAGATGTAGATTTCTTTTCTTCTTTGTTCAAATGATCCATCTTTTTCTCAATATAATTTAATCAAAATATTAATATGGTATAAACTTACTTTTTAAAGATATGCAGTTCATCTTTTTTGGAGTTATGCAAAGACTAATTTATAATAGTTTTATAGTGGGCAAATACTAGTTTGATCCAGTGAAATAACATTTCTAGTTTATTAAATAATGGGTCAATAAAGTGTCCCTGATTAAAATATTTCAAAATATAGTTAAGTACACAGAATCTGCTTCTAATGGAATAGTTGTTACAAACAAATTATGTCTGGATTCAGAGAAGTTACTCATGTATCGTATTTTCTGCTGAATACAAAATTTCATACTTTAATTTAAGTATAAAATTAGGGATTGTGTAAAATATTTTCTAAATTGCTGCATCTTATTTTCTTGATAGATCATAAATAACCAGATTGACCTTTTTTTGTATTATTTTTGTATTCTGAGTATATTTGAAGTAATCTGGGATTAGGACCCCTGTAAGTTAATTCTTACTTTGTTTTTTAAATCAGTGGAATTTTATTTGAAATATAATAAAAAGTAAAATTCTGCTCAATTTTTTTATTTTACTGTCTTTGTGAAAGAATGATGGAAAAAAATCCCATCCAATTATACTATTGTAGGAAAAGATCCTAATAAATAGCAGCCTTGTATTTAAACATAACTACTTTAGGAATTCAGAAAATGCATTCAGTGGAGCACCCACAATCTTTTGAAGGCAAATGAACAGGCTGACTGAGAAACTAGGGCTAGAATTTAAGCAGGCTACACAAAGTGGAAAGTAATTTCATTCCCAGCACAAAAATTGATTGGACTGTTTCAGGAAGCACAAAACTTTCTGATTCTTTTTTCCCAACTAATAGTAATTGTCTATTAGTTTCTTTATATGGCTGAGTTTCAGTAATGTTTACTTTATCAGTATTTTTACCCATGACCGGTTCCATTTGGTTAAAAAGTGATATTGTTATTTCTTTAAGGAGATGCAAATATTCAGATTGCCAGTATTTCAGAAGAGTTAGCTAAGAAGACTGAAGATGCTGCCCGACAACAGGAAGAAATTACCCATCTGTTGTCTCAAATAGTGGATTTGCAGAAAAAGGCAAAAGCTGTAAGTTGATGACATTTAGCCCCAATATGATGCAGTATTTTTTTCTATTCCTTACTTTTGAATAAAGTCCTTTAAACCTTGAAATAGAAAAATCATGGAATGATGACCATGTTGTAATGCTTTTGCTGCTGATCCTTTTTCAGTGTACAGTGGAAAATGAAGAACTTGTCCAACATTTGGGAGCAGCTAAAGATGCCCAAAGGCAACTCACAGCTGAAGTGAGTAATAATCAGGATTTAAAAACAGGATTTTTTTTTGCTCAGTTACATTTTATTTTCATATCAGAATAATATTTTTTATTAAAAAGTAATATTTGTTGCGAAAGTGTGTCCGTGGCGTCCCGGCAACCATGATTAATGACAGAGACCTGAGTTTCTGTCGGGATGGAAGGCCCCTGCAGAAGCCAGGCATCTCCTTTTATTACACATCAAAGGTCTCTTCCCACAAATTATCACCCTACTGATTTACAGCCAATTACATTACACAGATAGTTAAAACATACACTTTGAAAGCATGATGTCTTTTTCAAGAAACGAAACTTTTCCCTGCTTTCTCCTCCACCCCCTTAGTACAGCCGCCAGCTGACAGCCTGTAAGGGGGGGAGAAGGGAAGCCCATCCAGGCAGAGAAGGAGAAAGGATTTCTTAAAGGAGAAATGGACATTTATCACAACAAATATTTATATATTTTTTACATTCAGATTTTCTTGATTCCACACAGGATTGAAAACCTTTATTGTGAGCATGCCATGCCATATTTGTTTTGCCCTTATCTCTTTCTTTCTATTTTTTTCTTTCTCTCCCTGACTTTTGATATATCAGAAAGATTATTTTATTTGGCAGGGTGTGCGAGTTTTATAGCTGCCAGTTGAGACCCAATTAGATCTTTAGGATTCAAAGGCAGTAGACTCGAACCAGTGTAAAAAGATTTTATTAAATAAATATTAAGATAGTTAACAGAAAAGGATATGGCAATCCACATCCCTTCAGCATGTTATAAACATCTGGGAACTTTTACCACATTTGATTTTTTTTTAAAAAAAAAAAACAAGAATATAAACAATAACAGCTGGGCATCATAACAATGATGCAGCCTTTAAACTTCACTCGCTGTGGAGGAATATACAATTTGTCCCAGTTAGCTAAATAATCATTTTGGACTTTGTATGTTTTTTATGTATATAGAAAGGGGAAAAGAAAACCATACCACCAACTTCTTGCCAAATGTTCATTTTGTCAAAACAAAGGGACAGTGATTTTTGGAATGAATAGCAGTTTTCAAGTAATGAATAATTTTCTTGGGAACCAACTACTTTATTTAATTGATTTGATATATATACTACCTATCTACTTTTCTCTCATTGTTTAGCTAATGCACTATTTATTAATGCAGTAGCACTAAGAATTTGGTTTCTATACAAATAATTATGAAAAACAATTAATTATGTGTTGAAGAGGATGGGGGAATAAGGATCTTTCTTTCATTTATTGTATTCTTGTAACAATATATAAAAAATCTATTCCAGTCTTTATGTAGAAAAGAGAAATTACAAATGAAAACTACTAAAAAAACAAAATGAAGGATATATATTCTATGGAGTTGTTTAAAAACGTAATATCCTTCTCAGAGTCCAAATACAAGATTTTGCTACATTAAATCATAAATCTTTGAAAAAATGAAATTTTATTAGCATAAACATTGGATTTATTTCACATGTGTGTGTCTGTGTGTGTATATCATCTGAAAATTATTTTAGTTTAATAGGGCTGTTGTTTATAAGATGAATGTATTCAAACATCAAATAATTAAATATAATTTTATGTATGAATGGAAACATAAGCTATACTGAAGAAGAGAGATTTATTTAAAAAGTCAGCATGTCTAAAATTGTATTACCATTAAAATGGAAATGGCTCTTGTCTGATATTAGGTATTTGGGCTTCACTCTTTAACATTGCTTCTCTTAAAGATTTCTAAATCATGTGTTGTATAAATTATTGATGTTTCTGAATACAGTATGTAAGAATCAAATCTTATTGGAAAAGCCTTATAAATTCAGAAGGCAATAAAAATAGAGAGTCTTTATGATAGATGTTTTGTCTACTGTGTAGAACTTATATCTTTCCATTCTCGACAGATAAGAATAAGTGTTGTAATATAAAAGCATATATATATATATGATGACATGTTTGACCCCCTCCCTGGGGCTCAGCCTGATCATCTCCTACATCAACACTGAATACAGTTTATTTGTGGTGGTGACTAATTAAGTAAGTAATATACATTATTGGGCCAAAAAAAATTTAAAAATGGTGATCCACAAAAAGCTGGTTTGTTTGATCAAGAATTAAATGGGCAGCCTTTGAAAGTAACCAGTGAGTTTCACATGATGAAGTTTGTTGAACTGATTAAAGACAATCAGCAAAGCACTTAAAGAGAAATTATTGTCAAGCTTGGCATTTCACAAGAAAATGTGAATCATATTACTGATGTTCTTCAGTATCAGATGGTTTGTGCAAGAAGAGTTCCTTGCATGCTGACAGTAGAGATAAAAGCATCAAGAACTAAAATTTGTCAGCAATTGTTGCCATGCTTATGAGAAGGAAGGTGAAAAATTTCTTCATAGCGTTGTGACAGCCAACAAAACATGGTCGCATTATTAAAACCAGACATAAAGCACCAATTCATGGATTACATGCAGTTTCAGTACAAAATAAAAAATAAAGATCAAGATTTGGCAGGAAAACTTTTCAGTTACAGGTTTTTGGAATGCAAATTGCATTTCAACTCAGAGTACTACATTGCAGCACTCAAAACTTTGAAATAATAATTAAGCAGAATTTAGAAGCACATTTTTCCCTACAGCATGATAGCACTAAGCTTTATCTCTCATGAATCACTCAAGAGACAGTTGCAAAGTTGAATATTGTCCTCTTACCTAATTAACACACAATACAGACTTGGTGCCATGTGACTTCCACCTCTCCCTAAAATTAAATAAATACCTTTGTAGGCATCAATTTGACTGAAATGAGGAAGTGAAAAAGACTTTGAGGACTGGTTGAAGAAATAAAGTGTGCATGTCAAGGTTGAATCACTAAAAAGCCTGCTAAAACATCTATCACTACTCAACTGGCCATAGAAATGGGGCAGGGGTAGGAAGCATAGGAAGGAAATGGGATTCCAAGAAGTTACCCACAGACCATGAGAGCCTACAAGAACGCCAAGGTCACTAACACAGGTGTGTGACAGAGAGTGGACTGTTCTCATAAGAAACAAAAAGATATATGATTGGGCAACGTGAGGGTATTACGGAAGCTATTGTTAACTAGGCAGAACTGGTTTTGCTTCTTCAATTCCAAGATGTGTATTGAATAAAGTTTATCTTTTATGGCTCTTCAAAGCCTTGAAGATTCCTTGATTTTGAGTTCACTAGTCCAACAGTTGACAGATTTAAGAGGCTTTTCCCTTTCGGGCAGTAATGTGTAGTGAATATGTGAAGAAGTAAATACAAATAACAGAACTCATTTCACATATTATGTCCCTGTTTTATTTAATTAAATACCCATATTTAAATTAACATTACGGAGCTGATGGGATTACTTTTCAGTACTTTTCATTATTTTCAATTCTCATAGGTGTTAGGTTTGTTAGATATTAATACTGTAAATCAAAGCACAATAATCCAGGGGGAAGAAATAATTGTGTTTGTATCATTTCAGCAACAGTCTTAATACTCAATCATCCTAGATACATATTAAACAAATACAAACCTACACCAAGTTGTATAATTCATCTGTTTAGATTATATTTTTCTTTTCTAAAAAGTATTTTTTTCTTCATTTTAATAAAGGTTACAATGAAGAAAAACATTTTTAGTTATTGTAATTTTTTCTTCATTACAGTTACGAGAGCTGGAAGATAAATGTGCAGAATGTATGGAAATGCTTCATGAGGCACAAGAAGAACTGAAGAATCTTAGGAATAAGACAATGCCAAATGCTATATCACGCCGTTACCATTCATTAGGCCTTTTTCCAATGGTGAGAAATCTCATTTGAAATAGTTATCAAAAATTCATTTTGTGCCAACACTTAATGCAACTTTGATTAACTAAAGAAAATAGTTTTATGGTTTATTTCAATATATATTAAAGAAGTATCTGCATTCTTGGGTTGAATCTTTTGTTAGGTAACAGACAGTCTTTAGTGTGCTACTGAAGTTATATTGTTGCTGTTCCTTTGGAATATATTATAGTGAGCACTTCGTGTTTAGGGTTTATTAGTAGCATAATATTTCTTTATGTAGATGTCTAAAAGAATTGGCACTATGTCATTATCAGGCAATTTTTCTTTAAAATATTCTGATTCATTTCAATTGTACAATATCATACCGGTAACTCCAAAAAAATATTGCCAAAAATGAATTTGCACATAACAGGAGTATATGATTTACTATGAGTCTGCAGATATTTGAGCCTGTAATCTAAAGAAAAAAGGTAGTCATAATTATTTTTAAAATCGGTTTATTGGACTATGATTAACAAATATCAAATAATTGAACATCCAAATGTCCAAGATGAATAAAGAAAAAAGATATAAAATGCAAACTAAAATTGGTAGAGACAGGAACTCAACATAGAAAATTTGCTATATGTATGAAATATCACATTGTAGTTTATTGCTATTGAGCTAAACTATAAAATTCATCTATAAGCATAAAATACATCCAAATTTGATAGAATTTTCCTTCCTGCTTCATTATTTTAATTGATTTTTTTCTAATGTAGCAATTGAAGTTTTGTAAGGCATATCTCAATTGTTACAGTAGTTGGAGATTCCTAATGTTGGGCAATTTATTTTAGCTACATTTTAGGTAAAATTGTAGATAATTTCCTTATTTTTAATATCAGATTTGGTCCTATAAACACAGGTAGATTCTACTTATAACCGTATTGGTTATCTACCTCTTGCTGTCCTGATATATTAAACAACCATGCAGGTGGAGGAGGGAGGCCCTGAGAGGCTTAGTGCAGGCCAACATGGCCCAGGCTTCCCAAAGCTTCCCCTATTCCCTGAGACACCTTGTGCTCCATTCCCACCCTTCGGAGTCCCCATAGCCATTGGGCCTGTTTCCCCCCAAGATCCCTGCAGGCCTTTCTCCCACCACCTCTGCCAGGTCTCCACAGCTCTTGGGCCTCCTCCCCATGCCCTGTAACCCACTTACCTTTTAAAGATCTCTGCAGCACTGCACAGTCCTCCTTGAGGAAGCAGAACAGATTGCTTCATTGTAAGCCATGCAGCTTGATTCCGGAAGTGGCTGCCATTTTCCAAACGACTACAATTCAATGCAGCCACTTGGAAAAAGATAGCAGTTTTTGGAATTATTCTGCATGGCCGTACAACAAAATGAGCTGTTCTGAATCCCTAAGCCAAGCTCCAGAGCTTCAGAGATCTTTGAAATTTAAGTGAAAAGGAGGGTGTGGGACCTGGTGGAATGGGAAGGCCTGCAGGGATCCAGTGGAGAAAGTTGGGGGGGGGAGATAGCCAGGGATCTCTGAAGAGTCTTTTGGTCAGTTATAAGGACAAATGTCATTGAGAGCACTGCAGTGGCTGTAATTTCAGAACTAGATACCGTAGTAAAGAGGTTTCTTGGAATCTGCCATAACTTCTCTAAATGGTATACATCTAACTCTTGGGAACATTGAATTCTTGTGATAATTCTTTCAAAAAAAATTATGCCAGAAATGCCCACCACAAATGAAAGACTCTCCCTTCCTTTTTTGGCAACCTATCCAACATTTGGAAGAATAATGCTGATTATTATATATGTGCTTGTGAGGCAAAAGAAATCAGGAGCCACAGCAGTTCAAATGAATACAAGGGTAACACTTTTTACAACAATCTGAATTACTAACAGTCAAAGCAAATTGGTGATAGATAAGAGTCAAAGGAATTCAAGTTTGCCTTGACTTAGATCTGTTGCGAGTACAAAGGGACTTGAGACTGATGGACATGCTTGACTCCTCCCTTGAGCTCAGCCTGATCATCTCTTACAGCACTAACCTTACTGTGCCTTGCAATGAACCTGAAGTGCATCCGCTTGATTTCCATAATTCCTGCCCATTTGTCTTCTGTATGGATGTATCAAGATCTCTATCCTAAGCTTCTTTTAAACCATGGGTGGATCTCTTATTTCTAATTGCAGTTATAATCTATATGTTTTTGAGATTGTTCGTTTTGATTGCTATAGGAAAAATACAGATAGTCCTCGACTCACAACCATTTGGTTAGTGACCATTTGAAGTTACAATGGCACTGAAAAAGTGACTTATGACCATTTTTCACACAATCGTTGCAGCATCCCCATCCCCATGGTCACCTTATCAGAATTCAGATGCTTGGCAACTGGCATGTATTTATGATGGTTGCAGTATGCCGGGATAACGTGATTACCTTTTGTGACCTTCTGACAAGGAAAGTCAATTGGGAAGCCAGATCACTTAACAAGTGGATTACTAACTGCTGTGATTTACTGAACAACACTAGCTAGGAAGGTTATAAAATGTGGCAAAACTTACTTAACAATGTTCTTGCTTAACAGCAGATATTTTGGCCCAATTGTCATATGTTGAGGATTTCCTATACCAAATTCTCAAAACTGTCGTTAGGCTAAATTGCTAAATCTCTAGAATTCCATTTGTCAAAACATTTGAGTTAACAATAGAATAACCATGGTAATTTAACATCAATAAACTTCTTTATTGGGAAGTTCCCTGTTGCTATAAAAATCTTTTAGTCTGCAAAGATATATTGTGTCAAAAGTTTCGTTTTAACTAGATCAGCAAAGATGGCTGAGGAATTCTGGGAATTGAAGTCCACAAGTCTTAAAGTTGCCAAGGTTGAGAACCCCTGATCTAGATCATAGTGATTAACCTCATGTATAAATTCTTTACTGAAGGAATTAAAGGAGAAATATCCTTTATCAAAGTTATATGTTATTCTTTCAGTATATCATTTAGTGAAAACAATTTCCATCTTAGTTATTATAGAAAAGCATTTTTGATGAACCTGTCACTGATTTAATACAATTATTTAGCTCTAAAATAGTTTTAGTTTGAATCATATTTCTGTACTTCTTGCTAATATAGTATCAAATTGAGTATGGCCCAGCCTCCCTGTTTCTATGATCTATGTAAAATCTTTTTTTATTCTTAGTTGTGTTAAAACCCATTCTAGGCTTTGAAGCATTGAAATAGAATTGAACCTTACAAGGAGTTTCTTTTCCACAGCTGCAGTTTGCCTAAAACATTGAAATGTTTTGAATCCCAGTTTTTCATTTCTTTGCTTAATTTCTTTCAAGTTGGTATATAATTATTAATGAAAAATATTAATATTTTGATAATAGTAATGTTTAAATATTTTAAAGAGTTAAATACTATTGGAATTCCTAAAATACCTATCCAGTTTCTATATGCAAATAATATTTTTTCAAATCTAAAGAATTTTTGCCTAATGTTTTAATCAGTTAGTATAAATTTAGTGTTCTTTTTTATGCATTATTTTTCTTATCCTCTTCTCCCTTCTGTATTTGATTCCCTTATAATAATAATATTAGAATAACCAAATTGGAAGGGACCGTGGATATCTTCTAGTCCAAACCCCTGCTCAAGCAGGAGGCCCTATACCATTCTGGACAAATGGCTACCAGTCTCTTCTTGAAAAGCTTCAGTGATGGAGCACTCACAAGATCTGGAACAAGCCATTGCCCTGATTAATTGTTTTCTTTGATGAGGAATTTCTCCTTAGTTCTAGGTTGGATCTCTCCATTCATTACTTCTTGTCCTACCCTCAGGTACTTTGGACAATAGATTAACCTGCCCTCTTCTCTATGACAATCACTCAAATATTGGAAGACTGCTGTTAGGTTAACCATAGCCCATCCCCCCGCATGTGTGCCACATCTCCATGTCTAGCTCCTAATCTTACAATCCCACTTAGACCAAACCTCCCTCCAAGATCCATTTCATGGTCCACCCAGGAGGTGACATACTGAGATGCCTTCTTCCCCTTTGCAGTCAGTAAGCCCCTGAAATTAATTTGTGTATTTCCTTAACTGTAATTTAATTTGCATTCTTTTATTTATTTATTTCTTATTTATTGAATTTTTTTCTGTTTTCCTTTAAATCAAAAAGGTCAAAAAGAATGAATAGAATCAGTATAATTTCTTTTACTCTGCAGCTCAGCTTGTGTTTGCACCTACTTTCCACAGCTCCAAGGATAAATGATATGTTGATTCTTTCACCCTTTGAAGAGAACTCTACCAGAATTACAAGTCAAAACAGAAATTGGTTATGCTCTGTTATAGCTTGGAATATACACTTTGAACATAATTACACTCAATAAACTTTTCATTATCAACATTTTGATATATAGAGTTTGCACATGGGATTAATATAACTTTATAGTTCTACATTGTTGAGTTGAAGGTATGCATATTTAATTCAGTGAGAATCTTAACCATTGAATTTCCTTAGATATATAGATATATATATATAAGAATACACTATAAATGGTTTCCTGAAAAACAAGGAAAAATACTTAAGTATATAAATGGTAACTCTTGTACACAAAACTAAATTTTAAAATCCACTATAATAAAACTCTCAAACTAAATCCACTGAACGTCCATGGCATGGAAGCTTAGAGGCTACCTTCTCCATTCCTTGTTATCTATCCTCCCTTTGCTTAATTTCTTGTATTGGATTGTGTCATGGGTGAGCTATCTCTTTGGTTTCTCTTAAAGTCTTTATATGTACTTTGATTTTGCATTTTAAGAGAGGAAACTTCAGATTTAATTATACCTCCTAAACAGAAAATAAAGGAAGTCTCATCTTCTTTGGCAGGTGAGGACATTTCAGGTCCCACCCCCATAGCAGAGTTAGTGCTAATGGTGTAATTGTGAAATGAATCTGTTTCTCTACCTGAGATTCTTGATATTTAGCTGCTATGGCTTCTTATACAGTAAAAGATTTCAACTTCTTCCAAAGAGGAGCCCATTTTGCTATGATCTAGTTGCAGTTTGCATAATCTTATGGCGGCTAATGATGACAAATTATATTCTCAGATAAAATCAGATTGTGGCAGAATAGGAACAAGATTGGCTCTATTTGGGGTTACATGCAAACTAGCCATAAAGTTATTTATATGCTGAACAAGAATATAATTACTTTGGATTGTCATGTTATGAATGCTTGTCAGTTAAATTGGGCTACAGACACAAGGTGCAGATCCTACAGGTGTACCCACTGCCTTCCTACCCAACAGCATCCTTTGAACTTGGGGATACTATTTCAAGTTGAGCCCCAGAGGGCATGATCTCTGTGGCAACCACAGGTTTGCCTATTCTTATTTTGGGCCCCATACACATAAGCAAACCCACTTTGGATCTTTCCTTTCCTTTGAAGCAGTTGCAGTGTGATCTAGATGTGGGGGAAGGTATTACCACCAAGCCTTTAGCATGGTCAGATCACTTCTTGGTGCAGATGCAGTGGATTGCCATTCAAGAGTTCTGTGGAACTGGACTGATTTAAATAATCGTCCTAGTCGTGTAATGGATCCAGGTGGCTATTTGTGGACACTTAGGAAATTTGCTGAACAGATAAATTCTTTGAAGGTCTGGTTTGCTGTTGGCATTAGGTCTTGATCAAATGTAATTTAGGTGATCATTTCCTTGTTGGGAAGAACCAACATTGCATTTACTGGGTTGCTGTGATCAGTTAGCACAATATTTTACTGATGAAGTCATCAGATTTAATTAAGTCCTGACTTGCTGTAGGCGGAGGAGAGTTATTGGGTAAACATTGTCCAGAAGAGATATTGGGTAAACATCTTGCTTACTTACCTGGAATTCCTTTCAATCTGGTCTAGCAAATAGCAAACTTTCTAAAGGATCATGTGCCACCTATGGGCTTGATCTCTATTCTTTCAGGCAGCTAAGAGCAGTAATTTCCTGCATCACACATTGTTAATGTCTTGTTGCAAGAGGATGCCATCAATGATCTTGAAGGAAACTATGGTCCATTGCCTGGCTCTAACCTTCCCTTTTGAGGGAAATTTTATTAAGTCATAGATGGACAGTCATCTATAGATCGCACAAAGAAATTGATAATCTGGATTCTCTATAGTTATGATTCAGGCTTGGATATGGAATGCCAATGGCATTGCTTGTACAAATGGATGACTTTTGTTGGGATTTGGATGGAGTAATTGTGTCTTTTGAATCTCGCAACAATCCTCAATACCAACAACAATGATATCCTGGACTGTTTTCAGAGGTTGAGAATTAGCAACACTGTATTGTAGTGGTTCTACTCATTCTTTGATAGTTGGTTCCAGTCAGCAGAGGTGGAGCAGCAGAGATTGCCTTGATGGTTATTTTCTTGTGGGAGACTGCAAGAGTTGATTTTCTCCTACTTCTATTTAGCATTTATATGAAGCTGCTGGAAGAAATTATCCAAAGATTTAGAGTTGGTTGTCATGAGTCTGACTAATGAAACACTTCAAAGAACTTTCAGGCATGGTTTAACCTAAAAAGCCTTTATTAGTATAAAAGGAGTGTCAGCACGGCATGGAGAATGCCAAGATCTGAATTTCCCTTCCTTTGTACATAACATTCCAGGCATTTCCCCTCCCCTATTTTGGGGTCATGATTCACATCTTCTAATTAACCTGAGGGCAAAGATTCATTTCTATTCCCTTCCGTGGGCTTTCCTCTCTCATCTGAATTAATTCTAAAAGTACCAGACAGTTCTGCATATTTTGTCAAAGCAAGAATATTCAATATTAGCAGCGTTGACATCAGTATTATAAACATGTTGATGATAACCAACTGTACCTCATTATCACCATTAGATTGGTGATATCATTTAAGTCCTGTTTAAGCACATGGAGGCCTGAGGGTCTAAATGGATGAGAACAAGCTTAAATTAAACCTTTAATAAAATAGAATTATTGTTGTCTATTGGAATTATATATCTGCTTCAGATGTGTTCCCCTGAAGGTGTAGGTTTGTGATGGGGGTGATTTCTTCTGGAATCATGGCTTCTGGTAGATCAGTAGGTCAAGCATAAGGTTACCAGAGTTTCAACCATTCTGGACAGGTCTCATCAGAGGAGCCAGACAAAGAATGCCTCTCTCATAAACAATATGGTGAAATGTAATTTACAGAAACCATACCAGGTTGATCAATGCCCAGGTTAACAAGGATAGTGCTAGATGTTGAAGTTCCTGGACTCAGTGATTATTGGATGAACAATCAAGGCCAGCAGTTTCGGGATTATTGGAATATGGAATAAAATGTTCACAAAAGCGGAATTGGAAGAACTGCAATGATCTATCCAGGGCAAAGAGATTGAAGCCCTGCAGAAATAGCTCAGATAGTAAAGGCAAACCAGAGGAAGTGTGCAGTAGAGGAAGCCAAATTAATTACTGAATAGTTTTAATTCCCAAACTAGGTTTGCTCTCCTCTGCCTTATCCTCAGAACAAAGTTCTACTAGAGAAGAACTGAAGTAAAGAATAACTGATCATCTAGAACAGCAAAGGGACCACAGAATAATGTTGCCTGAATTGAAACTTGTTCCAAAGAAACAGCTAGCACAAGTATTACAAGATGCCAAAACTGTAATATCAAACATAAGCACTGGCTCACTACAACAAGCTAACTAATGTACAGCATGGCTACATTATAACCAAATACCTGGGTGCAAAATCAGCAAAGAAAAAAAAGTGCATCACCAAAATAGAAAATAGAAGATCAGGCTGGAAAACAAGATCAGCAAACTAAAATGCAAGCAAGCTAGATTAGACGAAAGAAAAAAAAAATAGTTGAAGGAGAAGAAGATCAAAGAATACCTGTTCAAGAAATATCACCTAGAAACAAGAAAGACTAAGAAAGCATTATAATAATAATGGCTATTGCCAAGACGATCAACAAATACAAAGCTTGCACACTATAGATAGAATCTCAAATTTCAATCAGATCAAAAATATTACCACCAATCCATCCATGAAGAGGCTGCAGTGTATCAGTCAACACCTGACATAGAAACAGTGCCGTTCTGTGTATAGCTAGGGATAACCCAAAGATATACAACAAGAAAGCAACAAGAAGAGGTAAATAAGGATAAAAAAAATAATGCATAAAAAGGGCAAATTTGAGCAACTATAAGCCAATTTCCTGCTTACCAACAACTTTTAAATTGCAGATGAAGTTGATGTAGTCTAACAGCATCTATTTGAAAACAACCTCTTTCCACCTGAGCAGGAAAGAAGCTGCTTTAACAACAAGGAATTGATTCCAAATTGACAAGATTATTCTGAAGAACTGCAAGAGAAGAACAACTTGAATGTAACATGTAGCATGGATTGATCACAAGAAGGCAATTGGCACCATGTCACATGAATAATCAAATGCTTAGAAATAATAGGAGTCAATAAAAACACGCGGTCATATGCAAAGATTAATGGCACAATAGAAGACATAGTTGCTAGTCAACGGTGATAGATCATAGAGAAGTTAATAAGAATGTTTCAAGAAGGCTCATCTCATTATTGCTGTTTGTAATTGTACTGATTCCTCTTATCAACATTACAGATAATCCTTGACTTAACCACCACAGTTGAATCCAAAATTTTTATTGCTAAACAAGAAAGTATGAGATTGCTTCATTTTATCACCTTTCTGGCCACAATTATTAAGTGAATCACTGCAGTTGTTAAGTTAGTAACGTGGTTATTAAGTGAATCTGGCTTCCCTATTAATTTTGCTCGTCAGAAGGTTGCAAAAGATGGTCATATGACCCTGGGACAGTGCAACCATCATAAATACATGCCAGTTGCTAAGCATCCTAATTTTGATCAGATGATCATGGAAATACTGCAACAGTTACAAATGTAAAAAATGGTCATAAGTTATTTTTTCAACTTTGAATGGCCGCTAAACAAATGTTTGTAAGTTGAGAATTACATGCATAAACAATTCAGGCCCTATCTATCAAGCATCAAAAACATCTACCAGGTTATCCCATCTCCTTTACATGAAGGATCAGAAGCTATATAGAAAAACACATCTGAAATAGAATCACAATTCAACATTGGCCATATATATATACAGCCAGGATATTGCAGTGAAGTTTGAACTTGACAAATCTATATCCCTCACCATCAGCAGAATTAAAACAGAGAAAACTGAAGGAATCAAGAAATAACTTCAAGAGTCTGGCTGAAGAGATCACTACAAATACCTGGGCATTCTTCAAATTGACATTGAGCACACCGAAGTCAAGAAGAAGGTTAGAAAGGAGTACATGAAAGTAAAGAAGATTTTAATGTCCAAGTCAATGAAAGAATTATCATCAAAGTGATCACCACCTGAACAATTCCAGTTGTTAGATACACAGTCAAAATAGTGGGCTGGATTCAAGCAAAACTAAAAGCTGAATAGGAAGACTAGAAAAATAATGAATCATGCTCCATCCATAGTGATATTAACATATTCTACTTAACAGGGAAAATAGGTGGGCATGGAATGTTATAAGTACACCAGATAGTTGAATAAGAAAAAAGAATGTTGGAAAAATATCTAAAGAATACAGAAAAAGACAGACCAAAGCTGGTATACCATGAACCTTATTGGCCAAACTGTTCTATGAGAAAGATCAAAAGTAGAATATAAAAGACATGGCAAGGCAAAGTATTACATGGGCGGTATGTAAAAAAAATAGCAAGCAAATAAGACCTGGAGTAAGAGTAGGAAAATTGAGAAAAGAGATAGACGGGCTAATTCTGGCTGCACAAGACCAAATCTTAAGAACAAATACATATAAAGCCAGAAATGAAGCAGCAGACAGTAAACACTGTTTCTGCAAAGAAGCTGAAAAAACAATGGACCACCTAGTTAGTTGCTGCAAGAAGATTTGACAGACTGACTACAGGCAATGCCATAACAAAGTAGCAACAATGATGCAAAAATCACAAGCACACAGACCTGCAAGTAGAAGTAGAATTAATATAGCAAAATAAATCTCAAAACAACTGGAGCACAAATTGAACAACATCAGCATTGACCCCCCACCAGTCAGTTGCAAAAGAGCCTTTTTACTAGGAATAGCTTACATCCTACCATGATACTTTTAACATCATCAAACAACATCTACTTATTACTGGTTCTTAGGAAAGACTAGTAGATAGATAAAAATGGCTGACTGTGCAATGAACCATAATAATAATATAATACAGCTAACTATTCCAGTTCAGTTACCTGATGACCAGAAGTTATTGTATAGAAAATAGTTATGGACATATACTGTTTTTAATAATATTGCAGAGTTTGACTAGTGGTTCATTGATTAACTTTTTTATATGTATGGTACTTTGTTTGCTGTTGTAATTTAGTTACTTTCCTTTTCAAAAAATTAGTTTTCTAGGACCAGTTATTAACATTATTTGAGACAATACTTTTTTCAAAAAAGATATGAATTAAAGCTGCATAGGTGTTAGAGATCTCTATCATAATACTTCTTTCCCAAGAATTTCTGTAAATTTTAATATTGAAAAACATCTAGATTCATTTATTTACATCTAGCATGCGTTTTTGGTGCAGATGCTGTAGAAGCATCTAGAAATATTTCTAAATAATTACAGCATTTTTCAAAAATGGTAAATTGACTTCTTCCACCCCACCTTTTGTATATTGCAAAGAAAGACAGAAATAATAATGTGCTCTCACATGATTTAAAATTGTTTCAACAGGATTCCTTAGCTGCGGAAATTGAAGGATCAATGCGAAAAGAGCTGCATTTGGATGATACTGACTGCTCTGATTTAAAGTATGACCAATATATTGTAATACTTTGGAGAAAAGCTGTATTTAATACTAATAATAAGTAACCTTTGTGGTATATGTAAAAATATTTAGATAATCGACTTTAATGATCTTTTAAGAATTTCAAATCTTCATTTAAATTATTAAATATAAAAATATAATTAGATATAAGAAAATGTTTGAAACATCGGAAGGTTTTTATGATATTGCATGCAGAATCATACCTTTTTTTGTGGAGGGTTGATGGAGGGAAGATATGCTACTTCTCAATTGAAATAGAAAAATAACCTTTTTGAGAATACCAAAACTGAAATGCAATTATGCATCAGGAAAATATCATTAAAATGATAAAGGCACTCCTATACTTTTGGCATGTGAAAAAAATATTATCTCTCCATTCCACTAGATGCTTTGCATTGCATATGTTGGTAGGCAAATGATGTCCTTCAGAAATTCTGGACTACAACTCTCATAGTTTACTGACAACATTAGGGCTACTGATATTTGTTGTCTAAAACATTGGAGTCATCAGATATCTATCTATACCATTTTAACATTGCTGGATATGGTAAAATAGGACTAATATGTGTTCCATAGCTTAACCTTACCTAGACAAGTTTGTAGTAATATGTTCTGAGAGATTTGGTCAACTTAGCTGAAGTTAAACAAGTGTGGGTTTGAGTTTGAGTCTTGCCTGAAATTGGAACCACCTGGAATTCTTTTTATGTTGTTTTGCAACTTCTGAAAGAAAGGCAGTATATACATGGAAGAAATACAACACTAAAAATGTGGGACAGGTTTAAATAGTTCATTATGTTAATCTGTGTGCCAGCTTACCATAATTATTAGATGTTTTTCCATTCAATCATATTACTCTATGTCAGTGATGGCGAACCTTTTAGAGACCGAGTGCCCAAAAACTGCCCCTGCCCCGCCCCCCACCCTGCCTGCCCACAGGGCCACTCACCACATCCACGGCCCGCCGCAGATTGCCCAGGTGGCCCAGCAGCACCATGGTGGCCACGCACTCCGCACATCATCTGTGTGCGACGGGGCGTGAGGGTGGAGTCTTGTCCCCGCTGCCTGGCTATCATGTGCTTGGCTGTGCTGCTCCACGTGGTCTGTGCCTGGGGGCAACTATCCTTTGGGGGGATGCTGCTGAGAAGGGGGCTGTGGGGGGGAGGCACGGCTGGGGCGACAGCACACGTGCCCACAGAGAGGGCTTTGAGTGCCGCCTCTGGCACGCATGCCATAGGTTCTGCACCACTGCTCTATATTCTAGAGTATATGAAGGATCTTATATAGCATGCATAAATTGCCTGATCCTTATCAAAGAAGGAGAATATTTATAGCTCAGGGTTGAAATGAAGGGTCCTTGGTACTTTCTGAGCTTACTTGTTTTCTTGCAGATGTTTCATTACCCTAACTAGTTAACATCATCAGTACTAGTAAGGAGTGCTGTTTGCTTTCAGTTTATATTTTGGTGTCTGGGTGGGTAGGGGCGGTCTTAGGGATTCTTTGGTTGGGCTGTTTACTAAGGCCTCTTGGTAATTTCTGGATTGGGGTATTGCTTCCTTGATTGTTGGTTTGACGTTGACTACCAAAGCAATAACCCAGCTCCCACAAGAGAAGCTGTGTAAGGACTTTATTTAAATGAGCCCAAATACACTGCAGCAACCCAGAACAGCAAAAAAAAAAAAAAAAAAAAAAAAAAAGGAAATGGAGCATCTATACAACACGTTACAACAAAATGGATATCCAGGCAACTTCATCAAAAAGTCTTTGATCACTCAACTGAATACAGCACAATCAACACAAACCCTTAAAAAAATTACACTGCCATACATCAAGAATATCTCAGAAGCTGCAAATAGACTGCTACAACCACATGGAATCAGCATAACATGCAAGCCAACTAAAGCCCTTTAAAAAATCCTAAGCAAACCTAAATACCCAGCAGCCCCAGAAGAAAAAACAGGAGTTATCTACAACATACAGTACAAGAACTACAGCAACCACTATGTAGTACAAACTGGCAGAAGATTGGCAGAAGGCATCCATGAACACCAACTGGCAGTCAAAAGACATTATGAAAATTCTTTAATTTCACAACATATAGAAAGATTTAACCATGGTTTCAATTGAGAAAATGTGACAATCCTAGCCCAGGCCATATCCCAAAATGCCAGGGAATTTCTAGAAGCCTGGCACTCTGAAAAATCAACCATCAATAGACACATAGACATTAACAACATCTATAGATTATGTAAAAGAGACAATCAACAAGCCCCAAAGAGAAAGACTCCAGCACCTCTCCACCAATAATCAGCACTCAGATCAGCATAGATCAGTGGTTCTCAACCTTTTTAATGCCGCGACCCCCAACCAATCATAAGTCGAGGACTACCTGTATTTCCCTGCCCGGGAGCGCCGTGCATGCGTGGTGCCGCCCCCTGCGCCAGCCGAGGCGTAGCTGGCAAGGGGCAATGACGGCGCAGGGCGGCCACCGGCTGGGCCACCAGCTGGCCCAGCCCAAGGAAGGTAAGGCACCCACCAGACCCCATGCATGCCAGCAACCCTCCCTGCACCCGCCGCTGCCCCTCTAGCCTTACCATGGCCACCGCCCATTCGGGGCGGCAGCAGGCAGGCCCAGGTGTTCCTAGGTGGCCGCGGCAAGCGCAGCAATGGCGCAGGGTGACCACCGGCTGGGCCACCAGCTAGCCCAGCCCAAAGGAGGTAAGGCACCCACCGGGCCCCACGTGTGCCAGCAACCCTCCCTGCGCCCGCCGGTCTCCCACCCCTGGCCCTCTTTTACTTACATTTTTAGTAGTTGCTCAGCAGGGAGGGATGGAAACTTCCAGACAGCTCGCCTTCGCTGCAGACAACTTGCAGCACCATTTGCAGACTGGGACTTTTGGCGGGTTCAGCAGGGCAGAGACAGCCTGGACAATTCCTATTGGCTTTTGAAAGCCAATAGAATTAGACTCTATTTAAGAGAGTCTATTCTATTGGCTTTCAAAAGCCAATAGAATAAGAGGGAGTAGCACAGCTAAGGAAAAGGGGGGAAATGGTGGACTGCATTGTTTGACGACCCCCCGTGAAATGGTCGTTCGACCCCAAATGGGGTAGCGACCCACAGGTTGAGAACCGCTGGCATAGATTAACTCCAAGATCAACTTCAGAATAATGATAGATAGATAGATAGATAGATAGATAGATAGATAGATAGATAGATAGATAGATAGATAGATAGATAGATAGATAGATAGATAGATAGATAGATAGATAGATAGATAGATAGATATGGGATAACCCAGAGAAATACAACAAGGATGCGGCTTGGTTAAAAGAGGTGGATGCAAATAAAACAGAAGCTGAAATGAAAGAACTAGTAATAACAACAAAAATGATAGAAAAAAGAGCAAGGAAAATCAAAAATTGATCAGCACTAGATGAAGATGAACTGCATGGGTTTTGGTTGAAACATCTAACTGTTCTATACCCACCCATTGCCAAGCAGTTCAACAATATACTACAAAGAGGAGAAATTGAAAAGTGGCTAATAACTGGGAAAACCTACCTAATAATGAAAAATCCAGCAAAAGGGGCAACACCAGGCAACTACAGGCCAATTACCAGCTTACCAACAACTTTCAAATTGCTAACTGGTGTGGTAGCTGATGCAGTACAACAGCATCTAGTTGAAAACAATCTCTTTCCACCCAAGCAGAAAGGAAACCGCCTCAATAGCAGAGGAACAAAAGATTAACTCCTAATAGACAAAATGATTTTGGAAAACTGCAAGAAAAGGAAGACCAACCTGAATGTGGAATGGATTGACTACAAAAAGGCATTTGACTCTCTGCCACATGACTGGATAATCAAGTGCCTAGAAATAACAGGAGTCAATAGAAACACCAGAAAATTTGTGCAAAGATCGATGGCACAATGGAAGACACAGTTGCAAGTCAATGGTGAGAGACTGGGGGAGGTTAATATCAAGAGAGGAATATTTCAAGGAGATTCATTATCACCACTACTATTTGTTATTGCACTGTTTCCTCTGTCAACAATACTGAATAACTCAGGACATGGCTATCAAACATAAAAAACATCTGCCAGACTATCCCACCTCCTTTACATGAATGATCTGAAGCTGTATGGAAAAACATCTGAAATAGAATCGCTACTCAACACTGTCCGTATATATAGCCAAGATATTGCAATGGAGTTTGGCTTGGACAAATGTGCCACACTTACTATCAAACAAGGAAAAATAATGAAAACTGAAAGAATCAAGATGCCCCACGAAAATAACATTAAGAGTCTGGATGAGGAAGATTACTACAAATACTTGGGTATCCTTCAAGCTGACAACATCAAGCACACTGAAGTCAAGAAAAAGATTAGAGGTGAATACATCAAGAGAGTGAAGAAGATCTTAAAGTCCAAACTCAATGGAGGAAATACCATGAAGGCAATCAACACCTGGGCAATTCCAATTATTAGATACACAGCTGGAATAGTGGACTGGACTCAAGCAGAACTAAAAGCAATGGATAGGAAAACCAGAAAAATAATGATAATGAATCATGCCCTTCATCCATGAAGTGACATTGTCAGACTTTATCTACCAAGGCAAATAGGTGGGCATGGAATGCTGCAAGTACATCAGATGGTTGAAGAAGAAAAAATGGCTTTGGAAGAATATCTGAAGGACAATGATGAAGATGAACTGAAATTAGTATATCAGGAAGGCTTACTGACTACTGGAGAGACCAAACTGACCTACAAGAAAGACCAAATGAAGAACAGAATAGAGGCATGGGAAGACAAAGCTCTACATGGCCAGTACATTAAAAAAAATACCTGGGAAAGCAGATAATAACAAGACCTGGCAATGGCTAAGAGCAGGAAAATTGAAGAAAGAGACAGAGGGACTAATTCTGGCTGCACAAGATCAAGCCTTAAGGACAAATGTATACAAAGTCAAAATTGAGAAGACAGCAACAGACAATAAGTGCCACCTATGCAAAGAAGCTAAAGAAATAGTGGACCACCTGGTAAGCTGCTGCAAGAAGATCGCACAGACTGACTACAAGCAGCGGCATGACAAAGTAGCAACAATGGTGCATTGGAAGATCTGCAAGAAATATCATTTGCCTGTAAGCAAGAACTGGTGGGATCATAAAATAGAGAAAGTTATAGAAAATGATAAAATTAAATGGCTCTGGGACTTCAGAATTCAAACCGACAAGCACCTGCAACATAACATCCCGGACTTAACAATTGTCGATAAGAAAGACAAAAAAGTCTGGATAGTGGATGTGGCAGTGCATGGAGACAGCAGAATAGACGAGAAAGAACGGAGAAGATAACAAAATACAAAGACCTACAAATATAAATAGAAAGACTGTGGCAAAGGCAAGCAAGGGTAGTACCAATAGTAATAGGTGCCTTGGGTACAATCCCAAAATAACTGGAGCACCAGTTGAACATCATTGGCATTGACAAATTCGCCATTAGTCAATTTCAAAAGGCGGCCTTACTAGGAACTGCTTCCATCCTGCAATGATATCTGTAATACCATCAAACATTCACGTCTGCCTATCCCAGGTCCTTGGTAAGGACTCGTTAGGTAGACAAAAATACCAAATCCAGTCTGAACATCTGGCTGACTGTGCGATGATTAATAATAATAATAATAATAATAATAATAATAATAATAATATAAAAAGTTGGAAGGGATCTTGGAGGTCATCTAGTTCAGGCAGAAAACTCTATAGCATTTCAGAAAAATGGCTATCCAGTCTCTTCTTAAAAACTTCCAGTGTTGGAGCATTTGCAGCTTCTGGTGGCAGGTTGTTCCACTGATTAATTGTTCTGAATGTCAGGAAATTTCTCCTTAGTTCTAGGTTGCTTCTCTCTTTGGTTAGTTTCTTGTCCTGCCTTTACATGCTTTGGAGAATAGCTTGACTCCCTCTTCTTTGTGGCAGATATTGAAACACTGCTGTCATGTCACCCCTCATCCTTCTCTTTATTAGACTAGACAATCAAATAAGCAATATCCCAATCAAGAAACTGCCAAGAAGCCATTAGTAAACAGCCTGACTAAAAAATCTCTAAGACTGCCCCTACCCACCTAGACAGGCAAGACACCAGAATATAAACTGAAAGCAAACTGCACTCCTTACTAGTACTGATGATATTACCTAGTTAAGGTAATGAAATGTCTGCAAGAAAATAAGCAAGCTCAGAGAGTACCAAGGACCCCTGATCCTTATCCTTTAACTATTATTAAACTACAGTTAGGTGATAGTTGTAACTTAAGTTCTTAGATATCACTCCTTTTAATTTTTCCCAGAGCCAATAAGAATAATGATATTCTCAGCCATTTTAATATTTTCAGTATAAACCTGTTTACTGAGCTTTTAATAGTTTTAGGATAGATATTCAGATGACATCACTATTTCTGCAGAACGGGTAGAAATATATTAATACTACGTTTTATTATGTTCCTCTAACCAGACTTATTTTGCAGAAGTATGGCATCCTATGTTCAGTGTAGGAACTTCTGATTCAGTTCTTATTTTCTGTTGGGGGCAGCGGTAAGGTAGTGTTAATATTTGAGCCCGAAAACTATTGCTAGTCATCTTGGGATATTGTCTAGGACCTAGGTAGGTAAATAAGCTCAATTATATTAAAACTGGGCAGTACTTATGAAAAAGGTACTGCTATATGCCTCTTCCCTTTTCTATACATATAAATAACTTATAAATGGTTTCTTCAGTGTTAAGATGTATCATACCTATTCTTCTCTAAGGCTATTTTTAAAATATAAAAGCATTATTAAAAGAGTTCCTGCAGCTTTTACTCTGCTAATCATTGTTGATTATAGAGGCGGTGCTCATCTCTGTTTCAAGACCATTAGGCCAACTCTGTCGAAAGACATTTCTGTCATCATGTGGCCAGCATGATGTCAAAAAGCATTATTAATTACATTAAAATATAATTGCAGAAAATTTAAACCAGGCTGTCATAATATGCTGGTTATGTATTGAAACAGATATGTATTGAAATTCATGGAATTAGCTGATGAAGGCTTGTTTGAACATTTACTATAATGTGGTTTATATATTATTTGGAAGGATACTAACTATATGTATCTTTGTCAGCCATCACAAGAGAGTGTTTGACACTGTACGAAACATCAATCAGGTAGTAAAGCAGAGATCCCTAACTCCATCTCCAATGAACATCCCAGGATCTAACCAGTCTTCCACAATGAATTCAGTCATTTCTAGCTGTGTCAGCACACCACGATCTAGTTTCTATGGAGGAGACATTTCCAGTATTGAGCTAGACAATAAGACGAATAGTATCATCCTAGAAACTGAATCCACTGATTCTAGGTTAGTAATGCATAGCTAATTTTAAAGTGTATCTTCTTAACGAAAACAGTTTTGTCCTAATTATTTTCTTCCACTTTCCTGCTATTATATTCATTGGTTAAATCAGCGCACTACACATTATCTCTATATTTAGAAGGAATCTAATTTTAATTCAAGCTGTACTTATCTTTTTTCATATTGTTGTAATTTAAGATTAATTCTGTTTATTTTAAATTATAAGATACTTTAAAAATATAGACCTATGTTCTTCCTTAACTATATTTGACTTATAAATCATCACAGTAATGTACAGGTAATCCCAAAGTTACGAGTGTTCACTTAACGCTAGTTCAAAGTTACGTGATGAGTGCCCCCTAGTGCTTATGAGCAAATGCCGAAGGTACGAATATTGCAGCACCACGGCAGTCATTCGCCCTTACGAGCAAGCTCAGTGGCTCTGCAACATTCACCCTGGTTATTTCCTCCCTCCTCACTCCCACACCAGGTCTTCCTAGGCACCATGCCTTCAATACTCACTCTGAGAAGATCGAGATCCTTCACTTTCTTGGCTGCTCCAGGCCTTTAATGCATTCGCAGAGAATGGAGACCTAAAGTAACGCAAGATCATGTGAGATTAGTGAGACGAGATCTCATGCTACTGATCTCACGTAATCTCATGGTATGTTAGGCCTCTGTTTGCTGTAACAGAAAATGGAATTGAAGCCAGAGGACGCTTCCACGTGCCTCTAGAGGCTGGATCTGGGCTCTGGAGGCCTTTTCCAGGCCGCTGCTACCCAGATCTGAGGCTGGGGAATACTTCCATGCTTCCCCGTGGCCCAATCTGGACTCCGGAGACATTTTCTAGGCCTCTGCCACCCAGATCTGAGGCTGGGGAGTGCTTTCGTGCCCCCCTGTGGCCCGATCCAGCCTCTGGAGGCCTTTTCTAGGCCCAATTGGGCCACTGGGGGGGCTGCAGAAGCGTCCCCCGGCCTCAGATCTGGGCGGCATCAGGAACCACGGCAAAGAGAGGGATCTTTTCCAGGAGAATCCGACGTGGCAGGAAGGGAGGAGGAAGCATGTGGTATTTAGTGGATCGGGGAGACCTTGGGGGCCTGTTCCATCACTAGGTCCTCCATGGCCTTCCCTACCATGAGATATCTCATGTTCAGTTAACAAGCTGTGTTTTAATGAGCAAGGGAGTGATCCCGTTTGAGGTACAAGATTTAATTTACAAGTTTTTGAGTTACGAGTGGAATGGGCAGGCTCCATTCCACTCATAACTCGGGGACTACCTGTACTCCAAGCAAATAATTCTAGCTGATAGCTGATATGAAATTAACTTTGAATAATTAAAATTTAATTTTATTCAACTAATTGATTTATAATTAACAACCACACTGCATTTTTCTGGCATGATGATTGTTTGAATCAGTTTATGGATTTGGAATTTTCCTGAGTCATTAAACTGTAACTCCCATAGCGATTTCATGTCAATTAAACAAAGCATCTTTTTCTGAATAAATACCATGATGTTTTAAATAGCTGCTATTGGGTTGACAATTTTTTTCTAACTAAATATTGTATTATATAAACTCTCATTATTTCTGTTATTTGAGAAAATTAAGGAAAAAAACTTCATTGGTGGCACTAAAGATTACAAAAAATAATAATTTATCATTTCTGGTTGTAGTGCAGGCCTGCACAAATCATCAGGGGAATGGGCCACATTGATAACTTAAAAATTCTCATGGGCTGCAAATAATAGAAGTATTTGCCAGTCAGCTGTTCCTTGGCTAGCAGAGTGGCAGACACTGTAGTGGCAGGCTGCAGTGGCTCAATATTCGCTACTTTTTAAAAAAAAATGGGCATAAGGCTGCTTGGAGGGCCACATATTGTGTAGACCAGTTCTTATGTGTACCATACTGCATTTATTAAACTATATTAAATCAGCTATATTTTTCCTCTATGGTACATACTAGTTTTTTCTTTAAATGAGCAGCATGTGTATAAATCATAAACCTCAGTAAGATAAAGAACATTCCTGTTTGCATCTGTACCCCTTCTATCTAGTTATTTCTCAGATTGGAAGTGTACGTTATATTGATTGAACTGAAAATATTTAAAAATATTTATAATTTGTGGGAGGAGGGATCCTTACTTTCTTCTTGTCACCTATATTAATGAGTGTTTGCTCTTTGTTTTAGAAATGAAGAGAAGAACAAGAAACCAGGAATGCCAGGAACACCAGGTTCTTGTGACCTGGAAAAAGCTCTTCGAAGGTTGTCCCTTCGGAGGGAGAATTATCTGTCAGAAAGGAGGTTTTTTGAAGAAGAACAGGAAAGAAAGTTGAGAGAATTAGCAGAGAAAGGGGAATTTCATAGTGGTTCCGTTACTCCAACAGAGAGTATTATGTCATTTAGAACACACTCCGGGTTTTCTGAATTTACTGGCTATTCAGGAATATCTATCAGCAGTCGTTCATATCTCCCAGAGAAGCTTCAGATTGTGAAGCCCTTAGAAGGTGATAATAAAGCTCCTCGGCCTTTATCTATTTTCCTTTGTGACTATCTGTGGTCTCTTCTCCATCAGCAAGAAAGAGGAAATCTTTGTAATACCTACTCATTTTACTTTAGAGGTAGCCATCCTCGGTGTTGGTTTGAACTCTTCTAAGGATAGGAATTATCCTTTTTTAAAAAAGTAACGTATGCTATGTTTCTAATATATTCAGTAGAATATTTATAGTTTTTAGGGATTCATTTTGAATTCCTATATTAATTTAGATATTACTATATCATTCAAACAGCAAGAAATGTAAACCTAAATTCCACTGATATGGAGAACAATGATGCAGTGACAGTGCATTGAATTTCAACATTATAGGACTATTGACTTTCATGCACTCCTGTGCAAACTAAAACACTTGCTACATTGCAGTGTTACAGTCTGAAAGTGGTCCTTAATTTGTTGCAACAAAATTCAAGATAGCATTCAGTTCAAAAGCTCAAGTTGCTTTGCCTTGATCTGGCAGGCCATTTGCTTCATCAGAAATAGGCCTCCATGTACAAATTTTCTTTTTAGTATTAGGGTGTCATTTCAAATCAATGCTTTTCTTTCATCATCTGAATAAAAAAAATATCTGCAGCTAGATTTCTCTATTACTTCAGTAATACATACTTATATTGTTCCAAAGCAACACACAGCATTTCATTGATTAAAATGTAAGATTATGATAACATACACTATCTTTTTCAAAAGGATTGACACGCTAAAAATATTGCAATAAATGTCACTCAAATGCTTAATTTTGGGTTTGGGGTTAACATTTTTGGCATTTTATAATATGGATCTATCAAATCCACCTTACTTTTCATCTGTAAGCTATTTTAATTTGTTGGAATTTGCATCAAAATTGGAAGATTACACAGCACAACTGAATCAATATAAATAATGTCTTTGGCTTTTACAGAATGCTTATTTAAAAAAATAAAATATTTTAGACAAGAAATAGCAGATAATCAACTTTCATCTCTTGATTGCTAGTATTGTATAGGTTTCTGTCATCCAATTTGTTTTCTTCAATAAACTTTCAATTTCCATTTTTTCTGTTTCTCTTGATTTTTCACTTTAGCTTCTTTCTATATGAAACTTTCTTCTTGCACTTTGTGTTACTGATCATCTTTAAAATTTTACTATGTATATGTTATGCAGGAGATAATTTCAGAATCCTTACATTTTTTTAAAGAATGCTCAATTTAATGTTTATGAAATTTGCAAGTGAATTTGGGGAGTAGTATTGATACAGTAAATGTATTTTTAGCTGTTATCTCTATTTTTCACTTTGCCTATTTTGTTAAATATATATATAATTCAAAATACACATAATTTCATTACAGTATTTTTATTAAACCATTTCTAATTGTAGATTAGTAATAGATAATTTGATTTATATATGATTATTTATTATTGCATTTAATTATTTAATTTATAATGGAAAATGGAATTATTTATTACATCTTAAGAATAAATGAGAGGAGAGGAGGGAAGAGGAGACGGATAATAGACACACAAAAAATGTATGTCTAGATCTTCCAGTAGTATGAACAGAGAAGCCTAACCTATCCTATCCTAGCATACATTTTAGGTTATATCTCTGCTTAATCTGTACCATGTGTCCTGGTGCATGTATAGTAGACCTCTGCTTCTGTGGATCTGGTGCTTAGTGCCTGTTTTTGTGCTGCTATGGTCAATGCCTTTTAGTCTGGAGTAAACAAAAAGTAAGCTACTAGATTTGCCAGTTTTTGTATTTGGTAAAATCAGAATGGGAGGTAGGCCCAGTCCATAAGAATATTCCATATTACTCTTGGTCTAGTAGTTAAGGCACAGGATTACTCATCATCTAGTGGTCAAACTAAGATCCTGGGAGTTTTAATTCTCCCTTAGGCATAAAAGTCACCTGGGTGACATTGCACAATCTCTCTCAGCCCCATCCACCTCAGAAGGTTGTTCTTGTGAGGAAAATAGAAAGAGGAAGGAGTTTTAGGTATGTTCACTATCTTGAGTTATTTATAAAAAATAATAAGGGTGGAATATTTTTAAAATAGTAAAACTGATATTTTTATTTTATTATTTAGTTGTAAGAAATGATACTCTTTCCCCTTTCTGTCTGTCTGTCTATCTATCTATCTATCTATCTATCTATCTATCTATCTATCTATCTATCTATCTATCTATCTATCTATCTATCTAAGATAGCTTAGAAATTAAGGAATAGAACTTCTCAGCATCCTTTCCTGTCTACTTTCCTGTCTACATTAAAATGGTAGAAATATCACAAAACATTTTTGAACTCAGTTCAGTTTTTTAAAATTTAAAAAAACTGAACACAAGCCCATGTTCTTTGGATGGAGAATTAGTCAATATCTTTCTATGTAGGGTTGATAATCATTTTTTATTACATTGAAGTAAATTGGATATATTTCTTAGTCAACATATCAGAGTCATTGGTTGAGATGGGGGCCATAAAAATTAAATAAGCAAACAAATAAAGGATGCAGTGTGAATTTGGTCTGCGGGAGCAAGTTTATGCCTTCAGATCGGTCTTGACTCCTGGTGATTGCCTGGACAAATCCCTGCAGTTTTTTTGGGCAAGATTTCAAAAGTGGATTACAATTCTCTGCTTGCTAGAGCTGAGAGAGTGATTGGACCAAGCTCACCCAGCTAGCTTTGTGCTTACAGCAGAACTAGAACTCACAGTCCCCTGGTTTCTAGCCTGGTACCTTAACTAGTACACCAAACTGACTTCTCAAAAACACTACTTCTATTTTGTCCCTAGTAACAAAAGTGATCTAAAACAATATTTGATAGTTGCAACTGAAGCTACTTTTTTATGAAGTTTCCCACTGTGATGATTTCTTGCAGAACAATTTGAAACAGTTGTGACACTTCATCAGCAATTAAGGTGTAACTACATATAATGAGCATTATAAGCAGTCTGTCCATAATTCAAATTTCCATACTGACCTGTTTGTTCTATTGTTTTCCAAGGTTCTGCCACACTGCATCATTGGCAACAGCTTGCTCAGCCTCATCTAGGAGGCATCCTAGATCCAAGGCCTGGGGTTGTTACTAAGGGCTTCCGTACTCTTGATCTTGATCTGGATGAAGTGTATTGCCTTAATGATTTTGAAGAAGATGAATCAGGTGAAATTACATTCAAAGGCTTAACTACCTCAACACCGATTCAGCACACAGAGGCCTCAGGTGAGAGGTCTCAGGCACAAGTGACTGTTTCAGACAGCAAGAATTACCCAAGTCGCTCTCAGGCTTTCCCAGAGGAGATACAGGAACCTGCAACTGACGATGATGAGGGGTCTGGTGAGGGAAGCTCATTAAGTCCAGCACAGCTGCCATGTTTGCAGGATATTGATAATTGGGCCATTCTCACATCTCTCCAGAGCAGCATCCATAATGTTGCTTCATGTTTAACTTCTTCATGACAATGCACACAAGAATTAACATTAGCCAGTTTCTGAACTGTGATTTCTAACTATTACTGGTGGTTTGTTTTTGTTTTTTTTTCAAGTCAAAAGAAGTGCATGATCCCTATTTTCTTCTTTAGTTTGATGAGAGAAGGCTGCTAAAAGGATGCAATTCATTGGGGTTCTCAAAAAAAAAAAGTAGCCAGTTCTTTTGGTTCTGGGTTTGCATGAGGAGGTTACAGTTTTGCAGATTGCCATTATTTTAGTGTTTTGTGTGTTGTAATGCTTATATTCTAAGATTGTTATTTAATGTTTATCTAAAAACAGAGTAATGAGAGTAGGTGGCAGAATTCCAGCATTGTTATCTGTAATAATAGGAATTCCTTGAAATCAACCACTTTGGTTCTTAGGATGAAATCACATATTGACTTAAATGGTGTAAGTTTTTTAAGACTATGTTTGATAACTGTGGAGGGAAGACTGAGGCTAGAAGGCTTGCTGTTAAAAACGAAATATCCAGAATCGTGATACAAAACTTCTACTGGTATCAATTGTAAACTGCTAAGACTTTATATGTCAGTTCTTCCTTGCTAATACCTAGCTATGAACTGTTTTGCGGAAAAAATAAGGCCAGACAATGGAATCATTATATTTATTTTTTTTCTGCCAATTACTCTGACTTTTGGGATCGGTCTGAGAACTATTTTTATATAATTTTTCTCAAGTAGTTAGAATTTTTCTTTATATTCTGTATGCTAAGCAAGGTTAGCATACAGAATTAGGATAAGGGCTAATTGTGTTGCCAGAATTCACAAGAAATCATGTGGTCCAGGTTATTGCCTTAATTTTAGCAAATATAGCAAATGAAAAGACAGCATAGTTGAACACTTTGCACATTGATGACAAAAGAGTGATTGCTAAAGATATAGAGATCAAATGTATATATTGTTTTTAAGCTTTCTCAAATGAGCTTTCTAGAAGTAGTTATTTTCCAATGTCTCACTATTTTGAGGGCACTGAAATCCAGCACTTTACAAATTTGGGGATTTATAGGACTGAAGGTAAGTATATACTTGGATTCAGGAAGCCATATTTTTTATTCTTAATTCAGTAGCAAGCTACCTCTTTGTGCTGTCAGATATAATTCCTTTGAAGTCATCTAGCAGGTGCAGATTATGCAAAAGCAGGCTGAAATTTTCTCTACAAGGCCTAAACAGAAATGAAACAGAATGAGAAATGTTTCTTTTTGTTTCATTGCTCAGCAGATCTGTAGGCTTTATGGCTTAGAAAAAAACTCCCAGTATTGATTGGGATTTTACAGTGTGATCTATAAAGTCCAATACATGGACAATTACCTGCATAAGTGCTTGATGACTTGGGAATTGGGGTAATACTGTATGATATTTGAATTAACTGATAGAATTTAAAATATTGCAGCATTTCAACTTCTGCATCATTCTGTCGTCTGATTTACATTAGCCCATGTTCAGATGTCCTGTTTGAAAAATCTACTGATACATTAAATAGAGAACTATGTTTATTTTCCATTGGTGGTATAGTTGACTGCAAAAGGATAAAAAGACAAATTATGAATCCACAGTATAACATATAACCTGTGACTTTTTGCACTTGGATCCAATATTGAGACGTATATATGAAAAGATATGTTTATATGCCTGACAGCACTTTTTGTCATGGCTGTGGATTCCTATGTTTGGTAATTGAAAAAGATGCCAGTTTTTTCTTTAAAAAAATAATCTAAAGTGAAATATTTTTCAACACTGGATATAACATGTTCCTAATTCTGATTGGTTACTATTCAAAAGCTGTATTTTGACCTGTATTTCCATAAATGTAATAATGAAAATGATTTTCATAGGTGTTCTTTTGGCTTTTTGTATTTTGCATACACTTTATACATAGAATTGAGAACTCTTATGAAAATGCAGTTATGGAATGGGAAATTCTTACTGAAATCTAGAACAAAATTTATTTGCTATAATTGTATTTGGTAACTTCAGTAAATCTTTGGTATGTGAATGAAAGAAGAGATCATTTTATTTTATTTAATAGCACTGTGATTTTCTGCAAAAGAAAGTAATTTGAGAAATCATTTGTTGGCTGGAGAAAAGGACAATCCTTTCAACATATATTTAGATTTCTTTTTTTTTTCCAAAATAAATAATAGCAAAACCTCATTGTCGATCACAATATTATCCTCTTTTATATGTTGGACCAAAGAACTGTTGAGTATTTGTTAGAGATTGTATTGGAATTAAAACCTGACATTCTTTTCATTTTTGAATTGTTTGAGATACTGATCACTTACAGGCAGCTCACGGTTTCCTGACAGAGAATACTGCAGCCATATGAAAAGCTGATTACTGGAGGATGCTGTCCAGGTTTCTCTGAGTGGTATCTTTGCAGGATTAGTCTTTCTAAATGTTAAAAAAATATTTCTCTTTCATAGTCAAGAAAGCTCACCCACTAGGCTCAATTGCTACTTTTAGCAGCCTTTTCCTATCTTGTATATTAATAATAATGAGCTGGGTCTACTTCGCTTACTGCAACAGGTTTCTGCTAATATAATTCCTTAGTGAAAGAAAATCAGTGTTTTTATGAAATGGGTAATGCAGACATGGAGATAGGTGAAAACCTTTATCCATTCTTTGAATAACTGTTTAAAATGTTCATACTCCTTTATTCTGCTATCATTTGTCAACTAACACTGAGCTGCTTTTTTTCTTTTAAATTTAGCTTTTCTCTCCTTATAATCTTTTTCCATTATTGATTATTTGAGATTTTCTCAAATATTTTAACCTGGTTACACTTGCACAGGGAATCATGATTGCCATAACCCTTAAATATCAATTAAATGCATTGTTTGCACTAACCCTTGAAGCAACAGTATCATGCATTCTTAAGGTGATATAATAATTTTTTGAACATTGATGCTGTATTAGGGTACTAGTCGTCATTGGAAAATGCAGAATATCTGAAAGTGATATTACAGAAATGGAATGATTTTTTTTTATTTTGAGCCACCTCATTTTATTAATACTTTCTCTTTAAAAAATCTCCCTATTTCATATGCAATAACTTTTTACATAATCTTCATTATATATTTATTTTGCTACCGGTTTTACAGGAAATATAGCCACAATAAGCATGTATTTTTCTCAGCCTTTCTGTAAATTTAAAAAGATTTTGTGATAAGATATCAGGTTATTGTATATATCCTATCATGGATAAACAATATTTTAGAAGGTAGTCACGTCAGAAGAGGCTAAACAATCACAGATATGTTTCTTGTACATGTTTAATCGTGATAACATATTGAAAGTTTTTTAACTCATATGCAATCATGATGACTTTGCAATTGTACTTAATTCTGAATTGCTTCTATGACTGTTAATGGATGCATGGCCTTTTCAGTTTGTGAATTGCTTTGCAACCAAGGGCTATCCATAAAGTATGTCATATGTTAGAAGTGAAAAAATTGGCAATAAACAATCTATGATACTGAAAACAGAAAGAGTAATGTTGACAAAAACATGGTGCCTTCCCATATTTGCTTTCTTGCTCTAGTTCTATGATCCCAAGAGGTCAGCAGGTGCTTTTCATTTTTTGTGTCTGCTTGCAATTTACGCAGGAACATACATTTTCATTAATAATCCTTCATTTCCCAATACTCATAAGTGTTTTTGATAGGGTCAGAATCTGTCCTTATTTTTTCTTATATCCACTTTGTTTTATTGTGTTCTTCTTAGTACAGTAGTTGTATGTTACTGCATGCAGTGCTTATGGGTTTTTTTTTAGAGATATGCACTAATTAAAATTATACTAATTACACTGAAATAAATTAGAACTTTAAAGCAATATAACATGCAGGAATGATGTATATCAGTTGGTAGCAATAAAAAACAGTGTGAAATAATAATATCGATACTCCTTGACTTATAACCGTAATAGAACCTGTGCATTATGCTCTTAAGCCATAGTCATAAATAGATCAGTCACATGACTAATCTGATTTTACAGCTTTTTTTGCAACATCATTAAGTAAACACTATGATTGTTAAGTGAAACAATGATTTGCTATGAGTGCAGTTTTGCCAAAAACTAGAAGTAAATGCAGTCTGTCAGCAAAACCATTGTAAAACACATTGCATGATCATGGGACACTGCAAAGGGCTGTAAATGTAGCTCTGTTGCTGCATGCTGATGTACAGTTACATGATTATGAGGGGCTGACCATTGTAACTTCAGATATGTGTCATAAATAGCTCCAAGATAGGTCTTTGTAAAATTTTGAATGGTCACTAAGCAAGTAGTTATAATTCTATGGTTACCTGTATAGATGAAAGTGATCATATGGCCCAAGTTAAAGAGCCTGGAAAAATAAAGAAGTTTTATGAAGTTAACAAAACTATTGTGCCAGACGAGCCAATGGGGTGGAATGCTTTCATTCCTTGTGCCCTGCTATGCTTCAAATAGATTGTCAGTGGAATTGTTTCGATGTTCAATCTCAGAAGACAGGCTAACATATTTGTAAATAATTAGGTAATCAGTTGCGATGCACACCATGAAGTGTTTTAATATCAAATGTAGTTTAATCTGGAGAATACCAAAAAATGGTAACTGAGGCTATAATTACTAATTTGAAATAGTTTAAAGCCCCATGAAAGAGCTTCTCTGGAGTGGTGCCTGTTGTATGGAATAGCCTCTGTCCAGAGGGCCCCTACCTTCTTAGCCTTTTAGAAGGCAGTGAACACCGAGCTGGTCCCCTAAATGCAGGGCCAGGATGGGAGTTTAACCCAGCACCTGTGGTGTGATATACTTAGGATTATCATGGCACTTTGGCTGGAGTGTGATAATTGGCAGTTTTTATTTTCACTATTGTTATAAGGGGCTTGATAATCGTTAGCCACCAGGGTTATCTTTTTTTTGCCATGGTTATTAAGCCAATCATATGGTTATTAAGTGAATCATATGGTTGTAAAATGAATACTGCTTTCCCCATTGATTTTGCTTGTCGGAAGTGCCCTGGGAAGGTTTCAAATAATGATCACATCCCAAATCAAGAGACCATGAGTTCAAGTCCAGCTGGGTGAATTTGGGCCATCACTATCTCTCAGCCCAACCCACTCACAGTGTTGTTGTTATGAGGAAAATAGGAGAAAGAAGGTATTTTGGATATGATCTCTGCCTTGAATTATTTGTAAAAATAATAAAGGCAGGATAGAAATAAATAAATAACTTTGAAAATACATGCCTGTTGCCAAACTCCTGAATTTTAATCATATGGGGACACTGCAATAGTCATAACTGGAAAGAGTGGTCATAAGTCGTTTTTTCAGCAGCATCATGCCTGCAACATTTGTTAGATAAATAGTTTTAAGTTGAGAACTACCTTTACAGGCTTGCATGAATCACTAAGTTGTTGTAAGAAAGCACAGCATGAATCCAAAATATATTCCTGTGAAAAGGAAGATTTCTGGCATTCAACAAGATACTTGGCTCTGCCAAAAGTTTCACAAAGAAGAACACATGTTGGCAGAAAAGGAAAGATCTTTACTGAGTATCGGTTGTCTCCTACACTACTTTCTATGCTCTTTTGGATGATTTCCAAGCATTGTAGAGATGATTTTCAAGAACATAATGAATTACACCATATTCTTTTCAGCACCTCTCATGAGAATATATAGAATTTTAAAATTGAGCAGGTGACTTGTTTAAGATGACATACATTATGGTCTGTTTAACTTTGCATTCCACAGTTGCACCCTATAGCAATTTATAAATACAAATTTGGGTTTTTTAATGGTTCTATAACTTGTTTTATTGCAATACCACAAACATAAGTTATTTGTCTTATATTCAGCTATTCAGATTGATTTAATTGCTATCCGGTACAGCAGCAGGTGTTTTGTTTGCATTTCAGGTGGAGGTGGGAAATGCTGCAGATGGGCAGTAGTGGATCCATAAAAATTATGCCGGACACAAAAATAATACATAAAAAGTGATCCAAAGCTACTTATTTGCATGTGGCAAAGGTATATGAACCAATTCATTTGAAGGGGAAATTATAGTCAGCTCTTTCAGTCAAAGAGATGATAATCAGGTATGAGTGTCAGAAGTCCTGCCTTATTTAAAGAAGAGAATTCTGGATATTCGCTATTAAAATTTATTTATTTATTTATTTATTTATTCGATTTCTATGCCGCCCTATTCCGGAGAACTCAGGGCGGCTCACAACACAGTAGAAATCAACATAAAAATCTGACTTTCATAACAGAAGTTTGGAAGTGTGTCATAACTTGAACAAAGGAGATATCTAAGGACCTCTGAAAAACAGTTATTAATGTTCACCAGGTTAGAAAAGATTATAATACTATTTCTAAAGGTTTTAAACTCTACAGTCCACTGTCAGGCAGATTGTGTACAAATGAGGCAATTCAACCCTATAGTTGCCGTCCCCAGGGATGGTTTGGCAACCAAGATCACACCAAAGAAAAGGTATGAAATATTCTAAGAGGTCACAAAGAACCCCAGGGTAATATCTAAGGAACATAAGTTTTCTCTTACACTGAGAATGTCGGTGTTGATGAGAACAGCACAAGGAGAACATTGAACAGCAATACTGTGCATTGCACTGTTGCAAGGAGAAGGCCACTACTCTTCAAAAAATATCATTGCTGCTCATCTATAGTTTGCAAAGAAAAGAAAAGAAATGTGGATAAGCCTGAAGGCTATTGGAAGAATAGCCTCCAGCATTATCTTTGGAAAAAGGCAAATCCTGCATTCTGACATAAGAACTTTAACCCATCTGTGAAATATAAAGTAATATCATAATTTGTGCCTATTTTGCTGCCTCTGGATGAGGATGTTTTGTCACCATTGATGCAACTATAAATTCTGAATTGTACTAGCAAATTCTACAGAAAATATCTGCCCATAAACTCAAGAGAAATAGATATATAGCAAAACCATAACCTCAAATATATAAATTATTTAACCAAAGAATGGTTAAAGCAGAAAAGTTAGTATTTTGGAATGATCAAATTAAAGAGTCTTAAGTCCTTGAAGTGGGCAGTTCATGTATGGAAGCCCATCAACAACCCTAATTTTAAGCTAATATTAAAGCCCTGCAAGCTGATGTGTAGGACTGATCAACAGTTATCAGAAACGTTTAATTGATGTTAACATTGCCTAAGAACAATACACCAGTTACTGAAAAGAAAAGTTCACATAGTTTTGCCACATACAAATATATAGCTTTGGATCATTTTCCTCAATAAATTGATGAACAGGTATGTTTTTGACCCATTTGTTAATTGGGTTCTCTTTACCTATTTTTAGGGCTTGCCTAGAAAATTGATTATGTTTTAGATCATATTTAGCAAAAATATTAAAAATTCAAAAACATTCATAAATATTTAAGCAGCATTGTATGCACTATTATTTTTGTATCCTAAATTTTTTTAGTGTCTCTGGGTCTGTTACTGAATCAAAGTGATGAGATACATTTGCTTGGATCAATGTATTGCACATTATTATTAAGAGTCAATTATATCTGGCCCATAGAATAAACCTGCTGATAGATTAAGATATTATATTTACTTTTTTACAGAATTAGCATTTATAACTTCTATGTCCCCATTCAATACTTCTAATAATACAGCAATAAGATCAAATGGGTAGCATTTAAATTGTTTAGAATTGGGACAATTTAGCATGATAAATAACTACATTGTTGCCTTTCCTAAGTGGTATGTTCTACTATTGGAAATTACCATACCAGAGTAATAAGTAGGAAATAATACTTCCAGTTAGTGGCCACCCTAAAACATTCGTATCTGCTGAGAGTCCTTACAGTGAGGACTGTCCCTGTAAAACAAAAGATGTGGCAAGTTAACAAGATTTTTCTCACAGATATTAATACAGTATATCAGAGGAGCTAGAAAATAAAATGTTTTAGAAATGTCAGATATTTATCGCACAGATCACAAGTAAAGTATCATATCACTTTTCTATCTGCTAGTCTGAATATATAAAAGTTCTTTTAATATATAAATGCAAATAATTTTCTCTCTTTTTAATGTAGTACATCATCCTGGGAAGTGCATGTCACAAACCAACTCCACATTTACGTTTACCACTTGCCGTATTCTACATCCTTCCGACGAGCTCACACGAGTCACACCAAGGTAAGAGTTTTCAGAGAGGTGTTTTAGTTTCTAAAAATGCAGAAATGTTAAGTGTTAAATAAGCAAGATGTGTTTAACAATTGTGTTTGACACTGTCTCAATTTAACTTACATGTATGTAGCCATCCAGAATCTGTCAGCTTGTTTTAGTTGATGTACACCCGGTACAAGTAAAAAAATTAGGATGCCATTCTTTTAATCCATGATATTCTAACCAAAACATTTTTGAAAAAGTATTCCTATATCATTGCAATTTTCATTGGCAGAGTAATATAAAATGCCTCTTTCCCACTCTTGTTCACACTCTCTTGCTGCTTCTGTTACCTCTTCTTTTCTAGCTGCTTCCCTGCTGCCTCATATCCCTATTTGCAGGACAAAAATTTTACACTTCTCCAAACACGCTCCCTGATGCATGTTAGAACGGCTCACTTCATTGCATACATACAGTATGAGGAACCGGACCAATCAGATACGGCTTTTTGTTATACTTTTTAGAATAGAAGAGAACCATGACCCTTTCCTGCTTTGCTGCTCAGATTATCTCACTAATCTTGTGCTATAGACCCAAAGAGAGGGCTTGATTAGTTCACCTTTCTGCCATTCTTCCTCTTTAGCACTTAGAAGCAGCAATAAGGCCAATGGGTATATTTTAAAACAGACGCAATCTCCAGCACTATAGGATTACTACATATCAGTATAATGAAATGAAGCTAATGAAGAATTTTCACAGTTCAGACCAAAAAACTATTTTAAAAAATGTAAAAACAGTGTCCCTTATGCTCCATAAGGGAGCTTGTAAGTGGTACTTGATGAAAATTGGATGATGCACCAGTCCCTCTGACCTTCTTAATGCCACAGGAGGCATCAGATGATGCTGTAATAACATGAAAGGGGTGTGTTGAAATGTTTTGCTATTTTTTTTTCACCTTTCAGGGGAGTTAAAAATGAAGATGGGAGCAGAAATGTTTTTATTTATTAAATTTTTATGCCACCCATTTTCCCTATAAGATGACCCTGGACAGCTGTTCCCAACAATAAACTCCCTTCATATCCTTTAACCACCCATCCCCAAATTTAGCTAGTTCTGCTAAATGGAAGCAGCAAAATCTCAGCATGTGGAGAGGATATAAGTGGAAGGCTGGGAGGACAACACCTGAATGCAGACTTGGGCTCCTTACTTTTGTCCTGTTTATTAAAACCGAAGCATGTTTCATGCAATGTTCTCTATTAAATGGGGATGTATTACTAATTTTAATTCATTTTTATACTCTGCTAGGTTTGTAGCGGATGGTCATCTGTATTACTATTATTATTTCTGTATTATTGATTCAGAACCACAGTATTATCATGCAACTGCTGGAGAAGAGAATCTCCTTAAACTATGAATGATGCTTCTTCACAGGTCTTGTGAGGAAGACGATGAAACAGCTTTATGTCACCTTATGCTGAGAGGAGATGTAGGGCACACAGTATGACCAGCGTGAGAGGGGGTGAGCAGCACAGTCAGCACCTCTATGCTGGCGGAGTCTCATAAGAGGAATGCTAGTGTTCGTGGCATCAGCTAACTCGAAGACTTCTTATCAATCTCATTCTCCCCCTTTCCATTTTAACATGTAACATGAAGTGACCTAACAAAAATTTCATAGTGCTGATTTTATAGAATCTAACAATAATTGGGGATATAAAGGAAGGCCTTCATTTTCTTTCTTTCTTTAGTAAATATTCTGGACATTTCTTCTTTCTTGAATCCTTCCTCCTCCTCCTCCTCCTCTTCCATTGTATATTTGTAAAAGGACTGTTATTGACCAAGAGAATATATAATATCTTCCTTAATGTTTGCAGGTATGTTTGACTTACAACTGTAATGGAGTGTGCCCATTGCAGTTGTAAATTGTAGTGGTCATTAAGCAAATTGCCTACATGATCACCTCACGTGATCCCTACCACAATCACTGCTCTTCCCATTGTAGTCACTAAGCAGAGCATGGGGTGCCTCAGGAGTGGGGGAAGCTCTGGGTGGCCTTGTCCAGGACCTCACTGCAGCACCTCTCCATATCATACATGGCATTGGGCTGTCCAGGAAGTGGGTACAATTTGGGAGTGGTCACAATTCATTGGTGCCTGTTTCTAGGACGACGCCACATGACCTCTGTAAAAAGGCTGTCTGAAGAATTGGCTGCTTCCTAAAGAAGATCTATGGAAAAACTAAATGGATTGAGTTGTAACAGAGGATGGGGTGGAGCATTTGGAACCCAGCAGAGCAGGAAGCAGAGCAGAGAAGATAGGTGGAGAGCTCCTGCAGCATTCCTGTGGTAGTCGTAAGAGCAGGGGGATTGTCAAGCGCCCAAATTTTGTTCATGTGACCATGTGGATGCTGCAAGGCTATCTGGACAGGATTGTAAATCCCTTTGTTAAGTGCCATTATAATTTTGAACAACTGTTGAACAAATAATTGTAAGTTGAGGACTATTCATAGTGAACCAGGTTAGGAATATTTTATTTATTTTATTTATTTATCAATTTTGTATGCCGCCCCTCTCCCGAGACTCGGGGCGGCTCACAACAACAATATGGGTACACATAAAAATTTTTTTAATAACAATAACAACATACAAACCAAGGATCCATACATACAACATTCAAACACACAATCAAGGATGGAAGCACATTCCTCGGCCCGGGGGTAGAACACAGTTCATACCCCCCAAGCCTGCCGGCACAAATGGGTCTTCAAAAGCTTCTGGAAAGCTAGGAGGGAGGAGGCAGTACGAACCTCCAAGGGGAGCTGGTTCCAGAGGGCTGGGGCAGCAACGGAGAAGGCCCTTGTCCTAGGACCCGTCAGATGACACTGTCTGATGGACGGGACTCGTAGGAGGCCAGCCCTATGCACCCTAACCGGTCGCTGGGATGCATGAGGCTGAAGACGGTCCCGCAAGTAACCTGGTCCATTGCCATAAAGGGCTATTTACTACAATAGTCTTTATGTAGCAGTATCGATGCATTTGGCATTTTAGAAAGCTGAGCATTAATCTAGCACCAAAGAGTTTAAATTTTAAATTAGCTTAGAGATTTTTGTTATTATGGGAAGAATAGCAAGAAATACTGGTATATTAAGGTGACGTTCAACTGGGAAACATTTACACACGCTGATTAAAAGTACAGCTGTTGAATTTTTAGTAAATACTCTGAAACAGAAAGTTTATGAACCTCAGATTGGTTCTCCATCCATGCATGACTTCTTAATGACAATATTTGTGTACAATTATTATTTGAGAGACCTTGAAAAGTTGATTTGAGAGAGAGAGAGAGAGAGAGAGATAAAAAATGGAACAACAGTTGAAACTTGGAAATAAACATAACAGTGAATTATAATAATAAAGAAATGGATAGCATATTGACACAAAATGGTAATTATCAGGTGGTCCTTGACTTACAATGACAATTGATCCCAGAATTTATGTTGCTAATTGAGAAATTTGTTAAGTGAGTTTTGCCCCATTTTAAGAGTTTTCTTGCTACATTTGTTAAGTGAAGTACTACAGTTGTTAAATTAGTAACACAATTGTTAAGTGAAATTAGCTTCCCCATTGACTTTGCTTGTCAGAAAGTTGCAAAAGGGGATCATGTGACCCAGGGATACTGCTACCGTCATAAATATGCACCAGTTGCCAAGTATCTGAATGTAAGTCACATGACCATGGGGATGCTGCAATGATCATAAATGTGAGAAATGATCATAAATCACTCTTTCCAATGCCATTGTAACTTCAAATTGTCACTAAACTAACTGTTCTAAGTTGAGGACTACCTGTACTTCTATAATTCCAGTGAAGTTAAATAATTAAATCCTTGACCTATACTCTCTCCATTCAGAATTCAGACGCCAGGACACATAGCTGCCTCCCTCTAATTTGCATTTTCAATAAGAGCAGAAATTTCTTGGAATGTTTCAGCTATGACTTGGTAAAATATTGTGATAAATTCCACCTTGTAATTTCTCAGACCTTTAGCAGCCCACCTGCACTTATATTCACAGGAACCATTCAGTTTCCTCCACTTACCTGTCTCCCTCCCATCTATGTCATTTTGGCTTCTGGTACTCCACAGCTCCTGTTGCCCAAGCTAACCTTCACCATCTTTTTGCTCCCACTGCTGATGAAGCATGCCCAGCCTGGCCCTTTGCAAAGCAGCTGCTGGCCAAATGGGATTTTCTTCCCCAGGTCGTGCATGGTAATTTCCACAGCCATTGTGCACCAAGAAGCCCCTTTGGGCCATGCTGCTAGCTGGGACTGGGCTTTATGATGCACTGTGGTTCAGGGACTTCCTGCCCTTCCAGAGCTATGGCACGAGAAGAAACCTCTTTGCACTGTACTGCTGGGCTGGGCTTCTTACTATGAAGAACCTTATGCTGTGTGGCAGTCCCAGAGCCACAGTGTACGTATCAAGAAGCACCTGCGTCACAGCATAGTTTGCAGTCCCAGGGCTATGCAGTTTACTGCCCCACAAGGCAGAATGCAGGATGGCCAAAAGGGCAGAGATGGGAGGGAGATAGATGGGGGCAGGGGAGTTGAAGTCTGCCTTACTTTATCAAGGCTTGGGGCTGAGAGACACCATACCCAGAATAGCTTGGATTGGGATTCTTGGCTAACAATCAGTGGAATTTGGTTAATGATGGCAATTGGGAGTTGTTGGCATTGCTGTTGCAATGCAGTCTTATGAAGTTGCACTTTATTACTGCATCACTTATCAACATCACATAAATTTTGGTCCCAGTAGGGGCTACAAGTCAGGGACATCCTGTACTACCTTATTCATAAGATATTTGAAAATTTATGTTGAACTTGACCCAACTTGGGGTCTTTTTATGTCTGGGTTGAGTAGTAATTTCAGTAGTTGCTCAGGCCTATTACCTTTGAATACACATACTTGGAGTGCAGTCTCAAAGAATAAAAGCTTTTTATTTCTACCAGGACTTGCTAGTAGTGGAGGGGGGTCACTTTGTATACAAAAGCCTGCTTCAGGAACAGTAGAAGCCGAAGGCAAGATGAAAACTGGGTGACAGTTACAGTTCTTGCTCTCAGATATATATGTACCCATAGAATCTAAGATCTTTTAATTTTATTTATTGTATGCCACCATTCCATACATCATCATATCTAGCCACAGTTCACAATGGTATATTATTTATTATGACTTAGCATAGTCTAATTTCCCACAATATAACGAAACAATTACACTTTTCTATTTTGAGAGTATCTGGTATCAAGAAAACTGCTTCCCTTTTCTGCTTTTCTCCAAATACACTGGTGTAGTGAATACCTTTACCACTGTTCCCACAGGAGAACCAAATAAAAGAAACATCCTTTCAGAAATCTCAGCCATGAGATTTGACTGTATTGATAACTACAATTGGAATTATCTGCCAAGAATTAACAAAGGGAAATGTGCAGTGTGGTTGCTTTGTTTTTGTCACCCAAGTTCTGCATACTCTGTGACTCACAAAACCAATTCAGCACCAATGCCAGTTCCCATGACCCATCACATTTTTTTTGAAAACTTCCTCAGATATATCATTACAGATTACAGATGAATTGAACCCTCCACCCAGCCATGGCTAAAACATCATGATGAAACTCAAAACCATCCCAGTGTCACAGCTGCAGCCTTGTATAAATGCTGCCATTCAAAGACTAGTGTTTTTTTATAAGCCCAGCACTTAGGACAGCGGTTCTCAACCTGTGGGTCGCGACCCCATTTGTGGTCGAACGACCATTTCACGGGGGTCACCAAGCACCGCAGTCCGCCATATTTTTTGGGGGGGGTTGACCATTTTTTTTGGGTCGGCCATTTTTTTCTATCGCGATGTGGGCCGTCGTGCCACACATGCGCAGTGTGGGCCCGCCATTTTTTTTTGCGCGATGTGGGCCGGGCTCAAGCCCCGGAAAAGGTTGAGAACCGCTGACTTAGTAGTTTTATTTTTATGGACAGTGTATTCTGTAACACAGTTCTTGATACTCCTGTACAATATTAAGCCAGGATTTTTTTTTTGTTCCATATTACGGAGAGTCCTTGACTTACAACCAAAATTGAGTTCAAAATTTCCATTGCTAAACAAGACAAGTGAGCTTTGCCCCCTTTTACGATTTTTTTCTTGCCACAGTCGTTAAGTGAATGACTTGCCACAGTTGTTAGATGAATAGTCACATTGTGGTTAAATGAATCTGGCTTCCCCATTGACTTTGCCTGTCGAGGGTCACAAAAGGTGATCACACGACCCAGGGACACTGCAACCATCATAAATAAATGCTAGTTGCTAAATATCCGAATTTTGATTACATGACTGTGGGAAAGCTGAAGTGGTTGTAAGTCTGAAAAATAGTCATAAGTCACTTTTTTTCATTGCCATTATAACTTCAAACAGTCGCTAAACGAATGGTTGTAAGTCTAGGACTATTTGTATGCTGCATAAGCCATTATAATTTGATATTATATAAAACTAAACCATAATAGTTGGATTTAACATCAGCGCCCCTCCCCCAAATTATAAACTTATGGTTTAGTCCAAAGTGCAAACATGTACATATCTGTGCCTGTGTTACAACTTGCCTGTGTGCATCTTGTAATCCTTTGCTACTGTAAAGTGCAATTAAAATTAGTTTTTAATTGGAATACAGAGAACTGCTTTTTCAATGGAAGCTGTCAGACTTACTTTTAATGAGCTAGATTAGTTCATAATCTCGATTCCTAGATTGTAGATGCTAACAGAGCCAAGAATTCTGCTGATATGTATACTATGTCCCCATATTTAGATGGTTTTCTCTGCCCTCATGAAGGCAACTGATAAAAGTGATAATTTTACACCTAAATATAGCAGCCCAATTTTTATACATAACTTGTTACGAATTAGGAAGATTCTTGCTGCCGGAAATCATCAAAAAGGTAATGAAGCAAGTCATTTAGTGATTTAAAAATTGGATATGCACAGAACATTTTATCCTGTCAAATATTAACTACATATTGTAAGTAACTTGACAAAAATTGGGAATACTTTCACATAGAAATCTCCATTGAGTATCTGCCTCCGTTCGGGCCACAATAATGGTGAATTATATTATCTGCCACTGTTATTCAAACTCCAGCAGTTTTTTATTTGTAGGGAGTTTTGCACAGGCTGATAACATAAATGTTTTTGTACAAAAAAACTGCCTCTATTTCTTTCTTTCTATCTATCTATCTATCTATCTATCTATCTATCTATCTATCTATCTATCTATCTATCAATCATCTGTTTCTGGGTCCATCTATCAATTATTTATTGTCCAAGATAAATATTCACCAGTGGACTTAATATCAAAAAGTTTCAATTCAATTGGATTTTTGTTTTGTTAAATTTGAGATATGGCCCCATTTGGAACTTACTGGATAGGCAGAATCTGACTTCTTTTCTTTTGCATTGTATCTATTCTGAAGGATTACATGATTCGTAACCATTAAGATATTAGAAAGGTTTATATTTCATTCTGTGCCAGAGAAGAATTGCTGTTATCCCAAAGGGACTTTTTCAAAAAGTAACTGGAGTTTCTGTGTTTTTTTCTCTCCGGAAGACATTTCACTTCTCATTCAAGAAGCATCTTCAGTTCTGACTGAATGCTGAGCACTGAAGTGAAACGTCTTCAAGAGAAAACACAGAAAGTCTAGATGCCTTTTGAAAAAGTATCTTTGGGACTTTTGATGACTGAGAATCTCCATAGACTGTGTTGCTCTTGTCATCACCGTTATTGGAATGTACTGATGATAGAAATCTTGTTATACTATACTTGAAAGACAAATAAATCAAGGGTGTGGAGAAAGGAAAACAAATGATTGCAACTGGAACAATAAAACAAGTCTCTAGATAACTTGCATGCAACTTAAGGTGTGCATTGTGTGTTTTGCATTATTTAATAGAACTTATTTCTGGTTGGCATTTTCTGACTGACTGCATGAATTTGTTTTAAAAAATAAGAAGTAAAGAAGTTGGCTCTGATTTGAGATGAATGCCCACTAAGCACGACAATTTTAGACTCTCGCCATAACATGAACTTTGCTTTTATTATATGTGGAGAAAATCATTCTCAACGTCATATAACATATATAAAAAATAGAGCAACTTCATAACTTCTAAGACTAAAAAACAGTTCTTTTTTTAAATTTATAGACATCAAAACATAATTCAGCCCTTTTCCTCTTTATATTCAGGCTTATATTTTTTTAAATTATATGTTAAATAAGCTAATGAAATAAAAGAACTTTGTAGAAAGAAATATTAAATTTCCTTACATATCTCCTTAAATATCTACCCCATGACCTCACTTTTTCTTGAGCCAAGCCATCTCACAGATTTGCTGTCGTGAGGGGAAGGAAGTGGCAATGTTATTGAGAATGTCTTGAGTTGATTAAGAAAAAGTTGGATGGTTATTATTCACAAAGGAATATGTCCATTCTTCATATAGTATGTTATCGGCCACACTGAGATAAAATGTGTGCAATTATAGTCTATACTTCGCTATATTAACAGTGCTCAGTCATTTGCACAAAAGATTAAATTGTACTTTTTAGAATCATACTATGGATGTGGCCTATTTGCATGGAGCTTATATTTAAAAACCTCTTTGATACTATAATTTTATCTTCTGTAAAATTTTCTTTAAGCATTTTTATTTCAGCTGGTAAGTTGTGCTCACATGTGCCTCATTAGTTAATTATTGTGAAGCAGAAACTGATTTAGACTTAATTATTTGCTATACCTGTGATATGTTTATCATATCCATCTTTTCCTATTAGCCAAAAATAATTCAAAGAACCTGATAGGAGAGTGAATTGAATTCAAAGTGTGCCTGAAAATGGCTATTGAGAAGTTATTAATTAAGTAATATGAGATAAACATGGTCTCAAAAGCCTGCAGTCATAGGCCTATTGTTAGTAATACAAGTTTTCCATACTGTGCATTAATACTAATATCTGCAAAGACATTAACTTAGGTTTTGCTTTTTCCTTAGCCTTAATGCAGCACCTACTCCAGCTTGTAGCAGTGTTGGCAATTTGAAAGGCACTCCAGTGGCTACCCCATGTACTCCTCGACGCCTGAGTTTGGTAGAATCCTTCACTAACGTTCGTGAATCCACAACTACAATGAGTACCTCCTTAGGACTTGTATGGCTACTCAAGGAACGTGGGATATCAGCAGCAGTGTATAACCCACAAAGTTGGGACAGAGTGGGCAGGAGCACTCTTCTGAGCACATATTCTCCAAGAATGGCTGCCATTCCTTCCACTCCTCCAAACACACCTATGCAGACACCTCCTTCTTCCCCACCATTTTTTGAGTTCAAATGTTCCAGTCCTCCTTATGACAACTTCCTGGCTTCCAAACCAGCTAGTTCAATTCTGAAGGAAGTAAGGGACAAAAAGAACATCAGAAACAGTGAGAGTCAGACTGATGTGTCTGTCTCCAACCTTAACCTAGTAGACAAAGTAAAAAGGTTTGGAATTGCCAAGGTAGTAAGTTCAGGGCAAACACAAGCTCTTAAATTAACTGATGAACAAGGACCTCTTTTTTGTGGAACACAAAAGCCTGGAGGCCTGCTGCCTGAGAGTTTGCCTTTGGGTTGCCCAACTGCTGTGACAACTGCTATTGGAAGCATTCAGTTGAACACTGGCATTAGAAGGAATCGAAGTTTCCCAACGATGGTTGGTTCAAGCATGCAGATGAAAGGTCCATCAACTCTAACCCCTGGAATCCTAATGGGAGCAAAACTTCCCAAGCAAACTAGCTTACGATAAATGGCTTAATGTATTTCAAGCTCCTCCTTTAAACACTTTTTTTCTTTCATTTGCTATTGAGTTTGACAAATCAACTTTGTGCCTAATTGGAGAAAGTGTAAAATTTGTACAGGATGTAAATATGTATTAGATGTATTATAGATGAATCAGGTCACTGTTTTGAACACTTAACATGCTAAAATTTTGAAAGGCTGTTTTGTTTTTCTTTGCACTGAAAAAAAAAGTGATCCTTGCATAGGGGAAAAGAATGATCAATTCTCTAGTTAGCCTGACTTAACACTGAGACAGGATCATTTGGCAAGGATTACTGTTCATGCTGTCAGGATTGCAGAATTTCAGGATGGGTGATGAATTCTGTGAGGAGTCTTTATTTTTCATGAAGTATTTATCATAGCAGTAGCTTAACATTTTGACTATTTTCTTTGGCCTTTGTAGTAAAGAGAGAACATCGTAATTTAGGGGTCACATTTCTAAATGATTTGATTTTTTTCCCTTATGAAATAAACTTGAAATAATATGTACTGAGAAGCATTGCTAAGTGTGCTCTGTGCCTCTACTGTTGTTTTGTAGCCTGATCATATTCCATATTATTTTTTTCAAAGCTGCCCTGTTTAGAAAGTAAAAAAGTATTTAAATAAACTTTTGCTGCAGACACTGAAAAATCATGATGACACACACAAAATGAAAGCAATAGCCTTAAAATTATTCTTTGCTTTAATAAAAACACTAAAATAAATATCTCTTTCCTTGGGAACCAAAGCTATTGAATGGGTTGATAGTAGGCCTCTTTAAAAACCAAATTTAAATCTATAATACAAACATGCCAAAATAGCAAGTGCTTAATGTAGAAGAAAGGCATTTGCAGCCACTTTCCACCTTTCTAGCTTTTGAGCTAACTGAAATTTAATAGTTTTATAAACAAAATATAGAACATTATTAGTTTAACTGATGTACTCACCCTTTCTACCAAGGATGTAGTTACCAAAAATTAGAGAGTAATTCTAATTTTTGTCCTAGGATTTTAATAACTTTAGATTTTAAATAGTTCTTTTCTCAAGGATAATGACTTTTTGTTATAATAACTTATAGTTGGCTCAATAATCCCAAATCAAACTCTGATTTCTAATTATTTGTTACTAATTACAACTGAATCAATTTGGTCTCCAGCGTTTGGAGAAAGCATAAAAATTCTGCTTGACTGAAGAACATAAATCTGTATTTCTTACTTTTCAACTGTGTTGCGTGGTTTATGATCCCAAGTCTCATTCAGACAATGCTTAAAGCAGTCCAGTATGTAGTAATGGGGGGGGGGCTGGGATTAAACAGAATGGAGTACAAAAAGAACTTCACAATCTAGGAGACTGTCATTGGATGCCTCTTAATTTTAGAGGAGGTTCTTATAGGAACCACACAAAAGTGATTATGTAAATCACAGATATTTTAAAGTTATTTGGAAGCAATTCGTATATATGGGTTGTATGAATACCAGTGTTGTTGTTTTTGCTTTTAAAAAAATCAGTTTCTGTTTATTTATTTAATGCCAGTACATCAGTCTCCACATTATTTCTACGTATTTCAGTTGTGCCAGACTTTTAATTAAAATATACACACATACACATTTGGTGGATCATTCAGTTCAGTACTGCAATGAGCAGTGAGCATGTAGCTACTCCTGCTTTCTCCCTTCTCTATGGTATGCCAGCCATTCTGGGTCAAGTCTTTGTGTCAACCCTGCTGGGTGGATTGCTTGTATAATCAAAAAGTATAAATATAGGGATTTTTTGTCATTCAGGACTTCTCTCTTTGAGAGGGGCCCGTCTTTGTTCAGCTAAGGCAACTTTTGGTTTCCTGTATTTCTTTATCAAGTAACACCTCAGAGCCTGCACAACAATATAATATTCAAATGGGTAAGAAAGACATTTGCTACATTGGCTATATGGCTCTTCCCATTCTTTAATTCTATGACTAAGGAAAAGCAAATTAGAGTTAAATTCTGATTTTCTTCCGTGAAAAATGAAATACCTAGTGGATTTCCTTTAAAACCTTATAGATAATATGTAGTTGATTGGTTATGTTGTATATTTTATGAATTACGGGGTTCGCTGCTTATTCCACAGAAATTTGTGCAATGTTTATCATATTTTTCTACTTAATAAATTATTTCAAATATTTTTCAAGAACAAACTTCATGCTGATAGTATATGTCAGTGGGATATTTCAGTCAATTCCTGTGATATATTAAAAGATTCAAGCATATATTTGTCAGTGGTCATTTATAAATTTCATTTTTCAAAAAAATCTATTTCAAAAATTTTTACTTTGTTCATTTGCTGCCATTATTGTGTCAGGAGAGGGCGCTCTTAAACCAATGCAAAAAAGAAGAGCAATGTAGCGATATCATTAGCTCAGTAGATAACCATCCTGCCAAAAATATAGCTCAAATAAAGCTGTTGGTCTGCTTGAGACTAAATAAATCTATTTTCTTTTTATTCTGCCTCAGAATTCAGTAACAATAAGTACAAAAATAAATATAAATAAATATCTTTCATGATCAATCTTAAAATAATAAATAACGAATGAATGAGAATCTCAATGCCTAGGCATGAATGTTGTCTTTTGCCGTGAATAGCACAATTTATTGGAAACATTTACTGAGACACATTGGACAAAAGTCTTAGTGAATTTGTATCACATGCCAAGAATTAAAACCTTCAAGATTATTCATGGAAGCTGGAAAAGAGAATCAGGCTCTTCCCCACAATGACAAGCCAACTTACTGCTGCAGTCAATTATCTATACCAGAGGTCCCCAATCTTTTGGGCACCAGGGGCCAGTGCCATGGAGAAAGGTTTTTACGCAGAGCAAAAGAGGTGTTTTCAATACTGCCGGCATCCCAAGGATGGAATTTTGCTTGTTTGTGTGGCCCACTTGCTGGCATGCTATGGACAGGTGCCAGTCCAGGGACCAGGGGTTGGGGATCCCTGATCTACACATTTATAAATGTGGCCTGCTTTTCATGTGCTACATCTGCATCACTTGGAGATTACAGTCTCTTTCTTCACATTTTAGACTCTTCGTTGATTTTTAACAAGGACAGTTTCTGGATCCATTACTGAATATTCCCAAGGAAAAATCCTCTTGGGGGCTATCTGTTTTCACTACTTCACAATACAATAATTTTAGTTAATTATCATGAAAAAGGAAGGGGTTTTTTTTGCAGCAAAACAGTGTATCTTTTTTTTATTTCTCATCCGAATAAGTTTCTCTTATGAAGTTTATGCAAGACACTTGCCTATCATTCTGAAAATGTTTTTATCTCTTGTTCATTTTTCTTTTTGTTACTGTTAAAATTTCGTGCCTGAAAAGATTTTGCCCACCAAGGCCATAATTGATTGATGTAATATCCTTGTTATTAATCTGTGGGTATATAAATTTATAGGAGTAATTGTCAACCATTGATTAAGACCTTAAATGTAACCGAAATAAGCAGATGTATGTGCAAAATTCACTAGTAAGCAAAAAATATTTGGGCAAAAAAAGAAGCACGTTATTTGGTAAATATTGCAGGGAACTGATAAGCAAACAAGGATGATTAGAAAATAGGTGTGTGTGGGAGTTTCCTAGTAACCTGAGAAAATAAAAGATTAGCCTTTTTTTATAATAGATTATGTATTATAAATTTTATTCCTGCATCTTTAAGTATATACCATTTAAGACTCTCAAAGTAGCATCTGAAAAACTTTCTAAACTTGGGTTTGAGCTCTCTAACAAAACTCTTTTTTTAATGAGTTCAGCTGAAATAATCAAGGTCAACCTACACAAGCAACATTATTTAATAGTAACCCCAATTGTTTACCACAACTTCTGTAAAGTTTTGTGTTAATTATTCAGGAAGCAGCTATATGTTACTCTGTTAATTATTTTTGAAGCATATTTCAGAAAGTAACTTCAGCTCTCAATGAGTTAGTGTGAAACCCTTTCATCAACTTGGCATGTTCATTATTCACTTTAAAGAACATTGACTGATTTGGAAATAAACAAAGAATCTGGCTAGCAACAATCATGCAGTAGCTTGTCTTTATAGCTGAAAACCTATGCTATTCAATATTTTAAAATGGGTGTCAAACTTGAAACTCACATGACGTGTTGCGACGTATCACGATTTTTTTCCCATTGCCGGCAATGGGATGGGCAGTTTTGGCAGGACGCATCTGACCTGTGGGCTGGCAGTTTGACACCCCTGCTTTAAAATCAAACAGATTGGGAGAGATTAATCTTTAAACTAGGTTACACCATAAACCAGTGATGGTGAAGCTTTTAGAGACCGAGTGCCCAAACTGCAACCCCAAACCCACTTATTTATCGCAAAGTGCCAGGGTTGCATCAGCATTGTGGTGTCCTCAGGGAGGGCATGGTGGCGTGGCCCACTGGGTGGGCATGGCTGCAATGGTCACAGCAGACTGGGTGAGCATGGCCGGGGCTAGGGCGGCGGGGGCCAGTCCCTCACTATCTCTGGGGCATCCCCAGAGGGTGAACGCCACTTGTTCGTTCACTTCCTGCCCTGTCACTTCCAAACGCCACGTGCTCGCTACTCTGATGAACTCTGCTAGGGCAATGGTGCATGTGCCCACAGAGAGGGCTCTGAGTGCCACCTCTGGCACGTGTGCCATAGATTTGCCACCACTGCCATAAACCATAATCTAAGCCTAAGAAGACCATTGATTGATTATATGGCAGAAAGTTTTTTTCGACTCTTAGTGAACGTGTAAATAGATTTTCTCCATGATGATCTGTTCCTAACCTGGTCTTTCAGATCTTCCTCAGTGCATTCATCACAGATAATTGTTTTCTTTTGCTGCCCACAATATTCTCTGGAGTTTTCTCCAATACCAATGTTTAAAAGTGTCAATGCTCTCCTTATTCTGCTTCTTCAAAGTCCAGCTTTTGCTTTCTAAGGGTATCCGAGGGAATATCATTGCTTGCCCTATACTGATCTTTGTAGTTTTTATGTAGGTAGATGTATATATAGAAACATCATGGTATTTGCATATATTTTCTAAAACATTATTTAAAAAACAACAACAAAAACACCAATCTCCTGACTTGCCTGTACTTAAAGTTTGCTTTTGCAGGGATCAGTTTGCCACAGATAGCAATAGATCCATTTTCTGAAGTATCCATTTTCCTAATTATGAATATATTGGGGGAGAGTTGTACATTTTTAAATGAAAAAAAAGAGGACAGCTCAAGTCCTGGAGACCATTTTCCTTTAAATCTTCCCCTTTCCCAAGCCATCTAGGTGTGTTTCTAATGTTAGATTTGATTAGAGGAAACCAGGTTTTGTAGAAGCGATCGGGGCAGAGTGAACAAGAGAATTAATTAGCCATTTGGGGGAAGACTCAACTCTTTTCAAAAATTGTCACAGATAATTAAAAAGCCAATTTTATGTAAAGAAGCAAGTGTATATAGTTCACCTTTCCATATATAATCGCTTTCTGGTTATAAACTAAGGCAATGGTGGCAAACCTATGGCACGGGTGTCAGAGGTGGCACTCAGAGCCCTCTCTGTGGACACGTGCGCTGTCGCCCCAGTCCTAGGCCTTCAGCTGGGTTTTATAAAACCTTTTTGCTTTAGGCCTCCGCTGCCGTGTGCAAATAAAAAAAAAGTCTCAATCAGTCAATTTCAACTTCTCGAGGGGAAAAAAAAAGATCTTGCAAAGTTGGAATTGATTGATTGAACTTTTTAGTCCAATCCAGTCTGCCGTTACCACCGCAGCCAGGCCCACCCAATGGGCCACACCCATTGGACCACACCCACCTGGACCACACCCACCTGGCACTCAACAATGCATAAGTGGGTTTTGGGTTGCAGTTTGGGCACTCAGTCTCTAAAAGGTTCGCCATTACTGAACTAAGGAATTATGGAAATCAGGGCCCACATCTGGAAATCACAAGGTTAGGTACGTGTAGACAAATATATGTAACAGGTCACAATGACTATCACTACATCGAGTATTGCCTCATTCATATAAAAGAAAATTCATCATATTTTCCTACAGGTAAGGAGAGTGTGAAATGACTTATAAAAGAACTTTTATTGTGCTTTGCAGTCCTTTATGAGTAAATCATGATGCTCTTGTTGATTTGTAGAAGATTAAGCTACCATAAATTAAAATTTGCCCGTCATAGACAAATATAGTTCCATCACAGTTTTTTTTCTTTCTCCATATATGCTTCTGAGATGACATAGAAACTGCAGTGGACACAGGTAGCTTTTATCTGGATAGGGAGTTATAGATTCTTGCATGCTAGTTGATATTAAAGCTCAGTTGTGTTGTTTTGAGTCCATGTCCTGCCTCAAGTTCCATTTTGGCTGTGGGCACAGCATTATCAAAATGTTTAGTTAATTAATGAAAGACCAGCAATGAGAGATGAGACAGACTTTGGAATTGTGTGGGTGCATCTGATAGAAACAAGCAATTGAGAAAGAACTATACTGATTATAATGGTGGTGATTTAGCCTGAGCCTCATCCCTAATGGCTCAACATGGTTAAGAATTGTCTTTAAAAATGCAATAAATAACATGTTGATAATGCCCTGAATTTTAATAGATTAAAATTCTCCTATCTATTTAACCTTTGCTTTCAAAAATCCATTGTGAATGTGTATTATGCACTACACAATACTGTCAATAAGCTTGGAAATTCAGAGATCTATCTTTTACTTACATTCACTTACTGTGATCTAAAATGCTGCTTTGTTCAATATATCTCTAATAATATATGGGAATGACCTTGAGAGACAGGAAGAAGATTGAAAGCCCAGGCAGCACTCTGATAAAACAAAATTTAAGATGACAAAGGAGGGGTGATGAAAGTATTTCAGAAGGGATCCTGCCTAGTTTTAGGGAGTATAAAAGTAAGGAACAGACTTGCAGGAACTTGTTAATGTAACCTTACAAAAGAGATAGAGCTAATACTGCTGGGCGTGATTCTGGTCTGGACTGCACTGCCTCTCAAAACTGACAGTACCTTCAACTTAATACAATCATGTACAAATGTTTATCTAATAATAATAAAAAAAAACCTGACAGTACCTTCAATACACGTTCTGGGCACCGTAGGAAATGCCTAGGCAGCCTTATTCATAAAAGAACGAACACAACTGAACTAAAAAGAAAACAAGCATTTTTGAGATGAGCTGAATATGTAGATTTCTGCTTCTCTTTCTCTGTAACTTTGTTGCATTTATCTGGAAATCAACTTTATTCTACAGTATATAACAGGAATAGGCAGACTCTTCTGGAAGATGTTTGGGTGATTTGGAGCATATTCTTAATGATTCTTAAACTTCCCATGGCATCATTGAAAAGAAGGTGTCTCCTAATTTCTGGAATTCATTCTTTTATGAAGTTCTATGATACTGTAGCTCTACCAATGATTGGAAATTGCTTCATAATTTGGATATCAGTGAAAAAAATGTTCTTGACCAGGCTCACTATCTTTGCCAATACTCTCTCACACAGAATAACTCAGTTATTGTCCTCATATTCAAATATTTCTTTTTTTTATTTTGTCATTCTCATAATGAGTCTATCATTTATTATTTATTTATTCCTAAATAATATTTAGCAATAAATAAATGGAATAATTCTGTTTAATGTGCATAAGATATGTTTGGTCTAAGATGATAGATAGATAGATAGATAGATAGATAGATAGATAGATAGATAGATAGATAGATAGATAGATAGATAGACAGATAGATAGATAGATGTAGGTAGGTAGGTAGGTAAGAGAGAGAGAGAAAGAGAGAGACAGACAGACAGATAGATGTAGGTAGATAGGTAGGATAGATAGATAGGTAGATAGATAGATAGGTAGATAGATAGGTAGATAGATAGATAGATAGATAGATAGATAGATAGATAGATAGATAGATAGATGTAAGTTGTCAGGTAAGTAGATAGGTGGGTAGATAAATAGGTGGGTAGGGAGAAAGAGAAAGGGAGAGAGAGAGAGAGAGAGAGAGAGAGAGAGAGAGAGAGAGAGAGAGAGAGATTTAAATAACATTTAAATTTAAATAAGTGTCTATGTCAGTGATGGCAAACCTTTTAGAGACTGAGTGCCCAAACTGCAACCCAAAACCCACTTATGCATCATCGGGTGTGGCCCATTGGCTGGGTGTGGCCAATTGGATGAGCATGGCCAATTGGGTGGACGTGGCTGCGGTGGTAATGGCAGACTGGGTGGGACTAAACAGTTCAATCAATCAGTTCCAACTTTGCAAGATCTTTTTTTTCCCTCGAGAAGTTGAAATTGACTGATTCAACCTTTTTTTTTTTTTTTTTTTTGTACATGGCAGCGGAGGCCTAAAGCGAAAAGGTTTTATAAAACCCAGCTGAAGGCCTAGGACTGGGGCAACATTCGCCACCACTGGTCTATGTTATTTAAATTAGGCACCAAATGATGCAAAATTATCATCCTTGAACTTGAACTGCCCTTGATTTTTCCAATATCTTCCCATAGGCTGGCTATGATCTTTATAATGCTAACCTGGCAGCTCATCCCTAATCTTCCCAGCACTTTTCCAGGGCTACTGCCAATATTGTCACTATCTTCCTTTCCATCATTTCCCCATTACTGTTGGCAATCCACTCCCTCTTCAACTATATGTTTTATAGTTATAAAATATTGCCTTTTCTTCAAGTTAATGCAGAGTTGGAAAAAAAACCTTTAAAAATGTAATAGTGTAACATCATTTTCAGATTTAAAACAATGTTCTAATCCCTTCTAGTCATAGGAACATATCCTTATGCTTAATTATATGATCAGGAGGAGAGAAAGACATAAGTGTAATTTTGCACTGCAAAGCAAATACAGAGCCACAAAGCAAGGAAAGTTCTGTTTATTCTAGTGTGAATAATTTTATCAGAATTTTCACATTTACTGCACAAAATAACCAGAGGCCATAACATGCCTAGAAAATTATTTGACCAAATTTTGAATGTACTGGTATAATGACTTTTCTATAGTGTTAATATATAAATAAATAGAATCAAATCAAAGTTTAATCATATGTAAAGAGGATTCATTGCAGTCAATTCAGTTGATCATGAAAAAGTCTCACTGATTGCAATAATACTACTTTTGAGTGTATTTGAATCTGACTCTTGGGTTGATATTTTCTAATAGTTCAAATTAACAAATGGCTTATGTGTTAAATTGCAAACAATTTTTTTAAGAAAGAGATAGCAACATTTGCAATGATAAAATTATCAAGAAATGAATAAAATACTTCTAATATATTCACATTCTTGAAAACTCTGCATATGTTTGCAAAATATATATGGTATAGTTTTACAAACAAATTTACATCAAATACAGATATTTTAAACATCAATTCGTAAAGGATGCCAACATATTTTTTTTTACAGAAAATCTTATTTCTGTACAAGGATTTTGAATTTCATTTGTTTTAAGCAAAGTTGGACAATTTTTAAGAGGAGTATTCATATTCTTCAGCACTGCGACGTCCAAAATCCATCCAGCCCATGTAGTCTCTGTCCCTTATCCTGTGGGTAGGGTCAAAATTCTGTAACCCCATCACGGAAACCTTTCCAGTAGAACCTAAATATTGGATAGTGACATACAAATAAACAGACTCATTTTTAATATTATGAATTATTTTATATCTTAACCCAATTATAGAACATTAAATGTTGTAAAATCAACATCCTGTGATAGTGGACATTATCATCCAAGATCACATGAAACCTGCATTTTTACTTCTGCTAACATTTATTGTGCTATACCACTAATTTTAAAGTCAGGGCAATAACAATGACTGGGGGCAGGGGAGCAACCTTGGAAGCTACGGATGCATTGACAAGCACGGGCCTTTAACAACAGCATGGCCGATACTAATGAGTGGACCAATGACCCGTTCAAGGGTTAGAGTGCAGAGGTGGCCAGTTATATAAACTAACTCCCGGATCTGGTGGTTTTTACACTCTGATGATGTTGGTAGTTTGGCTGACGAAAGCTTAGTACTTTTTGTAGCTTTGGTTTAAGATTTTTATCCTGGTGTTCGGTTACTTCTATTACTGCCATGATACATTCTAGAGGAGATCTCTGTCACCTTAGTACCAAGCAAATGGTTAAAAAAAACCATAAGGCAGCTACTGAGAAGAAAATTTCCTTAAGCAAAAAGGGGTCCTATATTACAAAATGATTACTCTAAAATCAAACTGAGCACTCCTGCTTTATTGTTCACATACTTTGGTTCCTATAATCTCCCTTTTGGTGTTGTAAACAAGTGTGAGTGAAACAGCTTCAAGGAACCTGGGAGTAATTTAACCTGCAATTTGGAAAGGTATTTATTTGGAAGAAAGTTCAACTAAACACAATTGCCTAATGACAATTCAGTTTGTTTTCAATTAGGGTTTTGGATGTGTGGCTTTTCCACCCATATCCTCTCTCCAACTGGGAGCTATCCTGCTCCAAGGAAGATATCCTTCAAGTGAGCCTCATCAAGAATTTGCAATCAAACTACATTTTATATATAGTTGGCTCCTTTATTCTTGGATGGACTTTTCTAGTGAGGGGAATCTATCAAACATGCAAATGCATGTGCTGGGATCTTGATAATCTTTATTCCAGGAGAACTATATACTTATTTTTGTGGGGAGCAATTTATTGTAGAGAAAATTATCTGTTCAAAATAATCTTTGTTAGCAGTTGAAAGCTCTGTAGAACCACAATTTAGAAAAGGCTGAAGAATGTCTCCCTTACTATCACTTTTTACCCAACTGACCTTTAAAAACCCAAGTACAAGCATGTACATCAGTTCAGACATTTCAGCTAATTTGCTATGAATTCCACTTAGATCCTAAGATCATATTTTCTCAAGTCTCCTTAATGATTTTAATGGAAAATTCTAATCTATTACAGTTCAGGCTTCCTAACTTATTGTCCTCTAGATATTTTATATTAATGAAGAATTATAATTCTCAAATATATTTAATAAAGTTGACTTGGAATTATGGGAGTTCTAGTTCCAACTTGTCTGGAGAATGTTGGGTGAAGGAAGATTGCCCATCTTATGACATTAATTTGAGATATTTTCATTATTGTACCAATTATTTTCTTATCTTATGACAAGTCATTATTTTGTCATGGTAATAATAAAAATTTCAAGTGAACATCAACAGTGAAACACACATTGTTTTAGACAACCATAAAAATTAACCCCAAGCAGGCATACATTTAAATATAATAAGAGTTATACAAACATTTAAACCAGATGATATATATGGACAATCATGATGAAGATTAGAGCAAACAGATGAGTAACCCAGCACTACTTGAAAGCATGTAGCTTGCATCCCAGACTCACAAACCATATCTTTATGAATGAAAGATGTATATTGTCTCAGAAGCATATTTCCTCAGTCTCTACTAACCATACACTGACTATGTAAGAAAGATATGTAATAGTAAAAGAGAAAGTTAGAGAGAAGTCCATGCAGAGAGGCAGGATAAAAATTAAGCTTTTGATTCTTAGAAGCCTCTGATTTACATTGAGTTTCTTCAAAAACCTGGAGAAGCCAAGAAATGGAAGCAGAGAACTATATGTTTCAGGAAACTTTCTAGTCCAATAAAATAGATAAATCAAAATAAAAATTCCTTTAGGTAGGAATTTTCATCCAGTTTTATTACTGTTTTTCATTTTCTTTATATCTCTGTATAAATTATAACTGGTCTGAATCTAAATCTTGATCTCCTGTGTGGTATTTATTTCTCCTCCAGGTAATTGACGATGCTGTATGAATTAAACAAAGTTACCCAGCTGATGATTCAGAAAAGACTGCAAGGTTCATTTAACTGGATTGGTGGGACATAGAATTCTCTTGACAAAAAACTCATATGCAAGTTACAGGCTTATTCTATTGCCTCTGTGGAAATAAGATCCACAAGTGTGTCCTACTGATGTTCAATCAGCATTTAATATTTAGATCGAAGCAAACAACACACAGAGTTTCACCATGCTGTTTTCATGTAATCATATTATCACCTAAAATTACACCTTTCAGAGTGAAGAGCTACCCGGACTGTTATTTCCTTTCAGGTCTTCTTCCATAATGCAATTTTTCTTTCTTTTTTCCTTCTTTCCTTTTTTCTTCTTGACATCAAAGTCATTAACTTATTTACTCTTCCCTAGTTATTCTCTGCTAACAGAAGATAACAACCCATGTCTCATTATTTCACTCAAATGGGGGTAACAATCACACTGTGATTGATGCATCAATCATGTCATGATTTCTGATTCAAATTATATCATCCATGCCATTTGCATGATTACATTATGGTGCATATAATGTCATAAGCACTTATAGCAGATGCTAATGCTTGTTTTCCTTCCTTCCTATTTGTAAAAAAAATGAAAGACTAAAGAAAACATTTAACAATTGGGATTTGATAACAATTCTGCTTCCTAATGTGTTTCACATGGGCCCAGTACTTGTCTTTAGTTACCCTTGCAATCAGCTTCCATAAATGGCTCTAAAGCAGCGGTTCTCAACCTTTTTCAGGCCGTGACCCCGACGGTGCTGCCCCCTGCGCTGGCCGAGGCATAGGCTGCTGCCTGTTTGGGGCGGCAGCAGGCAGGCCCAGGCGCTCAGGTGCTCCTGGGCAGCTGCGGCGGCGACGGTGAAGGGTGACCACGGGCTGGGCCACCAGCTGGCCCAGCCCAAGGGAGATAAGACACCCGCCAGGCCCCACGCACGCCAAAAACCCTCCCTGTGCCTGCTGGCCTCCCACCTCCCACCCCTGGCCCTCTTTGACTTACAGTTTTAGTAGTTCTCAGCAGGGAGGGGTGGAAACTTCCGGAGAGCTCGCCTTCGCTGCAGACAACTTGCAGCACCGTTTGCAGACTGGGACTTTTGGTGGGCTCAGCAGGGCGGAGACAGCCTGGACAATTCCTATTGGCTTTTGAAAGCCAATAGAATTAGACTCTATTCAAGAGAGTCTATTCTATTGGCTTTCAAAAGCCAATAGAATAAGAGGGAGTAGCACAGCTAAGGAAAAGGGGGAAAAATGGCATAGCACAGCTAAGGAAAAGGGGAAAAAATGGTGGACTGCGTTGTTTGGCGACCCCCGTGAAATGGTCGTTCGACCCCAAATGGGGTCGCAACCCAGAGGTTGAGAACCGCTGCTCTAAAGGCTTTCAGCATCGACAATCATCTCTTTCTTATTAACTACTGTGTCTTCTGGTGTGGGGAGATATACTACTGAACATAAACTTCTCATTTCTTTATTATAGCCGCTGAAAGGGATTTACAGTAATATTGCTGGATAATTAAGGCAGTCACATTGGGAGAATGAAACTGAGAAAGATGTGATGATATGTGGAAGAGAAGAGGAAGTTTTACTAACCTTCTTCTGCTTTGGGGAAACAGTGATTCCTGTATGTATTTGAAGAAAGATTCACCTAGGTGAATTCCCATGTTGGCTTGGAATGCTGATTTGTGTTGTCTCAACACTTTTGGATGATGCCAACTTGGGATAACTGTGTTGATTGCTAATAAAAGACAATTTTAATGTCTCTGCCAGGTTCCCAAGCTAGTGTCTTCCAGAGGTGTTGAAAAGGCCACATTTTGTGGGAATGCTGGCCTTTGCTCTCTCACAGCTCTGACAGAATGAGATCACTCTAACTTCAGTTTGAATCTATTCGTGTATTGAATTTTGAAAGGGGATTTCTTTAAAACCAAAGAATGCCTTTAGCAGAAAATGACAAAGGTATACCTCTTCGGGCTTGCTGGAGATATTTGGCTAATAGAGCTCCAAGGTTGGCCTTTTGGTCAATGCTGCCATCTACCAGCTGGGCTGGTTTTCCTGAGGTTGGAATACGGGCATGTCGGTGATTTTCTAACAAGCTCTCCTCAAGATTTGTCATTGCATGGTGGGATCCAGATGTTTGCTGTCCCAAGGAGTTCAGGGACAACATAGCCAGGAACAGGAAGATGCAAATCCCACTATACATAGCTAAAGAAGAATAAGAAGAAAAGATTCAAATATTCAGATTTGCAAAGATTGTGCTTTTAAAATACACTAAAATATTTATTCCAGTACTTTTATGCTTGTTCTTTATCAGTGCATCCAATTTATAAACATTACATTATATATTACATTCACATATGGTTCAGCAGTGGAATTTGCAGCAACACAACATTGCACTTCTTTTTTCATAATGTTTTTCATTTTTTATGGAATTCTCTGCTCCAATTACAGATCCCAAAATGCAGATGAAAATCACAAGATGAAAAATATAGCTTTTATAGGGTTTAATGCTTATTAGATGTTTAATAAGGAACAGTAATTAAAAGTGATCGCTGGGCTTTAAAAGGTGTGCCATAATCATGATTTCACCTTATTCTAAATTTGTGAGAGAAAGAAATGAAATTTGAATATTAGCTCTTAACCTGATATATTTTTTGGATATACTTCAATATAGCATACAATTCCTAGGTATCAAAATATGATCAGTCTCCAGCTAAATGTGTATAAGATCAATTATTTTAGTGGAAGAATAGTTTATGTTTTGCTGAAATAATAATAATAATAGTAATAATAATAATAATTTAAAAAAAGTCGGGAGGGACCTTGGAGGTCATCTAGTCCAACCCTCTGTTCAGGCAGGAAACTCTATACCATTTCAGACATGGCTGTCCAGTCTCTTCTTAAACACTTCCAGTCTTGGAGCATTCACCGCTTCTGGAGACAGGTTGTTCCACTGTTTAATTGTTCTAACTGTCAGAAAATTTCTCCTTAGTTCTGGGTTGCTTCTCTCTTTGATTAGTTTCCATCTGTTGCTTCTTGTCCTGCCTTCAGGTGCTTTGGAGAATAGCTTGATTCCCTTTTCTTTGTGGCAGCCCCTGAGATATTGGAACACTGCTATCATGTCACCTGTAGTCCTTCTCTTCATTAAACTAGACATACCCAATTCCAGCAGACGTTCCTCATATGTTTTAACCTCCATTCCCCTGATTGTTGCTCTTCTCTGTACTCTTTCTAGAATCTCAACATCTTTTTTACATTAAGCTTTCACAAGCTTAATAATGATATGTCATAATTACATACATTTTCTGTGGTCAGCATTGACTTTTAAGATAAAAGAAAAGTAATATAGTGCCAACTTTTTGTTCTGTATTCAATAGTTCTCATAACCAAACCTTAGAAGTTAAAAGTTTATGATGATCATGCTTCTTTTAGACTACAATCCAAATATAGAAATACATAGATAAAAATCCAAATGATGCAATTAAAAAAATGTAAATAATTAAGGCTTCCTTTATCTAAAGAGTGAAGAATAACAATTACTCTTGGTGCAAGATGATTTGTATTTTGAGCACAGGATTTACTGCACTGAAAAATTTGGTTGCAATCCATTGTTCCCTGACGGTATAGTTTAGAATGCTCATGAAAAAGTCTTTCATATCCTAACATGTAGCAAGCAATTTCATAGCCTCCTCCCCAAAAATCAAATACTGTTGCCCAGGGTAAATATTATGAATGAACTATGTACAATTTGGTTAAGATTAAGAGATGCTTGTTAAGCAGTCTTCCTCAATTTTGAATATTGCAGAAGATTTCATTTGCAAAACTATGGAGAGAAATTCAAATGGCATAAACCATATAAAAATGTTGGTCACCTTCTGCTGTTCTATTTTCCCCAATTAAAAGAGTCTTAGCAAAATGTTCCAATCTTACCTTCAAATCAAGTGCAGGTAGATCTGCTGACTAGCCAGGACAAGGAACGCTCTCCAGAATGTAGCAAAGCCATTCAGAGTTTCTCCTTAAATAGTCTGGTTAAGTGCTTCAGAGGCTGTCATTTGTTTGCACAGATCTGACGCAATTAGGGGAGCACCATACATTTTCCTGTGGAGTGGAGCAAAGCCATTTGAAGGAGTGCTCACTGGAGGTTAAGTGTTGAATGGTGACAGTGGAGGGATAGAACAGAAAATCTCCCACAGGGGGAAAAGCAGAATTTCTACTGTTTAATCACATCCACAGCATTGCTATACTTCTTTGAAACTCTCTTCTGCTTTACAGGGACTTTAGAACCAACTCGTTGGTTTGTGTGCAGGCAATGAAATTCAAGCAGGGAATAACTCTGAAGCCCCAGTGACTGAATTTAGCAAAATGCTCTTCTTACATAATAGGCATTGAATTAGACTGCACAGAGTATGCATGCAATCTACGTAAATATGATAGAATTGGAATGGTGATTTTTTTTAAAAAAAGAAATCCTTTAAATCCTGACTTTCACTAACAAGAATGTACATCCAAATTCACACATATCTGCCACTCTGTAATCTTAAATAGATTCAGTTAAAACAATAACCTATTAAAATCTTGATTTGAGTACTACAGAATCTTAGCATCCTCGATCCACAGCTTAGTCTAGAACATCATTTTTCGGCTGTGGCAAGGGGGGGTATTCTCCCAGGTTCGCCTGGTGCGCCAGTTGCGGCCCTATTTGGACCGGAAGTCACTCCTCACAGTCACCCATGCCCTTGTCACCTCGTGATTCGACTACTGTAATGCTCTCTACATGGGGCAACCTTTGAAGAATGTCCGGAGACTGCAGGTAGTCCAGAATGCGGCCGCGCGAGCCGTCTTGGGTCTCCCAAGACATGCTCATATCACTCCAGCTCTCCATGAGCTGCACTGGCTACCAATTGGTCTCCGAACACAATTCAAAGTGTTGGTTATGACCTATAAAGCCCTTTATGGCAATGGGCCAGGTTACTTGCGGGACCGTCTTCTGCCTCATGAATCCCAGTGACCGGTTAGGGCACATAGGGCTGGCCTCCTACGAGTCCCGTCTATTAGGCAATGCCATCTGGTGGGGCCTAGGGCAAGGGCCTTCTCCGTTGCTGCCCCAGCCCTCTGGAACCAGCTTCCCACAGAGGTTCACACTGCTTCCTCCCTCCTGGTTTTCTGGAAACTGTTGAAGACTCATTTATGCCGACAGGCTTGGGGCGTATGAACTATACTCTGTCCCTGGGCCTAGGAAGGTGCCTCCATCAGTGTGTACCGATTGTGATTGTATGCTGTATGAATGTGTTTTGGACTGAATGAATGTGTTTTGGATAGGATGGTTGATTGTTATTGTAATTTAATTTTTATTGTATTATTGTTGTAAGCCGCCCTGGGTCCCAGGAGAAGGGTGGCATAGAAATTTAAATAAATAAATAAAATAAATAAATTAGCATCGGTGCTCTTAATCTGTTTTATAATTTCATGAATATTTAGTCTTTTTAGTTCACCATGAATGGCTGCTGATAGTGGATGACAGGTAGTCCTTGACTTGTGACCACAATTGAATCCAAAATTTGTGTTGTTAAATAAGATATTTGTTAAGTGAGTTTTGTCGCATTTTATGACCTTTCTTGCCTCAGTTGTTAAGTGAATCAATGATAAGTTAGTAACCCAGTTGTTAAGTGAATCTGGCTTCCCCATTGACTTTGCTTGTCAGAAGGCTGCAAAAGATGATCACATGACCCTGGGACACAGCAAAGGTCATAAATATGAACCAGATGCCAAGCATCTGAATTTTGATCACGTGATCATGTGGATGCTGCAAAGGTCATAACTGTGAAAAACGGTCACAAGTGACATTTTTCAGTGTTGTTGTAACTTTGAACAGTCTCTAAATCAACTGTGATAAGTCTAGGACTACCTGTATCTGGTGAATTATCAAATACAGAAAGCATACATGCTTTTTTGTGTGTGGAACAGATCCAGAGGAATATTTTGTAAATAATAATGATTACAATTTTGCTTACACAGTTTCTCCTTCCAGATGTATACCAGCCAAGGGACTTCTTGGATTGGGGCAAGGTAAAAAGTATCTGATGGAAACTAGGTTGAGTATGTTGGTTGAGAGTAATGGAAACAAACAATAAACTGGACTCAACTGGAAAACAAATGGATATGGCATTAGGAAATCAATCTTTTGGATCAGATTGCAACTCTCTACTTCTAGGAAGGGGAACCTGGGGGCAAGGCAGTGCTCATATTAAGACAATCAGATCTTCTTGATGATCGATAAGCTTATTGCTTGGCTGAACTGTAATGTCCATTGCACTGTATGCCATATTGGCTCATATTGACGCCTGTTAAAGTCAAAAACATATGGAGAGCACCGTTGGGTTGGGGGAGGCCATATTCCTACTATGCCTCCAGGACCTCAATGGGAATTTCCACTGTAAGTTCTTGGGGTAATATGGAGAGGTTTCTGTCAGCAAAGTAGGGACGATAGGATGAACAAAAACTTTTCGCTCTTCCGGTAAGGCAGGGCTCGACAGCCATTCGGTTTCTAGAAACCCGGCACAGATTTGCGCAACAGCTGCGATGCTAAGATTTTTGATCGCGGGAGGCGAGAAGGCGGATCCTTGGCGGAAACCAGCAAACGCCGCCGTCTCAGTTATAGCCGCACATTGATCAGGTTGGCGCCGTCCGCCCATTGATCGGAAAGCTAAGCAGCCACCCGTCTGGCTCACTCCTCCCGTCACCGCCCGAAGCGGCATTGATTTGCTGGGTGGAATAGGGTCTCTTTCGAGAAAACCATCTTGATGGCTTGGAATTCTGAGAGTCGTAATCTACCCATAATGGAGGTCGCTATCTTAGAGAAAGTTTATCTAAAGGGACGGCCATCGCCGTCTTGGTCTATGGAAGATCGCCTTACCTTCCTCTGGGAAACTCTCAGACCCGGGTCATCCGGCTGACGCCCTTAGAGAGCAAATAACAGTCCTCCCCCCACCACCTGAATCTCAACTTTTCAACACAGAGAAACTTGAAGCGCTCCGCCGTAGCAAAGAGACGAAGAGGAAAACGGTGACCTGAAAGACATAACGAGCCTTTTTACTGGGCTTAATTTCCGGAAGTGTGTGATGAACTTAGTCCAGAAAGCTTCCAACCTATAACTGGCCCAGAAATAGCTGTCTAGTCTGTGGCGTCCTATAGCTCAACAAGTTTAGTATGTGATGGAAACTAAGGAGGTGAGATAGAGGGGATCAGAAATGAACAGAGAAGAAAACTATTCCAATGAGTTCTGTACATTATTGTTATAGATGACAGGGAAAAGCAACGTTTTCCACATGGTTTATATTATGACTCACCAATATCTTGCACTGGCCTTACAGACTGGAGCTGAATTAGTGGGAATTAAAAATTTCTGCAGGGCACCAAGTTGTCTCTGTCTATGGTACAAGATTTTGAACACAGTGGCTCAGAATTCATTCATCTCCCCAATAAAACCATCTCCTCTATTTGTCCCCTGGTAGTATACTTCCACTTAACCAAATTTAATAATGGGCTCCAATTTTGACAATTCCTCCCAGTCTTATCATTTCTATGTGACTCTTTTTCTTATTATTTCTATTTGACTCTTTTATTGTTTATTACACTTTTTTAAAAAAAAAATCATTTTCAGGGAAAATTAGAGTCTTCTTTATAATCTTCTTTTTCTTCTCATTGTTAGATTTAAGAATTAGTTAAAACAATATTTGAGTCATTTGGACTTTATACATCAAAGTCTACCCAGGCAGCAGAATTCTGATTTCTTTCCTCACCTGAGCACCATTTTATTTATGAATTGGTTCACATTCCACATGAAATAAGACTGAATTTGCTGTTGCTTCAAATACAATGATAAAATTTAAAGGACTGTTTCAAAAAAAATTCACACAATTAAAAAAGAGATAACATTAAAATGTAAATATTTTTACATACAAGTGAATTGCTAAAAAGATGCCTACTGAAAAGTAGTTTCCATTGAGCATCTTTAAATGGGCAAGAATGGAAAATGTTCGGTCTTCTAGATGTTGCTGTAATTCAGATTTTTCATTGATAGTCATAATGTCTTGAAAGTATGCCATTGCCATTGTGGCATCTCTTCGGCTATATACCATTGATTCATTTCATTTCAGCCATGGAAGTTCTACTTCCTACTAGATGACAATGATTTGATTTGCTGAAGTATTTGTCACCATTTTCAGTTGACTGCAGAAAGATAGCCCTATCCCATTCATGTTCAGAAATTGTCTAGGCTGACAATTGAATTTACTTTTAACACAGGTAGATTATTGGAGAACAGCCAGATTGCTTAGGGACACAATGGACATCCTATAGCAAATATATCTCTCCTCTTCAAAACTTCATTGCCATTTTCTGTTCCTATAATCCATTGCCTGAAACAGCCACCAAGATTACAGTAACATTTAACTGATTTGAAGCACTGATTTTTGAGAGCTGTTATTTGTACCAGCTATTTCTCATAATAAAATTGAGAGAGGTATTTTTTTTTCTTTTTACTAGTTATAGTTTCAGTAAAATTACTATATATATGTACGTAAAAGCCCTCCCTCAGATAAGAAGACCCTCAATTTTTACAGAAAAATACCATGGAAAAGGTATTAGCCACAAATAAGCTGATGTACATTTTTCATGGTATTTTGATTAAACATTCAACAGTCAGCTTATCCAAAAATGAGCTTGTACATGAGTATAAATGGGATATATGGCTATTTGAAAAATATATTAATGTATATACTCTCTATAAACCCATACATGGATAAGCCAAACTCAGTTATGGTGGTGCATTTCAGCATCTAAAATTTGCAGCTTAATTGCAAGTATAAATCTGAAACATGATTTTTATGATTTCTCTTGCTTTGCCCAGAATCCTTTTCTAATCAGCACTATGGACAGAAGAAAAAGGTCATAATTCTACAGGTCTCTTAAATGTTACGTTCTGAAGGTATTTTGGAACATTTAGAACAAGAGAGCTGTAGCGTGAAATAAGAAATAAGTGATCTGTGCCTTGGCAAAGTGAAAGAACATATGGCCATAGAATAGGAGTGGGCAGAAAATGCATCCTATTACTTTATATCTGAGTGACTTGGAATCTCTGAATATCTTTCAACACTCCTGTAGCACAGTGGAACTACCAGAGGACTGGAAAAGAGCTCTTCAACAGGGGAAAAAGTGGATTCAGGAAATTATAGCCTGGCTGGGCATCAATACCTGGAAAATCCTTGAAAAGATAATCAAGTGGAGGATTTGTGAGCACCTAGAAATGAACAAGGTGATTACTAGAAGCCAGCATGGGTTTGTTAAAAACAGATCCCATCAGACAAACCTTATCTCTTTTGATAAAACAACTAAGTTGGTGGACCAGTGATATGCTGTGGACTTCAGTAAGATGTTTCACAAAGTAAGCCACAGCCTACTTATTGATAAGATAGAAAACTGTGGGATAGACAGCAACACCTCCCTTAGGATTCTCAATTGGCTGACCAACCACACCCAACATGTAGTCCTTAACAGAACTGCATCTACATGGAGGGAAGTATACAGCGGGGTACCTTAAAGTTCTGTTTTGGACCAAATACTCTTCAACATCTTCATAAATGATCTAAACAAGGAGATAGAAGGGGAACTCAGTAAATTTACAGATCATTACAGGCTGGGGGAAGTTGCTAACACTTTAGAAGATAGAGTCAGGATTCAGAAGGACCTTGAAGATTTGGGGTCCATCCAACAAGATACAGTTCAGTGATGAGAAAAGTAAAGCCCTGTATGTAGTCAGGAAAAACCAAATTCATAGGTACAAAATAGGTGGTACCTGACTCAACAGTAATAATTGTGAGAGACAGCTAGATGTCCTAGTGGAACACCATTTAAATATGAACCATCAATTTACTGGCAAAAAAGCCAATCAGTCCTGGGCTGCATCAACAGAGAGATAACATCAAGATCACAAGAAGTGATAAGGCTGCTTTATACTATACTAATGAGGTCATGTTTGGAATACTGTATACAGTTCTGATCACCGTGATTAAAAAAGATATTGAGAGCCTAGAAAGTGTGCAGAGAAGACCCACAAAGATGTTAAAGAGTCCTGGAGACTAAATTGTATGATGAATGGTTGAGGGAGCTAGATATGTCTAGCTTATCGAAGAGAAAGATTACAGGAGACATGATAACTTGATAGAAGAGGGGATTGACTTAGTGACTTATTCTCCAAAACATTGGAGGACAATACAAGAAGTAATGAGTGGAAGCTTGTTAAAGAGAGATCTGACCTTGAAGTAAGGACAATTTTTCTGACAATAATAATTAATCAACTTTAAAATAAATTGTCAAGAATCCAGTGGAAAATTTGTATATGGAAGAACTGTGAGTTCCATTCATTCCATCATTAGAAATTCATTCTGGTATCAGAATACTTTAATTCAAAATAAATAGAGCTTGGAGGACTGGTAGAAAAATTAATCTTCCTATCTTAAAGAAAATCATAGAAAGTTCAGTTTAAATCAGTTTGTGCTCTGAAGTTACAAGGACTGGTTTTTTTTTTCTGTCTCCTTTTCCCTGATCATTAAAAAAATATATGAAAATCCCAGATATTTAAATTTTGGGATACAAATCTTTTCTCTATCACCAAGCTAAGATCCCTAAACTGTTTAAATTGGATGTTTTACCTATTACAGATAGGAAAGCATTTGCTCATATGGTCACAGATAAAAGGATTATCCCTAAGTGCTTGAGTAATAAAACATGGATCAGGACCGCTACTTGTTTAGTGTTCCTTTGATAACAGCAATGTTTTTATAATACTTTATATAAAAGATCATAAAAAAATAAAATCTACAAACAACAGCTGTGTGTAAGATAAGCAAAGTTCTCTGGGGAATATTTAACTAAACTGCATTTCTAACAGAGGATATATAACAGCAAGTAAATATAGTTATTGGTAAACAGCACTTTAAAAAATAAGCATGTCCTGAGGGAAAAGATGAGCTACTTCAATAGATAAAGAAGGTAATGAAACCAAAGAAAGGCAAGGAAACATTTAGCTCAGATCAAGTTCAGTGTGCTGTGTCAACATTATTTTGCATTAATAAAAATATGCTTTAATCAAGAATATTTTTTCAAGTAATACAAGGGAGGTCAATTCTAATATGTTGCTGCATATATTTAATGTGTATGTAAAAGTTTTTTTATTTCTAAGACAATTCCTCACATTGGGAAAAAAAAATCTATTTCTAAGACAATTCCTCACACTGGGGAAAAAAAAATCAAAAGCCATAGCAGAAGTTCATACTCAGTTACTTGAATGGCAAAACAGGTGAGCCCATTGAGGAGTTCTACAATCAAATGTACACACTATATTTGCAACCCTATCTTGATTCTCTTTACAAGATGAAACATTAAACAACTATTTTATAAGAAAAAAAAAAGGTTGCATGAATCCATTTCTGGTTTTGACAACATTAGAATTTGGGTCCAAATATATACTCAGTAAATAGAGTCACATATGCTGATATACTGATCTATATCCAAATGGATGTAGGAGAGCTATGCCTTTGAAAATAAACTATATGCGGAAGTGTGGAGCTAGGGCAAAGCAGGGCACAATGAATATTCAGATTTTTGCAGTTTTCCTATAACATTAATCCTTTGTACGATCTGATATTTTTGCAACTCATGTGAATCATATATTATTTGTTAAATGTAATGCAATATAGTTAGAGTTCAATCAGTCACTAAGTTTAATTATAAACATAATATAAACATATAAAGTAGATAGAAATGATGAATCAAAGCGAATAGGAGGAAAACATTTTTTCTAGCAACTGGTTCAGAATATGAATAAAACTATAATATTTATAGGCAATGAAACTAAATTCTTCATGCAGCAATCTTTTTTATATAAATGATGAGCTTTATATTGGAAAATATATATTCAGATGCTATAAAAATCAGACTACTGCAAGCAATGATATACCCTGTTGATAGTCTATGGGTGTGAAAATTAAATTTTAAAGAAGCAGGATAGGGGAAGACTATTGATGCTTTTGAATTTGGTATCAGAAGGACTCCTAAGAATACTATGGATATTAAAGTAAAATAAATGGATCATCCAACAAATTAATCCAGAATTTTCACTTGAGGCAAAATGACCAGACTCAAACTGCCTGCTTTGAATACATTTCATAAAAACCTAGTTGTGTAGAGAAGTTTATTTCTGTTGGAAAGGTACAAGGAAAAGAGAAGACAAGAATGACAAGCAGTAAGATGGATGGACTCCATTACAGTGGCAATAGGCACACCATCCTAAGGGCTAGGTTGGGGACAAATCTTGTGTGATTATTAACAGGGGACAAAGACTGGATGGCACATGATTAGTCAGTCAATGATAGTTACCATTCTTACCATTTTTAGGTAAATAGGATAAAGTTAATGTCCATTTCTAAGCTGCTATAAAAAGAACAGAATATTTACCCCATCTTTATCCCTCCTCTTTTTATTGCGCAAAGAGATATAAATATATATGTGTCATCAAAAGAAGGCAAATGTTGAAAGCCATTTGATAATCTAATGTTGCAAGGGCTGAAATGGTATGAGAACATGTATGCAAGATACCTTTTATCAATAAATTAAATGATTAATCTGGGATATATTTAAAATTTGTCTGTAAAATTCATTCCAACATGATTTAGAAATCATACTTCATGTACAAATTTACTTTGCTGGTAGAATTATATTTTTCCAGCACTAAAACTGTGTGGACTAGATGCTGTATTCCTATGCTGGACCTTGCCCCCCCCAAAAAAGGAGAGGAAGATGAACCAAGTGCAAATGCATTTTTTAAAAAAATACATCTTGTCTGGAAACTCATTTTGTACCATTTGAACTTCTGTAATAGCTCTTTTACTTATAGTGGAAAAGTACTATATGAGCTTTACTCAGAAAGTTGCAGGAATTTGGTATTGTCACATGTAATCGAATTCCTCCCTCCCAAGTTTATATGTGGATGTATCTTCAATTAAATTTGATAACCAATTGGAGACAGAGATTGGAAAATTGAATAAATCTTAATTAAAATAAGGATAGCACTGAGAACCTCGTTTAGGGACTCATGTAAATTCTGGACAACATGAGGAAAAAATAGATTCCTCCTTTCTCCCTTCAACTATAATCTGAAAAGACACAATATACAGAGGGAAACAAATTAAAAGGAAAAGGGAAAAATAAGAGCCATATAGCTGAAATGCCAGGCCCTCCAACTGAAATTAAACACCAAACCTATGTACAGTAATATTACATCAATCCATGACAGGCTGGTGGATGATTGTGCAGCCTTGCTATGTTTTACTGAAACTTGGTTGAGTAGTAATGGGAACCTGGCCATGTCAGAGATCTGCCTTTTGGGTTTCAGGTTCTGCAGCAGTTGTGATGCTGACGCCAGAGAGAAGAGGCTGCTGGAATCATCAGATAAATGATTTCACTAACCAGAAGCTCTGCTTCACTCTCTAATGGAGTGCAAGTATCTGTATGTGGAGTTGGTGATAGACATAAACTAGTAATGTATTGACTCTCATGCTGCCAGTGGTGTCCTAGATTGATTTCAAAATAGGTATTAGACTTTTTGTTCCTTTTGATCTTCAGTCTCCATGCCCTGGGAAAGGAATTCAAACTGGCTCATGTTTTCATGATTATGGACTTATTACAAAGGCCTAAAGACCTCTGACTATATTCAGGCCTGTGCTGAATATAGTTTTCCTTTAGAGCAGATGATCCATGATCTAAAAATTGAGGACATTGTCATCTATGATTGGCCTGAGATTACTTTCTGGTCAAATTGCAGATTGCAGTCTTGCAGATTGCATCTTTGTCAAGTAGATGGACACATTCAAATGGTCCACCCAATCACTTAATGGATAACAAGGGTTTTCAGAGTATATTTGGGGTTTTTCCTGAAAACATAGTCCATGTGGCTCTTTGGAATATGTAGATTTTCAGGAACATTTGCATTTGCTTTGGATGCCAACTAGGTAGAGTCAAGTGAAATGTAAAGGTCTAAGTCTTATAATACAAGTTGATATTCTTTCGGACTTGTGAAATTGGAGGAAGTGTTTGGGGTGCTTTGTGGGCTGATTTCTGGCACCTTCACACCTCTTTTGAATTCTTTAGGCATCTGAGCAATGTGTGTATTGCTAAATCCAGAAAATATTTAGTGGCTCCTTTTATTAAAGGGTGGAAGGGAAATATGTATACATTCCTTGTATTGGGGATCTGTATAAAATGTATGCCTTCTTAAACTATCTTTGGATCAGCATACTAAGCAAAATCTATTGAAGATTATAGTCTTGATCTTGTCTCTTCTGAATGTAAAAGGTCAGTGAACTCCATGTAACTTGCTTGCTTTGGAATAATAAAACAAAGGTGCCTGACCCTCTCCGATTGTTGCTGTTTTCTTGAGTATTTTTTTTACCACGGAGGTAACATATCATCAGTACATTGGTGATATTCAATTGTTCATTGTGATTTCAAGACAAGCTAGGGATTGCAGAAGTTTGAAGCAGTATGAACATTATGAGAAACTGGATGAGAAAGAAACAAATTCAGATTAGCAAGATGGAAATATTTGTCCACAAGTATCTTAGGGATGTGGAGTTGTGGCTCCTGAGGAATAATAAATAAAAAAACATGGTTTGGGGGTTGATTGTTTGGGATTATAAATCCAAAAGACTGATTCTTAAGTACTTAATGTTCTATGCTGAATGATAACTGTAAAGCCCTACATGTTAGAAATTGGTCTACATCATGGACTATCTTGTTAAATATGATGGGACAGTTTAGAGAGGAAATGCCGAAAATTTTATTCCTCAAGGGAATTAAGAGGGTTGTGAATTAGAAGGTGGGTCTTTTTTTTTTTTGGTAGTAGCCTTTCCATTGTGGAACTGATTATCAAGACTATTTTTTTTTAACAATCCATTGATCCAGGATAAAATTTGTGAAACAACATCTTATTTTTTTATTTTTTAGACAATGTGCTATTTAGTGTCTATCTGTTTGGGGATGGAAAATAAATAAATTAGTAAATGAAAGCAGAATTAATAACATTCTATGCAGTGCAAAAGATTTTATCTTTGTCTCTATAGATTTAGCTAACAATGGAATGCTGCATTTGAGACTGAATCCTAAAGCAACTGTCCAGCCAAAGTTTTTAAAGAGTTTTCATCTGCTCCAAGAAACTGAATATGAAAATTTCTCAGGTACAAATTCTGCTTGGAAAACTGCCATACTTGTCCAACAAAAGTTATCAAAGAGTTTATTGTCATTTGCTCCAGTAAATTCAATGTGGAAACTTCACAGGTACAAATTCTGCTCGGAAAACTACCATACTTGTCAACAAAGTCAATTTGTCTATTTCTAACATTGCTTCACCAGGAGTTTCCTGGGCTTATCTAACTTGACTAAGAAAAGTCATTCAATATAACAATGTTTTTGAAAAAGTTCTGACGTGAAATTTCTGAATCAGCCTAGGAATTTGAATGACATTTTTAAAAGCTGGAATGTAGACAACAATGGCAGTCACGAAGGGAAAAAAAGTCACAATGGTCTATAGATTTCAATAGTTTCATCTTAAGAAGGAAAAGAAAAACCCAATTCAAAGAATTTACAAAAAGATGACTAATGTTCTGAAATAATCTTCCCTAGTCAAGTCTCCTCCAAATATGCTGGACTTCAAAGAGCAGGCTGACTGGGAATCAGAAACTGAAGTCTAACAAACAAAAAATGCATATGCTTTACATTATAGCTGGACCTTGTCGTTTGTATTTTCAAAAATGTGTCATATACAAAAAATGTTAAATTAATCTGAGCTGACATTTCATCAAAATGTTCTTAAAATGAAAAATTCATCAGGAGGATAGTGATTTCATTAACAACTAAGGAACCTCTAGTTTTTAACAATTTTTAACATTTGTGTCATGCAGTCTAATATACCCCCATGTGACTATTTAAATTACTGAGTTCCTTCTTCAAAGACATTATAGTGGAATACAGGTAATTCTTCAAAATGTAAAGACAAGAAAGTGAAATCCTGGTTAAGCCAGTAAAATTTTGGTATGTAGGGTGGTCAATGGACCACCCCTAGTTCAGGACGCAGATTGCAAAATCTGGATAATCTCTAAATAATAACAGAGGAGATAGCATTCTAATTTTTGCTATCATTTCATGGTTTATAGATAAAATTGCACACAACCTGATAAAGGGTAGATTTGTAGTGAACTACTGTAAAATAGAACTGCAAAGCCAGATTGTTTGGAGCTATTTCCAAGTAGGTCTTTAGTCTCAAGGCACTCTCTTATAAGGAACCGTTTGGGGACCATCTTCTGATATTTAACATGGTGGTAATAGCATTCTCATATGCTTGGTAATGTCCCTGAGTCTAAAGTCCTGGGGAAAACATTTGAGCTATTGATAATGGGTTTGAGCTTGGTTCTGTGTTAGGGCCTGGATTATCTGGGTTACATGGGGTTAAAAGATATCCGAACAGCAGGACACAGACAATTGAAAAGAAAGATGTATGGAGGAAAACAAGAACACAGTAACTTTCTTGGCATACATGACAAAAATGATAGTGAAAAACTGCAAAAAAATATTTAGGCCTACTTGTATATGAAATTAGTTTTTCCAGTCAACTTGTGGTTAGCACTTATTAGGGAAATTACTCAGTTGGATACTCAAAAAGCCAGACTATGTTTGATTTTAAGACTATGCCTATTGGCTTGAGAATATGAGGACAAATATGAGGACATGTCTTCCTTTTGCTGGTGAAAGGAATAGATTATTAATCAGAAATTTCTAATGAATCTAAAGGTCTGTAGGAGAAGCCACCCGGAAGTCATAAACTCAGACAAGTTAACTGTATACAAATAAGAAAAGGAGAAGTTGCTGGCTAACTGAAACCGCAAGTAGAGGAAACACAAAAACGGAGGATAAAGTTTAGAGTTTAAGATAGCAAAGGTATAATCGCAAACAAATATAGAGATAATTATAAGAATTGAGTTTTATTAATAGAAAATTAGATGGTGATCGATAGGATGTGCACAAAGAGGGTTCCTGGAACATGGGAGGGACAATGGTTTTAGGCGGTCCGGATTAGTTTATTGAATGATTAGGGAAGGGGCGTTGATGCGATGGGGGGGGGAAATCTGCATCTGGGGTAGGATATAAAAATGTGTCAAACAGCTGTTTAAGGTGTGGCTGGACTCCTACGTGTGTTTCAGCTCACCAAGCCTTTGCAAATGCTTCTTTTTAAATAAAACCTTGTTGCTGGAATTCCAAGTGAGTTTGTTTGTTTTGGGATCTTGAGCCATGTTCCAAACACTGGGTTTTGGTTAGTCTCTGATGCAGGAGATTTGGAAGCTTCACCTGAACTATATTTCTCCTCTGAGTCTTCTTTGGATGAGGCTATAGCACATAGCAATTTTGGAGTCACTTGTTTGAACAGGAGACTTCTTTTAAGTTTCATAAGAACAAACTTCTTATTTAATTTAAGCTTTTCAACTCTCTTCCCTTTCAGATTTAGTGAGATCCTTTCCTCCTAAATTTTGGCTGGTTGCCTTCTTTCATAGATTCCTGAACTTCTTTCACATATCATGATTTTTTCTACTAGTGATATTTTAATAGTAATAGTTTGTCAGATCTGTAAACAATGATTTATGGTTTAGCACAAAAAGTTTTGATTAATTAAACCAACAATAGTTTTAAAAATAATGTTTCAACAGGATGTGAAATTTAGCCACAGAGTGTACACTACTACAGAAACGTGCAATTTTTCTTGAGTTGAGTGTCTCACTTGCCTTTTGAATGATGTATTAGGGACATAATCCAAAAAGGCAGGATGAGGCCAAGATAATACCATTCTCTTTATTTTAAATTAAAATTAAAATTTGGTAACAAATTCTACAGTGCCACTCAAGATCTTGAGCTACTGTTTTTATGAAATCTCTTGGAAATGCTGTATAAACATAGAATCAGAAAATGGCTGCAATAAAATGACAATGCCTCTGTGCATCCTGATAACCACCAAGACTAACTGAGAGCTGGAACTTTTATTGTAAAACACGGTTGTCTCCATTTCTAAGCTCTGTATCACATATGTTCTTCAAATTGATTCCAAGCAGTAATGTCAACAAAGGGGTCAAAAAGGTTCAGAGGGTGGTAGCCGTAGTACTTAGAAATGCACCTCTTTTTACATATACACAATATCAATTAACATACACAAAGTGCAATACTACAAGCACCATATTGACTTTATTTTTTTACCACCCCTGCAGCTGCTGTTGCTCCCAAAGTAATACTTTCCATTGGAGGCACAGAAACTGAATTATATTACTTTTTGCAAGGAATGCTGCTCTTCTATTAAAAATTTAACCTCCCATTTCAAAGGCAGACAATAGCAACAACTGTACAGTTTTGTCTCTATGAATTGTTCTCAGAACTACTAAAATAAATTGAAGATTCCCTCTTGAGGACGTCCACTATCTTTCAGACTGAAACTTGCTATGCCCCAGATTTTATTTTTCTGTTCTGAACAGATTAACAAAAAACAAGCCTGTGGTGTACCTTGTTCTGCAAGCAACTAATAGTCATTTTAAGAAGATGGGGGAAATAGTTTTTCACTGATATTATCTCAGAATGGGATTCGAGAGTTCAATATTCATTTTGTTATAATATTTTTAAAAAAAGAAAAAAATGAATATTTTATAGAGAGGAAATCGCCACAATTTTGGACTGCTGGGTAGGTAGGTAAGTCTGAGTTTGAGATCTGTGAGAATGTGAATGAGATGTCCCGAGGGCCATTAGGGCTGGCAAGGCGAAGTGAGAATGGACTCCTGAGTACGAGTTTCCATACCTCCGCGAGGAGATTGGCCGGAAAAGGAGGAAGTGACTTGGTGAAGCAAAACATGGTCTCACTAGATTGGTCAGGACTTGAGGACTGAATGATAGTCACCCATGGGCAATAGACCTTCCAAGAGGAGCCATGAGGATCGAGAGGAGGTGAAGGGGGAGATGGCTAAAATTTCTATACACCCTAACAGTCCCTTTGGCAAGATTCTGGTCGGATGGAAGAATCTTCTTTATCACAGGATGGTAAAAGATTTAGATAAGAATTTAATGATTAAATACTGTTATTTTATCAGGGGACAAAAGCAAATAGATGAAGGCACTCAATGGCCAAGGTTAGGAAGTTTTCACTACTCTATGTGTCAGTCTTTATATAATTATGTATTAAATAAGAAGGATAAAACTCCTGAGGAAATTAATTATGCAATAATCTGGATACCAGATAAATGGCCCCCAGAGATTGATTATTTATGCCTCAGTCAGAGTAAACAATCAGCTGGAGACTTTGTGTTAGAAAATAAAGAAGGTAATGCAATGAAGAAGGGGATTATGTACAATTGAAATGGAATCCACCTCCACCATATAATCCTAATATTAGTAAACTTCCTTTTAAAGAGTAAGATGGATAAAATAAACAAGTGTTAAAAGACTTATCATAATTGAAAATTAAATTGAATCAATTGCAAAGGAAAGAAGAAATTATAATAGAAATTGTTTAAACATGCAACCCATAAATCAGGTCCTATTACAGGAAGTGGCTAGTAGAATGAGACAAGGGGTCCCTGTTATAGGATATATCCAGGAAACTTTGAGAAGTAGTGAAGTGACAATGTTTAAAAAGGATATGAAAAATTTGATAGAAGACCCATTAGGGGTGGCTGAACAGTTTGATAATTTATTAGAGCCAAATATATATACTTGGGATGAATTAAATTCTATTTAATCCAGAGGAATGGCAACTAATCAGGAATGCTGCCATTAAAAGTTATAATGATAGAAACACTCAAAACTCTATAGGAGATCAAAAATTCCCATTGGCCCTCCCCAATTGGAATAACAATATTCCTGCTGATCGTCAGACTATGGAGGAATTAAGGACTATGATTATAGAGGGGGTTAATGATTCCAACATGCTTCCAAAGTCTTGGAAGTGACTCAGAAAAAGGATGAATCCCCCTCAGACTTTTTAACTCGTCTTAAAGACACTATGAGAAAGTATTCTGGAATGGACCCAAATGCTGACACAACATAAGTGTTTTTAAAACTAAATTTTGTAACAAACAGTTGGCCAGACATAGTTAAGAAATTACAGAAAATAGATGCCTGGAACACAAAACCAATGAATGATCTCTTAAAAGAAGCACAGAAAATATATGTTAGAAGGGATTTAGATATTCAAGAAAGACAGGGAAAGATTATGGTAGCAAGCATGAGGGAGGTGGTTAGACAAGAGAAAGAATTGGACAAAGGAAAATGGCAGAAAGAGAATAAACAAGTAAAGTTTGGGCATCAATCAATTAGAAGATGGCAATCACCGGCAATACCTTTAGGCACCCTGACTAAATACAACATACACCCACACAAGAGGCACCTCCAAGAAACATACCAAGGAAGTGTTTTGGGTGTGGTCAGGTTGGCTAATTTAACAAAGACTGTCCTAAACAAAGACATGAACAGAAACTCTGTCAATTAATGGAGGAGGAAGAAGAGGATTAGGGAAGTCAGAGGCTCTTTTTTGAAGTATCTCACCAAGAGCCTTTGATAAACTTAGAGGTGGGACCCAAGAAACAAATAATGACCTTTCTTATTGATACTGGGGCATCTAGATGTTCACTGTGGCAACTACCCCTTGGAGTTGAATTATCTTCTATAACTCTTCCTGTCACTGGAATAGAAGGTCAAACTAAATTTGTACAAAAAACTCAGTTAACTACCTTCTTAAAGCCCCAGTCTAAATTAGTATTATTCACTGAATTTTTGTATATACCTGAAGCAGGAATGAATTTATTAGGAAGGGATTTACTGTGCAAAATGGGATTGATAATTAAGTTTCCAAATCATTTGGAATTGTATAAATTCACAAGGGAAGATGAACAACAAATAGATCCTATTGTGTGGGTCCAAGAAAGAAACAGAGGAGGATTACAAACAACACCTCTCAAAATAGAATTAAAAGAAGGGAGTGAGCCTGTTAGACAAAAATAATACAACATCTCCTTGAAAGGAAGGAAAGGCTTACAACCAGTAATTGACACTTTATTGAAGGATGGCTTATTAGAGCCAACAATGTCACCCTTCAATACCCCAGTTCTCGCTGTAAGGAAACCAGATAGCAACTGGAGGATGGTCTGTGATTTAAGACTCTTAAATAATGTTGTGGTAACCAGGAACCCAGTTGTGCCAAATCCATATACATTATTGGGATGAATTCTCCTAGACATGCATAGTTTAGTGTAGTGGATGTAAAGGATGCCTTTTGGGCTTGCCCACTTCATAAGGATTCCAGAAAAATATTTGCTTTTGAGTGGGAAAACCCTTTCACAGATTGAAAGCAACAATATCAATGGACTGTTTTACCTCAAGGATTTACTGAATCCCCAAATTTATTAGGACAAATATTAGAACAAGTATTGGAAGCATTTGAAGTACTTCCAGGAACCAATTTAATACAATATGTGAATGAAGTCTTGGTGTCAGGAGAAAAGAAAGATAAGGTGAAACAGGCCACTGATAATTTATTAAAATTCTTGGGTGAAAATGGACTAAGAGTGTCTGAAACTAAGCTACAATATGTGGAACAAGAAGTAAAATATTTAGGACATCTAATAAGTGAAGGTAAAAAGAGAATCACCCCAGAAAGAATTGAAGGAATCATGGCAACTTCTCTGCCAAGAACAAAAAGGGATCTAAGAAAATTCTTAGGTCTTATAGGGTATTATAGACTGTGGATAGATAATTATGCACAACAAACTAAGCCCTTGTATAGCAAATTATTACAGGAACAACCATGGAAGTTAATCTGGACCTCGGATGAGGAACAAAGTTTTCATAAACTAAAAGAAAACTTGGCTAAATCTCCAATTTTAGCCTTACCAGATTTGGAGAAATCTTTTCATTTTTATGTAAATGTAGATGAGCTTTGAGTGTATTGACTCAAAGAAAGTGAGGACAACAACAACCAATGGCTTTCCTTTCTAAACTCATGGGTTGGCCAATTTGTATCTAAGCTATAGCAGCCACAGCCATTTTAGTACAAGAAAGTAGAAACTAACTTTTGGAGAGCTTTGATTGTCAGCACAACTCACCAGGCCAAAACTATTTTGAAACAAAGAGATAGGTGGCTAACTGATTCTAGGATCTTGAAATATGAGGCAATATTGTTAGAACAGTCTGACTTAGTTTTAACTACAGTTTCAAATTTGAACCCTGCACAATTTTTAGAAGGGAAAAGGGATTCAAATGTAGAACTAGAACATTTCTGTATGGATATTATAGACCTTCAGACTAAAGTGAGGAGTGATTTACGTGATTCCCCACTTGAAGAAGGCTTACACTGGTTCATAGATGGTTCCTCTCGAGTGGTGGAAGGAAAGCGACAGAATGGATATGCAATTGTAGATGGAAATGGTAAAACAGTGGTAGAAGCTGGAAGTTTACCTAAACTATGGTCTGCAAAACTTGTGAACTGTATGCTCTTGGACAAGCTTTAAAGTTGCTAAAAGGAAAATCTGGTACTATTTACACTGACTCTAAAAATGCTTGTGGAGTAGTTCACACTTTTGGGAAGATCTGGCTAAAGAGATGTTTGATAAATTCAAAAGGAAAGGATCTGATACATGAAGCATTAGTTAAAGAAGTAATGCAGGCATTACAACTACCCAAACATATATCAGTAGTACATGTAAATGGACATCAAAAGGGAACAACTTTTGAAGCTATAGGTAACAGATCAATTTAACAGATCAAGAAACTAAAGTAGCTGGATGCCAGGATCAAAAGGTCTTGATGTTGGTAACTCCAGTATTGAAAGAGGAAGTTTTACCCATTTTTAGTGAAAAAGAACAACAAATTTTGCTGGAAATGGGGGCACATAAAAATGAGAAAGGGAAATGGGTGTTGCCTGTTGGAAGGCAGATGTTAAATAAACCCCTAACATGAGAGGTGATCAAAACACTCCATGAGGATCTCATTGGGGAGCTCAAGCTTTGGTAGTAACTGATGTTTAGTTTGTAAGAAAGTAAACAAGCAGGCATTAGGTTTTTTTCCCAAGATGGTGGCATGTTTAAACGCAGCGGCCCTGAGCTCCTGGTATTGCTGTGTGGTGATTGGAATAATGTGTGTATGGATGGGTGTGCACAGTGTCTATACATGTGTAGAGCTACTAAACTTTAGGCTCACAAGGCAATCCGGGATCACTAGCGATTTCCAGCAGTTCCATAACATACCAAACTGCATAGCGAGACTTCATGGATCTCCATGGATTGTCATCGGGTCAGGGAGGTGCCGACGCAAGCAAAAATGAAAGGAGCGGAAACAAAAGCGCGGCTGCAGAACTGGTCTGTTGGCTTGGCTTGGGAAGCAGCCTCACAGACCAGCGCTGCCAAGTGTTTTCCTGAGCAACGTAAGATCCCTCTTTCACAAAATTGATGAGTTACAGCTGCAGATGACAGCAAGCAGGCTTCTCCGTGAAAGTTGTGTGATGATTGTCATGGAGACCTGGCTACATCCAGCCAAACCTGATGCAGCAATGGAATTGACAAGCCGTGACATTCATCGCTCTGATAGAAATGGCGACTCCAGTAAGAGCAAGGGAGGAGGATTTTGTGTTTATATACATAGCGATTGGGGTGCTAACAGTAGTTTACACGTACTGCTCCCCAGATGTGGAACTGATAACTGTAACATGCAGGCCATTTTATCTGCCCAGAGAAATTACTGTGGTAATTATCATAGCTGTCTATATTCCACCTGATGCCAGTGTCAGCACGGCGCTGTCCAAGCTATATGACATCATCTCCAGGCAGCAGCAAACTCACCCAGAGGGTGCGATTGTCGTAGTTGGGGACTTCAATTAAGCCTATCTAAAGACAGTTCTCCCCAAGTTTGTGCAGTATGTGCAATTTTCCACCAGAGGGAAGAACACTCTAGATCGTGTGTATTCCAATCTGAAACAGACATACAGAGCATTCCCCCTCCCCCACCTGGGTACATCCAACCATCTTTCACTCCTGTTGGTTCCGAAGTATGTCCTCTCAGGAAAAGAACTCAGACAGTCACGAAAATGGTTAAAACCTGGCCAGAGGGTGCTCTCAGTCAGTTGCAGGACTGCTTTGAAATCACTGACTGGAGTGTATTCGAACATCAAGATCTGAATGTATATATGGATTCTGTACTCTCTTATATCAAAGTGTGCACTGATAGCGTGACAAGGGATAAGTGCATCAGAGTCTAGGGGAATTGCAAACCCTGGATGACTGCAGAGGTACAATCATTCCTGAGAGCCCGGGACTCTGCCTTTAAGGCAGGGGACAGGGACGCATACAGAGAGGCCAGGGCAAACCTCAGAAGAGGCATTAGGATGGCGAAACAACAATATAAATGCAAAGTGGAGAACCACCTAGCAGATAACAACCCGAAGCAAGTGTGGCAGGGATTGCAGCATTTAACCAACTATAAGGGCAATACAAGGAACACGGAGAATACCGATGCCATGCTGGCAGAGGAGCTGAACATTGTCTTCGCTCATTATGAGGTGAATGAACCAGACCGCGTAGCCCCTGCTGGCCGGCCTTCTGATTCTCAGCCACTTACCTTATACGAACACCAGATGAGAACTGTATTAAAGGCTGTGAATCCCAGCAAAGCTGCAGGCCTAGATGGGGTACTGGGGACTTTGGTAAAGAATTGTGCTGATCAATTAGCAGGGATCCTGACAAGGATTTTTAACATCTCCTTGCAAACAGCCTGTGTACCATCATGCTTGAAAGCAGCTACCATTGTCCCAGTTCTGAAGAAAGCAGCAATCAGTTGCCTAAATGACTACAGACCCATTGCATTAACGTCTGTAGTCATGAAATGCTTTGAAAGATTGGTTCTCCAACATCTCAGGACATGCCTCCCACCGGACATCAGTTTGCTACAGGGGAAATAGGTCGACAGATGATGCCATAGCTACTGCTTTACATTCGGTAGCAAGCCATCTGGAGAAACCTGGGAGCTATGTCAGGATACTTTTTATTGATTATAGCTCAGCTTCAATATTATTCTGCCGAGTATCCTTATTGAAAAGCTGACTGACCTGAATTTTCCTCCCTCCATCTGTGATTGGATTAAAGACTTTCTGAGGGACCGGCTACAAACAGTGAGGGTTTGGTCTGTTTTATCCACCTCCCTGAAGCCTTGCACTGACTCCCCACAGGGCTGTGTGCTTAGCCCCTATCTGTATTCATTGTACACATATGATTGTGTATCATCTGACCCATCCACTGCAATCACCAAGTTCACAGATGACACCACCGTGGTGGGTCTTATTACAGGTGGAGTTGACACAGCATACAGGGGGGAGGTACAAAAACTATCCTCATGGTGCCTAGAGAACAATCTGCACCTGAACATTGGCAAGACAAAGGAGATGGTGTTAGACTTCCGGAGGAAAAGAGAGGAACCTGCCCCACTTTACATCGAAGGGAGCTGTGTGGAGAGAGTTTCCTCCTTCAAATTCCTGGGAGTCTGCCTCTGTGAAGATCTTACCTGGAAAATGAATATAGCCCAGGTGGCCAGAAAGGCCCAACAGAGACTCCACTTCCTCAGGGTCTTGCGGAAGAACAGAGTAGAATGACGACTCATGACCTTCTTCTACCAGTCTACTATTGAAAGCGTCCACACACACTGTATTGTGGTTTGGTATGCTGGCTTGACAGCTGCGGACAGGAAGGTATTACAGAGGGTGGTGAGCACAACACAAAACATCGTGGGCTCTTCCCTGACACCACTAGATGACATCGCCAGGGCCCGTTGCCTTGGTAGAGTAAGGAAAATCCTCAGGGATGATTCATACCCTGGTTAGTACCTCTTTACTCTTCTACCATCAGGTAGGAGATATAGAAACATACCCAGCCATACCAACAGGCTGAAAAACAGCTTTTATCCATGGGGTGTCAGGCTCTTGAATGGGACATAATTTTATGCATGACAGACTCGTGAGGCCGGCGTGCTGTGCAATTAGCTAACAGGGTGTAATAAGTTGTGGGTTTGTAGTCACTGTGAGTTGTGGGGGGGCACGGAGGGAGGCTCAGCCAATCTCACTGTATACATGTTATACTTTGATAATGAAGGTTCATTCATTAAGGAGATCAGGGATGGAAGGGAGACCTCCTGAGACCATTTGAATATATATAAATAGATTCTACTGATCTGCCACCTAGTGGCCAAATGACGTATTTACTGGTCATGGTTGACTTTAACAGGATGGGTGGAAGCTTTTCCCACAGCTGTAGCCACAGCCAATACTGTAATTAGAATCATATTATACCAAGGTATGGTGTAGTGAATGTAATTGATGGTGATCAAGGGACTCATTTTACATCTAAAATATTACAAGAGGTGATGGAGGCATTAGGAATCAAGTGGGAATACCATGTTTCGTGGATGCCAATATCAAGTGGGTGCGCGGAAAGAGCTAATGGCATATTGAAGGAACAACTGACCAAATTAATGATGGAGTTAAAAATGCCTTGGACCAAGTATTTATCCTTAGCACTTCTTAGACTTAGGACCAAACCACGAAAAGACATTGGTCTATCACCTTATGAAATGTTGTTTGGACTACTTTACTTGGGAACTTTAGAAAAAAAAGAAGGGATTGAACTAAAAGATAGGAAATAGAAAATATGTCTTTGATCTGTCCAGATATTTATCTGTTCTCAGGAAAAAAGGACTACCAACACAGATACCCCCACTTGATTTTGTGGTGCATCATTTTCAATCAGGACAGTGGGTATTAATCAAAACTTGGAAAGAGGAGAAACTTCAACCCAAATGGAAAGGACCATTTCAAGTACTCTTAACCATTGAAACAGCAGTCTGTACAAAAGAGAAGGGGTGGACTCACCATACCAGAGTGAAAGCCATCACTGAACCAATGTGGACCATTGAACCCAGTTAGAATCTCTGAAATTCAAAATTTGCCAGTGTTCTAAATGACATTAAATGCAATTGAAATAGGAGGATATATTCTCACTGGGGGATTGGTTGTTGTATGGTTGTTGGTTATGTTCTTCTTTTGCAGGGAAGATTGGATATCCATGCTGCTATTTGGCACACCACAACCAGAGGAAATTGAACTACCAATCCAGAAGGCTTAACAACTACCTGAAGTGCTGGTTCTGTGATTGCAGGTGTTGGTGTAACTGCTGTTGTTGTATCCGTTGTTGTAATTGTGTCCTCATTCATGATAACTGTAGAAGAGTGCGATATAGTTATAGTTGAAGATCTTTTAGGACCCTACAGTGCTAATGATGTGGACTTGGATGACCTGATGGTATTTGAGTGGATTACTGATGGACATGAATGGACAAGTGAGGAAGAATGACTGTGAATCATGTATGACAAAAACCAAAAATGGAAAACAAATAATCAAAACTCTTGTATATCACACTTTCATTGAACGTAAAAATGTTACTGGAACATGTGAACACAATCAAACCAGGTATCAAATATGCAATACTAAAGGAAAAAGTATGTGTTTTGACCCCCAAGAAGTTAAATACCATAGGATTATTAAAATATGGGCATATAGTAACAATAAAACAGGGCTACTTATTGGGAACTAATCAGACAACTACAAGATTTAGAAATATGTTTTGATGCTTGCAAAGCCATAGAAAAAGGAATAGATACAAAGTGTGGATCTCTAAGTTGGAGGCCAGGTTATAGATTAGAAAAGAAGTATGTACACTCAGTACTAAAACAAAGCAGTTTCTCAGGAAGATACAGAGGCAGGTATGAAGATTATTGGTATTCCTCTCAGCCTGGTCCAAGAGAACCACAAAGTAAAAGTAAGAATTGGTTCAATTTAACCTTAGGAGTGAGCAAACCTAATTGTGGTATTGAAGAGTGCACTCCTGTTTGTTTTAAATTTTATGATCCTAAGATTGGATATAAAGAGTATGGATTTGGAATTCATGGAACAGGTATTGATCCCCATACATCAATGTAACACAGGTAACTCCTAAAGAACATAAGCTTTTCCACTCTTTCTATGAGGAAATGGCAACAAAAATTGAGATCCCAACCATAACTAAAAATCTGTTTATTGATTTGGCTGAACAGATAGTAGACTCCCTAAATGCCACTAACTGCTATGTGTGTGGAGGCACTAATATGGGAGAACAATGGCCCTGGGACACAAGAGAAATAGAACTCTCTGGCATAGTCAAGATGAATTTCACTTGGACATCATGAGATAGACCTTCTCGGTGGACTACCCAAACATCTATAATAGGCGAAGTATGTTTTTAAGGGAAGCCTCTGCAAATTTCAATATCCCAGTAGGTCAATTGGTCTGTGAAAATGGAATATAGACAAATGGAACAGTAGAGGACAACCCTATTGGAACTTAGTGGAGTGCTGAAAATAAAACTGAGCCCTCCAACCCTTTTGAAAATATTACCCAACTGAAGGAACTATGGGATAACCCAGGAAATATTTCTTTAAAATGGAAAGCACCTGATGGGATTTGTGGGAGATATGCTTATGCAATACTCCCCAAAGGATGGAATTGAGCCTGCATTTGGGGAGCAATTAAACCTATTTTTTTTCTTCTCCCAATACAACAAGGAGAAAAACTAGGAATCCCAGTGTACAATGAGATAGGTCATAGAGAAAAACGAAGTATACAAATATCAAGTCAAAAGAAATGGGGTGAAGAAGAATGGCCTCCAGAAAGAATTATACAAGTGTATGGACCAGCTATGTGGGCAGAGGATGGAATGTATGGCTATTGAACCCCAATATATATGCTTAATAGGATAATAAGATTGCAAGCTGTATTAGAGATTATTACTAATGAAACAGCTTCAGCTTTAGATATGCTTGCTAAGACTAATATGCAACTACGAACAGCGGTATATTAGAATCACTTGGCTTTAGATTACTTGCTAGTTAAAGAAGGAGGTGTGTGTGGAAAATTTAATCTTATAAAGTGCTGCCTCCAAATAGATGATCAAGGTAAAGTAATAGAGGAAATCACTTCTAAAATGAGGAAACTAACTCATGTACCTGTGCAAAAATGAACAGATATCTTGGACACCTCTTGGGTTGGTCAAGTATTTGGGGGAGGATGGGAGAAATGGGGCATTATTTTGTTTATGGTAGTGGGTGGATTAATGCTGTTGCCCTGCTTCATATCAGTTCTAGTGAAAATTATTCAATATTCAATTGAGCGTATGCAAATGATTTTGGTACAGAAACACCTGAAAAATGGAGAAAAATTACTAATGATGAAAGTAAGAGGTAAACAAAAGAATGATGAAGAAAAAGAAGTGAGTTTGTTGCAATTCAAAAATTGCAACAATTTCTAAAAGGATCAAAAGAGAAGTGGTGGGTTCTAAGAGATAAATATATATACACAAATATATAGCTTAGAAATTGCTTAATGACATTTAATCTTAATAACCTTAACTTTAAGGAGTGTTTATCAATTATAAAATGGAGTAACTTAGGCTTTTAACTTTAGGGGCTGTAGCACATGCAAGATAAACTGTTGTGGTTTATATAAGTAGGTTAACAGAAGCTAGGCAAAACTGAAAGCAGAGGAAACACAAAAATAAAGATAGAGTTTATGCTAAGCTAAAGGTCATGGTTAAAAGGTTAAATGATGCAGGTATAACAGGTGCAAGGAGCCTTTTTTCTGGAAGTGTACGAACAAAATTTATTAAGTTTAAGCGCTTCAGATTAGCTGATCAGGGGGAAAGCAGTTGGGCTTGAGTACAATGGGGGGGAACAGTATCGTGAAAAGGGTATAAATATGTGATTTTAACAATTATTGGTATGGCTTGATTTCCTGCGAGAGACTAAGACTAAGTTTTAAATCTCAATAAAACTCTCTTCCTGAAATCCCAAGTGAGTATCTGAATTTATTTATTTTTAAAATTCTGAGCAAAACGCTCCAAACCTACCCTTAAGGAAAGAGGCAATAGCAAGTCTAAATTATTAAGTATTAGGAAGATTCAGCTGATGGAAAATCCAGTGGCACTGGCAGTTAGGTGTTTCACTGAATGGACATACATTATATCTCTGCTGTAGGAATTGCATTGGTTGCCAGTTTGTTTCTGGGTCCAGTTCAAGGTGCTATTTTTAATCTTTAAAACCCTATATGGCATGAGCCCAGGTTATCTGAGGGGCTGCCTCTTCCCAACCTATCAGGTCCGGCAGGAGAAGCATGCTATGTGTTAAGTACTTCATTCGCAAATGATGAAGACACATGGCGATGTTAAACAGCTCTTTATTCTTCTTCTAACAACACCTGAACAACAACAAAAGGCACGCAGGCCTTTTTATATGGCCAGAATCCCGGACAACGTCCACCAATAGAATAGAGTGTTTTTGTGCCCTGCGCATGTGCACAAGGCTGGCGCCACTCTGTCTGGTCCCAGGCAACTTTTGGAATGCCCGGGACCAATGCAACATCCAGAGCCTGCTTTTGCAGGCTCGGGACACAACAGGCTCAGGATCCTGGCCATGAAAGAGTGCCATCTGACAGGACCTAGCAGTCAACTTTTCTGCCGTGGCATCTGTTCTCTGGAACATTATCCTCCTGAGGTGAGGTTATTCCCAACCATTATAACCTGTAATGCTCTCAAAACATGGTTTTTTTTCCAGCAAACCTGGGGGCTTGAATACTGGTTGTACTGTATGTAAATATCTTCACTCTTATGATCTTGTTCTATTCATGTTTATTGTTATAATGGGTTTGCAAAATGTTTTATTTCTGAGTTTTATTGTACACTTTTCAGAGTCACTTCAGGTGAGATGAGCTGCCATATATGAAATGTCTGCTGTGAATGTTGCCTTTGTATAAATAACTGTGCTACTGAATATGACCAGCTCCAAACATTCTCTATACTTTCGAGGATCGGGAATGGTGTTTTATTTCCTGAATTTCAGTTTCATATTTATTTCATAGGAATAGTTTTGTAAAAAGCAGAGCTGGGGCCTTGGTGAACCAAAGGAGAAGTATGTAGAACACATTGGTACCCATGGGCATGATTTTGCCTACCTCTAGTTTAAGGTGCCATTGGAGACCGTTGTTTTGCTTTCATTAGAAATGTATCACAGCAAAATGTTCTCAAATGTTTCCCACAAGGCCTTAGATGTTGTTTTCAAAAGATGTCACAACATTTCCTGCCAATTTTGCTGAACAGGTGTCTCCCAAATACTTGTTTTAAATATACATTCATGCAAGAAGAAACACACAGTTGCACAGGTGGGGGATGCACAGCAATAGCTTGTTACAGATATTTCATTAGTGTAGGATACTTTTAGAAGCTCATTGTCCAAAAAAAGAGAATAAAATATATTAATGTGTTAATTTGTTTTCCTAATATTACTGTATGTGCTGCTGCTTCTTGTTCTTTTCTTTCCTTTTTTTAAAGAGAAGACTGAACCAGTTTGTATTCCAATTTAACCCTGGGCAATAGAACTGAAAGCAATTCCTCAGATCATTGCACTCTTTTGTGAATTTATCTACCATTATTTCTACTCAGTTATTTTCTGCTTACCTTGGAACTGTAATGGTTTGTAACCTATCTTTCTCATCCTTAGGACCTTTATTTATTGGCAAACACATCAGTTAAAACTTATATTAGAAAAGAAAAGTCTTTGTCCTTCTATTTTCCCCAATCTCCAGTGACATTAGGTAATGGGCTGCCATTTTATCCTTTCCTTTGCATTTTGCAAAATAATTTTCTAAGACTACAAGATACTGATAGAAATAAGTAAATGGTCTTCAAAATTTAATATTGAAAGAGAAAGTTATAATTGAATTTGCTGCAGTGGAAACTTACTGAGTGGAGAAACAAGCTTATAATAGATGGGGAACCAGGAAAGGGTAGCATAAAGGAAGGATGTAAAACACGTAAGGAAAATTGTTATCTGGGTCTTCAGAATGGGAAAAAGAGCTATAAGAGAAGATAACTAGCAAAACAGGAAAGAACCTATTTTTCTAAGAAGTCATAAAAAAGGGGGGCCAGAATTCAGGCAACTCAGCATGTGCAATTAGTTTAATAATAATAATAATAATAATAATAATAATAATAATAATAATAATAATAATAATAATAATAATAATAATAATAATAATATTTAGGTGATTGTCCACTAGGACTCCGAGGTCCCTCTCACAGTTACTAGGTACCACCTATACTATACATGTGCATTTGGTTTTTCTTGCCTAAATGTAGAACCTTGCTTTTTTCACCATTGAATTTCATTTTGTTAGATAGTGCCCAGTGTTCAAGTCTGTCCAGATCCTCCTGTATCCTAAGCCTGTCTTCTGGAGTGTTGGCTATTCCTCCCAGCTTGGTGTTGTCTGCAAATTTGATGAGTTCCCCATCTATCCCCTCATCCAAATCGTTGATGAAGATGTTGAAGAGCACTGGGCCCAGAACAGAGTCCTGGGGCACTCCACTACACACTTCCCTCCATGTAGATGCAGTTCCATTGAGGACCACTCACTGAGTACGAGTAAGGAATTGTATAGGAAAGAGGTGGCTACAAAAGAGAGAATTACTCAATATTTAGAAGAAAGTAAATTGCCAAAGATTCCAGAGACATTCAAAACTATGTTAGAAGAAAGAATAACAATGATGGAGATATTAGAGGCTATAAAACGACAAAAGAACGGGAAAACACCAGGCCCAGACGGGCTACCGGTGGAACTTTATAAAAATCTACAAGATATATTAAGTGAACCACTGAAAGATGTTTGTAATGGATTATTGTTAGAGACCAAACTTCCAAACAAATGGATAGAAGCAAATATTACATTGATGCCAAAAGAAGATTCAGACTTGATGTACATTAAGAACTACAGAACCGATTTCATTACTCAATGTGGATTACAAAATTTTTACTTCAATAATGGCAGAGAGACTGAAAAGATAATTAGTATAATCCAGATCAAAATGGCTTTTTACCGAAGAGACAAATTAAAAATAATTTAAGGGTGATAATGGACCTATTAGAATATTATGAATTACACCCAGGGAAACAATTAGCATTAGTGTTTTTAGACGCCCAAAAAGCGTTTGATAATGGTTTGATAATTTATGGTTCAACAATTACAATTACAAATAATGGATTTTGGAAAGAACTTTATAAATATGATAAAAACAATATATAGTAACCAGACAGCAAAAGTGATAGAGAATGGAGATTATACTGAGAGCTTTGAGATAAGAAAAGGCACAAGACAAGGGTGTCCATTATCTCCATTATTATTTATCTTCACTTTGGAAGTACTAAATAGAAGGATAAGACAAGATACAGAAATTAAAGGATTGAAAATAAAAGATGAAACATATAAGTTACAAGCATTTGCTGATGATCTAGTGTTTATTCTGGAAGAATCTTTAGAGATGATTCCTAAACTATGGGGAAAGATAGAAGAATATGGAGAGATGGCAGGACTAGAAATAAATAAAGAAAAAACTAAAGTAATAGTAAAGAACCTCACAGATAAACAAAAAAGGCAAATGCTAGAGAAAACAGAGGTACAAATAGTGAAAAAAGTTAAATATTTAGGTATTCATCTCTCAGCTAAGAGTTCATCAATAAAAGAAGACAATTATATAAAATTATTGAAGCAAATAAAGCTAAACTTGAAAAGATGGAAAAATCTCCAGCTGTCAATATTAGGAAGAATTGCTACAGTAAAAATGAATGTGTTGCCGAAGATTTTATTTCTATTTCAAACAATTCCAATAAAACTTGAGTGAAAATTCTTTCAAGATTTAAGTTTGTTGGTTTTGAACTTTATTTGGCAGGGGGAAAAAGCTAGAATTAAGATGAAAACTTTACAAGATGCTAAGGAAAATGGAGGTTTTGGGTTGCCGGAATGGACATTGTATTATCAAGCATCTGTGTTAACATGGGTGAAAGAGTGGATAACATTCAGAAATAAAAGGTTATTGTGTTTAGAGGGACATGATTTACAATTGGGTGGCATGCGTTCTTATGGTATGGGAAAAACAGAGTCCATAAGTACTTTCAAAACCATTTTATAAGAAATGCCTTGTTAACAGTATGGGAAAAAAATTAAAGCTAAAATATATTCAAAAATTCCAGGGTGGTTATCAACGATGGAGGCATTTGTACATCCGAACCTGGTAGACTTTGAAAAAATATGGACATATAAAGATAATTTAGATATTGATGGGAAATTAAAATCTAAACAAGAATTGGAAAATCAGGGAATTAACTTGTCCTGGTGGGCACATTTACAGATACAAAGTAGATATGAAAAAGATGTAAAAATGTATGGATTTTACAAGGATCAAACTGTGTTTGATAAGATTTTGTTAACCTCAGATGAGAAATTAATCAAGAAAATGTATAACTTTTTGTTAATTTTAGATACGAAAAGTGAACAAGTGAAAGAAACAATGATAAGATGGGCAAATTTTTTGGCTATAATATAGAATTAGAAAAATGACAAATGTTATGGGAGAGAAACTATAAATTAACAATATCAACTTCATGCAAAGAAAATCTGTATAAAATGTTTTATAGATGGCACCTTCCACCAGCAAAATTAGCAAAAATGTTTAGAAATATGTCAGATAGATGTTGGAAATGTAAACACAACATAGGCACGTACTATCATACTTGGTGGACATGTGGTAAAGCAAAGGCTTATTGGAAAAATATACATATGTGGCTAGAAAAAAATATTGGGCGAATAAGTCGATTTTAAACCTGAACTTTTTTTGCTAGGCATTATGCCTGAAAAGACTAATAAGCAGAAATTATATTTAATTTTACACATTACTACAGCAGCGAGAATAATTTTTGCACAATACTGGAAGAATGAAGGACTGCCATCAGAGGAAGAAATAATTAGGAAAATATTGGAATGGACAGATTAACTATGAGGTTGAAAGACAAAGAAGATACAGACTGTTAAGTCCTCACAATAACGGTGAAGGATGAAGACACATGTTTCTCAGAACAACACTCTTTATTCGATCTCAGCCAAAACACCAACAACGAGCAGAGGCACGCAGGCCTCCTATATACGTCCGGATCCCCGGACACAATTGCAGCAAAACAGGTACTTTTTCCCGCTTTACGCATGTGCGCAAGGCCGGCGCCACTCAGTCTGGTCCCGGGCAGCTTTTGCAATGCCCGGGACCATTGTAACGTCCCCAGCCTGCATTTGCAAGCTCAGGACACAATACCCCTCCCCCCTAGATTGGAACAACCCATACTAGTTCACATTCTTCTTGGAAGGAGTGTCATCCGTCCTTGCATTCAATCATGGACTGGAATACCTGTACTGCCTTTAATCAAAGCTCTGGTACTCTGCCCTGGTGAAAAAAATATTTCCAAAATCATAATATAACAAATTAACATTATCAGTCAATTGACTGAAGAAGTACTCCCCTTAGAACTGGACAGCAACTTCACAAAATCTGAAAGATATTTGGGCGGGCATTTAGCCCTTTGCGACCTCCTCGGACCGGAAGAGTTTGCTTGGTCCCCTTGCTCGCTCACCAGACTGGGTGAGCTAAGACGTTGCTGCCCAATTGCTACAGGTGACCCTGGTGCTGTTGTCTGACCCACCTGCTCACCTGCCAGGCTTGGTAGGCCAGGACTTTGTTGCCCTACGTACCCGGTTGACCTGCCCATCTGCGGACTGGCTGGACCCTCTGAGCCCAAACCAGCATCTCTTGGAGAGGTGGCAATCCCCGGCTCCACAATGGACCTGTTTTGGGAACACCATCCCTCACTCCCAAGGCCAGCATATGGGGGTTCTGGGGTAGCTACTGGGTCCCCGTACCCTGTGGACCCCAAAACTATACCAGAGGTCACCCCTTCAGTAGTTGCCCCTTGGTTAGCCCTTCTACCAACAGATTTCCTTCTGGGAGCAATTACGGAATTAGGCCAGTTCCCGTGCTGTGTTGCCAGTTCTCTTGTGAGGTGTGAGTTATGTAGATGACCCCAGTCAGTCTCCCTGTTTGGACTACTGTCTGCTGTGTGTGCATAATGTGGATACCCCCGGGGTGACTCCCTAGCTGGTCATTGTGGATGTTTGGGATAGCTCCCTGCCCCAGGAATTCCTGTTCCGAGCACTTGCGGAATCTTGTGATGGGGAACTGCTGGCCTCATCAGTGGCCAGTAAGGGCTGATGAAATTGATCCTCAGAATGCATATTATGACCTCCTTCCCACCCTCCCAGAACAGAGTCAGGAGTGGATGGGAGAGAGTCCATCCTTGTACGCAGCTGATCTATATGCCACCGAAGAACGCGGCCATCTTCCAGGGTCACTTCATAGGACAAGGATCCCGATACCTTGCAGACCACTGGTACCCAGAGATGACCAGGCCCATAGTTTAGAGTCCAGACCAGATCACCCACTTGAAGTCTCCTTGGTGCCTGTCGTTGTGGCATCTGAGATGCCACCTGGTCCGGGTGCAGTCTGTCTAGCTTAGTGATAAGTCGGCGGCCCCAGCAGAGTTCAGCTGGGCTCTTTCCTGTGGCAATGCAAGGTGTAGTGTGATGTGCAAGAAGAAAGTCTGCTAACCTGTGATGCCAGTTACGTAAGTCACTCTTTTGAGGGCATCCTTGGTGGTGCGCACCATTCATTCTGCCATTCCGTTGGTAGATGGGTGGAAGGGAGCCGATGTCGCGTGGTGGATCAGATTTGCCTGGGGGAAAACCTGGAACTCAGAAGAGGTAAATTGAGGACTGTTATCTGAAACCAGAACATCTGGAAGGCCATGAGCTGCAAAAATTCCTCTCAACACCTGGATAGTCTTGGACGTAGTAGTGGAGGACACAGGAACAACCTCTAGCCATTTGGAATGGCTATCAACAACAACCAGGAAGAATTGCTCCTGAAAGGGCCCAGCGTAATCTATATGCACCCTAGACCACGCGGTTTGAGTTTCCTCCCACCTATGAACTGGGGCCTGAGGCATCTCAGGCCGGGACTGTTGGCACACATGGCACCCATGCACCTGGGCCTCGATGGCTTTATCAAGGCCAGGCCATCACAAATGGCTGTGCGCAAGTGCTTTCATTCTGACTATGCCAGGGTGTCCCTCATGCAGAAAGATTAAGGTTCTAGATCTCAAAGAGGCTGGGATTACTACCCTACTGCCCCACAACAGGCATGCCCTGAATGTGGACAACTCATGCCTCTTGTGCCAGAAACTTTGGAACTCCGTATCTGGGCATCTATTAGGCCAACCGGACAGCACCCATGACAACACGCGTGTAAGTGTGTGATCAGTGGCAGTTTCAGCAACCACATCCCTAGCATTGAGGGGAGACTCAGGCAGGTCTTGAATGGACAGAATATTGACAGCTGGAGCTGGATCAGGCTCCAAGTTGGGCAAGGGTAGTCTGCTCAGGCCATCTGCATGACCCATTTCCTTTTCAGGCTTATGTATTAGCGTATAGTCATATGCTGACAGGAAAATGGACCATCTCAGCATACAAGGAGACAGGATATGTGGCGTTTGTTTGGTAGTTGTGAACAACCCTAACAAGGGCTTATGGTCAGTGTAGACCGTGAAGTGGCGGCCATAAATGAAATCATGAAACTTCTTAATACCTGCTACAATAACCAATGCTTCCCTGTCGATTTGAGTGTAATTACGCTCTGCAGAAGACAGTGTTCTGGAATAATAGGCCACAGGAACCTGTATTCCATCAGCCTTCAGATGGCTAAGTACTGCTCCCACCCCGTATGGAGATGCATCGCAGGCAATGGAAACAGGTAGCTGCTCATTGAAGTGAGCTAACATTGCATTTGAAGTAAGAAACTTTTTTCATGGACTTTAGTCCACTGCCAACAGGCTTGTTTGTCCAAAAGTCTGTGCAAGGGCTCAGCTATTGCAGCTTTGTGTGGCAGAAATGCATGGTAAAAGTTTAATAGCCCCAAGAAGGCTTGCAACTCACCCTTAGACGTAGCGCTTGGGGCCTGCTGAATAGCTTTTAATTTAGCTTCAGAAGGGTGAATGCCTTGAGCATCTATCCTAAATCCCAAAAAGTCAGCAGAATTGACTCCAATCTTACACTTGTCCTTCTTTAACTTAAGGCCTGCTCTTCTAAAATGAAGCAAGACAGCTCTTAATCTCTCTGCCAAATTTTAAGATGATTCCCCAGCAATGAGAACATCATCAAAATATGTACAGACTCCAGGAATACCCCTCAGTGTGTTCTCCATGACACTCTGGAATATGCCAGGGGCTACATTCACCCCAAATTGCAATCTCTTTACCTTGAAAGCTCCTCTATGGGTTACAATGGTTTGAGCTTCTGCAACAGCCCCATCAACAGGCAACTGTTGATATGCCTGTGCCAGGTCAAGCTTTGCAAAAATTGCCCCCCCTTGAGGGAAGCCAGGATGTGGCTCACTACAGGTACTGAATAAGCATGCTGCTGCAATGCCTTGTTTAGTGTGAACTTATAGTCTGCACATATACGTATGTCCCCATTAGCCTTAAGAGTTTCCCAAGGACTAGAATCTACAGGTTCTAAAATGCCTTGTTGGAGCAGTTTGTCCAGTTCAGCATCAATCTTGCCCTTGAGGGCAAATGGTACCCTCCTAGCCTTAACCCTGATGGGTGTTATCTTTGGGGCTAGCCGTAGAGACACTGGAGGCCCCTTGTAGGATCCAAGCTCAGAACTGAACACATCTGCAAATTCCTTGAAGACATCTGCCAGGCTACACATTTGCAACTGCTGCAGCCCAATAACCTAGATTCCCAGGGCCTCGAACCAATCGAATCCAATAAGGCTCATGTGTTCACCCCCAACAACCAACACCCACAAGGGACCTTCAAAATCCTTGTACTGTACCTTAAGGGTAGCCTCCTCCTTAATACACACCTTAGAATTCTGAAAGTCTGTAAGAATGACATTGGATGGCCTGAGTTTAACTCGAAGGCCACTGCTGCTACAAATTTTTCTGAATGTGTTGATGGAAATGATGGAAAGAGTGGACCCAGTATCCAACTCCATGGATAAAGGAACCCCTTGCAACCTTACATTAAGGGACAGTTTCTTCTTTAGGGGCTTGTGTGTGCCTATACTTAAAATACTTCTGCGCAATGTGCAGAAACCCACCCTATTTTGGCTGGGGACCCTGGTACCTTTCAGACGCAATTCTTCATGGGGTTGTACCTTCTGGCGACCCAAACAGATGGATGCAATGTGGCCTTGCCTGCCACATGCTCTGCAATTGGCGGAATGGAACCTGCAGTCAGCTCATTTGTGGAGTCCTCCGCACCCAAAGCATTGAAGAGCTGTTGTGGCCTTCTTTGGACGTCCCTTCTGCTTTCTTCCATCTGCCTGGTAAATCTTATCCACTTCATCTTCAGGATCTGTCTCTGTCTCTTCTTGCATGTCTTCCTGGTGCACAGTGGCAGTTGAAAAAGAGGAACCAACTTCTTCCCTGGTCCAACACCTTAAAGCCACAGGACATGAAATTGATTTCAAAAAGACTAGAACTATTGCCAAAACTGAACACTTTAATAACAGAATAATCAGAGAAGCCATCGAGATAGAAAAATGCCCTCACAGCATGAACAAACGAGATGATACCTCCCACCTGCCAGCCATTTGGAAACCCGCCCTTATTGACAAACGAGTCCATAACACAAAGAATGACACCAGACCTACACTCACGAAAACCACAAGGATGTCACCACCACACATCCAGGCAAAAAGCAAACCCAAACTCACAACGATGATGAGGCACGACCACAAACCAGAAGCCAGACCACAGCTGCATCATTAGCCACCTTAAACTCCTCCAATCCATACATGAAGCAAACTGACACCCACCATGAAGATGAGGCACGACCACGAACGCGAAGCCAAACAGCTATGCAGCTCACCATCTCTAATCCATCTGTAACTCAGACTAACCTGAGCACAACAAAGCCCCCAGGCAAACAGAACACTCCCCCAGCCAATCAGAGCACAGCCAACCCCCCATCCAATCAGAGCACAGCCAAGCCCCTAACCAATCAGAACACACCTCCACCCAATCAGAACACAGCCGAGCTCCCAGCCAATCAGTTCAAACCCCCACTGGCAGTTAAAAGGAAGAAACAGCTACAATCACACATTGCTCCTAGAAGCACAAAGCCGAAAGCACCAGCCTGAAGATGACGAATGGAACTTCATCAAAACGTCGCCAAGACACTTCAAATTCTACGTGGGAGAAAACCCGAAGAACCAAAGACCTACATACAAACACCCGCGAAAACCTCAGAAAACATATACCGTATGTTTCCAGTTCATAGAGATCATAAAGAAACAAAACTTACAGCCCAGCGACCTACTCGTTAGCTTTTCTGTTTGTGCAGAATGTCCAGTTTTTCTTTCCCATGTGTCCAGATTACGAAGGTGTCATCTACGTATCTGAGCCAGAGTTTGGGTTTGTGATCAGATTTTTCTAGAGCTTGGGTTTCAAAGTGTTCCATGTAGAGGTTTGTGAGAGAGGTGATCCCATGGGTGCTCCTTCTATTTGTTTGTATTTTTGTCCGTTATAGATGAAGTATGTGTTGGATAGACAGTGGTTGGTCAGATCTAGGATGTGTTTGGGGGGGTTATATTTGTTTTGGATAGCTGTTAAGGCTTCTTTGATTGGCACTTGGGTGAAGAGGGATATGACATCGAAGCTAACGAGTAGGTCGCTGGGCTGTAAGTTTTGTTTCTTTATGATCTCTATGAACTGGAATGAGTTTGTTACGTGTGAGGTGATATATATATAAAAGATTTGTCTGGCATGATCTATTTTTGACAAACCCATGTTGGCTTTTAGTAATGACTTTGTTTGCCTCTAGGTGTTCGCTGATTCGTTGTTTGATTATCTTTTCCAGGATCTTCCCAGGTATTGAGGTCAGGCTGATAGGTCTGTAATTTCCTGGGTCCATTTTTTCCCCTTTTTTGAAGATGGGAACTACATCAGCTCTTTTCCAGTCCTCTGGTAGTTCCCCAGTGTTCCAGGATCTTTGAAAAATATAGTTCAGTGGTTCTGAGATCTCATCTGCCAGTTCCTTGAGAACCTTGGGGGTGTAATCCCTCTGGTCCTGGCAATTTGAACTCGTCTAGGCTGGACAGGTGCTCACTTACCATTTTCTTGCCTATCTTAACTTGTGTTTCTATTCTGTTTTTTATGGCACTATTGATAGGTTGGTCTGTTTTTTCCCTTTGTGTAAAGACAGATGCAAAAAACGAGTTAAATAGTTCTGCTTTCTCCCTATTGCTTGTCACCTTCTTGCCACTTTCACCCACTAATGGACCAATCATTTCCTTCACTTTTTTCTTGTTTTTTACATGTTGAAAGAAGCTTTTTTTTTTGTTATTTTTGACTTTGGTCACAAAATATTAACTGACACACCTTGCATAACTTATCTCCTAATTTTAATGTACATATGATGTATGATTTAGTATGTAGCAGGAAATATGTAGGAGGTGGTCAGAAAGAGTTTAACTTCATAGTACCTCAGCCAATGGGGAAAGAGGAAGAATGTGGCAGCCAGGACAGGGTTGTATAAAGAAGGGAATATTTTGGGTTGAAACTTTGGAGAGAACCAAGCTTTGAAAGCTTCTCTCCCTGCTTATTGCAATAAACGAAATAAAAGGACTTCACTGTGTCTTGGCAGGTTATTGGTCAGGCGAGCTTGCCTCTGGTCGTGAAGGAAAGTAGCCAGGAGCACATAACAATACTGTGTAGCCTGAAAATAAGGGTGCAATCCAGTTTATTGCCATTCATCTTTCCATGCTCCATATTTTTAGAAACTCATTAAACATTTTCCAACAATCTTGGCACGTGGGTGAAATAGTTGGTTTAGGGCAGGGGTTCTCAACCTTGGCAACTTTAAGACTTGTGGACTTCAACTCCCAGAATTCCTCAGCCAGCTTTGCTGGCTGAGGAATTCTGGAAATTGAAGTCCACAAGTCTTAAAGTTGCCAAGGTTGAGAACCCCTGGTTTAGGGCACTAATAAAGCTAATAAAGCATCAGCTCTTCAGTCCAAATTTTAAATACAAATTTGTAACAAATGATTTTAAAATGAACATAGAGAAAAAAGGTAGCAAGGTACAGAAAAGTAAATTAAAATCTCATATCCCTAAATGTTTTGTCTATCTAGATTTAAGTTGAAGTAACTACTCTGTCCCAATATCTTTTCTCAATATGTTGACTCCTGGTCTTTGGACACATTGGTTTTAATAGACTAATTACTCCAGGTGGTTGTGTATGCAAAAGAATAAAAAAGGTGGTGAGCATGAACTGCCTGACTGAAATTTCATTTCTTTGTACGTGCCTGTGGTGTCAATACTGTTAAAAAAAAATACAGGGATCCAGTCATGCAATATCTTGATTTTTTTGACCCTTCTGAGGATGTTTTTGACTCCAGGTATAATAGGAAGAGGAGGAAAATCAGGAATATCAGGAACTAAGCTTTATAGACTCAATTGAGATAACTTTTATGCACAGCTCCTCCTCTTCTGGCTAATGGGCAATAATACTGTAGGAAGTCAGCACCTCCCTCCTAGAGAAGGAAATATTTGGAGGGGGGATATTTAAAAAGGCAGGATATTATATTCCCCCAAAGGAATAATGGAGAGGGGAAAAAATCCTAAAAGGCTTTTCTGTCTAAGTTTCCTCAGGCAGAAACTGAGCAGGTCAGCTCTGTAGAAATGCAGCTTTGATAATCTTATTCAGAAAGATTGGGCCACCTATTCATAAGCAAAATGCCTTCAGCCACAACCCCAAGGAAGCAGAATATGATCTTTAGGACATAATAGGATTAACCCATCCCCATTAGAATACCAAAAGCTCAGGTCAAAGTACATGAGACAGGAACAGGAACAACCTCAAACAGGAACAACTCCAAACACAAAACCCCAAAAATGTATAAAAACTCACCCACTCCCAGCTCCATTTTGCCAGTCACCACAGAAACATGCTGTTTCACTGAGGTTTTTGGCAACTAAATAAACTGAACCTTCTTTCCTAAGCGGTCTCCATTTTGTTTATTCCCTACTTGGACTGGATCTGATGATTTTTCTTTTAACAATACATTTGGACAGAGTCCTACTAATAGGCAATTATTTTCTCATTTTACCTGAGTTATAAGAAAATGAACTAGAAAGAGATAGCTAATAACTCTGGATATTGGCAGAGATGCTGGCTGGGAGGTGACTAGCAGATAATAAGGAAAGGAGATTTTAAAAAAACCTTTTCTTCCAGCAATGCAGCTGGAGTCATAGATGCTCCCTGTCTTCCATCTGGGGAGAAGAAAGCTTGTTATTAGGAATGAGAGCCAGTATTTACTCACTTTTCTAAGGCGTCAGTCAGTAACATATCCAGTCTTTGTTAATCAAAAGGAATGGCTGAATACTATTTTTCCAGCTGCCAACATTTTGGCAATTCTCCTGTTTCAAACCAGGAGAAAAGCCATTATCCCCAATCCTGTCATGTAACATGACTTTACTCTTTTTTCCTCATTTTTAGATTTCTATCCTACATTTTTTCTAAGATAGAATAAGTAGTACTTTTGTTTTAGAGCAGAAATAGCTTATAAAATGAGAAGAAGAACTCCACCTCTCAAAGCTGTACTTGTGCTAGTTTTGCTCAGATATATTCTCCTCTTGGTCTTTCTCCATAACTGTGGTCACCCAAGACAACTGCAGAGAAAGAAATCCAGCCCAGTTTCTGCTTTATTTGACAACTTTTTGCTTACTCTATTTGAGTCCTCTGAAACCATACCCACTCCTTCCTGGACTTGAGCCCAATTAATGCAAGGCTCAAGTGGACGGAGACTTGTCATGGTCCTCCACTTAGCTAGATATAGCACAGATCCAATGAAGTCACTGGACCAAATTGCTTTAGTACTTAACCTTCTTCAGTTTTGGAAATATGTTCTTCTGAGTCTCTAAACTAGAGCAAGCCTGCTGTGTTCAGAAGAATGGCTGAGTTGGATTTTATTCTGGCTTCAGCTGAACAATTGGACATCTGGCTTCAGTTGAACAATTGGACTCAGAATCAGAGAAGAGTGTTACACCAATCATCCTTCAAACTAATCTGAAGCTCCAGTCCCAGGGGAATGGATTGTAGAAGCCATGAATCACACTGAGCAAAACCAGCTAAAGAGCAACAGTGGTGTTCATAGGGACCCCCTATCTTTCTTCCAAAATGTGGGAAAGGGAAGTGATGCTTTTGAATACTGTTTGATTCTCATCTGCAGTCTCTCTCTCTCTCTCTCTCTCTCTCTCTCTCTCTCTCTCTCTCTCTCTCTCTCTCTCTCTCTCTCTCTCTCTCTCTCTCTCTCTCTCTCTCTCTCTCTCTCTCTCTCTCTCTCTCTCAAAATATATATTGGCAAATTCCCATTCCAAACCAACACTTAGCAAACATTTTCAGGGTGAAGTGAGTAACTGAGCAAGGTGATGGTGCTACATCCAAACTCAGATGTAGCGGGATGGGAATTATTTTGAATTCTAGTCCATCAGCAGATACCTTGACACTTCAGTCTCTAATTTATATTACTGTAAACCACTAGTACTGAAAATGGTTTATTTAAATTGATCATACTGAGACAATATCTAATACTTAACAATGAACATAAACAAGTTTTATCTATTTATTATGAAATATATTTGCCACCCATCTCATATCCAACAACTCTGGGCAGCTAAAAGCTTTAAACATTTTCTGGCTGAATTTGTGCATAGACAAATACTGTACATGCATAACACATATTAGATCTATGGCAATCTTTATGGACTTATTTACGGAAAAGATCCCAGAGAAAACAGTTCAACTTTTCTTGTCTTGGCAAAAAAACAACAAAAAACAACAATCCCCCACACAAACCTTTGGCAGAGGCACTGGTCACTATAAGCATTTTACTCAATGGTTTAGGACAATGGGAAATGTGTCATACAAATCAGCTGAGAATCCATCTGCTGCAGCTGCTTTAATAATGGGTAATTGTCTGATTAAGTTTCTTTGCAATTTTAGCATCTAGAATCGAGAACAAGAAAATTGGAATTATATGGAACTGACCCAACCTTATTCAAAACTGACATTTTCAGCTCAATAGGCCCTCATGGACCTAACACTATTTGACAGAAAGTATTTTCCAGCATCATAGATATCATTAGAGTATGCAATTTTGTTTCAAAGAACAAAAGCAAAGGTTTTTTCTTTTCCTTGCACAGTCCAATGGATCAGCCCTAATTATAATGGCACTGCTACTCTCTGGTATCATAATATCACAGAACATTCAGTTTGCCCTTTTTTCAGACTGAAGATGCTTTGGATATTTAATCAAAGGAAAGGAAACCCATGGACTTCTAGATATCAATAATCTTTACCTCTCCTTTATCTGCAGACAGTGTGGCCAAAGATCAAAACTGAGGTAAATTAAGAAAGTTTGATGAAGTATCTGAAGACACAGTATTGAACTAAGGACAACCAAGGTTTGATTCCTCTGTTTTGTCAATGGAAACAAGTGGATGATTCTTAGGTTTACAATAATGCACTGATAAGGGGAGAAAGGAAATGTTCTGTTTTTCAACATGACCTCCTAAAGCTTTGCTGGCTGAAGAATTCTGGGAGTTGAAGTCCACAAGTCTTAAAGTTGCCAACGTTGAGGACCCCTGTCCTAAAGGAAATGCGGTCTATAGAGCTAAGATATTGGGAAGGAAACATTAATTAATCTGCATAGATGACAGTAAGAACAGTAATAGATTATATCACATTTATCAGCAAAGATTCTAATATTTCTGCAGAGATAGTTATAATATAATTTTATAAATTTCAGAATCACAATGAAAAAACTCTAATGTTCTCAGATTGGTAGATTGGCGTAAAGGAAAAAAAAAGTGCCACTTCTGAAGCTATCATATCTATTTTTTCCCCTTCAGGTATTTCCTGCCTCCTGACACATGGAATTTAATGTTTTCTTCCCTTTTGGATTTTCTTTCCTTGCCTTTTGGTGCAGTTCTCTCAAGCTGCAATTCTGCATAGTTGCGTGACAATAAAGCTCATTGCAGTAGGATTTGTTTCTCAGTAAACATCTATGACTCTGCTGTAATTATTTAGCCCAGATAAACCCAAACTCTTCAACTCACCAATCTTTTAATAAAATTTCACATTATTCATTGATAACCCCTAAAAATGTATTATATGAAAAAATAAATACTACTTTAATAGTATTATGAATAGCAACAATATTAGTAATGAATATCCCATTGACCATTGGGGGTTTCTAATGAGCCACTTTGGAGAACCCTGATATAGCCACTGCTATAGGCAAAAATTTTAGATATTAATTCTTACAGTATTACACTTGATATTTTAATGATTTGCTTTTAGTATCAGTCCCTGATAACTCAAGTTGTTTATTATCTTCATTAGCTAATCCAAAACTGAACCTTTTTGCCTGAAGAACCCAAGAGGAATATGGTCTTATTATGATGCAAAACAAAGTTGGTCTTCATAAATGCACAGTAATTTGATTGGACATAAATTTAGAGTTGTCAATATCATGTTTCTTTTTGTAACTTTTAATTATCCAAGTGGGATTTTCTTTTTTAAAATAAGAAAGGAATGAAAATCATGGGTCTAGTGCCCTTAGTTGATGTATTGAGCATGACAAAATGGCTCAGCCCTTTATCAAAAGTTCAGCATCCCTAACAAACAATTCCATCTTTAATTAGGGAGGCAGTTTGCCTTACACCTTATCAGTAATTGAGCTTCTATATGGAATACTAAGCATAGTGGCAAGAAAAAACAGTGATTCTGAATGTGACTTAGTATTAAAACCTAAAGATTATAGCAAAAAATAAAATAAAATCCAACCCCAAACCATTACAGTTTAATAAATTTGCTTCAGAGGAGTTCATTGGTCTTTATTGTAAAATTTATTTATCAGTACATCTTGATTTAAGAAAGGTTAAATTATTAATAAGGTTCTAAAGGCTACATATACCAGAGATTTCTAAGGACCTGGGAATTATTTGGAATAAGAAGCAGCTACAGAACACTACAGCTGTCATAAACATGAGTCAGTTGTTAAGTGTTCAAATTTTGATTACATGATCATGGGAATGCAGCAATGGTCATTAGTGTAAAAATGGTCATAAGTTACTATTTCCAGTGCTGTTGTAATATTGAATGGCCATTAAATGAACTGTTGTAAATTGAGGATTACTTGCATTGTGCAAAGGTCTTCAAGCTAAAAATCAAGCTAAAACTCCTAAGATTTTATTGTACACAGCCCAGATATGAATGAATGAACAAATGAACAAACGAATGAATGAATGAGATAACCACATGCATTATGTACTTCAGGTTTTCTTTGCTGGTTATCTATATAGGGGGCAGTGCTAGGCACGATGGCTGAGGAATTCTGGGAGTTGAAGTCCACAAATTCATGAAAGGGCCAAGTTTGAAGACCCCTGATCTAGAGGCTGATTGGTCTGTTTCTGAAGCCACAGGCAACTAAGCAGGGACTGACTGTTCAGTTTGAATTGAACTAAATTCTGATTGAATCAGAAAGTGGGTTACCTGGCTAGAAAAACAGTAGCCCCCCTCAATCGCTACTCAGTTGCCTTTGAAATTGCCAGCCACAGTTATCAGTGAAACATCAGGAAATCTATATTGTAAACCCTGAGGCTGAACATTGTCCAATAGATTTCTTAGTTAATCTGATTAATTGATTGAAGTTCTAGTTGGCTCCAGATTTATAATAGAAGCACTTATATCAATCAGTAATACTCAATTTCCCATGGATTTCAGTGTATCACTCTCAAAATCAGCACTCCTCCTCTATCTCTATGCATATATTTAATTACTTATAATTTTTTAAAATTAAATTAAAACTTTGATAATGTGGTACAATTCTATCATTCAGAATGGAAGCTTTTTGTGTTCAGTTTCAGAAACAACCAGTTTGAGTTGTTTGGATTCAATATACAGATTTATTTATTTATTTATTGCTAGGAATTTCTGTTAATACTTCTGTGAACTTGCTCTTTGTAAACACATTGCATTTATATGGTGCTATTGCTGAAACCTCTTTGTCAAATTGCTTAGAGCAGCGGTTCTCAACCTGTGGGTCTCGACCCCATTTGGGGTCGAACGACCATTTCACGGGGGTCGCCAAACACCGCAGTCCGCCATTTTTAAATTTTTTTTTTGGTCGGGCATTTTTTTTGTCTGCCATTTTTTCCCCTTTGCAATGCGGCATGCGCGATGTGGGCCCGCCATTTTTTTTCGGTCGGCCATTTTTTTTTGTCGGCCATTTTTTTGGGTCCGCCATTTTTTCCCCTTTGCGATGCGGGCCGTCGTGCCGCGCATGCACGATGCGGGCCCACCATTTTTTTTTGGTTGGCCATTTTTTTTTGGTCCGCCATTTTTTCCCCTTTGCGATGCGGGCCGTCGCGCCGCACATGTGCGATGCGGGCCGTGGTCGAGCCCCGGAAAAGGTTGAGAACCGCTGGCTTAGAGAAAAAAGATGCTTACTTACTTGCAAACAGTATTGTATAAAGCTATAGAATTATTGTGCTGCCTAAGGGAAGCAAAATAAAAATATGAAAATATAAATAAGATACTCTCTGGAATAAGTGTAGAAGCCATTTGGGTCTACAGAAGCACTGGTCTATGAAATAATTCTAGTAGTTGACAAAACTAGGACGAATTATGCTTAGAATTATTCTCCAGCATGATGACTGAAGAATCCACCAATGGGTTATTTCAGTCCCCCTGCCCAATCAGACTAAGTTGTCAAATTGTCACGCCTCCTCATTACCTTGTTACTCCCAGTTTCATCTTAGTCTTTTGCCCATGAGAACGTGATAACTTGACTCTCTTCATTGGACAACAGATTAGACTAGATTTTCTTTTTAAACATTGGTGGATTCTTTCTAGGGTACAGAATAATTACTTTTCTGCTTGTTTTTCTTCTCTGGGAGGTTTGGGTCTCTTCTTTTCTTTTCCTTCCCCTTTAGGGGTGGAGTGGGATCCATTAAGGAGGTTAATCCTTTTCTTTCCCTTAGAGATACAACAGTGTTCCCTTCTTTTGAGCAGGGAGGGGTGGCTACCTTCTCCCCAATTTCAGCAGGTGGCTCTTTTCAACTTAAATTGACTAAAACAGTAGTGGGGGGTGCTCTTCACTCCCATTTAGGCGCGGCCGCCATTTTGAAGCCATGAGGCTTCTTCTCTGACCGGACCCGGTTGGCGCTGTTGAATAGCGGATGCCATTTTGGGTCCGCAGGCTCCAAATTTACTTTCGAGGACTTGTCCGGGCCAGTTAGGGACCGGTAACTGCTCAGAGGATCGTTCGTTTTTAAAAGACGCTCATTGCTGTCTGCCGCTAATCGAAATGGAGCCTCCTTAAGAGAGGCAAAATTGCGTCTAACAGCTGTTAGGCATGACTTTATTGGTTGAATTGTTTTTCCGAACATTTAATATCCCGTTTTTATTGCATTTTGGTTGAGATTTTCAATAGACACAGAATGTTATCTTTTATCCACCCTAGCACCACCACCCCCTCCTCCCTCACCCTTGGCTCCCTGGCGTCCACCATTTTGCCAGCCACCATTCCCTTGGGGAAACACCTTAACAGGACGCCACTTTCTAGCTAGATTAAAGGCAATTATTGGCAATTTCTTTGACATATTACCTTGAATATTTATATATATCTATATTAAAAACCTCAGAAAACACACACACACACACACACACATATACATAAAATATAGCTAGACTGATATATCTTACACACACACATATATATATATATGTAGGTCTTTGGTTCTTCGGGTTTTCTCCCGCGTAGAATTTGAAGTGTCTTGGCAACGTTTCGATGAAATCTCATTCATCATCTTCAGGCTGGTGCTTTTGGCTTCTGCTTCTAGGAGCAATGTGGACATTGCTCCTAGAAGCAGAAGCCAAAAGCACCAGCCTGAAGATGATGAATGAGATTTCATCGAAACGTTGCCAAGACACTTCAAATTCTACGCGGGAGAAAACCCGAAGAACCAAAGACCTACATACAAACACCCGCGAAAACCTCAGAAAACATATATATATATATATATATATATATATATATATATATATATATATATATATATATATATATATATATATATATATATATATATATATATATATATATATATATATATATATATATATATATATATATATATATATATATATATATATATATATATATATATATATATATATATATATATATATATATATATATATATATATATATATATATATATATATATATATATGTTTTTAAAATTGTTGACTGAAGAGAGTTAAATAACTCGAAATAGCTATCTCAGAAATCCCTTATTTCTTTGTCAACAATTTTAAAAACATATATATATTTGTGCTTGCAGATGGCTCTGGGTTGAGCTGAAACAGGCAAAAGGAAAGAATGATTTCTTCCTCCCATATTTGGGTTTACAGGGTGCTATCTAAAAAAAGAAACACTTCACACACACACACACACACACACACACACACACACACACACACACACATATATATATGTTTTCTGAGGTTTTCGCGGGTGTTTGTATGTAGGTCTTTGGTTCTTCGGGTTTTCTCCCACGTAGAATTTGAAGTGTCTTGGCAACGTTTCGATGAAGTCTCATTCATCATCTTCAGGCTGGTGCTTTTGGCTTCTGCTTCTAGGAGCAATGTGTGGTCTAAGCTGTTTTTTCCTTTTAACTGCCAGTGGGGGTTTGAACTGATTGGCTGGGAGCTTGGCTATGTTCTGATTGGTTAGGGGCTTGGCTGTGCTCTGATTGGCTGGGGGGTTGGCTGTGTTCTGATTGGCTGGGGGAGTGTTCTGTTTGGGTGGGGGCTTTGTTGTGCTGGAGAGGTTCAAAGTGGCCAATGTTGCAGCTCTGGTCTGGCTCCTGGTCTGTGGTCTTGCCTCATCATTGGTGTGGGTTTGGGTTTGCTTTTTGCGTGGATGTGTGGAGGTGGCATCCTGTGTGTTTCTGGTGTCAGTCTTTGTGTTAGGAATACGTTTGTCAATAAGGGCGGGTTTCCAAATGGCTGGTAGGCGGGAGGTATCATCTCGTTTGTTCATGCTGTGAGGGCGTTTTTCTATCTCGATGGCTTCTCTGATTATTCTGTTATTAAAATGTTCAGTTTTGGCAATTGTTCTGGTCTTTTTGAAATCAATTTCATGTCCTGTGGCTTTAAGGTGTTGGACCAGGGAAGAAGTTGGTTCCTCTCTTTTGACTGAGTTTTTGTGTTCTTCAATGCGTGCATTTATCCTTCTGTTGGTTTGTCCAATGTATGTAGTGGGGCAAGCAGTACATGGGATTTCATATACTCCTTGATTTTCTAACTCAATTTTGTCTTTAGGGTTTCTTAGGATGGTGGATATTTTTCTGTTTGTGCAGAATGCTGTTTTGACATTATATTTGTGCAGGACTTTGCTGATCTTGTCTGTGGTGCCTTTTATGTATGGGAGGAGGGCTTTGCCGTTTTCTTGTTCTCTGTCATGGATTTTAGTGGGAGTTTCTTTTTGGATTAAGTTGGAAATCTTATTTCTTGGGAATCTGTTGGATGTTAGTACATTAGTGAGAGTGTGTAGTTCGGTTTTTAGGTGTTGTTCGTCAGCTAGGCATATATATATATATATATATATATATATATATATATATATATATATATATATATATATATATATATATATATATATATATATATATATATATATATATATATATATATATATATATATATATATATATATATATATATATATATATATATATATATATATATATATATATATAGGCATATATATATATATATATATATATATATATATATATATATATATATAGGCATATATATATATATATATATAGAATAAAGGGAGAACTGAGATAGCTATTTCGAGTTTCTTAACTCTCATCAGCCAGAACTTACCCTTCTGAGATTCGAACCTGGGCTGTGGGTTGAGCTGAAACAGGTAAAAGAAATATATATTATATATATTAAATTCGCTACTGAGCTTTAGTTTCAGATTCTGCCACACTTGGAGACATCAAGAGGGAATCACTGCTGAAGCGAAGGTCTATTTGGCCCTGCTCGCCATACTTTGCCTGGTTCTATGCCTCTCTGCATCTAGTGGTTGCTTGCAAGATCCTGACCATTGCCACTACTGTGAGACACATGTGATTTAATCACCTATTGACGTCAGGCCAGACATACGGATTACATCAGGCCTAGGTGACGAGCACTCCGAGCACCCAGTGTGAGCCCAGGTTTGCCAGTGAGACAGCTCATGCTGCTCCACGTGCAGTCAGCCCCTCTTGCAGGGCCACTGATGTCTCCTGCAGAGTGAGTCAGTTCCAGAGTCTCGTCTGGGACCCATCTCAATCGATATGGCAGAACCCACTGATAGAGGCTCAAGCATTGAGCTCCTGGGCATAAAAACACCTGCTCTCCATCAGGGCTGAGCATATCTTGGGAGAGGCAAATCGGCAGGCGGATTTTCTCAGCAGGTCGATAGTGGACCACTCGGAATGGATGTTACATCCAGATATCTTCGAGGAGATCTCGGACAGATTTGGTCGTCTGATCGTGGACCTGTTCGCCTTGCCAGGGAACACCCAGCTGCCCAGATTCTTCTCTCGCTTCCCCTCTCGGGGAGGGGAGGGGGCGGATGCCCTATGCAGCTGGTGGCCTCAAGGCCTATTGTATGCCTTTCCCCCATTGCCTCTGCTTCCCGCAGTTATCAGGAAGATCCTGCTGGAGCAGGCGGAAGTAATATTCATTGCTCCCCATTGGCCCAGAAGACCATGGTTCACAGACATGGTGAGTCTCTCAGTCTCAGCCCCATGGAGGATTCCAGACAAAAGGATATCTGTATTGCAAGTGCATACGCCTCTCTTGCATTGCCAGTTCCGACTCATGTGATGGCTCACTCAACCTGCAGTGCTGCCACAACTGCGGCATGGGCAACTAAGGTGTCCATAGAGGACATCTGCAGGGTGGTGACGTGGTCCTTGCCTTCACCCTTCATCCGACACTACCGTTTGGACAAATTTGCGTCGGCTGAGGCCGCTTTTGGTAGATGCATTTTACAACAAGTAGTCACACCATCTGGGGGTCCGGCCCCAACTGAACCCCACCCTTAGGGACTCCGGGGGCTTTGGTACATCCCATTGGTGGGTTCTTCAGTCATCATGCTGGAGAAGGAGCGTGGGCTTACCTGAACGCCTTTTCTCAGCATGATGATGAAGAATCCACGCCCTCCCTTTTTGGAAGTCAGTTAGGGGCGAGTTGCACTCTTGTTACTGTCATTGTTTTCCTAACACCTGCTTGAGAGTCATCACGTTGAACTGTTGTCATTGGCTACGCCGTCAATGAAACTGGGAGTAACCAGATAATGAGGCATGACAACTTGACAACTTAGTCTGATTGGGCAGGAGGACTGAAATAACCCATTGGTGGATTCTTCATCATCATGCTGAGAAAAGGCGTTCAGGTAAGCCAACGCTCCTTTTGTATGTTACAGGAAAGTTGGTCCGAAACAGTTTATGCCTTTTTGGGGACATACTTTTTCTCCCATTTCCCTTGGGACTTGGGGTATTTTACCAAGAGAAGTCCTATTCACATCCTTATTGTTACTGCAGCAGCCAAACATGGTCTTTTTTTTTTAAAGGCAAGGCTTATTTGGCCTTGTAGCTATTTTGCTTGCTCTAGGAATAATTTAGGTGTTGTTCATTTCTTTTTATTGAAGTAGTTTTAGCTGCTTCAGTTATACTTCATTTTTAATCTTTATTTTACTACTAGGAGAGCAAGTTTGATGTATAAGTTAAGACATCAGGCTAAAAACTGGGAGACTGTGATTTCTAGTCATGCCTTAGGCATGAAGCCAGTTGGATCATCCTGAGCCAGTCATTCACTCTCAAACCTGGAAAGGCAACAGCAAACCATTTCTGAAAATGCTGCCAAGAAAACATCAGGAACCTAGTCCAAGCAGGTAATAATTTACTACTGCTGATTCAATTTGTATGTCAGTTGTGATACTCTTTTTTTAGAGGTTATATGTTCAAGTAAGCATATATGTCAGAAAGCAAGTAGAGAATGTTTTAAAAAAGAGTTGTCTGATTGTTTATTATAAATCCTGCACAATTAAACTACATTAGAACCTTGAATTTCCAATTGAGAGAAAAATGAGATTTCAACAGAAGTGATGGCGATTCTTACAACATATACTCTGAACTAGGTGTGTTAAACATTTCTCAATATCACCCATATAAGAACTCAAATCAAATTACAACAACTTGTAAAATGTTTAACTTAAATGTGTAGTAGGAAAGCAATTCAGTAGCAATAAATGCTACCACTGTTGAGACAGTCCCTGTTATAGCAAAGTACACTAAAATCAGTCTTATGTTTATGCATGAGTGTTTCAGCATCCCATTAACTAAAATGAATGCAAGGCCAGATATGAAAAAGACTTGATTAAAAAGAAACTGAGTTTACCATTCAACCACTGATTATTATACCATTGACTGGAAGATTTTAGATCCAACTGGTGTGATACATTACAGTTTACTTGTAGTGACCAAGAGAAAATCTACAGTAGTAATGAAAAAAAAATAGGCTTGCTTTTATTGTAGATGTACACATTGTCTAAAACAGATGTTACTGGGATCTTTTTCAGGGCTACTTTGGAAAAACATCAATTTTGCATGAGAATAGAGAAATCAGAAAAAAGATTGGAATTTAACAAGTTTCAGCCTGAAAAAAATGACCCTACCAAAAATCTTCTTTTAAATAAAAAAAATAGATCAAAAATTGGGTGAGATTTGAAGCAGTCACATATAAGCATTCCTTCTTTCCAGATGTTCTTTTTAGCAATATTTTTTTTAAAGTCATGAAATATTGTTTGTTCAAGAATTATTGCCCTCACTGAATTGCTTTTCTTTGACCCCAGTATTATTGCAACAACATTTGATTAAAAGCACAGAATCTGCCATCATCCTATTTACCATAATAGTGTTTCTCAACACTCAACCAGCAACTTTAAGAGATGTGGACTTCAACTCCCAGAATTCCCCAGCTGGTACAGTACCATAAGATTTGTAATTCAACTATTTTTTTTTTAAAAAATATGTTTATTATATTTTTTACAAATAATGTAAGTTCAAGAAAGTAGTTGCAGTTTGAATTGAACTCTATCCGATTTCCTTTTTTTTAAAAAAAAATCAAAGATATTTTAGATATTGAGGGTTATTCCCAAAATTTAGTTAGCAGTACTTCCAAAGATGGAATTAAAGGTCTTTTCTAATAAAAGACATGCAAAGTTGTTGAAACTATTAAAATATATAATGCCAATACTTGGAAAGGATGTATGGTTTGGCAAAATTTAATAAAAGTATCTCAAATTGTAATGGGGTTGCAATTTTCAAAATTTGTTTCGTTCCACAATATTCTTGGGCTTTATAATTATTTATGAGACAGATTCTGGAATAAAATTCCTTCATTCTCATGTAATTTAAATGGGGAATTGCTCTACAACATTTTATATTCCCATTTATTTTATTTATTTATTTATTTGTTTGTTTGTTTGGACTTGTATGCCGCTCCTCTCCGGAGACTCGGAGTGGCTAACAACATATATATAAACAACAAATTACAATAAAAATCCCAAACAAGAAATATCTAAAAAATACAATAAAACACCCACTCAAATTCAACAGTCAACCACAATCATCCCCAGGCCTGCCGGCAAAGATAAGTTTTAAGATTTTTTCGGAAGGCCGGGAGAGTCGGAGAAATGCGGACTTCAGGAGGCAGTTGGTTCCAGAGGGCGGGCGCCACAACAGAGAAAGCCCTCCCCCTAGGGCCCGCCAATGACATTGTTTTGCTGACGGGACCCGGAGGAGGCCGACCCTGTGTGCTCTCACCGGTCGTAGAGAAGTATGTGGCAGAAGGTGGTCCCGTAAGTATCCTGGTCCCATGCCATGAAGGGCTTTATAGGTAATAACCAACACTTTGAATTGCGCTCGGAGACCAATAGGCAACCAATGCAGCATGTGGAGAGTTGGTGAGATGTGGGCACAATGCGGAAGGCCCACAACTGCTCGCGCAGCTGCATTTTGCACTAATTGTAGTCTCCGAACACTCTTCAAGGGTAGCCCCATGTAGAGAGCGTTGCAGTAGTCAATCCTCGAGGTGACAAGGGCATGTGTGACTGTGAGAAGAGACTCCCGATCCATATAAGGACGCAACTGGTGCACCAGGCGAAACTGTGCAAATGCCCCCCTCGCCACAGCTGACAAATGATGATCCAATGTCAGCTGTGGATCGAGGAGGACTCCCAAGTTGCGCACCTTCTCCGAGGGGTTTATAGATTCACCCCCCAGGGTAATGGAAGGACAGAATGAAGTGTCCTTGGGAGGCATCACCCACAGCCACTCTGTCTTGTCGGGGTTGAGCCTTAATCTGTTAACGCCCATCCAGACCCTCACAGCTTCCAGACACCGGCACATCACCTCAACCGCTTCACTGATATGGCCAGGAGTGGAGATGTACAGCTGAGTATCATCAGCGTACTGATGGTATCTCACTCCGTGCCGGTGGATGATCTCACCCAGTGGCTTCATGTAAATGTTAAAAAGTAGGGGGGAGAGAACCGACCCCTGAGGCACCCCACATGGGAGTAACCTAGAGGTGGACCTTCGACCCCCCACAAACACCGACTGCGACCGACCAGTGAGATAGGAGGAGAACCACCGTAACACGGTGCCCCCCCACTCCCAATCCCTCCAGCCGGCGCAGAAGGATACCATGGTCGATGGTATTGAACGCCGCTGAGAGGTCAAGAAGCACCAGGAAAGAGGACTGGCCTCTATCCCGGGCCTGCCAGAGATCATCCATCAGAGCGACCAAAGCAGTTTCGGTGGAGTAGCCGGGCCTGAACCCCGACTGCAGAGGGCCCAGATAATTGGCTTCCTCCAGAGACCGCTGGAGCTGGAGTGCCACCACCTTCTCAACAACTTTCCCCACAAAGGGAGGTTGGAGACCGGATGATAGTTGGTCAAAATTGCTGGATCCAGGGAAGGCTTCTTGAGGAGGGGGCACATAAGTGCCTCCTTTAAAAGAGCCGGAAAGGACCCCTCCCTCAAAGAAGCATTGACAATCTCCTGGATCCAGGTACGTGTCACCACCCTACTGGCCGAAACCAGCCAGGAGGGACACGGGTTCAACAAACAGGTGGCGGAACTTACAGCTCCAATGGCCCTGTCCACTTCCTCAGGTGTAACAGCCTCAAACTCGCCCCAGGTGACCAGACAAGAACATGCCCCTGTCCCCTCGACTGAATCGTTATCAGTCGACTCTGCTGCACAATTGGAGTCTAGGTCAGCCCGGATCTGAGCTACTTTGTCTGCGAAACAGTTGTTAAAGTCCTCGGCACTACCCATGACATGAACCCAAGTTGGCTGAGATTCTGATGATTCATTTGGAAACAGCAGTATATGGAAACTGACTTGGAAGTGACAAGAAATAGAAACAACTGGCAACAAATCTGAAAAATTAAATAAATTTTAGATTTTTCTACTTCTGTATATCTCCCAGTACATTTCTTACTGAAGTGATATATTATCTTTGGGTTAATAATGTTTCATGAAGTGATGATAGCAATCAACCTTTTACATTACTTAAAGTTTTTAAAACAACAGAATAACAGAGTTGGAAGGAATCTTAGAGATCTTCTAATACAACTCCCTTCTCAGGCATGAAATCCAAATAGCTGTCCAATCTTTTCTTAAAAATGCCCAGTTTTGGAAAACCCACAACTTCTAGAAGCAAGTCACTCCATTGATTAATTGTTTTAACTGTCAGGAAATTTCTCCTTAGTTCTAGGTTGCTTCTCTCTTTGATTAGTTTCCATCCATTGCTTCTTGTTCTGCCTTCAGGTGCTTTGGAGAACACCTGAGATATTGGAATACTGCTATCATTTCACCCCTAGAATTACCCCTAAAAGTAAATTCTATTTTTGGGAGGATTATACAATTGTGCTGAGAAGAAGGACCCACTGAGTTCAATGAGATGTGACTTCAGGGACGAGTTTTGTAGTCCTCCCAAATCCACACCAAATCCAAATCCACCTCAAGTTCAGACTTCTTCTCCCCAAATTCCCAACCAACCTAGCCCAGAAATGCTATAAACTTAATTCCAATTACTTTTTTAAAAAAATCAGCATATTTTGCCTTAATCTTTCTGTGAAATTTGGCACATTCTGTTTTGTTTTACATAATAAAAAAAACCAATGGTGGTTTTATTCTTTTTCAAGCAAAAACATGCACAAACTGAAAGGATAGGGCTGAAGGGATGCACTTCAACTCAAGCGTTAAGGGAGAAAAGTATTTGAAAGCAAATGAATTTTTTAAAACTTGAATTTTTGTGAACAGCTCTCTGAAAACACACTAGGCAGCTTTGGACCTAATTAGGCTTATGGAATAAAGCAAGAGCACAAGAACTGGTGTTAAAAGATGAAAAGCAAGCAACACGATAATGTTTATTAAGACTAATAAGGCTTCAGAATAAGCAAATATGGTCTGGGGATGTTTATGTTATGTGAGTAGCTCAGTTTTATTTAGGGCTGTTATTCACCAGGCTTGGAGAGAATAACTGTTCATATTCACCCTAGTATATCCAAATATCCAAAGTTATGAAAAGAATAGGGAAATAAATTCCCACTTCAAATCTGTGAAACAATCTTTATTTGCATAATACAGATTGAACTGAATCAGTTAAAGTCCTTGCAGCTTTACTTGTAGAATCTACTAAGCTTGGTTAGTATTAATCACGGTTTGGTAGTTTTGTAGCATATGTGTTTAGTGAATTCGGTCTATGCACTGAGTTTATTATTATTATTATTATTTATTAAATTTCTATACCGCCCCTCTCCCGAAGGACTCGGGGCGGTTTACAGCCTTAAAATTTTAAAAAACATATAAATGTACAAAATTAAAATATTTAAAAATAAATTAAACAAATTAGGCCATAAAATCTATAAAACCCAATATATACAAATCCTAAAATCCTAAAAATTACAAAAATCCTAAAAATTAGACAATCCCCCTAAAACATTTTCACCCAGTTGGAGCCAGAGCTTCTATGCCAGGCCGGCCTGTTGAAAAAGGAAAGTTTTCAGTTCCCGACGGAAGGTGCGTAAGTCCGTCATCGTACGGAGTTCGGGGGGGGAGCTCGTTCCAAAACGTTGGAGCTCCCACAGAGAAGGCTCTCCCCCTGGGGGTCGCCAGTCGACATTGTCTGGCCGACGGCACCCTGAGGAGGCCCTCTCTGTGGGAGCGTACCGGACGGCGGGAGGTATTTGCTAGCAGTAAGCGGTCCTGTAAGTATCCGGGTCCGATGCCATGGAGCGCTTTAAAGGTGGTCACTAACACCTTGAACCGCACCCGGAAGACCACCGGCAACCAGTGCAGCTCGCGCAGGAGCGGTGTTACATGGGAGCACCACGACGCTCCTGTCACTACCCGCGCGGCCGCATTCTGGGCCAGCTGAAGCCTCCGGGTGCACCTCAAGGGGAGCCCCATGTAGAGAGCATTACAATAGTCCAGCCTGGAAGTGACGAAGGCATGAGTAACTGTGCATAGCGAGTCCCGGTCTAGGAAGGGACGCAACTGGCGTACCAGGCGAACCTGATAGAACATCCTCCCGGCCACGGCCGCCAGATGGTCCTCTAAAGATAGCCGTGAATCCAGGAGGACTCCCAAATTGTGAACCCTTTCTGCGGGGGCCACTGTTTCGCCCCCAACAGACAACAAAGGAGTCAATTGACTAAACCGGGACGACGGTAGCCACAGCCACTCGGTCTTGGAAGGGTTGAGCTTGAGTCCATTCTTCCCCATCCAGACCCGCACGGCCTCCAGGCATTGGGTCAGCACGGCAAGAGCATCGTTGGGGTGGTTCGGCGTGGAAATGTACAGCTGAGTATCATCAGCGTACAGATGGTACTCCACACCAAAACCACGGATGATCTCACCCAGCGGTTTTACATAAATGTTGAACAGTAGGGGCGAGAGGACCGACCCCTGAGGTACCCCACATACAAGGGGTCTCGGGGTCGACCTCTGACCCCCTGTCAACACAGACTGCATCCGGCCGGAGAGGAAGGAGGCGAACCACCGCAAAACAGTGCCCCCTATACCTAACCCCTCCAACCGTTGCAGCATGATACCATGATCGATGGTATCAAAAGCCACTGAGAGGTCCAATAGCACCAGAGCAGAGGAACAACCTCTGTCCCGGGCCCGCCAGAGGTCATCCACCAACGCGACCAATGCTGTTTCCATGCTATAGCCAGGCCTGAAGCCCGACTGGTGTGGATCCAAGTATAACGATTCCTCCAGGTGTCGTGGGAACTGTCTGGCAACCACGCTCTCGACAACCTTCGCAAGAAAGCGAAGGTTGGAGACAGGACGATAATTTGATAAAACAGCTGGATCCAGGGTAGGCTTCTTAAGGAGGGGCCTCACTACCGCCTCTTTCAAGGCGGTAGGGAAGACACCCTCACTTAAAGAAGCATTAATAATTACCTGGAACCAGCCTCGTACCACCTCCCGGGATGCCAGCACCAGCCAGGAGGGGCACGGGTCCAATGAACAAGTGGTCGCCCTAAGTCCCCCAAACAACCTGTCCACGTCCTTGGAAGTCACGGGGTCAAACTCAGCCCAGATAACAGTCTCAAGACCGGACTCCGTCTCTCCCACTGGACACACCCAGTTGAAATCAAAGCCTTCCCGTATCTGAGCGATTTTATCATGCAGATATTTTCCGAAATCCTCAGCTCTACCCTCTAAGGGGTCTCCTCTCACCTCCTGATGAAGGAGGGAGCGGGTCACCCTAAACAAGGAGGCTGGGCGGTTATCTGATGACGCGATAAGAGCAGTGAAGTAAGAACACTTCTCTGCTTTTATCGCCGCTAGGTAGGACCTAATATGGTCTCTTACCAGTGTTCGGTCAGATTCGGCAAGGCTCGATCTCCAACTGCTCTCTAGGCGACTTTTCCGGCGTTTCATCTCTCTCAGCCCCTCATTATACCAAGGGGCCGATCGAGACGCACGCCGAATCAGAGGCCGCAAAGGCACGACCCGGTCCAGAGCGCCGGCCGCAGCCCTATCCCAGGCTGCCGTCAGCTCCTCGACCGAGTCGTGTATCCGAACCTCAGGAATTGGCCCAAGCTCTGCCTGGAATCGCTCGGGCTCCATCAGCCGCCTGGGGCGGTACCATCTCACCGGTTCCGCCTCCCTGCGGTGGGGTGCAACGGTCAGAAAGTCCAGGCGTAGGAGAGAGTGATCAGACCATGACAGGGGTTCAATGACTATATCCCCTATATTCTGACCACTCAGCCACTGTCCAGAGACAAAAACCAGGTCAAGCGTGTTCCCCCCTGTGTGTGGGGGGCCTTGAATTACCTGGGCCAGGTCCATGGCTGTCATGGAAGCCATGAACTCCCGAGCCTCACCGGACACCCCGCCCACGGACGGCAGGTTGAAGTCACCCATAACTATCAGCCTAGGGACCTCAACCACCACCGCGGCGATAACGTCCAGGAGCTTGGGTAGGGAGGTTGATACGTGGCAGGGAGCCAAGTACGTAATCAACACCGCCCTTGGGCCCCCAAGGTCCCACTTCACCAGGAGGGATTCACAGCCCGCCGTCTGAGGAACAGTGACCTCCCTCGGCCTAAAATCTTCCCTAATCACGACCGTAATTACATAAAATATATTGTGGGCACCAACCAGTTGGTGATAGAATCAGTGGCTGGATCAGTCTTAAATAAATTTAATGCTACTTTGTATATCTAAATGACAAGCCAGACAGATGCTATGGGTTGCATTTTTAATCTCCAATATCTTCAATAAGTATGGATATCTGAAATGAGGGGTTCTTTACATTAAAGATATGTTTACATGAAAAGACTTTCTTGAGTTCTTAAATATTTAATATATAGTACTGGGTTTCTGGGAAGTCTACACATGGAAAGATTTATACATTGAGTTCTCCGGAATAGGGCGGCATAGAAATTAAATTAATAATAATAATAATAATAATAATAATGTCTCTGCCATAGTTGCTTATATTACTGTCAGGTTTAATGAAAGGGAAATCTCTTAGAAGGTCCTTACAGATCTTTTCTATATGGATTATTCCTCTCACCAGATGCCAGAAGCTTTAGTGATTTTATGTGAATGCTAAATTTCCATACAATTCAAGGCACAAAGTCATATTAACAACAACAACAATAATAATAATAATAATAAAGTTGAAAAGGACCTTGGAGATCTTCTAGTCCAACCCCTTGCTCAGGCAGGAAACCCTATACCATTTCAGACAAATAGCTGTCCAGTCTCTTCTTAAAAACTTCCAGTATTGGAGCATGCACAACTTCTGGAGGCAGAAGTTCTAATTGTTCTAACTGTCAGGAATTTTCTCCTTCGTTCTAGGTTGATTTTCTCCTTGGTTAGTTTCCATCCATTGCTTCTTGTCTTGCTTTCAGGTGCTTTGGAGAATAGCTTGACTCCCTCTTTTTTTGTGGCAACCCCTGAGACACTGCTATCATGTCACCCCTCGTCCTTCTCTTCATTAAACTAGGCATATCCAATTCCAGCAATCGTTCTTTATATGTTTTAGCCTCCAGTCCTCTGATCATCTTTGTTGCTCTTCTCTGTACTCTTTATAGAGTCTCAACATCTTTTTTACATCATGGTGTCCAAAACTGGATGCAGTATTCCAAGCGTGGCCTTACCATGGCATTGTAAAGTGATATTAACACTTCACGTGATCTTGATTCTATCCCTCTGTTAATGCAGCCTAGCTCTGTGTTGGCCTTTTTGGCAGCTGCAGCACACTGCTGGCTCATATTTAGGTGATTGTCCTCTAGGACTCCAAGATCCCTCTCACAGTTGCTACTATTGGGCAAAGTATCACCTATACTATACATTTGGTTTTTCTTGCTTAAATGTAGAACCTTACTTTTTCATACTTATTAAAATTATTTATTTTTGTTTAGCTCAGAAAATAAAGAAACATTGAAAGCTGTAAATATCTTATTAATATATATTAAAAAGATATTTCCTGCTTTCCCAGATTCATTTTACCTTTCACATTGAGTATCTTTCTATCTGAATACAACCTCAGAGTAGAAAGACTGCATCTCTGACCATAGGGCAGGCAAGAGGAAAAGAAGGTGCATTCTGTTTTTCCTGCAGAATGGAAACTGAATGTAACAGTGTGTGACTATGAAAATAACCCGGATAATGGTAACCATGCTTGTTTAATCTTACTATATTAATAAATACTCTTTAAGTGTGGGCTATAGATCTATCCTAAATAAAAAAGGAGACTTACTGACATTTAAGCAATACAGCATTTTTCTTTCAAAAATTAAAATACTGCTATTCTCATGTCTAGTATTGGGGGCAAGGAATAGTGTGAGTTATTTATCTATTATTCATTATTTATTCAATCATTTGTCTTTTCACCCAAAATGACATTTAAAACTGTTGACAATAATAAAATAAACTAAAACTAACTAAACACAGTAGGGAACAAAATGTATTGCTAAAAAAACTGGCATCAAAAATTGTTGACAATAATAAAAGAAAGAAAACTAAAAAAAAAGCTCTGTTCACACTTTTCATCAAATAAAATCAGACTTCAAATTCCCTAGTGCCATATAGATGCTCAATTGCCAATTCACCTGAGAACTTATGAATATTAATTTCTCAACTGATCTGGCTAAGATTTGAAATTGCTGGGACATAGTTATATAAAGCCAGCGTTATAAAAATGTGGTTCTTTGGAAAGAAAACAACGGCAGGATTTGAAACTTTTCTTGGCAAGCTTTACATAAGAACATAAGAACATAAGAAGAGCCATGCTGAATCAGGCCAAAGCCCATCGAGTCCAGCATTCTGTGTCACACAGTGGCCCACCAAATGTACATGGGGATCTTGAGCAGAAAGAGAAGGCAAAACCCTCCCTTTCCCTTGACCCCCAACAAATGGTACTCAAGGGAATCCTGCCTGCCTCAACCAACATAGAGGCGGCACATGGACATCCATTTTAATAACCACCGATACACTTTGTATCCATGAATCTATCTAGCCCTGCCTTGAAGCTGTCAAGGCTGACAACTGTCACGACCCCTTCAGGAAGTGAATTCCATAAATCAACGACCCTCTGGGTGAAGAAATATTTCCCTTTATTTGTCCTCACTTTCCTAGCTATGAGCTTTAGGGAGTGCCCCCTTGTCCTGGTATTGTGTGATAGAGAAAAGAATTTTTCTCTATCCACCTTTTCTATCCCATGCATGATTTTATACACTTCAATCAAGTCACCCCTTAAATGCCGTCTTTCAAGGCTGAAGAGACCAAGGCGTTGCAATCTGGTTTCATAAGGGAGGCGCTCCATTTCCTTGATCATTCTTGTTGCCCTTTTTTGCACCTTTTCCAGTTCCATTATATCCTTCTTGAGGTGCGGTGACCAGAACTGTACACAGTACTCCAAGTGTGGTCTCACCATCGATTTGTACAGAGGCAATACAACACTTGCTGACTTGTTTTCGATTCCCTTCCTAATCATGCCAAGCATGGAATTTGCTTTTTTTACTGCTGCTGCGCATTGGGTTGACATCTTCATCGAGCTGTCCACCAAAACCCCAAGATCCCTTTCTTGGGTTGTCTCAGAAAGTTTGGTCCCCATCAGTTGGTAAGTATAATTGGGGTTCTTTGCCCCAATGTGCATAACTTTGCACTTGTTTAGGTTAAAATGCATTTGCCACTTTGTTGCCCACTCACACAATTTCGAGAGATCCTTCTGGAGCTCCTGACAATCAGTTTCACTTTTCACAACCCGGAATAATTTAGTGTCATCAGCAAACTTGGCTACCTCACTATTAACTTCTACATCCAGATCATTGATGAATAAATTAAAAAGTAAAGGTCCCAAAACTGAACCTTGGGGTACACCACTTCTCACTTCTTTCCATCCGGAGAATTGTCCATTTATTGCCACCCTTTGCTTCCTACAATTTAGCCAGTTACCAATCCAGGACAAGACCTGTCCTCTAATTCCATGGCTGGAGAGCTTTTTTAGGAGCCTTTGGTGAGGAACTTTGTCAAAAGCCTTTTGAAAGTCAAGATATACAATAGCTTTGTTGAACAAGATTTCCTTAACAGATATTTTCTAATGTATACCTATTTTTTTTATTTTATGGAACACTGTCTTTCAAGACGGTTTACAGGTTGACCCAAAATAACCCCAGTAGTTAAATTAGTAAATTTTGTGAAATACAAAGTATTTCTGTAGGTTTTTCCTGGAAATAAGTGTGTTAAATTGCTATTATATTTTTTTCTAAACCTGAGAAAGAGTATTATCTGTCATCCATTTGAGCTAATGATAAGGACATTTGCCAATAATTCTTGTTAAATATAAATTGCATTTTATGGGATGTTTAGCAAGTGAGAAAAATAAAGCAGGTGAAGGGAATAGATGTGTAGTAGGAGTAGCAGAACCTGAGGGTGGAGTTAAAAGTGGGATCAGCCCAGAATCCCTCCGTAACCCCAAGCAAACTAATTCCAATCCCTTGAATTCTGTTGATCTTCTTTCAGCTCCAGCCCCAGTTCTGCCACTCCTTCTACAGGATGATTTGGATGAACATGAGTAAAGAGATTACAATATTGTTTTCATAAATTTTATTTTAAAAAAAGCTTCTGTACTAGAGTCATTTGTCCATTCTATTGAGCAAATATTTGAGATACACTGCTGGGCATCATCTATATTTTGATGATACCTGATTTCATGTTGTTGGATCACCTCATTCCATGGACATGTTTTAAAAAAGATGGGGAAAAAGATCATACATAAGGAAACTGACGAAGCAAGGGCCTTGAACTCTATTTCTTTCCCACTACATTCAGAGATGTAGAGCCAGCCACACAGAAAGGAGAATCATTGTCATGCTGTCCATAATGGCATTGGTAAGAACTTGCTGCTTTTATCAAAATAAGGGGAGCACTATGCAACACTTTGAAAGCTCCACCACTTTTATACGAGCATGCAGGAAAAGCTATGAAAGGTAATACTACAATGCTGCTTTCATCATTAGGATCCCATTGTCTCTCTGAGAATACGATTACCACCAGTCTCAGGCCTTCAGATTGTCCAGATATTCCATGATCAATGGTATCAAAAGCTGGTAAGAGGTACAGGACCAGGAGGGTCTTGCTGCCTGTTTCCTAGCCCTGCAAGCGTCATCTACAAGAATGATCAAGGCCATTTCAGTCCTTAATTGTGGCTGAAAAGGATAGCGATAACCCATTTCTTCCTAAGCTTTAACTGGCTACATTCTCCACATAACCCAAAAAAGGGAGGTTGCAAACCAGTCAGAAATAATCCAACCCTGATGTGTCTAGTGATAGCTTCTTGAACAGAGAGATGTATCTCTGTCTCCTTCAAATCAAGTAGAATCAAAAATAAATTCACTACAGTTTGATTCCAGCTGCATGTTACCATCCAAGCAGACTTGACCAGCCAGGATATAAATGTGGCTCTTCTGAAGTCCCAAAAACTCTGTCAACTTCTTGAGACTCATAGTTTCAAACTTCCCGGATAACAAGTCAAAAACCTACCTCAGCCAACTCAATGGAATCTCTCCAGTCAGAGGCCAATACAAAATGGATTTGAGCAATATTATCCATTATATATCTAAAATATTCATCACAGTGACCATTAAGATATTTTTCATTCTCCTTCTTCCCAAACTGGGACAAATTAACCATTCAAAAATGCCAGCAATTTGGAAATACAATAAGAGCAGGCAAATGATTACATTTGGTTACTCTTATTGCCATAATGTAGATATTACTATAGATTTATGTTCATATTCTGTTGGTCTCACTACTAATCTTCTACAATAATATGGCACAAATTAGATTTTTGACAGGTTTTCTTTTCTCAGATTGTCCAAGCAAAAACCAACACAAACACTCAGATTTATACTATTTACAAACAGATTATAAATGAGTGGCACGATGGCCCAGTAATGAAGGTTGAGAGTTCAATCCTAGGTAGCAGCTAATGTTTCTCTCCTAGAATAATAATAATAAAAAAAATCTGCTGTGAACTCCACATGGTATCAGGAAGGGCATCCAGCCAGTAAACATTCAGCTCCATCCAGTCGCCCCAACTCTACCTCGAATTAAGGGATTATAGGGTTGTACAAAATCAGTTATAAACAGATTATAATTGGCACTATAGAAACCTTTGTTATGAGTTTTTCCCACATAGCCTTTCCAGCAGTTTTCAGCAATTTTAAAATGTATGCATTTCAAATCCCAGAATCCTCCAGCCAGCATATATTCAATTACTTATAATTTTTTTAAAATTAAAACTTCGATAATGTGCTACAATTCTATCATTCAAACAGCAGGAAGCTTTTTGTGTTCAGTTTCAGAAACAATCAAATATATACACAGCTTTTCTATAGTTCCTGGAAGAATCAAAAGGGCAGTAAGAGAAGCCAAAAAATGTTTTTGCTGTATTTTAGTATTGGAGAAGCTCATGATGCAATTTCATAGAAAAACTCCAGATATGTGACTCTCAAACACTTCAATCATCTGAAACAGGAGTGTCCATGGGATGGTGTAAAAAAAACCAAGATGGCAGCTGCAACTGTTCAGTTGAATCCTATCCCATTTTTTTTGTAGAGCCCTGCAATCTCCCAAGTTTTTGCTGTGGCATAGTGAGCAAGTTTTCGAGCCTGTGACTTGAATAGAATAGGAAACAAACCAAAGCAAAGAAAGACAAATCTCATTGGGTATTCTTAATAGAATTATTTTAAACCACACCATACAAAGAACAAAGCTGTCCAAACTGGCAAAAAGTCTTGGTCCAGTCTCCTTCAGCTGCATTGGTTCCATTGATGACCTACTTCTTAAGTTACTTGGACCAGACCTCCTTGAAATGTGGGAATATCCACAGCTGACACATATACAAAAACAGCAGAGATAACATGGTGCCTTGCCCACAAGGGTGAGTTTTGATACACTGAACAGTGCTGCTGAATTGTTCTTACATGATGCAGCTGTTCCAATTTTCCTATTACTGATATGAAACAAAATAATAGAGGAGCCCATATTTTTCTCCACCATTCTATAACCATCAGGAATAGTGGGGCAACTTCTAAATAGATGTTTGCACCACTCTGGAATCACTGGAATTTTCATATCACTTTATTGATTTGGCAGCCAGGGTACATTTGCATGGTGTTGTTATTGCTGCTGTCATTGTTGGTGTATGTTAAAAAAAAACTAAAGAAAGATAGAGCAACAGGCAGAAGCTATGTGACTATAGCTTTTTTAGCTCCTCTATGACTGGGACATGATCGTTCTATTTCTTGGGGAAGACAAAAGTTAAGAAATTGATTAATTTTACATTTGATTTATTTTATGTTAATGTCTGTTCTATAGATCTGAGATGTTTTGATAATGTACACACTTGGGATCTCTCCATGGATCTGAAGGCATCTGTTTCTCTTTTCTGTATTGTATAAAATCAATTAAACTTCTATGATGACATTTATAATAGCTCATAATAATAAAAACGGCTCAATGGTACATGAAACAGTCAGGCTGATATAAAATTCTCATGCAGAAATTGAAGTGACAGCTCCTTCTGCAAAGGCTGTAGAACTTTATTTTAATACATTTATATTCAGTTTTAGAAAGCCTATACAGAAGGGATTTGTTGTAAGAGATGAATAGGTTACCTTAAAAAAAAATCCTATTTCTGTATTTCCAATCAAACAATAAGAAAGGTTTTCTGCTAAAATATTGTCATCTATCCCAAATGATTTTTAAAAATAATGAGAAAATCCATATTCACCAGCAGTCTAACGGGTACAAAATACTGAAGCTGTCAAAGTGTATTTGCACTTACTGAAAGAAATTCACAGTAAAATGTTATATCATTATTTTTTCCATTGTTAAATAAATTTAATAACACTTAATAGATGATAATCATAATATTACAGATTTGACTATCTTTCTCAAGATTTTAACATAAAATGAAAAAATACATTAACAGAAGGGCAGATTATAATTATATGCACTTAAAAGTGATTTCAGTCCACAGATGAGTACATAAACATATGTGTGCAATAGGCCTGCATAGACAGAAGCAAGGTGAAATAAAAGTTTGGAATGAGAAGTTTCAGAAGACCTCTCCCACATTAAAAGTAAAGGATTAAAGGCAGAACATTAAAAATAGGTTATAGCTATCTTTTTTTTTCACACAAGGGAAAGATCCTAAGATCATTCTGCTTCATTATTTCATTTCTCTCTGCTTAATGTCGCACAAGTACATCAAAATCTGTCCCTGTAAGCTCCATTCTTTTTTTCCCATTGGAAGGATGAAACCATATTACATCTGCTCACTAAAGTGGGGAATGTGACATCTGCTAGAGATTTTGCCTCTGGTCATCATTGCTAAGTTCTTTGGATGCCATTGATAGGTATATGATAATACTTTAAAAGTTGACTTGCTGGAAGAAAAAAAATCAGAAGGAAAACTTGCTGTCTATAGTGAATGAGATGATATCTTCTACTAGCACATTGCTTAAGCTGAAAAGATGTATACTGAAATGTCGTAAATTTACAATTGCTTGTAATGATGGTACTGATAGTAAGAGTAATAAACGTTTTTCAGATATTAGGAAAATAGTGGCAATGTTGGAGGCTGCCACTTTTTAATGAATTTTAGAATATTATAAAGATGGAGATCTGAGGGTTAGACAAATCTATAGATAATAGTGTGTACATATTCAAATATGACACATCACACTAAGCTCATATTGGATCCAGCTCCAATTTCATGAATGAATACAATTAAAAAAAACTAGATTTGTCAAAGATAATGAAATGACAATTGTTTTTATATTGTATGCATTTCTGCATTTAATTTCTCAATGGAGCTGTTAAAATTGATATTTTTATTAGTTTTTTATTGGTTTTTTCCTTGTTCCAGTTTCTGTCAGCCTTCCAAATCTTTGTGCTTTCTGAGCATTTTGGAACTATAACTGCTGGGAAAATTTGGTTGCTGTTTCTATGCTTGGATTTCAGGGTTAGTCAGGTGGAACATTAACTGGGGAAAGGAGGAGGAGGAGGAGGAGGAGGAGGAGGGGATGGGGAAGGAGGAAGAGAAGGGAGAAGGATGGAGGAACGGGAGGAGGAAGAGGAGGAGAAAGAAAAGGAGGAAGAGGAGGAAGAGGAGGAGGAAGAGGGAAGGGGAAGGAAGACGAGGGGGAGAGGGGAAGGGGAAGGAGGAGGAGGAGGGGAAAAGGGGGAGAAATAGAAGAGGAGGAAGAGGGCAGGAGGAGGAGAAGGAGGAGGAGGAGGAGAAGAAGAAGAAGAAGAAGAAGAAGAAGAAGAAGAAGAAGAAGAAGAAGAAGAAGAAGAAGAAGAAGAAGAAGAAGAAGAAGAAGAAGAAGAAGGAAGAATCATCATTCCATGTTTGTAGCATATAGAAATCTCAAAATAAAGTACAAACATGCATACATGCCACATTAGCAATTATTTATATATCAGCATTCTGCATAAATCTGGATTTCCACCAGGTGTTAGTTTTAGGCTGTTCCTTGCAGCAATCTTCTGTACTGATTATCCAGATTTTGCATCACATTTATGGTTAATTTAGTAAGGACTCATGAGTAAAGTCAACAGATATATCATTGACAATAGCATGATTCCTTTATAGCTTACAATTGTCCAACAACAAAGTCAGTTTAAGCTTATTCAACTCCAGGGCTTTTTTTCTCATAGAACGTCCAAAACGGAGTTCCGGCACCTTTTTTGGATGGAACCTTGTAGGGTAGGCAAGACAGGTTGTATGACGTGTGTGAGTTTCGGCACTTTTTTTTTTTTTTTTTTAGAAAAAAAGCATTGTTCAACTCTATTTCTATAGTTTATCCCTGATTTCATCCAACAATTCCTCAGGGTTAGAATCAGGGTCTCATATTACTTTTAAGTTGGGAAGATAAGAAAAAGAGGCACATATGCCATAAATGCAAAACAGACTTTTATTATTCTGTACAAAACTAGTTCAAATAGCTTTTTAATATTGCCACAGCATTCTGCTATAATCTAGCAATTATATAGTTGCTTAATAGGAAACACTAATGTTAAAAATTAATAAGGCAGGCTTCATTCATTTATAATGCAGCACAGAAATGTCTTAAAACCTTTAAAATGTTAGTAGTTGGATTTCTTGTGTGTATTGAGATGGAGGTGATGAAAAAGTAAAATCTTTATTTTTCATCGCAAAGGATTTTAGGATCCTATGGAATAAGGGTTTCCAGCTACTGTATTGCTATACTGTATTGCAGAAATCTATGCTAAGCAAGATAATAAAAGGATCTGAATGAAGCACAGACCCAAAGGCCATGGCCATAATAATTACACTTGAAATGTATGATTACTTTACACTTCAAGCTATTATTACAAATGTGTTTCAGAATGATGTGATTATCAGCAGGTGGTGTTGTGGTATAATTATTTCAAAACTCAAGTTGTCTCAGTACTGTGAGGTATAAGTGTAACATAATAAATCTGATTCTTACATTGAATTTATATTCTGAGTGTACAGTCTCTGGGCCACACAGTACCTAGCTCTCTTTAAATTCCTAAATTTAACTGATCTATTTGATAAGAATAATTCATGATTTTTTTTCACCATCTGCACATGAAAATGTTCTAACTGACTGGGTTGGACTTCTCCATCTCCTCCTTCTTATCATGTAATCTATTTAATTCTAATGTTCACCTACTGAAGCGTATATTTAGAATCTAAATTTGTGTTACTTGGAGCAGTTGCTGGCAATAATGAAAGTCTTTCCTTTTCCTGTTGTTTCTATATCAGCCACATGGCACTGGGACTTGTGGTATAATATTGGATGTAAGCAACTGGTTCAGCCATGGATTTTTATAAGGAAGAAAACAAAGCCTTGTGACAATTTCAAAATTCGTACTCTAGGTAAGATCCCAGTTAATCAGATTTTAGATTATATAATCTCATACATGCTTTATAAATACAGGTAAGAGAAGAAAAAGAATCAACAGAAATTCTCTCTTATTTGTTAATCCTGTAAGTTGCTTTGGGCAGCACAGAACTGATATGGCTATTTCTTGTTGATTCTTTCCTTGACTGACTACCATTTCCAATAGCCTCTGAAACCAATGGAACTAATGCCAAAAAGATGACACAATGGTATAATCATGCAAATGGCATAATTATGTATCTGTATTAGTAGGTCTGATGCAAACATCTAAGTCAGCGGTTCTCAACCTTTTTCAGGCGGTGACCCCGACCCGCACCACGCATGCGCAGTGCTACCCCCTGCGCCGCGCATGCATGGTGCTGCCCCCTGCACCGCGCATGCGTGATGCTGCCCCCTGTGCTGGCCAAGGCGTAGGCCGCCACCCATTCGGGGCAGGGGCAGGCAGCCCAGGTGCTCAGGTGCTGCCGGCCTCCCACCTCCCACCCCTGGCCCTCTTTTACTTACAGTTTTAGTAGTTGCTCAGCAGGGAGAGGTGGAAACTTCCGGAGACCTCGCCTTCGCTGCAGACAACTTGCAGCATCGTTTGCAGACTGGGACTTTTGGCGGGCTCAGCAGGGCGGAGACAGCCTGGACAATTCCTATTGGCTTTTGAAAGCCAATAGAATTAGACTCTATTCAAGAGAGTCTATTCTATTGGCTTTCAAAAGCCAATAGAATAAGAGGGAGTAGCACAGCTAAGGAAAAGGGGGGAAATGGCGGACTGCGTTGTTTGGCGACCCACGTGAAATGGTTGTTCGACCCCAAATGGGGTCGCGACCCACAATGGGGTCGCGACCCACAGGTTGAGAATTGCTGATCTAAGTCATAACACTTCTGTGATTGTTGTCATGTATGCTCATCATTTGCCCTACTTGTTCTTAACCCATGATACCCGTGACTGTTTTCCTATTAATAATTTATACTGTCTGCATAACATCATCCAACTATGCTATAGGTCTCTACTGGGACACTAACTTATCTACAGAAAATCGATTAGATGTTTGAATTTGGCTCAGTTAGCTTAACCACATGACTTGGGCTGTTTGGTTTAAACGCTAGTCAATTAACTTGATCAATTAATCTCTTTCATTAATGCACATTGGTATTCTTAACATGTGATGGGAATGCACCACTCATTCATGTGCAAATCATATCAATACTATCAGAATTTACTTCTAAGCAGATATTCATAAGCTAGACTGTCAACTTAGAAAAAAATTATTATAATATATTCTACTGGCATTAAAACACTGTTTACCATTTTCATCTCATATTTAATTCCAGACTGTTTACTTTTTAATATGTACATATGCACTTACAGGTTTTACTAAGGGAACAATGTGATCAATAAAGGAAATAATATAATAAATTAGTACATTTTCCATATGTTGTGAAAATACAGAGAGAAAGTTGATTAGATATAATGGAGTATCCAGTCCCTTTACATCAGAAATCAGTTACATGGAGTTAAAGAGGCTACATGCTAATATCTATAATATTAAGCATTTAGATGAGTTTTGAAAACTAGTAGGTGGGAAATTTAAGATGTTAATTAGAAAAAAATTATAAAATTACTAGAGACCACGGAGATAACAACTAGATGTTACATTCACTGAAAGAGTTTTTTGTATTACAGTTGATAAGTTACAGGCATTCTGTCCCTTTGCTATACTCGCCTAGGAAATGAAAGTAATTTATCTTATGATTAGATTGTAGTAAGCCATAGAAAGCACAGATCCAATTACTGAGGGAAAACCTTTCTACATTCCAGCTTAGATTTACAAGGTTATACATCAAAGGAAAGTAAAATACAGCAAATTAAAGTACCATATTACTTAGCTAGTACAACAGCACTACAAAATCCAGAGCCCATGTTGCTTGGTCCTCAGTCCTCAGGAACTACATGCCTCTTTCTTGATGGGACCTGACAAACACAAATCTTTAGTAATAGATTTGCTACCTCATCCTATTATATTTAATGTTGTTTGAAAGTTTCTGAAATTTTACAAAGTCCACCCATGGGAAGAAATTTTTGTGTCAAAGATTGGAGCTGAAAAAATTATAGCAACTGCCAGGGGAATATTTTTCACCCACAAATTCTTCTCTTTGTTGATTGGGGCAACTGTTCCACAAGCAAAATAGTCAAGTCTATCCCCCATCATTTCATATTTTGCTAAAGAAAGAAAAGAACATTTCCTCATCCAAAAGTGTCTTAAGATTTGTCAGTACAACAAGATGTTATGCAAATAATTTCTAATTCTCAACTGAATTTGCTCAATGAAAGCAGAGCTGAAATAAACCAGCACCAAGAAAAATACAAAATAAAATAAAGTTTCTTAAGTTTTTGAATTTCCAATTTCTTCAATGGTAATTTTCATAAGCAAGTGTATAATAAAAGCCTGTCCCTTTGTTTCATAGTGTGACATTTTCTGTATAATATCTTCTTGCAAAATACAAAGCAGTTATATGTTGTTTTAAATCCACTGAATGATATGTCTGTATTTCACAAGACTCTTTGGGTTAATTGCTGACTTTAAAATATTGCAGTTTATTTTTCATCTGTTTGATAAATTAAGCAATTCTTTAAAGATCTATCTTTTCTCCAATATTTCATCAAACTCTTTTTTGGGATCAGATGAGTTTTACTCAGGATTTGGGATGTGATCAGGGCTTTAAAATGCTATTTTTCTTTATAGGTTTCCTTGGAAACATTGCTTCAGTAAGCAAAACAGAAAACTGTTTAGATGCTTCCCACTTGAGCAGGACCAGGGTCAACTCTATTATTATTTCACATTATTATTAATCAGATAATTTAAAAAGGAATGCTTTAAAGTTTACCTTTACTCATCTTCTTCCTTTCTTTCTATAGAAGATTTAATACAAGTAATAAAATCCAAAATATAGGGATCTTTTTACATTGGTTTGCTCCAACATGATGGAACAAGTTTTCTTATAAACATGTACTGATTAAAATAAAGCTTGTATATTTCACATTTTTCTTTTTTGGCACCTTAGATGTGTTGTCCATTTTTAAGCAACTCTGATTAATTTCAATTTTTGTTCAATATGAATAATTCATGATCCAAATGTGCTTTTGGATTCTAGTTTGTTCACTCAAATAATTCATGCAAAGTTACCAGATCTGGGCTGCAAAAATCCCAATTGCAACTGTCACTAGTTAGCCACAAAGAGATGTAGAAAGCCCTTATTTATTTGTTGCTATCACATCATACCAGCCCTAAAGTGTTAGATGCCAACAGCTAATAGGTTGATCCAAGCCTCGTGAAACAGAGAGCAGATGCAAAGAGAAGTCATAAATTGTTATTGTAAAACTCAATATTTCTGTTTAATTTTGCAAATTAAACAGTTGATTCCCTTATAGATAAGTGTCAGGAAGTTCTCTTCAAATAATACAGCTCTTAAACTTCTGTTCTTTAATCTAGCTATTAACTCTGCAGATTCCTGTTTGACATATTCTATCTGGTTTTTTAAAAGTCATTTTTATTTGTATGACCAGTATGCTATATACATTAGCCTTCAATTGCCAATTGCAACTGTTATTGTTGCTACTACACCGTTCTTATTTAAAATAATTGTGGTTTCCAATGTTCTTTGGCTTTGTCAGCCATTTCTTTGGAAAGAAATCCGATTATTGGTAGAGAAATGAAAAAGAAGGTACAAAAAGAGGATAGGAAATGGCAATGGAGATAATAAATTTTTTATTGGCATCACTACCTGCCACTCTAGTATGAACAGAACATTTTAACTCAGCAGTAGGGAAAGGCTTTTGCACAGATAAGAAGGCATTCCACGGAAGAACGATTGCACTGAGCAGTCTACAAGTGTACACAAGATCCCTGATTTTCTGCAAGGGTGAAGGGGAGATTAAAAAACTAGCAAGATGGTGGGTGCAACATCAGAATAGAAGCCCCGCCTCATCTGCATAGCACGTACATATGTACAAAAGGGCGGAGCTTCAGCTGGAACACTGTGTTCTCCATTTATAGATATGATTTTGATTCATCTTCAAAGAGACCAGTCTATACAACTGCCATCCCAGGCCTACATATCTTACCCCAAAACTCTGGTTGCCCCAAAAACAGAATCGCTGCTAAATTGTCTATAGCTTCAAATCTGCCTGAAGGGGAAACCCCAGTCTTGTGAACCTCAAGTAATGTTGGGATTGCAACTTCCACAATACTCAATGAAATTAGAAAAAAAACATAATATTTTAAAATTCCCACAACAATGTCTTCCACACAATTGTTCCCATATTAGGGAGAAAAGTAGATGATAATAGACATTATCTAGATAAAAGGCAAACATATGAAGAAATCAAAAGGAAAACAAAATTTAAGAAGTATGTGTATCTCTGGGTGGGAGGAGAAAGAAAATACGTTCAGTCTTCAAAGTTCCCAGAAACAAAAACCCACAATGAATTTTTACATAGTTTTTGAAGATAAGGTTAGCCTTTTCTACTCTCCTCTATACTTATCAGTTCATGCTTTCAAAGTCTCCTTTAAACCTTACTAAATTATTGATATTAGGAGGTCACCCTCTTTTATATTTTGCTAGTAAATATTTTATTAGTTAGCTGGGATTTGAAGAGGAATGAAGATCAGCATTAGTATTCCTCTGTGATAGTTGGTCTATATGTTTTCCATGACAGCAATATGGGGGGGAAAATCTCCTAAATCTAGAAATACCTATTAGACCTATCCATTAGACTCATATATCTAAATATCTTCAATTTGTTCTGTAGGATGATTTAGGCTTGCAGACATTCCAGCAAGCTGCTTATGAGACTATATACCAGACCAACGATGTGGTCAGTTACTGTGGGAATACAGAGAGATGGAAAATATCTGTCTAGCACTGGAAAATGCCTCCAACAACAACAACAACAACAAAAGAGAGTCTTCTGCAAGGGGCTTTGATCCAATGGAAGCTCAGTGTTTTTCAAAGACCCTGAATAAGTTGATGAGAAATTGCTTATTAATTGTTGGTGAACAATCTCTTTAAATAATCCTTCCACTCTCCCTCTCAAGAAACAAAACAATTATGCCTTGATGGCTAGACAGTTTTCTTCTTGTATTAATATTTTCCCATTTGTATTTTCTGTAAATGTCTCAACACTGAGCAGTGAAAATTATTATATGTTGAAATTATTAAAAAAATCAACCTGCAGCCTTTCCTTATATGCTTTAGCTTCCAGTCCCCTAATCATCTTTGTTGCTCTTCTCTGTACTCTTTCTAGAGTCTCAACATCTTTTTTACATCATGGTGACCAAAACTGGATGCAGTATTCCAAGTGTGGCCTTTCCAAGGTGTTATAAAGTGGTATTAATACTTCATGTGATATTGATTCTATCCCTCTGTTAATGCAGCCTAGCACTGTGTTGGCCTTTTTGGCAGCTGCAGCATACTGCTGGCTCATATTTAGGCTCATATTTAGGTGATTGTCCACTAGGACTCTGAGGTCCCTCTCACAGTTACTACTATTGAGCAAGGTACCCCCTATACTATACCTGTGCATTTGGTTTTTCTTGCCTAAATGTAGAACCTTACTTTTTTCACCGTTGAATTTCATTTTGTTAGATAGCGCCCAGTGTTCAAGTCTGTCCAGATCCTCCTGTATCCTAAGCCTGTCTTCTGGAGTGTTGGCTATTCCTGCCAGCTTGGTGTTGTCTGCAAATTTGATGAGTTCCCCATCTATCCTCTCGTCCAAATTGTTGATGAAGATGTTGAAGAGTACTAGGCCCAGAACAGAGCTCTGGGGCACCCCACTACACACTTCCCTCCATGTAGATGCGGTTCTATTGAGGACCACATGCTGAGTACGGCCGGTCAGCGAGCTGCGGATCCATCTGGTGGTGATGCTGTCTAACCCACATTTTTCTATCTTATCAAGTAGTAGGTTGTGATCTACTTTATCAAATGCCTTACTGAAGTCTAAATAAATTATATCCACAACATTCCTCTGATCCACTAATTTTGTCACTTGGCCAAAGAATGCAATAAGATTTGTCTGGCATGATCTGTTTTTGACAAATCCATGTTGGCTTTTAGTAATGGCTTTGTTTGCCTCTAGGTGTTCACTGATTTGTTGTTTGATTATCTTTTCCAGGATCTTCCCAGGTATTGAGGTCAGGTTGATAGGTTTGTAATTTCCTGGGTCCATTTTTTCCCCCTTTTTTGAAGATGGGAACTACATCAGCTCTTTTCCAGTCCTCTGGTAGTTCCCCAGTGCTCCAGGATCTTTGAAAAATATAGTTCAGTGGTTCTGAGATCACATCTGCCAGTTCCTTGAGAACCCTGGGGTGTAATCCATCTGGCCCTGGTGGTTTGAACTCATCTAGCTGGACAGGTGCTCACTTACCATTTTTTTTGCCTATCTTAACTTGCGTTTCTATTCTGTTTGTTATGGCACTATTTTCTTTGAAGACATTTCACTTCTCATCCAAGAAGCTTCTTCAGCTTTGACTGGTTAGTGGGGAATGGAAAGATTTATATTCCTTATAGACAGCTGGTCATTTGCATTCTTTTAGCGAGTCATTGAGGCCATTTGGAGGTTTATCAGTGTCTTCACTGAGTAGTGCAAATGGGTGTGGAGCTTTCTTGGAATTGCACAGTCCTAGAAGACTCCATGCCCATTTGCACTACTTTATACTCATTTGCACTACCATGTTTATTACTTGGAGAGGCAATGGGATTTGCTAGGAAAATCTGTGCTGTATTCCACATTGTATAGATGAATATTTTCTTTCTCCAAATATGATATTGATTGATAGCTTGGATGCCATGATATTAGTGTCAACTCTAAGTGACCAGTAGATAGATTGTCTACAACAGAATTTATTCTCAAACTGATTATTCAGGTCTTACAACAGTCTTCCAGCAACTATTGCTGCTGTAATTGAACCTTGCTGCAGGTTGTCTTCTTCTTTTTCTCTCCACTTTTCTTAGCATTGTAGATTTCTTCAAAAAGCTAGGTCATTGCATAATGTGTCCAAAGTATACTTTAAGCCAGGCCATTGATATATATTTTTTAACATTTTATTAGATACAAAAGAAAAGAGAATTAAAAAACATTGAACGTGGTGTATCATCTTTGACATATATCTTTGTCTAATCATTCCATACTTTACATTTGAGAGTAAATGTTATATATACAGCTGTACATTCCTAGTAATCTTGCTCTATTTATATACCTTCTATCGACTTCCTTCTTATTTCCCTCCACTTGTAAAATTTATTCCAAATTAGGTAATATTCTGTTTCCTCCTGATTTTTTAATTCTTTAGTCATCTTATCCAATTCCGTGCAATACAAAATTTTTCTTATTAACGCATTTCTGCTAGGCACTTCAGTTGCTTTCCAGTTTTGGACAAACAAGATTCTTGCCGCCGTTATCACATGTATAATTAAATATATATCATCTTTGTTTATGGTTTTTTCTAATATTCCTAATAAAAACATCTCTGGTTTATATTGAATTTTTTGACCTGTCATTTCTATTATCCATTTCCAAACCCTAAGCCAGTTAACCTGTAGTTCTTTACAAGCCCACCAAACGTGAAAGAATGTTCCCTTTTCCTTTTTACACTTCCAACACATTGGTGAGTAACCACTGTACATTTTTGCAAGTATGGCCGGTGGCAGATGCCATCTATAAAGCATCTTGTAAAGATTTTCTTTGTAGGATGTCGCCAATGTAATTTTGTTGTTGTGCTCCCAAGTTTGCTGCCATTGGTCCAAATTTATTGCATGTCCCAAATCTATTGCCCAGGTAACCATCGTTTCTTTCACTTGCTCCTCATATAGTTTATATTCTAACATGTATTTATAAATATTTTTAATTTGTTTTCTCTCCAAACCTAGTAATATTTTGTCAAGCCCCATATCTCATCTATTAATTCCCCACTCTTTCTTATCTTTCATATATTTCGCTTGCATCTGAAGATAGGACCACCATTCCAAAACTATTCCCTGTTGTCTCAACTCTTGTCTTTGCTTTAGATGGCCTTCCTCTGGCAGGATATCTTTATATGTAATAACATTATCTTGCCTGTATAAGTTGGGGTATGTAACTACTTCTAATGGTGAGAGCCAACCTGGAACTCCTGTATAGCGTTAGCATTTAACTATTCATATTTCAAGTAAGCACTTTTGATCCATTTTTTTATTTTCTTGACTATCAGTGATATTCTCAAGAGTTTTTTCCTTTCCTTCTTCAAAACCTTTTTCTATCCGACTTCCTCAAAGTCTAACATTTGCTTCCGCAAACTGTCCCATGGAGAGCCACTGACTGCACAATTGTGATTTTTGTAAGTATAGACACATCCCAGTATCTGAATATCTTTTCCAAAGTCTTCATTGCTATTCCAGTAAGTTGTGAGCTAGGGAGTATTTTTTGACTGCTGGTTGCTTTACTGATGATAGTTGGTCCTAAAAGACAAAAGTTATCCACCACTTCAGTGTCTTCATTATCAGTTCCAAGGATGGTTGTTGTACCTGTTTTGTAACAAGTTTGTGTTTAATATTGGTCTAGTTTGTTATTGTACTCCTTGACTTTTACTACCAGAGCTTGCATTCATTTGTATGTACAATTATCAGATAGTGTCAACAGTATAGTGCAAGTTATTGGTCTCTTTCTTTCTCCAGTTTTAAACCACATTCAACTTCTAATCCAGCTTCCCTTAAGATATATTTAGCATCTAGGTTAAATAGTAAATGGAGAGTGGTGGAGTAATGGTTAGAATGCTGTATTGCAGGCTAACACTACTCACTGCCAGGAATTCAATCCTGACTGGCTCAAGGTTGACTCAGCCTTCCATCCTTCCAAGATTGGTAAAATGAGGACCCAGATTGTTGGAGGCAGTATGCTGACTCTGTAAACAGCTTAGAGAGGGCTGTAAAGCACTGTGAAGCAGTACATAAGTTTAAGTTCTAAGTGCTAAGTGCAAATCTCTCATTCCATTATTGACTTAGAGCCAATCTGTTTTGTCTGCATTGTGACTTCCTAATCTGTATATTGGTTTTGCATTTTCTTAAGGTAATTATTATTATTATTATTATTATTATTATTATTATTATTATTATTATTATTATTATTATTATTATTATTATTATTATTATTATTCGGATTTGTATGCCGCTCCTCTCCGAAGACTCGGAGCGGCTTACAACATATATATATATAAACAATTGAACAAATCCGAACAACATTAAAAATACAAACCCCATACATACTCATCAATCACACCACAATCAACAATCATCCCCAGGCCTGCCGGCAGAGGTAGGTTTTTAAATTCTTTCGGAAGGCCAGGAGGGTCGGAGAAACGCGGACTTCAGGAGGCAGTTGGTTCCAGAGGGTGGGCGCCGCAACAGAGAAAGCCCTCCCCCTAGGGCCCGCCAGACGACATTGTTTCGTTGACGGGACCTGGAGGAGGCCGACCCACAACTTAACATGATAAGCACAACTCAAGGGCTTTCTATAATTAATGAAGCAAATGTTTATTTATTTTTTTGTTTTCTCAATTATTCAACATGTATCGGCAATAATATCTTGTATTTCTTAGCTTTTTCTACAGCCAGCTTAAATAGCTGGCAACTCCTTTTCCATGTAGGACTCTAATGTGCATTAGATGATCCTAAGCATTATTTTACTAGCATGTGAAATAAAGATAAATTTATAGTAATTTGCATAACCTGTTAAATCTCCTTTCTTTTGTACTGATATATAGGCTGACCTCTTGCATTATCTGCCTTTTCATGCATCTTTTTCATGAAGATATATGAACATTCCAACAATAATTTCTCCAATAGCTGGCAATATATTTTGGTAAAATTAAACTGTTATATTGACATCTCTAGCTCCCTTGGTTTAACTGCAAAATTGTTTCTGCATATAAATTAGTAAAGAGCTTTATAATGGGGTCATATGATTTAAATAAGTGAAAATCAGCTTCTTTTAGAGCCCAATTGATTGCAAAATGAGATTAAAAAGTATAATAAATAAGTAGCACATAGTATCTTGGAAATTTTGCATTAAGGTGAAACAAAATCCACCAATTATCCCACTGCTCCTCAAAACATGTAACAAATAGCAGTTTTCTAAACTGTGAATCACTAGGCAGAAATTTTAATATATATTTCATATATTACAGTTTTCATAAGTAAACCTTCTATAACAGTGGTTCTAAACCTTTTTAATGCCGTGACCCCCAACCAGTCGTAAGCCGAGGACTACCCAACCGGTTGTAAGTCAAGGACTTCCCCACCTGTCGTAAGTCAAGGACTTCCCAACCGGTTGTAAGTCGAGGACTTTCCCTGCCCGGAAGCGCCGCGCATGCATGGTGCCGCCCCCTGCGCCAGCCAAGGCATAGCTGGCAAGGGGCAGCGCTGGCGCAGGACGACCACTGGCTGGGCCACCAGCTGGCCCAGCCCAAGGGAGGTAAGGCACCCGCCGGGCCCCATGCGCGCCAGCAACGCTCCCAGTGCCCGCCAGCCTCCCACCTCTCACCCCTCTTTTACTTACATTTTTAGTAGTTGCTAAGCAGGGAGGTGTGGAAACTTCCAGACAGCTTGCCTTTGCTGCAGACAACTTGCAGCACCATTCGCAGACTGGGACTTTTGGCGGGCTCAGCAGGGCAGAGACAACCTGGACAATTCCTATTGGCTTTTGAAAGCCAATAGAATTAGACTCTATTCAAGAGAATCTATTCTATTGGCTTTCAAAAGCCAATAGAATAAGAGGGAGTAGCACAGCAAAGGAAAAGGGAAAAAAATGACGGACTGCGTTGTTTGGTGACCCCCGTGAAATGGTCATTCGACCCCAAATGGGGTCGCGACCCACAGATTGAGAACTGCTGTTCTATAAGTCACTTCCTTGTTTAAAGCATAAGAATGGAACCCAGATGATCCTAGGCTAGTCCAACATCAGTCAATCTATTGTAAGTTTATTATCTAGGATGGAGATCTAAGGCAGGACTTTTCAACCTTTTCACCCATTGTACCACTTTTAAGATATGGCAATGCCCGAGTACTACCAGTCGCCTAGCAAGGTGTCAAAAACCTGATGACCCCAAAAAAAAGGAAAAAAATGATAAAGTACAGGTAGTCCTCGACTTACAACAGTTCGCTTAGTGACTGTTTGAAGTTACAATGGCACTGAAAAAAGTGCCCCCCAAGCCACAGCCGAGAAAGACATCTGCCTGCCTGCCTGGCCGTGCTCTTCCTCCTGTCCGAGGTTTCCATTATTGTGAGCATTTCTATTGAGGATTGGCAGCGGGGATGGAGTGGGGGATGTTTGGTTTTTATTCCCCCCGCCTGCTGGGTGGTTGCAGCAGGTTTTGATCACTTCACATGACCCTGGGACACTGTGACTATCATAAATATGAATCAGTTGCCAAGTATCTGAATGTAAATTACAAGACCCTGGAGATGCTGCAACATTCCAGCTGATCGGCGCTTCTTCTCCGCTCAGCAGAAGTGCCAGGATCAGTGCTGCTTTCCAGCTGATTGGTGCTTCTTCAGGGCTCAACAGAAGCACCAGAATCAGCGCAGAGCTCCAGCTGGAGCCTGGCGCTGATCCTGGCGCTTCCACTGAGCCCTGACAGCCCTGAAGAAGCGCCGATCAGCTGGAAAGTAGCACTGATCCTGGTGCTTCTGCTGAGCCCTGACAGTCCTGCAGCTCCAGCCATCTCTAGCTCAGGCTTGTGCAGTGCTGCCACCAGTTCAGCTCATTCCCCTCCCCCACTACCACTTTTCTAGGATGGTCGCGTACCACCTGCCAGGTGCCAATGTACCATAGGTGGTACCTGTACCACTGGTTGAAAAGCCCTGATCTAAGGAATAGGATGAGGGCCATATATTTCTCACTGATTCCTGATATATTATTTATTATTTATTTAGCATATGGCATTGGTACATTAGAAGTTAGGAGTCTAAAGTATTATTACAGAGTAGTAGTTTGGCTGCCTAAGATTGCTAGTTCATTCAGTTCTCACTCGGTGTACCACTGGGGGCGAACTAGCTCCGCACACAAAGCAGCTAACAGCAATCTGTGGGACAGTCAGCATTTTTCTCTGCTGGATTTTTCTTCCCATTTGGGCAGGTGTGGTGCTGGTTGGTTTCTTACTTCTGCTATTAGTCCCACTGGAGTAGTACCTGTTTATCTATTTACATTTTCATGTTTTCAAACTGCTAGGTTGGCAGGAGTGAGGAAGTGAAGGGAGCTCACTCCTTCAAACAATGCTAGGGCCTGAATTGCTGGAATGCATAGCATTTTGCTCCCACGGCAATTCAACCACCTTCCTCCTGATTGTTAACAAGTTGAGAGCAGAGAAGAAACTAGATGAAAAGTGAATTATTCTTGAATCTGACCTTCCCCATCTGACAAATCAGCATCTTTAAGCTGCTGAACAATCATGCCTCTTTATTTCTGATACATTCCTGAGATATGGTGTGAATTTTTATGAGGAACGTCCTCTTTTAGCCTTTTTTGGGAGTTGCATTTCTTTTTAAGAAGAAATGTAAAAGTGACCACCCTAATTGGAGATCTGAGTAGAATTCCTAGAAAGTCCAATTCTTTTAATTTGTGGGACTTTATTGTAAAATAATGTGAAGCTTATAATTAGGGCATGCTTCTTTTTTATACAGTTTTAATATTTTTGCACAATATACTCTAATTGTTCAATTATCTTTATTTTTTCAAGAGTATTTCAGTCAAAAGAAACACTCCTCTGAAGATTGCTGTTCAGTCAATTAGAGAAATATTATTTTATTCCTAGTCTTGAATTTTCTGCTTCCTGCTATAAAGTTTTATAGAGTTGGATTGGTGATATTGATCTATATTGATAAGAAGATGGAAATAAATGATTCCTGCATACTAATTGGTGGGAATCAATTTCAGTTTAGTGTTTATCCTGGCATGGTCAACAAACTCTTTGGCCATGATGCACTTGACTAATCTATAAGCTCCATGTGAAAATGCATTAATGTCATCATGTTTAAAATTTGTAGGTGCTTAATATAGTGTTATAAATGCTATCAAGCGCACTTCTTATTTGAGCCCATTCATTCTGAAGATGATGTAAATGGAAATTAATGTTCATTGAATTTATGATCTGTCTCTAGGATCAGATGTCATATGCCTATAAAAACCAATTGCTGTGGAACATCATGTTATATCTAGCATCTTTTCAACCTGCTAGTCTGGATTAAAGAAGACTAGGACTCTCTCCTCATCATTGATTTATAGCATCATTTAGCCATGAAAATAGGCTTTGTATTCACAGTGGTAATTGAACGATGCTATGAAGTGCTTACATGTCTAAATTAGTCATTAAAATGAGGTAGCAATATTCTAACATTTGCATTGGACAACTTCTTTACAAATGAATGTGGAAAATTACTTGAAGTGGAAGAAATCATAGAATATAAGTAACATCAGGGAAACTGTTTTTTTTAAGAGAAAGACAGTTCTAATGTATTGTTTCAATACAGTTTCATTTAGTGTCATAGCTCTTGATTTATAGCAGTTCTCCCTAGATTTGGGATCCTTCAGATGGGTGATTTCATTTAACTGAATTTTTAGCCATCGCAAACTGAAAAATTCTATGATTTGAAGAGCACATAGTGCAGGATGGCCACAGATTGTGTGAAGTTGTGTTTTATTTATTAAAAGCCCTTTAGCTGACTTTACACAGTATATTAACCCTCAAATCACGAACTACAAACAACAACAGTTGAATTCACGCAGTATGCCAACCCAAACTTAAATAAATAAAATATAACTCAGTACAAAGGGCAAATTTTGTCCATTCTAATTTTTACCATCTGATAGTCTTCAGATTTCATGGAATAACAATTCCAAGAATTCACAGCCAGCAGAACCAAATTCTGAAAACTGAACTCCATCCATAATAATAACAGCAGAACAAAGTTACTTCTCCAACCAAAAAAATATGTCTCTAAATATGCTAGATCTCTCTCTCTCTCTCGTCTGCATGTGGATGCATGTGGTATGGTATGTGTTTGAGAAAGGTAAGAAAACATGCTGAGATGTAGTTTAGTGCTTCAGATCTTTGTGTTATATTAAATATTATATTAACTTGTTCTGTAAATATGGAAACATATCATATATGATTTGTTTTAATTCTACTATCATATTTATTTCTAATACCATCTTTTTGTATGCCATTATGTGACAATCATATAAGCATTCATGTAACTAAGTGCAGGTGCATTGCTTGGCTGGGATCTTCTTTAACAGCACGAGGGGAATCTGAGCTTGCCTGATGGGATTTTGATTTCATTAACCAATCCAATTGTGCTTTATTGGAATTTACTTTCAGTCCATTCCCTGATTCAGAACTGCTTCGTTATGTGTTGCATGGTTTTAGGAAAATGGGAGCCAAATTCCCAGAGGACTGCTACATGGTTGACCTCATAACTTGGCTCTGTGTCCAGGAAGGGCCAAATTAAATGCCTATATTAAATATGACAAGACATACAGTATAATGTGCACATAATTCTGATAAGACAGCTGGAGTATGTGGAGACAAGAATTATGCTTTGTAAAATCCCCACTCTTTGTGTCACGTTCTCAAGGATATATATACATTCCAATATACTAAGGTGAAAGAAGAAATTCATTTAAACTTTAGTGTCCCTTAATGTTTTTGTTCTTTTCTCCTTAAAAGTTGCAGTGAATAAACAGGCTTTGGGTCATATCATATGAAGGAGAAAAGAGCAGGAACATTAAGGGGCACTAAAATTTAAACTAATTTTATAATTAAAATTAATTATTTCACCTGAATATATTGGAACAAAAGAAAGTATCATGAAAGAAATTCTGGGATCTATTCTCCCATAGATAACAATCTCATGTAGAATTAGGGGAGAAAAGAAAAGAAAGAATTAAAATCTAGCATTTATCTTTGAACTATAAATTTTAACAAGATTTTCTCTAAAAAGAAATAATGCTGGCTTCTTTTCTATTGATATATTCATATGCTGGACATGACTAAATTACTTCCTGTGATAGGTAGTCCTAGCACACAGTATTTTTACTATTAATGTCATTTATGTTGAGGCAATATAAATAGAAATGATTGAGTACTTGGATCTTGGAATATTTTAGATAAGTTTGATTTCTATTTCCTCCATTTTTTTAATATCTGTGCCATCTTTCTCTTTGTCTTGATATACAAAAATAATATCTACATCTTTGCACAGTGATATCATGGCAAGTTTCTCAGATAACAAAATAACAAACCTATAAATTTAGCAAGAAAATAGAGAATGGGTGAAAATAATAACTGTTCATTTTTGTGTGGGATTTACTTCACAATTTATTGGCTTATTCCATATTCGAAAATTACTTTTCACTAAAAGATTATGATTTATTATGGGAAAGACTAAACAGTTTTTGTTCATTGACAACAATAATGAAAAAAAAGAAAAGAGGATTTGCTTAAGTCAATGAGAGGTCACTCTATATAACATCTCAGCTTCCTTAGATGTGATATCAGAAAAAAGATTCTCTTTGCACTAAACCCATTGCAGTTTGCTTCAGTCTTCAGAAGGTAATGAATGAATGTATTAGGTGACAGCCATGTTCCTACAAATGCATATTTTAATCATTTATTGTTTCCAAAACAGCAATAATTGCAGCATTTTTTTTACCTATGTGCCTACATAAATTCTCACCCAGCAAAATTATATCTTCTCTGCATTCTATCTAGCATATAAGATAATATAGTGATTTACCATTTAACTGATTCTAAATATTTCTTTCCCCCCTCTATTAAGACATCAAAAATGTGATTTTTCAAGCTATGTATGTTTTTATCCTAGGGATAACACTCTCTGGATTCATATAATACAGGGCTCCCTCCTGACAGTTAGAACAATTAACCAGTGGAACAACCTGCTTCCAAAAGCAGTGAATGCTCCAACACTGGAAGCTTTTAAAAAGAGACTGGACAGCCATTTGTCTGAAATGGTATAGGGCCGTGGTGCCAAACCTATGGCACGTGTGCCACAGGTGGCATGCAGAGCCCTCTCTGTGACCATGCACACTGTCGCCCCAGTCCTAGGCCTCTGCCGATGTGTGCAAAAAAAAGTTTCAATCAATCAATTTCAACTTCTCACGGGAAAGAAAAAGATCTCGCAAAGTTGGAATTGCTTGATTGAAGTTTATTTTCAGTCCCACACAGTGGTGGAGGAAGTGGCACGTCGGAGCTGGAAAAAAGGTGCTGTGGGGGGTGAGGGGAACGGCAGGAGCAGGGCACTCCATGCAAGGGGCGGGGCGGGGCCTGTTGCTTCTCTCCCTGTCAGACACCTGCCGAAGCCGTGCAGGGTAAGGTTGCCGCCCCCACCCCCACCCAAATGCCCTCACCTCCCCCAAGCATTTTTTTTTACCAACTTGCATTTCAGCTGCATTCCGCGAGAAGTTAGAAAATCTCATGGAACTTTTTTTTTTTTTTACCGATAGTCCCACAAACACATGGCAAAGGCTGAGAAGCAAATGGAGAAACGGAATGCAGCTGAAAGGCAGGTTAGTAAAAAAATTGGGAGGAGGTGAGGGCATCTGGGTGGGAGCGGGGGCGGCAACCTTACCCCTCATGGTGGCAGGAGGGTTAATGGAGGGTCCAGGAGGAGCTGTGTAAAGCAGGCGCAGGGGAGGCTGGGCAGATTGTGGGCATCAGCGGTGGCAGCAGAGCGGAGGGCAATTGCAGGCGTGAGCGGGACAGCTGCACATGGCAAAGGTGCTGCTCGGGGCCGGAGGGGAGGCCGGGCAGATTGCGGGCATTGGTGGCGGCGCCGGCATGGAGAGCAATCGCATGGGTGAGCGGGATGCTTGTCCTCTTATTTAACATTGGCCTGTTTTATCAAGCAGTGTAATACCATTCTGGACAAAAGGTTATTATATGCTGAATATGTATTGTGTTTTATTGATAAGCATAAATGTTGCATGGCAAAATACATTAATATAGTACAATAATTGATAAGTTTACCAGTCAGTCATTTGTTCAGTTAAATAAAGTAAGTCTTATACATGTCTGTAGACTCCAATACAACAAGGAAAAAGTGTACAAATTTAAGGGCATTCTTTCAAATATTTTCCAATAATTATACCAAGAAAAAGGCCTTGATATTTAGATATCAATATTTCAAATTTTATTAGATTAATAATGATATAAATATTTAACAATCATAGTGAATATATGGGGAAAGATCAATAAAGATCTATATTATTTCAAGTTTATATATTTAAAATAATTGTCTCATTAATATCATTAACATATTTCAAGCAGATTCAAAACCTATTAAGAAATTTTTGTAGAAAGGATTTAGATTTTCCTTATCTAAATTACAGTAATATTACAATGGGAATTTCAGTTTTATGATTTTCAACTACTGGAATAACCAAGTCCCCAAAACTATTATAAACACAATTAGAAAATTAGTATATGATTTCTCTGCCTTCATTGCAAGCCCTTAGCTCTTTTTCTAGTGGGTTCTACTTTATTTCCAGCATTAAATGTAGCAAGGCAAATTTGGAAAATGTTGGAAATTTTTACCATTTTTCACATGATATGTATATTCTTTGACATAATCCCAGTCTGACAACTACAATCAAAACTGAATTTATTTATTTATTTTAATTAATAATCTAATGGTGATACTAATATTTATTTCATCTAAGGCAATCCAGATTTTAAGTCATCTAAATTATTGCAAAATTAATTTGGATTGTCTAATGGAATGGCAATATAGTCAACATCTTTGGATATTCTAGTTTTGTCCAAATGCATTAGCAGCATTAAAAACTCTTGAATTATTATTAGCACTGAAATATACTTTTTGATATTTCCAATTCTATTTCATTATTAGATAAACAATGAAAAGTTGGTTACTTGCAACTTTGAATAAACTTATTTTACACTGTGATTTTATGATTTATTATATTATGAGTTACCCAGAGTCAGTTTGGAGCCAGTTGGCACCTACATCAAATCAAATAAATAAAGAATAGAAATATCCATATTCATAAATTAGTAGCTACAATTCTTAAACAGCATTAGGTTTCAAAGAATATTTCTCCAACAAGAATATATAATTATATATTATATTTGCATATTTGAATCTCAGATAAAATTTAAAAGCGTCAACTGGAAGATTATGCCAGAAATATAAAACAATGCAAAGGACACATGACTCCCATATCGGTTTGCCCTACTATTGTGCCATTAGGTTTAATATTCACACATTTGTTGATTTGAACTAAATACCAACACATTCATAACTTACAAAGAACAATGGATTTATCAAATATGGATAAACAGGAACAATTGCCCTATTACAATGAACAGATAATGATAACTCATCTTGAATTGAGGATATTGTGTGTTCTCTGTTTAGGAATTTTCTGTCAGTATAATGGAAAAACGTATGGTTATTATTTCATGTGATTTAACATTGAATGCTATTTTTTATTTGTATTATACTTGTAGCGGGGCTGGCTGAAAGGCTTTGCAGGAGCCTGCCTGGGGAAGCTCGGACAGCTGCCCCCGGTTTTGGTGGGCATGGATAGGGCGGAAGGAAAGAAAAAGGAGGAAAGAAAGACGGTGGGGATGGTTGCTGTTGCTTTTGTCAGGGAGAGACCAGTTGAAGTTGGAGAGGGATCTGAGTTTTTAGCTGATACCTCTCTTTGAAGAAGAAAGAAGGAGTGGGAGACAGTGAAAACTTGGAATTTTATTGCTTTCTTTCGCAGGGGGGGGATACCCTGAGTGGAGGCAAGAGAGAGAAAGAGAGAGAGAGAGAGAGGGTTGCTGGAGTTATCTTTTCTTTTTGAAAGACACTGTTGTCTTTCTCAAATGTTTAAAATAACATTTTTGTGAAGAAATGAAATAAGTATTTCTTCCTTTTTATTTGAAATTATAATCACTATTTCACCATCTAAATTTTGGTCTCCATTGAGCCACATTTTTCCACAGGTATTTAAAGAAACTGATTAAGTAGTAAAAAAAACCCAGCCATCCTTGCTGGTTAGAAACAGAACAGTCCTTTCAGACAATATGGAGTTCTATTAACGAGAAGTGCCCGTATCCCTCTGAGAGAAAGACATAACAGAAGAATACTTCAGTGGATGTCTTTCTGTTAGAAGCTATTTCTTCTACAAATTGAAAGATTAGAATTCCATTTCCAGGAAGATCTTGGTTTTAATGTAATAAATTTGATGGTTGGAATAGATCTGTATCTGCAACTCAGACATTTGGAAGAGAATCTCAAGTGGTTCAAACTTATTTTGCAATATGATATTACCATATAGAGGATTTGGATGGTTTTTGTTTCTTTGTTTGTGTGTTTCCTGTATGCTTTCCTAGGAAATAAAGTTTATATTATACTTCTTATTCCTACAGAGTTCTGCTTAAATTCTGATCTGAACTAGCTTTTTTTCCCCCAGAAAGATATTAGCTTTTCTTTTCAAAGTGACCAGAACTGGAACAATATCTTCCTGAAGCTTCATGAGCAATATTGCTTTCTACAGAGATTCAAAAAGCCATTAAAAGTATTGTGATTTTGTATTTGCTTTTCCCTCTTAAAAAAATTGGAATGGGAGAAAGGAAAAAGAGAGAAAATGAGTAATCAGTTTGCCCTCTAATGATATGAAACAATTTATAAAAGCCACTTCATTTATTCAGTGTAATTTGACTGATTTCCAATTAAGAGTTTTTCCTATATTGCTTTTTGTTTTCATTAAATCTTCTAATTAGCAAAACATTTTTTCTCTCTCTAGAACTAAATTCTTTAATAAGGTGAAAAATTTCCTTGCCTTTCTACAAGTATGTTTTCAATTTGGCAGGCTTCATCCCCACAGTGAGCTATCTTAAATGTCATTTAATTTTGAGAGTAATGTATTTTCAACACAGCATGTGACTGATTGTAAAGAGTAGAAAAAGAAAAGAAAAAGAGTAGAAAAAGAAAAAGTAGAAATAAATTAATAAAATGCTGCATTTTGCCATTCAATAATAAATGGCTAGTTCTTAAACAATCTGTAGAATTAATTGTAGGATATGTACCTACAATGTAAGATTTGATTTAGACTTTATTTGACAATTCCAACTTCCTTTTTTAATTTTGCCCATGGGCATCCAGCTGAATAATTTAGAAAATGGTTTATGTAATCCAAACTTAGATTCTAACATTAACCAAAGTTAAGGCATATTACTAATAACTACAAAATAATTGTTTTATTTTAATTGCTTCTAATAAGAATATATATATATACACACAATTTATCCATATTCCAAAAAGGTTATGTTTTTCTTTCTACTCCACAACTATTGCTTTCTTCTATAATTAATTAATCATCAGTAAAAATCTGATATACAGAGAAGGCATATGAGGTGGCCATTTACATATAGCTTACGTAACTGTGTATTAATATCATTTCCCTTCCAATAGTAACTACTTTATTTAATAAGACTGGATGACACAAATAATTTATTAGTTGAGAGTGAAAAGGTATGTGATACTACAGAGAGTAAATTTTACGTATTGTGAATGTGGGGAATAAGAGAGGATGATACTAAACAAGAAAAATAGCTATGTGGATTATTATACAAAACTGCCTTTCCAGTTGTGGAACTACTTGCGTGTTCTTCATTGTTTTCTTGATAAATTGATGATATATTTTATGCAGTGAGAAGCAAGTTCCCAGATCTTTGCAGTTCTAATGGAACCAAAGCTCAGGCAGCTTTTATACAGTAAAGTTTTCCATCCATGATTAGGCTCTCTACTCCATGTACATGCATTTTGACAACCTAATCAAATTAGTATCCTTCAAATGTATTGGACAATGGGCACATAGCTCATAGTTTTGAAGAACATTTTGCTGAGACGTTATAAGGTTTGTAACTGTGCAGGGTCCAGTACTTGTTTGGAGAAGATTGAATTATATGAATCTCTATGCTTATTTTGAAAGATAGCAAGATTGATTAATAAGTATAATTCAAAATATTATTTATAAAATCTAGCCCTAGTTAGGCTCTAAGATTTGCTGGAAATGATTCATGTATCATTCTAAATTTAACATCAAATTAAGTTGCTTTTAAAGACCTTTTCTTTGACTGTTTGTGCTACATGTCTGCAATTCTGGAGGTTACAAAATTATTTCATTATCCTGTAAAAAAAATGTTTTATACTTACTGTTGTGTCCTGGTCCCGGGCAACCTAAAAGCTGTCTGGGACCAGACTGGATGGTGCCAGACTTATGCGCATGCGCAAGGCGCAAAGAAAGAGGGTTCCCTATTGGCTGGAGTTCCTGGGGGCTTGGAAGACTATAAAAGGCCTGCGTGCCTGTTTGCAGAGTTGAGTGAAGTTGAGCGAATAAAGAAGTTTGTTTACAACATGTGTCGTGCTTCAATGCCTCGAACCCCAAAACACAAAAGTGGCGACGAAGGTGGGATCGCTGCAAGGAAGAAGGCAATAAGAAGAGGATAAGCCTCATCTGAAGAGCCTGCAGCCTGGGAATCGGTGTCCAGCTCTGCACTCACCTGCCAGTACAGCATCGCTGGAGGTGAGCTTGGCAAACGGGCCTTTCCCTTCAACGAAGGCTTGCAGCGAGGCATTCGAAGCAGAAGATGTCAAAGATTGGATGTCTGTCAGAGTTCGACGTCTCTCACCTGGAGCGCTGGAACTCCTACGTGGCCCGGGTAGAAAATTATCTAAGGGTTAACCAGGTTTGGGAAGATGGCCTGAAAGCAGCAACCCTGCTGTGCATCTGCTGTCAGGACACTTTCGATGTGCCCCTGCACTGCTGGAGTCTGTCACCTACACAGACTTAAAAAAACATGATGAAGGATCACTTCCATCCCAAACTTTCTGTGATTGCATGGAGGCATGCTTTTGAGCAGAGGGATCAGAAGCCGGGCGAGTCTGCTGCTGAGTTCATCGCTGCCTTGAGACAAGCTGCCAGGCCTTGTGAATTCAAGGACCTGGAAGAACGCTTATGAGACCATTTCGTCTGTGGCCTTAGAAGCAGGGAGCTGCAACAAAAAATCTTTGCTAAAGCTGAAGTCACCTTCCAAGATGTCTTACACGAAGTTGCAGCTGAAGAAGCAGCAGGCGGCACTGTGAAGGCCTTGCGGCTCGCCAGAAATGCTCCAGCTGTCGCGATCATCCATCAAGAGATTGCTCAGGAAGTTCAAGACCTGGATCCTGAAGAGGAGGTGGACAGACTTCACCAGCCGGCGGTAAGAAGACCGTGAGAGAAACCAGACAAGGCCCCAGCAGCCCTTCAGTGTCTTGGTTGCGGATGATACCACAAGTGCAAGGACTGCCGGTTCTGCTCTGCCATTTGCCGAGCATGTGGTAAGCAAGGCCACATTGCTACTGTTTATTTGGGTTGCCAGCAGGTACAACCTTGGGAAGAATTCCTTCGGAAAGGTACCAGGGTCCCCAGCCAACACAGAGTGGGTTTCTGTGTGTTATGTAGAAGCATCTTGCGAACAGGGACACACAAGCTCCTTAAAAAGAAACTTCGCATTGATGTACAGTTAAAAGGGGTTCCCTTATCGATGGAGCTGGACACCAGGTCCGCGCTATCGATTATTTCACACAATACCTTTAAAAGGATTTGCTGCAGTAGTGGCCTTTGAGTCAAACTCAGGCCATCAAACTTAATTCTTACTGACTTTCAAAATTCAAGGGTTAATGTACTTGGAAAAGCCACGCTCAAAGTGCAGCGTAAGGCTTTCCAAGGCCTCTTAGATGTGGTGGTTGTTGGGGGTGATCGTACAAGTCTTATTGGACTCGATTGGTTTGAGGCCCTGGGAATCCAGGTGACTGGCCTGAATAGTCTGCAAACTCTAGGAACTGCAGAAATCTGCAGAGAGTTTGTGGATGTGTTTACTTCAGAGCTTGGTTCATACAAGGGGCCTCCCATTGCCTTGTGATTAAACCCAAACATCACAACAGTTAGGATTAAGCCTAGGAGGGTGCCCTTTGCCCTCAAGGGCAAGACTGATGCTGAACTGGACAAGCTGCTCCAGCAGGGCATCTTGGAACCTGTGGATTCAAGTCCATGGAAAACCCCAATTGTGACGCCTTTAAAGGCTAATGGGGAAGTCTGAATTTGCGCAGACTATAAGTGTACTTTGAACACAAGCTTTGCAATAGCATGCATATCCTGTACCAGTAGTGAGTCATATTCTGGCCTCCCTCAAAGGGGGAAAACTGTTTGCAAAGCTTGATTTAGCACACGCCGATCAACAGCTGCCTGTTGATGAGGCAACTGCTGAGGCCCAAACAATAGTGACCCATAGGGGCGCTTTTAAGGTAAAAAGATTACAATTTGGGGTTAATGTTGCTTCTGGAATATTCCAGAGCATCATGGAGCGCACACTCAGGGGTATTCCAGGGGTTTGCCCCTACTTCAATGACGTCCTCATCGCCGGGGAATCATCACAGAATTTGGCTGAAAGATTAAGGGCTATGTTGCTGAAGTTCCATCATGTGGGCCTCAAATTAAAAAAGGACAAATGCAAAATTGGTGTTACTTCCACAGAATTTTTACGCTTTAAAATAGATGCTCAAGGCATCCACCCTGCAGAATCTAAATTGAAGGCCATTCAGGAGGCCCCAAATCCCAAGCCCAAAAGCGAGCTTCAGGCTTTCTTGGGACTTCTTAACTTCTATCATGCTTTTCTTCCCCATAAGGCTGCAGTGGCTGAGCTGTTACACTTAGACAAGTAAGCACTATGGCAGTGGACTAAAGTCCATGACAGGAGTTTTAAGGAGGCCAAGGCCTTGCTCTCATCAAAGCGGTATTAGCCCATTTTAATGAGCAACTGCCTGTATGCATCGCTTGTGATGCATCTCCTTATGGGGTGGGTGCAGTACTCAGTCACCTAAAGGCTGATGGGACGCAAATCTCTGTGGCTTACTACTCAAGGACTCTGTCATCTGCAGAGCGGAATTACGCTCAGATTGACAGAGAAGCTTTGGCAATAGTGGCTGGCATAAATAAATTCCATGATTTCTTATATGGCCTTCACTTCACGGTCTATACAGACCACAATCCTTTGCTGGGATTGTTTACAACTACCAAACAAACCCCTCACATCATTTCCCCACGTATGCTGAGGTGGTCCATTTTCCTGTCAGCATATGACTACACGCTCATTCACAAACCTGGAAAAGAAATGGGCCATGCAGATGGCCTCAGTAGGCTACCTCTCACTCAAATAGAGGCAGATCCTGCCCCTGCCATTAATATTCTCTCTATTCAGGAACTACCTGAATCTCCCCTCAATACTAGGGACGTGGCTGCAGAAACTGCCACTGATCACATGCTTACACGCGTGCTGACATGGGTGTTGTCAGAATGGCCTCACATGTGTCCAGATGCTACATTTCAAAGCTTCTGGCAAAGGAGGCATGAACTGTCTACCTTTAATGGGTGCTTCTTATGGGGGAGTAGCCAGCCTCCCTGAGGTCTAGAGTCTTGTTCTCTCTGCATGAGGGACATCCGGGCATTGTGCGCATGAAAGCATTTGCACGCAGCCATCTTTGGTGGCCTGGGCTTGATAAAGCTATCGAGGCCCAGGTGCACAGGTGCCAGGTGTGCCAACAATCATGGCCTGAAATGCCTCAGGCCCCTGTACACAGGTGGGAGGAGACACAAACCCCTAGGTCAAGGGTACATTTAGATTATGCTGGTCCCTTTCAGGGGCAATTCTTCCTTATTCTAGTGGATAGTCATTCCAAGTGGCTAGAGGTTGTACCTGTCTCCTCCACTACTACTGCTAGGACCATCCAGGTGTTAAGAGGAATCTTCACGACCCATGGTCTTCCTGATGTTCTCGTTTCTGACAACAGTCCTCAATTTACTTCTTGTGAGTTCCAGGCTTTCCTTCAGGCCAACTTGATACAGCACGCCATGTCAGCTCCCTTCCACCCTTCCACCAACGGACAAGCTGAAAGAATGGTGCACACCACCAAAGACGCACTCAAAAGACTCATGCATGGCAGCTGGCATCACAGGTTAGCTGATTTCCTTCTTGCACACCACATCATGCGCTGCCACCGGGAAGAATCCAGCAGAACGCCGCTGCGATTGCCACCTCATCACAAAGTTAGACAGACTGCACCCAGAGCGGGTGGCTTCACAGATGTCACAGCCGCAGGCTCCTAGGAGACTTCAGATGGGCGGTCCGGTCTGGGCAAGGAACTATGGTCCTGGAAATCTCTGGGTCCCTGCTGTCATCTGCAAGGTCTCAGGACTGCTATCATACGAAGTGACCTTGGGAGACGGCCGCGTTCTTCGGCGTCACATCAACCAACTGCGCTGGTGGTTGTCCCTCATCAATTCTGCCCCTGCTTCTGCTTTTGGGGGGTAGAGGGCCCAGGAACCTGGTCACACTTCAGGTCAACATCCTGAGACACAGCCTCACTGTTCCTGGGAATTGCCGCAGGTCACTAGGGATTCCCCACAGGAGGAGCAAAGGCATCCTCACGATTCAGCTATTACACAGAATAAGAAGTCATCCTGAGGGGTGGCCAGCGCATCTGCAAAAGCTCCAGACAGGAATTCTCCTGAGACAGGGTTTGCAATAGAGGCAGCTCCTGACTCTGGCACCTCGGCCATTTACAAGGGGGACTGGAATTATTGGGGCACACCTGCAACACAGGTCACATCTGAGACTGGTCGCGGGCTTGAGGGACTAAGTTCCCAGGAGCAATCCATGGTAGTTGGGAAGTCCTCAGCTCCACCAGCAGGTTGGGGGATTTCCTCTTCTCCAAGGGGACCTGGAGAGAGCCCAAACAACTCAGCCAGCACGCCTCAACAGGGATCACCTGCAAATTATGGGCATCAAAGTCCTCATCTAGCAAGCCCATCAGATGGGCCGGTAGGCCAGGCACCCTTAAGTACAAGTCCTGGTCTTCCTAGCCAGGCAGGTGGGTTGACAGACCAGGCACCCTCCCTGACCTTGTGTAGGTCACAACGGGCTAAGGCCCCTCCTAAGCACCTGGGAGATTATGTAAGATTTCTGTCATCACAAAGGAACCTTGCTGGTCTAGGACAAGATACTGGGACCTATGCTTGGTAAAAGATAGACACACTAAGTCTAAAATTAAAGAGCGGGTTGTTCAGATAACTTTATTATTTTATAAAAAAAATGTTTGCCTGTGTGTGAGCAGGAAAATTCTTTTCTTTTTTTATTAGGAGCAATTGTAATTGTGTGTTCCTTCTAGGGGGGAGGGGTGTTGTGTCCTGGGCCTGATGAGGCAACTCAGCAGGCCCAGAAATGTTGCAAACGGTCCCGGGCAATCTAAAAGCTGCCCGGTACAGACTGGCTGGTGTCAGATATATGCGCATGCGCAAGGTGCAAAGAAAGAGAGTTCCCTATTGGCTGGACTTCCTGGGGGGGGGGTTGGAAGACTATAAAAGGCCTGCATGCCTGTTTACAGAGTTGAGTGAAGTTAAGGAGCAAATAAAGAAGTTTGGTTACAACATGTGTCGTGCTTCAATGCCTCGAACCCCGAAACACAAAACTTACTATTCCCTATATTCAGAAAGGCCTTACAAAAAGAAAGCTTTAATAGATATCTGCTAAAAACACTAGGAAAGATCCCTAGTAAACTGCAAATAATTAGTTTAGACAACCTTTCCGATTCTGGATCACAGCTGCAATTATTTTAAACTATTCAACATTTTGCTTGGATTTTTTTTTACAGGTGTTGCATTTTTTGGTGAAGACAATACAAAACCAGAAGGAATAATGGCTATGATTTGATTCTGTGTCAGGTCGCATTACCTTACATTTGAAGTACTGGAAAAGATTACTTTATCAAAGCCTGCAGTTGGTGGAATAGTCTAACCCTGCTTTACAAACTCTAGAAATGGAGAAGAAGGAAAATAAAGACATGAAAAATTAGAGTGTTATCCCATCCGTCCCGGGCGATTTTCCTGCTTTCAGTTAATACCTAATGTTGTATGCTATGTTCTAGGAGGATTGTTTAGCAATAAGATCTTATGTTTAATGTTGATCACATTAATATTGAAACAGATAGGAGAAACACCAATCAAAATAAAATGTAACAGGAGTATAGTTGAGGCTAGACGCGAGGGGGGGGGGAAAGGCCTACTAATTCAGACGTTTTCAAGGACTAATACTTAGTGTTGTATACCGAGTGTCATGACGATTGCTGCATAATATGTTTTTATGTCCAATGCTGATTGTTTTAATAAAAGAATTTTTATATATATTAAAAAAAAATTAGAGTGTTTGAAAAGGGATTGTGGTGGTGGTGATGAGGATTGTGCTTCACTCATGTTGAGGCCATATTATTTGGATACATGGAATGACATTTTCAAGCCTTATGCTTCTTTGAATATCTCTTTTACATCCTATTTCCAATCCTAGGAAAACACTACTTTCTGTTTTGGAATTAGTTAATTTAAATGCTGATATTCTATAAGCAATATTATCAATAATGTTTTTATTTTAAACTATATTTTAAAAATATTTGTTCTACATTGTCTTATTTGCCATGCAATTATGTATCTCATAAATACATAACAAATAAATTAACTCAGAGGCTTTGACTATAAAAGGCTAAGAGAACAAGCTTTACTATTCAGATTATAACCCTAGCTGTCACACACTTATCTGGACAGCTATTGTGTTCCATATTCAGGCATTTTTTTCAAACTTCTCATAAATGTATCCCACTGCCTATCTAGTCATATTGTGATGTCCCTTGGGTATAATTTATATAATGGGTTGCCTGCAATCCACATAGGTTCTGCTCTCATAGGTAACAGTGCTGGGGTGATGTTAAACATGAGGCAATATTAACTTCTGAAGAATAAAATTTGGCAAAAGGGCCTCTATTATTTTGACTAGCTCAATAGGCTTGCACTCTTTTTCCCAATGCCATGCCAACTAGGATGTGACTAATGTGTTTGCTTTCTGCCAGCTGAGAATGCTGTGTGCGGAATTCAATAATATTTCATTGCCAGCTCAAATATGTGTGAACATCTGTGGTATTTTTCCCAACTGTTTACTGCAATGCTACAAGTTAGACAGATATTTCATCTCGCATAGCATGTATTTATTACTTTTAAAAATAACTAAAGGAGGTAAACATTCTCCTCCTTTTTTTCCTCTCACAACAATGTTGTGAGGTTGGTTGAGGTGGGCAGGGATAGAGTGTGGGAGGGAGGGACTGGCAAGTTTGCTGTCTCAACTCATTTATTCAAATAACAGGCAGATATATATATATATATATATATATATATATATATATATATATATATATATATATATATATATATATATATATATATATATATATATATATATATATATATATATATATATATATATATATATATATATATATATATAGAGAGAGAGAGAGAGAGAGAGAGAGAGAGAGAGAGAGAGAGAGAGAGAGAGAGAGAGAGAGAGAGAGAGAGAGAGAGAGAGAGAGAGAGAGAGAGAGAGAGAGAGAGAGAGAGAGAGAGAGAGAGAGAGATCTAAAATTGGAGGACTTTTGGATTCCCTTTTGATGGTTAGAGCATTCCCTGATTTCTTTGGGTTCTCTAGTGTCACTATTCACTGTAGGATGGTTGGATCTATTAGTTTGGTCCCTTCCCAGCAGCTAATGAAGTCTCAGAGTGGTTTCAAAGGGAGTTGAGTGTTATCCTTGTTGGTCTGCTGCACAGTCTGTTTGAAGCCTTGCATGCTGCTTGAAATCAGGACATGGCTGATCCTCTTAAAGATTCCAGAATTCCCTGTGGTTTATGGAGTAACTGAGGGAAGATGAAATAAGAGAAGAGATATGTAGAATATTGCTTGTGCTCAACAAAGGACAAACTCAATTGCATACATGTCAACGCTGCTATTAAGGCCTACTGTGTGACTGTAAAGACGGTGAAGTGTCAGTACTTCTCTACCCTTATTGAATCTGCTATCTGCCCCCCTCCCTGACAGCCCTGTTTTCAGTAGCATAGATCATCCTGGGTCAGTGTGGCTGAAAATCATAGGGGCCTGTGGAAGAATTTGAAAAGCATCCATTAGATAAAATCATTCAGATTTATTTCCAGTTGTCCTTGTCACAGGTGAAGAAAAAAATGTCTGGGAAGGAGCCTGGTTATCTAAAATGGTTTGAACCTGTTGGGGCCAAGGATATGGACAGGTTACTTGGGACTATGAGCTCAGCCACCTGATCCTTAGACTCCTTCTCCCTTCTGGCTGATTAAAACATGAATGATGGTGGTTACTTCTTCCTTAGGTGAGATGATTATTATTATTATTATTATTATTTATTATTATTATTATTATTATTATTTAATTTCTATGCCGCCCTATTCCGGAGAACTCAGAGCGGCTCACAACATGATGGTTGTCCCTTTATCTCTATTAGGCTCCTCAGGAAGCTGGACCCCATTATATTGAACAATGTTTGTCCTCACCTCTCTCTTTTTGGGAAATAGGTAAAGAAATGTATTATGCAACAGCTCTAGAGGACTTTAGAACAAGTGAATTATCTGGATGCTTTTCAGTCAAGGATTCAGTCCTGGGTATAGGACAGACATAGCATTCACCATTCTTCTGGAAAAATCTCTGGTTTGGCTGGGATGCTGATCCTTGTCTATCTGACTTCTCAATGGTTTTCAATACAACTGACCATGGTATCCTTCTGGTTTCAGATAGTTGGGGATGGACTTCATGGTGCTGTGCTCGTTCACCTGCTTCCTTCGGGATAGATTCCAGTGGCTGATAATTGGGGAGGAGCGATCTCACCGTTGAATTCTACAATGGGGGAAGCAGAGGACTTAGTGGTTTCTCCTTTCCTTTTCAGCATTTACATGAGGTGCAGGATGAACTTATTCATTGCAATGGGTTGAGGTACCATCAGTATACTGATGATGCCCAATTATATATCTCCATTCCTGCTAAGAACATCTTATCCCAGTGCTTCAGGCTGTGTGGGTCTGGATCAGGAATTACAGGAACCCTGGGAAGACTGAGTGGTTTTGGTTCTTGAGCCCACTAATTCCAAGACCATTCCTTTCTTGGTACTGGATTGGGTTATCCTCTCCCAGATAAACCCAGTGTGCAATCCAGTTGGGTTCTCCTAGACCAGTGGTTCTCAACCTTGGGGTCGCGACCCCATTTGGGGTCGTGCGACCATTTCGCGGGGGTCGCCGGGCACCGCCAGCCGCCATTTTGTTTTTTTATTTTTATTTTTTTTATTTTTTTTTATTTTTTAAATTTTTTTTAATTTTTTTTATTTTTTAAAAAAAAATAAAAAAAACAAAATGGCGGCCCATGACGGGCGGATGCACGCATGCGTGGTGTGTGCGATGGGCCGATCCGCACATGTGCAGATCCGCCCGTCGCGGCCGCCATTTTTTTTTAGTTTTTAAAAAAATATATTTTTTTGCGCGCATGCGCGCGCCCCCGGGTCAGGGTCGCAGCGCGCATGGGCGTGGCAAGTGGGGTCTCAACCTCAGAAAGGTTGAGAACCACTGTCCTAGACACATGACTCCTGCTTGATGAAGAGGTAGCAATGGTGGCTATCAGAGCTTTCACACAACTTCACACACTAAGTAAGGTTCTACATTTAGGCAAGAAAAACCAAATGTACAGGTATAGTATAGGGGGCACCTTGCTCAATAGTAGTAACTGTGAGACGGATTTCGGAGTCCTAGTGGACAATCACTTAAATATGAGCCAGCAGTGTGCTACAGCTGCCATAAAGGCCAACACAGTGCTGGGCTGCATTAACAGAAGGATATAATCAAGATCACATGAAATGTTAATACCACTTTACAATGTCTTAGTAAGGCCATACTTGGAATACTGCATCCGGTTTTGGTCACTATGATGTAAAAAAGATGTTGAGACTTTAGAAAGAGTACAGAGAAGAGCAGCAAAGATGATTAGGGGACTGGAGGCTAAAACATAAGGAACGGTTGCTGGAATTGGGTATGTCTAGTTTAATGAAGAGAAGGACTACAGGTGACATGATAGCAGTGTTTCAATATCTCAGGGGCTGCCATAAAGAGGGAGTCAAGCTATTCTCCAAAGTGTCTGAAGGCAGGACAAGAAGCAATGGATGGAAACTAACCAAAGAGAGAAGCAACCTAGAACTAAGGAGAAACATCCTGACAATTAGAACAATTAATCAGTGGAACAACCTGCCCCCAGAAGCTGTGAATGTTCCAACACTGGAAGTCTTTAAGAAGAGATTGGACAGCCATTTGTCTGAAATGGTATAGGATTTCCTGCCTGAGCAGGGGGTTGGACTAGATCAGTGGTTCTCAACCTTTCTGAGGTTGAGACCCCACTTGCCACGCCCATGCGCGCTGCGACCCTGACCCGGGGGCACGCACATGCGCGCAAAAATTTTTTTTAAAAAAAAAACTAAAAAAAAATGGCGGCCGCAACAGGCGGATCTGCACATGCGCGGATCGGCCCATTGCACGCGCCACGCATGCGTGCATCCGCCCGTCGCGGGCCGCCATTTTGTTTTTTTTTAATTTTTTTTAAAAAAAATTTAAAAAAAAATAAAAAAAAATGGCAGCCGCGACGGGCGAATCTGCGCTTGCGCGGATCGGCCCATCGCATACACCGCGCATGTGCAGATCCACCCGTTGCAGTCCGACATTTTGTTTTTATTTTGTTTTATTTTTTTTATTTTTTTTTAATTTTTTTAAATTTTTTTTTATTTTTTTTCCAGCGTGACGGGCGGATCTGAGCGTGCGCGGCGCGCGCACGCCAAAAAAATAAAAAAAATTTAAAAAAAATTAAAAAAATTAAAAAAATTTTTTTAAAAAATAAAAATAAAAAACAAAATGGCGGCCGGCGGTGCCCGGCGACCCCCGCGAAATGGTCGCGTGACCCCAAATGGGGTCGCGACCCCAAGGTTGAGAACCACTGGACTAGATGATCTCCAGGTGCACCAATTGTGCCCATTCCTGGAACAGCAGGCCCTGATTACAGTCACTCATGTCCTAATGATCTTCAATGCATTCTACATGCAGCTGCCCCTGAAAAATATCTGGAAACTTCAACTGGTACAGAATGTAGCAGTGCAGGCAGTTGTGTGCACAGTGCATGTTATATCTTTGCTCTGCAGGCTCTATTGGTTTGTTTCTGGTTCAGTTCAATTCTGGTTTTACTCTTTAAACCCCTATATATCATATGGGTTATCTGAGGGATTGTCTCTTCCTGGTTACATCAGTCCACCCTGTCAGATCTCACAGAGAAGACATGCTGTAGCTACCATCTGCTAGGCACTGTGTCTTCTCTGCTATGGGACCTGCTTTATGGAACATTCTTCCTCCCTGAAATTACATTGGCCCCATCACTTTTCTTGTAAGGCTTTTTGTAATCTAATCATGCTGCAAGGCATTTGGCTCCTGGGGTTTGAAGATCTGTTCCAATGGCTGCATTGCTGAGGAGAGCATTTTTATCCTCCCTTTCCACAAGGTTAATAAAGATAGTCCTTGACTTACAACCATTCATTTAGTGACCATTCAAAGTTACAAATGCACTGAAAAAACTGACTTATTACCATTTTTCACACTTGTAACCATTGCAACATATCCATCATGTGGTCAGAATTCAGATGCTTGCATCTGGTTCATGTTTATGACGGTCGCGGTGTCCCAGATCACGTGATCACCTTTTGCAACCTTCTAACAAGCAAAGTCAATGGAGAAACCAGATTTACTCAACAACCCTGTTACTAACTTAACAGCTGCAATGTTTCACTTAACAACTGTGGCAAGAAAGATTGTAAAATGAAGGAAAGCTCACTTAACTGACTCACAGAAACAGAAATTGTGGTCGAAAGTCAAGAACTACCTTATTTTGTTTTTATGTTATTTATTACTGTGCCATTTTATATTTTTATCAGTTTTATATTGGATTTATTTATTTATTATTGTCTGCTACTAGCACCTCCCTTTGGAAGAGATGGATGATTATATAAATTTGATTAGTTAAATAAACAAATAAACAAACAAATAAATAAATAAGAAATAATTCTTACTAAAGTCTGTCCTAATTTTGCCTGCTTTTTAAATTTGTCAATTGGAAAATGTTGCCTACCAAAAGCTAAACATCTTTTCTGATATTGTTAGGCTTGTTCAGTTGTTTTAGCTTGTTCAGTTCTGGGATTGTACAACTGTATAGTCAGTTTACGGTAATGGTCAGGGACTCGTCAAGAGAGTCACCAGGAACTAATGAAGCATTTGAACAGCTGTAACCTGCCATCTCCCTAGACCAGGTTGAGACCCCACTTGCACCGCCCATGCGCGCCATGACCCTGACCTGGGCGCGCGCGTGCACACGACAGGCCGATCCGTGCATGCGCGGCGCGCGCACGACGAAAAAAAATATTAAAAAACAATTTAAAAAAATATGGCGAACCGCAACGGGCTGATCCGCGCATGCGCGGCACGCGTGCGATGGGCTGATCCGCGCATGCACGGCACGTGCGTGACGGGCCGATCCGCGCATGCACGGCACGCGTGCGACGGGCCGATCTGCGCATGCGCGGCTCAAGCGCGACGAAAAAAAAAATAAAAATAATAATAATTAAAAAAATAAAAACACCAAAATGGCTTTTTTTATTAGCTGCACTCAAACAGGCCGATCCGTGCGTGCGCGGCGCACGCACGACAGAAAAAAAAATGAAAAAAAAATGAAAAAAATATGGCGGACCGCGACGGGCTGATCCGCGCATGCGCGGCACGCGTGCGATGGGCCGATCCGCACATGCATGGCACATGCGTGATGGGCCGATCCGCGCATGCACGGCGCGCGACGAAAATAAAAATAATAATAATAAAAAAACAAAAAAAACAAAATGGCGGACCGCGACGGGCCGATCCGCGCATGCGCGGCACGCGCACAACAGGCCGATCCGCGCATGCGCGGCATGCGCACAACAGGCCGATCCGCGCATGCGCGGTGCGCGATGGAAAAAACAAAAAAAATTAAAAAAACAAAATGGCGGACCGCGGTGTCCAGCGACCCCCGCGAAACGGTCATTCGACCCCAAATGGGGTCACGACCCATAGGTTGAGAACCGCTGCCCTAGACCAACTCAATGAAGGAACTCATCAATGACCTCCAAAGTCCTCTTCCATCTTCTCTCCATGTAAACAGTAAATAAGTTGGATAAACAGGGAAAAAAATGGATTTGTTTGAAAATTCTGAAAAAGCTAAGTGGCACTCAGAAGGCATTGTGGTAAGTGCAAGTGATCCCTTCCTATTCTTTGGTTTTTTTTTTCTTACATGCTGGCTGTCTATCTGTAACTCCTAATATGTTTACAAGGAATTTTGGATGTTTGGTGCTTCCACTTATATTCAGCTTATAGTTTAATAAAGATATTACATTACAAATCACATTAGAAAAGGTAACCTCATTTTGAAATCATGTAAAATGTCTGTTCCTGCAGCATCTAATTTCTTTGACAATTGGAGCATATAATCCTATTTTAGAATCAAGATTTGTGTGACAGAATTGAAATCTCCTGGTGGATAAGAAGGAATCAATTAAAAAAAAAGACAAAAGTAGAATTTTATGTAACATACTCTTCTTCTGCTATTAAAGCAAAATGCATCCTTAGGCATAACACAAATTAATTCTATTATGACTTAGCCACTAAGATCCTAAATAATGATGTATCTTATACTATATGTGAAGTTTCAGCTATCCATTTTGTCATGTCCGATTCTTGGATAGGTCCCTGCAGTTTTTGTGGTAAGATTTGGGCAAGAAGACTGCAGGGATTTGGGAAGAGGTATTGCCTCCTTCCTAGGGTTGAAAGAAAGGGACTGGCCCAAGGTTTGTGCATAAGGCAGGACTAAAACACACAATCTCAGTTTCTAGACTGATGCCTTAACTATTATACTGGACTGCCTCTCTTGGCTTCATAGGACTAGAGGCATAAATTTATTTTATTCTCTTTTACATCAGCTTTCTTTCTTTCTTTCTTTCTTTCTTTCTTTCTTTCTTTCTTTCTTTCTTTCTTTCTTTCTTTCTTTCTTTCTTTCTTTCTTTTCTTTTTTTTGCCCACAGGAACATAAAAATAGTAGAACATTTTGTACATGTTATATATATGTATAAATTATGTCTCTAGGCATTTTTCCAATGGGATAGACATTTATTGAGCATCTTCTGCTAACATAAGTCTCTTTCTACACTATTTGTTCCTATAGTAATCATATTGCTAGCAGTTCTTTTTAATGTAAAATTTTCCCTTTTTATTATGCTGTTATGAATTAAAGTGCATTTTTGTATACTTTGTGTGCATTTTTTATTAGCTGCACTCAAACATTTACACAAGGGCAAAATATAAATGGATATTTGCATTTTAATGTGTGTATTTGTTTAGGCATTTGAACTGTATTGATATTCAAATATCAACCAACAAGTATCCTACCTCAGCTTTATATATATAAATATCATGGGTAGATTATGGAGGCATAAACATTTCTCAGTTAACACAGCAATCAATTCTGAGACCTTGAAATTCTCTAATGAATAAAAATGGAGAGAACTTTAAATATTCAGAATGACATTTTTCATCATTTTGCAATATCCTACATTCTTGATATAATTCAGAAGAAATTCCCCTTTTCTTTTCTATTGCCACAGTTGGTTAAGTAATAATACAGGTAGTCCTTGACTTACAACCATTTGTTTAGTGACCGTTAGAAGTTACAACAGCGCTGAAAACATGAGTTATAATCATTTTTCACACTTGCAACCATTGTAGCATCCCCATGGCCACGTGATCGAAATTCAGATGCCTGGCAACTGACATGTTATTTATGTGATCACCCTTTACAACTTTCTGATAAGCAAAGTGTCAACACTGCAAGTTCGTTTTCGGTTGCCGCAGTTGGGAGAGGGGATGAGTGCTTTTAAGGTTAGACAAAACAATACATTGTCCTGCGGGAAACAAGGTCATTGCTGCTTGGGTTTTGGCGAGCTGAGCTCTCTGTTAGAAAGCCCGCCAAAGTAGTTTATTGGAGAATGTGATTAATGACATATTACTGGGGTGGGAAATTTAACTTTGTAACATTTGGGAGGAAACTTCAGTCTTGGTTTCACTTTTGATCATGCTGATACTTTATAGCCAATAAATATTTTCTTTAAGGAAACCTCTTGCCTTGGAGTTCTCTTTTACTGGTCTCATCTATTGGAACCATGACACAAAGTCAGATGCATTTATCAATTGTGTTACTAATTTAACAACTACAGTGATTCAGTAGCCATGGAAACCAAGCATCCTTCATGGGACACTGTTGCAGCTGCTGCCAACCACTAACTAGCATATATTTATGTTGGTGTCATGTCTGCTACTGCCACAAGTTCAGGGCTTTCAAAGTTTAAAAACCAAAATTCAAGATGAGTTCTTGGCTTCCAAAGCCCAAAACACAGATGAAAGTTCAGCCAGAAGACTAACATCCTCAGCTAGAGTCTGATGGATCCAATTGCCCCCCTACAGCACAAGAGAAATTGTCTTCACCACCCATCCATCACCTTCACCATGTCCACAGCTATCTTAACTTAGTCACCATCCCTCCCTGTTTCCAGAAGCTTATCCCAGTCTTGTTTTATGCCTCTGGCAATTAGAAGGGGGGGTCAGGTACAAAACCAGCTCTCTGACCCTCTAACTCTAACTCTCCACTCCACAAATCAGAAGCTGCTTAACTTCTGCCCTATTTTCATCTCTCTGTTTCTTCATCTCAAATCTGTCTCACAGATCTGGCAAGTCTCTCAGACTTACCTCTCTTTTTCCTCTCTCAAATTGCCATGCTGTTAGCTAATCACCACGGGCCATGCCACTTTCAAAATTTCCAACCCAACCATAGCCATAACACAACACACAATCATCCCAAAGAAGTCTAGCCACATCATATACCATTACTGTCATTAAAAAAACCTCTTCAAACAGTATATAGGGAACTTTTGACACAGTTTTAAGTGTAGTGTGTATAATTCTAACAGTTATATCGCACAGTATAATTTCAATCACTGCTGGGGACATCAGACTGGGATAGTGACTACAGAACCATTGCTAAAATTCAATTCTATTTTTTATTGTTGTTGTTACTTTAAAATAGTTGATACTGATATTTTTATCTTTCCATAATTTATTGGTCAAAGAAACAATGGACTACCTAATTAGTTGTTGCAAGAACATTGAACAAACTGACTACAAACAGTGGAGTAATGAAATAGCAACAATGGTGCATTGGAAAAGCTCAAGAAATACCATTTGCCTGAAAGCAGGAAACTGGAACTGATGGGATCATAAAATATCAAAATCATAGACAATGAAGAAGCTAACGTGCTCCAGGACTTTAGAATTCAAACAGACAAACATCTGACAAATAACACCCCAAGTTTTAACTGTTGATAAGAAAGACAAAAAAGTCTGGATAGTGGATGTGGCAGTGCCTGAAAATAGCAGAGTAGAAGGGAAAGAACTGGAGAAAATCATAAAAACGAAGATCTACAAATTGAAATGAAATGATTGTGGCAGAAGAAAGTAAAAATGATATCAGTAGTAATAAGTGTCATGGGTACAATCCCAAAACATCTGGACTACAACCTGAAGACCATCAGCATTGACAAAATCCCCACTAGTCAATTACAAAAGGCAACTTTACTGGAAACAGCTTACATGCTATGCCAAGACCTTTAACACTATCAACAACATTTCCCTATCCCAGGTTCTTGGGAAAGACTCTATAGATGGATAAAAATTCTAAATCCACTATAACTACTGGCTGTCCATGTGAATATCCATACAAAAACAAACAAAACCACAAAGTAATGCACAGTTTAAAAAAAGCAACATAATAAAGGATGATTGGATAAAATGGTGTAATACAGTTAAAATTATTAATATAATCTTTGAAAATCAAAGCTAAGTCCAAAACCTTCTTATGGCGAAAGCAACTGAGCAAAAGTTGGCAATCTTCCTGGAAATGTTCAGTGAAAAGTTTGAAAACATTAAGTGGCATATTTTTCCCCCCAGCATATATGCTAATTCCAACCACACTGGGTCCGGATAATAGTTTCTAGAAATGTTTTTTGTGGGGACCAACTACAGTACTTCATTGTGTTCCATATATTGTCTGATTAAACAGCTCTGTTCTTGCTTTAGTTCCAGAAAAAGCCTATCAGGAGTGGTGTATTGCAGGGGGAAGAAGAGAAACTTCCCTAGAGTTCCTGAGTTCTGCATATTGCAGTTTAATATCTTCTTGAATTTTATTTCTGCTTTCTAGAATGTTAACTATTCTTCTACTGCTTCAGCTGAATCATTAATAACAGCAGTAAGGAATACAAAACTTTGGACAGAACTTTATGTTACTTGCATACCAGTTAGATAAGGAGCCATTTAAGAAGTCATTTGGAATGTAATTTTTGACCCACCGAAGATAGGCACTTAATTATCATGCCATCCTGCCTCCACTTAACAGGCCTACTAATCAAAATATCATATTTTTGTCAAATAATAATTAATGGCTGGTCATAAAATTGTATTGGTCCTCTTATATAAGCAGATTTCACAATAATCAAAAAATGAACGCATTTTATAGATCCTAGGTTTTTTTTAAAATAAATATAAAATATAAAGTTTGTCCTTTGGACTGAAAAAATATTTACAGATTTCCCTTTTTTTGTAAGTTTTTTCCACCTGAATCTTCTAATAAACAATGTTGAAACCATGAAAATAGAACTTTTAATCGTCAAGTAAATTATCTTTCCCTGCTACCATGCCTCCAAATTACAAGCTTTTACTATTCCAGAACTATCAGACATATTGTGTATTTCATATACAAGCTATGGTTGTGGCTGTTCACTTGCATCTTGACAATAAACTGCTAGCTGCAGAATACACATTGTATTCTGTGATGCAGAAATTGACTTATTTTCTTTTCATGTCACAATTATTCTATCTCTACACTGGAAATCTAAAAAAGAAGAGAGTTCACCTATGTTGAAAATAACCTGATGAAGAATAATTGATGCTTTAGTCCAGCACATTTAACAGCCATTCTGTTTTGTTAGTGTGAATAATTATTAGTTGATATTATTATTTTCAAACAAAAGGTACAAATTATTTAATATTGCAGTCTTATGAATTTGAATCAATTTGATGGAATATGCTATCAATTTAGTTACAGTCATTATCCTGAGAAAAAGAACTTTACTGTTCAACAAAGTAAGAACCATATGAATGGAGTAGTTTAAATCCAGAAACATGAGGAAAAGGCTAATTGTACACTTGAGAGTATTTACACAAGGACTACACTAGCCTTAGCCAGGGAAATGTCTTACATACAGCATGAAATAATATTTATATATCTATTAAACTCCAAAATCATCCCACTGTGATTATTATCCTACATTTTCTATGCAATCATAGCAAAAATGTTTGCTGCTCAAATTAATTATTCTTACAATTATCTGTAATAAAAAAGGAGACTCCAGCAAACTGACTTCTAAAATTTTAATATTCTTTAATACAAACATTCATTTGTGATAAAAATTTAGCTAACAATTTCTCTATGTTGCTTATCTCAGGTTTATATAATTTGCTTGCGTTATTGACATGCTGGTTAATGCATCAAGCTGAGAGCTATGGAGCAACTTTTCACTAAATTATGATTTTTCATAGCTTTTTATGTGAACAATGTCTGCCTGCTCAAAGGATCATAAATTACTAATATTCCTACCAATGCAATGCATTTAAGTTAGATACAAACTTAATCATGATAACCTTGAATTTCAGATCTGGAGCTAGGCTTACATTTTTATGAACACTGAAGAGTATAAAACATCAGGGCCAGATTTCATGTCCTTTCAACTGAAAAAAAATCCCCCAATTTGCCTTATTTTGATCATTGAAGAGGCTTATGGAAGCTGAGTAAAAGATTCTTGTAAATCGAGGATAATCAGCCATCTATTCAGTCTTCTATTTGAAAATCAGGATTAAGCTTGTTAATCTATTCAAAATCTCATGTGTATGGATTTATCTTCCAATTTCTCTAAAACAGAGCATTTCTGAAAAAGGTAGAAAATTTCCATTTCTCCATGGGAAGATAGAGGGATTTCTCCAACAAAGGGGGCGGGGAATCCAAAACAAATCTGGATGAAAGAGAGAGCATGCACAGGGATAGATTCTGATCTTCTGTTGAGCATGCCAAGGAACCCATATACTTTATTTATTTGTTTGTTTTCTAATAATAGTTTTATTGGTTTATCAAAATATAAAATACAAAAACTAGAAAGAAGGGGAGGGAAGAGGGAAAAATGGTGTAAAGAGAAAAAAAGAAAAGAAAAGGGCACCAACTTCTGACTTTCTTTAGCACAGTAGAAGATAACATTACAACCACAATTTTTTTACTTTTATACAACAGTATGTACAACCCTATAACAATAAACCTATGTAATTAGCAAAAACAAAATCAAATTTTTATTTTTTTTCATTACAAACACAAAATCCATAAGCAATTTCAAAATAGAAACAAGGTTAGATATATTCCATTCTTTGGATGAAAGAAAAAGACCTTGTAGGCATTCATGAGGAAAAAATCCCTCTTAAGAATTTTACCTGTTAAGAATTGTGAGTTTATTTGACCTTCTTGTTTCAGGTACACTGGGAGGATTATATTCAAACCATCATCATAATAAAAACTGGTGTCAGATTTATATTTCAAAGGTACAATTAGGCTATTTCCGTTGTCCAGCATTTGTAGAGTTGACACAGTGGATTGATAATTTTCTACAGTGGGTTGATAATATTCTTTTTTTAATATCCTCTGTATAATTTGTATCTTTAGACCCTAAATAATTTATGGTATAAATGATTTTCTGTATGGACCTTTCAAAGATTTCCTTGATGACAGACTCCAGCTCAGAATTAAACATCTTTGTAACTTCCTCTAGTGGTAAAAAAAAAATGTATTTATTTATTTCCTTTTTCTAGCCAATCAGAATTCTTGAAAATTGGAAAATTTCAACCACCACAACAATTTATTTGTTTGTTTGTTTGTTAAATGTATTGCTGCCTATCTCACCGTGGGGTTACTCTAGGAAGCTTATAACACTAAAAAGAAATAAATAAAAACTGTTAATAAAACAGAAGTAAAATAATAGAAAAATAAAATAAACAATTAAACGCAAAGAAATACATCAATATATAACAAAAAGATAGATGGGTAGACAGCAGAAAGCTGGGGGAAGTGAATAACATACTTTGTGGATAACAACAAAATGTGGAAAACTTGTGGAAAAAATATATAGTGTATTTTTCTAGAATAAAAGAGATATTTATTTTATTGAAGCTATCAATGTGGAATTAGCCATTTGGTTAGCTTGGATCATTTTCAGCAATATTGCTATGGAGTTCAGATGCTTTCTCTGTTAAACACTGAGTGTTTAACCTTTCTGCTTATGTAACAAGCAGATGGGCCAAAACATCTTCAGGGAATTTATGTGATATTTTTGCCAGATTAGCTAGAATTCATGAACAACTCAATCTATTCTGCCCAGACAGAACAGATTGCGTTCAGTTCAATGCAAGGCAGATGGATAACACAGAAGAACAAACAGAAAATATTGCTTTATTCTGGGAATCCTAAACAATGACTTATAGTTTTGTAGAGATACGTCCAACATGTATATTTAGCAATATGGGTTCGTTCCTCAGGTAAACTGATGATGAATTTACCCTATTCTTCTGCATAAGCATCACATGTTGGCATAGAACCTCCAAGCCATGACTAGGAGACATGAGGCTAGACGAACAAAGACATTCCAAACTGGGCACATAGCCAGTATATCCTGAGAAGAACTCAGAAACTCCTCCCACTGACCCATTAACATGAGATGACTGACTAGCTAAACTGCATTTCCCATAATCCATCTCTTAAGGAAACAACATTTAAATCAATAAATGCCAGATATTCTAACATACTGATACAAGCTCTCTAGTTAGGGTTACATAGAGCTATATGATCCAGAACACTCCCCGCTTGGAAATTTATATTTCCACTACTAACTGAAATAGCAAAAAAAAACATGGCGTTAAGGCATGCAATACTCATTGTTAACTAACTTGTGATTAATAGGTAAAATCATGGTATGAGACATGCATAACTATAAAGTAAATATAAAACATGCACAATTACATAAAAATAAGCAAGTGTTACATCAAACAATGCATAAACACAATACATAGTTTGAGGTTTGATCTTCTGGTTCAGTCTTCGTCAGCAACGGGATCAAATCAACAGTCTTTGAATCACGACTTGACTCACGTGGCTTCACGATCTGGACCTCAGCTTGACAAACTAGTTCATCAACCGGGTGGGCCCGGTGCGCAAGCCCCATGGGCCAATAGTTCTGGTATGCGTTCTTGTTTTTCAGCAAGACAAGGTCTTCTTCCTGTAAAGGAAACTGGAACCAAATCTGGAACAGAAAAACTGGAACCCAAAATTTCTCAGGAACAGAGGGAACTGGATTCACAGGAAACTCAGAAACCGAAGAACCTGGAAAAACAGGAACAGCTGGAGCTGGAAACTCAGGAACATCTGGAACCGAAGAATCAGGATCAGGAACATCTAGAAACTCAGGAACAGCTGGAGACTCAGGAACAGCTGGATCTGAACAATCAGGATCAGGAACATCAGCTGGAACTGAAGAATCAGGAACAACAGCAGCTGCAGAAGACTCAGGATACTCAAGAACCAAAGAGTCTGGAACCACCGATGGAGTATTGAAGAGGGCTGCTGCTGTTGTCATCAAGGTAGTGAGGACTTCATGTGTGGGTGTGGGTGTCTTTAACGACATAGAGTCCATGATTTTGTGGGGTGCACCAATCCTGCACTCCCACGCTTCGCCTATGCAAGCTTTGCCCATGTGAGATGCATGGGGAAGGCAATTTTTGGCCTTCAGACATTTGTCAATCGTCAGATCGTGACAAATATCTTCAATAGTCAGTAAGTCCTTGCAGGCTCCTAAAAGGCTAATTCTTGGGATGCTAAGACAAGTGATCAAGACGATCAAAACTATGCCTAATTTCAGGTGTCTCCGTTTAGACAGGGTTTTGGTTGACGTTTACTGGGTGCCTGAGGTTGAAGGTTGGCACGTTGATCTGGAGCTGGAAGTACGTAGCGTTTTAGTCTCTGTGGCGTCTGTCTATATGGACAGGCCAAGAACTCAGGACCTTCTAGCCAGATCAATTCTGTTAACTGTGTGGCAAGGTTGGGCCACTTCACTTGGTTCTCAAAGTTCTTATCTGTTGGCACATGTAGCCATTGTTCCGGACTTAAAGATGTTTCAATCCTTTTCACTCTGTTGCCTACATAGATGTAGAAATGTCTGCTTTGCTTGCAGATGTAGCTTGACGTCACCTTGCTGTCTGCATAGAAGGTGGTAGACTGTAGTTCAACATCTTCGCTGTCAAGTTGGTGAGGTTTACAGCCAAAGTGGTACCACATAGCTCTAACCTTGGTACGGTGTGGTCTCCTTTTCCAAAGAAGACACCGAGACTGCAGCTCTCCCCGCTGTGGACTCTGATGTATCTTATGGTTGCAAACAAGACGACATAAGTGTGGCTCTCCCCGCTGTAGACTGTGATGCAGCTTAAGGCTGCAGTTGCTTTCGTTGACACTTTTAAGGAAGTGTACCTTTCTTTCTTTTGCACTGTGGCGGGTGAGCTGGAAACATACGTGCGCTGCACTTGTAAACTTTGGAGACATCTTGGGAGTACACTCCATGACTCCCAGTCTTGTTTCTGTTCTGGAAGACGCGACTTATCCCAGTGTGTGGTGTTCAGGGAGAACGCGCATAGCTGCAGACATTTTTTCTCTTATTTGTCCTCTATGGACAAAGCTAAGTTGTCGTAATTCTGATTGGTCTGGAACACTGTTACTTCCAAAGCAGGTTTGGTTGTCACGAGCGTGCAATGTTCTAGGTGTGGTTTTAGATGAGGTGTTGTTCCATTACTGGGAATGGAGATTTTTGAGATGCTCACCTGGGTTGGGGTTTGCGATTGATCAAAACAAACCGTCCCTCCAATGGCCCATCCAAGTTCTAAACAGTGGGGACAGTGAGTTAATTGATACAGAACAACCCTGTCCCCAGCAATCTAAAAATTATAGGGCTATCAGTGCATGTAAGAATAACAACCTTGCTGTCAAGAAAAATCAAGCCTCTAATAGTGGGTGCCACACAAAGTGCACTAACCAGTTAGGTGGTAAGACAATAGGGGAACTCAGGCACCACACAGGTTATGTAGAAAGTAAATACAGGACCGGTCATAAAGGACTCAAATGTCTATACACCAATGCACAGAGTATGAACAGCAAACAGGGTGAACTAGAAATTCAGGTTAATGAGGGCAGATATGATATTGTTGCCATTACAGAAACATGGAGGGATGAAACCCACACATGGAACACACAGCTAAAGGGATTTAAATTATTTAAAAGAAACAGACCAAATAAAAGGGGAGATGGAGTTGCTGAGTTATATGAGAAATAACTACATCTCTACAGAAATAGAGCACAACAATGATAAAAACTGTCTTGAATGCATTTGGGTCAATATAAAAGGGGAAAAAATGACATTGCCATAGGTGTATACTACAGGTCACCCAGGCAAACAGGAAATAGATGAACTTTTTGCTAGTCAGCTAACTAAAGTATATAGGAAGCACATCACAATAGTAATGGGGGACTTTAACTACGCTGACATCAACTGGGAGACAAACTCTGCACCAAGTGGAAGATCAAATAGGTTCCTGACAAACCTAGCAGACAACTTTGTCTCCCAAAAAGTAGAGAAGAACTAGGGGATTAGCCATTTTGGATCTAATTCTCACTAACAGAGATGAAATGATAGAAGATGTTGAAGCCATAGGAACTCTGGGAGGAAGTGATCGTGCAATATTGGAATTCAACATTATGGAAGCACAAGCAATAGAACACAGTCAAACTAGAGTCTTGGACTTCAAGAGAGCTAATTTCAATAAACTTAGAGAGGGCTTGGGAAGGATTCCATGGATAAGAATCCTCAAGGGGAAAACAACTCAAGAAGCTTAGGAAATTTTGAAAAATGAGATAATAAAAGCCCAGTCTAGCACAATACCAACAAAGAGGAAAAATAACAGCTCTCAAAAGAAACCAGCATGGCTGCATAAAAAACTCTCTGACAAATTGAAAGATAAAAAAGACAAGTATAGAAAGTGGAAAGAGGGGCACATAACTAAGGCAGAATATCAGCAAATAGCCCGAGCCTCCAAAGATAAGGAAAGCCAAGGCTCAAAATGAACTAAGGCTTGCGACCTAAGCCAAAGATAACAAAAAAAGCTTCTTTCAACATGTAAAAAACAAGAAAAAGGTGAAAGAAATGATTGGTCCATAGTGGGTGAAAGTGGCAAGAAGGTGACAAGCAATATGGAGAAAGCAGAACTATTTAACTTGTTTTTTGCATCTGTCTTTACACAAAGGGAAAAAACAGACCAACCTATCGAAAATAGTGCCATAAAAAACAGAATAGAAACGCAAGTTAAGATAGGCAAGAAAATGATAAGTGAGCACCTGTCCAGCCTAGACAAGTTCAAATCTCCAGGACCAGATGGATTACATCCCTAGGTTCTCAAGGAACTGGCAGATGTGATCTCAGAACCACTGAACTATATTTTTCAAAGATCCTGGAGCACAGGGAAACTACCAGAGGACTGGAAAAGAGCTGGTGTAGTTCCCATCTACAAAAAAAGAAAAAAAATGGACCCAGGAAATTACAGACCTATCAGCCTGACCTCAATACCTGGGAAGATCCTGGAAAAGATAATCAAACAACGAATCAACAAACACCTAGAGGCAAACAAAGTCATTACTAAAAGCCAACATGGGTTTGTCAAAAATAGATCATGCCAGACAAATCTTATTGCATTCTTTGACCAAGTGACAAAATTAGTGGATCAGAGGAATGCTGTGGACATAATTTATTTGGATTTCAGTAAGGCATTTGATAAAGTAGATCATAACCTACTACGTGACAAGATAGAAAAATGTGGGGTAGAAAGCACAACCACCAGATGGATCCATAGCTGGCTGACCAGCCGTCCTCAGCCTGTGGTCCTCAATGGAACTGCATCTACATGGAGGGAAGTGTGTAGTGGGGTGCCCCAGGGCTCAGTTCTGGGCCCAGTGCTCTTCAAAATCTATATCAACGATTTGGACAAGGGAATAGATGGGGAACTCATCAAATTTGCAGATGACACCAAACTGGCAGGAATAGCCAACACTGCAGAAGATAGGCTTAAGGATCTTAACAGACTTGAATATTGGGCGCTATCTAACAAAATGAAATTCAATGGTGAAAAAAGTAAGGTTCTACATTTAGGCAAGAAAAACCAAATGCACAGGTATAGTATAGGGGGTACCTTGCTCAATAGTCGTAACTTTGAGAAGGACCTCGGAGTCTTAGTGGACAATCACCTAAATATGAGCCAGCAGTGTGCTGCAGCTGCCAAAAAGGCCAACACAGTGCTAGGCTGCATTAACAGAGGGATAGAATCAAGATCACGTGAAGTATTAATACCACTTTACAATGCCTTGGTAAGGCCACACTTGGAATACTGCATCCAGTTTTGGTCACCACGATGTAAAAAAGATGTTGAGACTATAGAAAGAGTACAGAGAAGAGCAACAAAGATGATTAGGGGACTGGAGGCTAAAGTATATAAGGAACGGCCGCTGGAATTGGGTATGTCTAGTTTAATGAAGAGCAGGACAAGGGGGGACATGATAGCAGTGTTCCAATATCTCAGGGGCTCCCACAAAGAAAAGGGTGTCAAGCTATTTTCCAAGGTGCCTGACCGCAGGACAAGAAGCAATGGGTGGAAACTAGCCAAAGAGAGAAGTAACCTAGAACTAAGGAGAAACTTCCTGACAGTTAGAACAATTAACCAGTGGAACAACCTGCCTCCAGAAGCTGTGAATGCTCCAATACTGGAAGTTTTTAAGAAGAGACTAGACAGCCATTTGTCTGAAATGGTATAGGGTTTCCTGTCTAAGCAGGGGGTTGGACTAGATCAATGGTTCTCAACCTGTGGGTCGCAACTCCATTTGGGATCGAACGACCATTTCACAGGGGTCGCCAAACAACGCAGTCCGCCATTTTTCCCCCTTTTCCTTAGCTGTGCTACTCCCTCTTATTCTATTGGCTTTTGAAAGCCAATAGAATAGACTCTCTTGAATAGAGTCTAATTCTATTGGCTTTCAAAAGCCAATAGGAATTGTCCAGGCTGTCTCCGCCCTGCTGAGCCCGCCAAAAGTCCCAGTCTGCGAACAGTGCTGCAAGTTGTCTGCAGCGAAGGCGAGCTCTCTGGAAGTTTCCACCCCTCCCTGCTGAGCAACTACTAAAAATGTAAGTCAAAGAGGGCCCGGGGTGGGAGGTGGGAGGCCGGCGGGCGCAGGGAGGTTTTTTGGCACGCCTGGGGCCCGGCGGGTTTTTTTTACCTCCCTTGGGCTGGGCCAGCTGGTGGCCCAGCCTGTGGTCGCCCTGCGACATTGCTGCCATGGCCACTCAGGAGCCCCTGGGCCTGCCTGCCACCGCCCGAAACGGTTGGCAGTGAAGGTAAGGCTAGCGGGGCAGCGGCAGGCGCAGGGAAGGTTATTTGCACGTGTGGGGCCCAGCGGGTTTTTTACCTCCCTTGGGCTGAGCCAGCTGGTGGCCCAGCCCGTGGTCGCCCTGCGCCATCGCTGCTGCAGCCGCCCAGGAGCACCTGGGCCTGCCTGCTGCCACGCCAAACGGGTGGCAGCGAAGGTAAGGCTAGCGGGGCAGCGGCGGGCGCAGGAAGGGTTTTGGGGCCCGCGTGGGGCCCGGCGGGTGTCTTACCTCCCTTGGGCTGGGCCAGCTGGTGGCCCAGCCCGTGGTCACCCTGCACCATCGCCGCTGCGGCCGCCCAGGAGCACCTGGGCCTGCCTGCTGCCGCCTCGAACGGGCGGCGGCCTACACCTCGGCCAGCACAGGGGGCAGCACCACGCATGCGCGGCGCAGGGGACAGCACTATGCATGCGTGGTGCAGCACCATGCATGCGCGGCGCAGGGGGTAGCACCACGCATGCGTGGCGCAGGGGGTAGAACCACACATGCGCGGCGCTTGACAGGTCGGGGTCACGGCCTGAAAAAGGTTGAGAACCGCTGGACTAGATGGTCTCCAAGGTTGCTTCCAACTTTATTATTATTATAATATTCAAAGATGATAAAGAAGCAAGACTCTTCACTATATTCTTATTTCACTGTGAACATTGCTGCTCAAGTCAGGCATTAGTGAACACCCACTAAAGATGGCCTTGCATTTAGCAGAGCAATGATTGCAGGATAAAGTGGATCAGTGAAAAAAAACTGATTCTCTGAATTCCTCCCCAGTTGAAGAAGAGGACTTGAGGTTGGACAGGGTGCCCTAAAACAGCAGCCTCTTTTTACAGCTCTCAGAGCCAGAGAGTCAGCTTTGCTCAAGCTGTAATTTGGAGCCTTCAGACGGGATGCCGGTTTTGCCCACTTCCCCTTTTAATCATTTTTATTGGAAATTGCTTGTAAAATTTTGGATATTAAAAATCTTCAGAAGGACAAGTTTTATTGAATTTGGTGTTTCCTCCAACTCACAGTGAAAAAAGATTTATGTAAGTTTAAAACTTTTTTTAAAAAAAATTAATTTGTAAATAAACAGCAAAAGGGTGATCAGAATGTTAATTTTGAAATGTTTTAAATGGACTAAGAGGCCAGGATTATTGCAAAGAAAACTTTGAAACCATTAAAGTTTAATATGTTGTGGTTTCTAATGGATTTTTTCTTGATTGTTTGAATGATGACGATTTAAAATGTAATCCTTCCATTTGTTTATAGATATAATTTAAAATTTATATCTATATCTTAAATTTATAGATATAAGATATGGAAAAAAGATACTGTTTCCTTCTTTACATTTTTAGAAAAAATGCCTAGATTGGAGTATTAAAACGTATCTTTGTAAATAAATATTTTCTCGTATATCAGAGAAACACTAGATTAAAATAAACAATTTTGAAATAAAACCCTTCTCGGCTTTGTTACTATGCTTCTCCAATTTTCACCATCATGTGAATCACATTTCATGGCCAGTAAGTCTATGTACTTCCATTGGGAACTCCTATGGAACCAGCTTCTGAAAATCTAATTATGCTAAAGCAGGAAATCAGGGAGGCAGATCTATACAGAGGCAAGATGGTGAGTGAAGAATGGGTTATGAACTAATTCTCATTTAAAAAATGGAGTTTGCAATGGAGAAATGCCCTACCACCACAGCAGAAGAGTGAGCAATCAACCTGCCTGAGATTATATCATGACCATTCCTAGCTGAATAGGAATATTTGGTGGATACAACTTGGCTAGAGAATTTAAACCAGACTTTCAGATATATGATTTCAGGTGCAGAATTGCCAGAAAAGCCCAGGCTGGCTAAAACATGCTAGGACTGAAAATCACACAGTTTGAAACCACCCAATACAGATGGCCCTTTAAAGTAATATGTCACAGGCAAATATGTCACATAATACAGTAGAAAGTCACCACTACCATCCCCACCACCACGCCTGGCACAAATTATTTAATTCACTTTTGCTCTCAAATCGTTAAAAAGGTTTGGTTTTGACATCAGATCAATACTTTTAAAAATATGATTTGCCCGGAATTTAGTGTAAATTTCCCCCCAATAAATATTATTGGTGTGTGTGTGTGTGTGTAATCAAAAATATTGATTTCAATTTTTTTTCTTATACTGCAGAATGAATTGGAACTGGATGGAGATGTGCTATGTTGCCTTTGTTTTAAGTGCAAAATATTTTGGGCTAGCCCTGAAGTTAAAGCAAATTATCCAAGAATGGTGTTGAGTTCCTAACTGTCAAAAGTGTCTGCTGGAGCAGAACTAGGGACACAGTCTGTTCCTCCTGATCTTTTACCTACTGAAAAGGGCTGAATTCATTTAGTTCATTTCTATTTATAAAGAGTGACCAGGTATTTCATATTTCACCTTTAAAGAAACAGAATGAACTAGACCTAGTTCCATAATATGTGCATAATGATAGAGCTCAACAATCCCAACTAAAAGCAGACCTTGGTGATTATTACAACTTTTACTGTGAAATAGAGCGAATGCTGCCCCCTCATGGTTGCAGTGAACTCTGAAGATAAGACAGCAAACAAGTAAGAATGAAAAATGGGAATAAAAATTTATTCTCTCCTTACGTGAAACTTTTCTGAGTGGAATAAAATGGAAGATTTTTCTAAGAAAAAAAAGATTAGATCTTTCGTCTTTTGTTATACAAGTTTTTCCAATTCCTCCAGTGTTTGAATTGTTACAGAGCCACAATATAGTGAAATGTTGTTGTTTAATATCTACCGGTAATAGCACGGTGCTATTAGATGCTACTAAAGAGTAGAATCAACATGTTGTTCTTCTTGACCAGAAAAATTAAACTTTGGATGATGGAGGAAAGACAGAGGCTTAGGGAAGACTACAGTGAAAAATTGTTTAAGATCTTTAGATTGTCTTTACACACATGTATTGCTTTCCCAGAGGGATCCCAAGAGATGGAGTCATTGGTATATAGAGAGAAAAACAGACAACTGTTCTCTGTCCTTGCCTATTTTAACATCTCACAAATGATGTTGGTTATTGATCTATGACAGAAGCCTTTCTCTCTTTTGAAGCTAATGGGCAGTTCTGGAATTTGAAGGGCATGCCTTGACATTCTCCCTGAAGGGTAGCCAATCATAAAATTCCCGTTCACCAGAAACATGGTAGCAAAGTTGCCACTGTTCCACTCCATCTCTTAAGATGATGTTCTACAACTCCCGCTTTCATAAATCTTTTGAGGAGTTCAGAGAAGTCAAAAAATATCCCCTAAGTTATGTTATCTCTGAAGACATCTTGAGAATTTATGTGGGGTCTGGATGCATTCACTCATTCAATTTAGGGACCAGTCAACTCCAGATTACTTTAGAGTTTACTTTATTACTTTAAAATATTTAGTCAAGGAAACAATAACATAATAAGTACAAAAATCATCTGTGCCCAGAAAAATAAAAGTTGATTGCATAAAATTCTTCAGGGGCGCACTATATCTTAATCCAAAGTTTTCAGTTCTTTTTTGAACACCATCAGTATGAGCAGCATACATATAGAAGACTCAGGAGACCATACTTTGCTTTGCTTAATATCCCCTTTGGAATGGAATGGAATGGAATGGAATAGAATAGAATAGAATAGAATAGAATAGAATAGAATAGCATATTGGACACATAAGGAATTTGTGGTGTAAAAGCTCTCGGTGTACATGCAAAACAGCAGAGTAATAATAATCATAATTTTATTTATTTATTTATTTATTTGACTTCTATGCCGCCCTATTCCGGAGAACTCAGGGCGGCTCACAACATAAATAGAAATCACAAGTTAAAATACATATATAAAAACCCCTAAGTTAAAAGAAAACCAATCATTCAACAAACATACACACAAACATACACTGGCTAGGGGCAATATGTTAACTGCCCCAGGCCTGCCGGCAGAGGTGTGTTTTAAGCAGTTTATGAAAGGCGGAGAGGGTGGGGGCAACATGGATCTCCGGGGGAAGTTGGTTCCAGAGGGCTGGGGCCACAACAGAGAAGGCTTTTCCCCTAGGCCCCGCCAGGCGACACTGTCTGGCTGACGGGACCTAGAGAAGGCCGACTCTGTGGGCCCTAACCGGCTGCTGGGATTCATGGGGCAGCAGACGGTCCCGTAAGTAAACTGGTCCGATGCCATGTAGGGCTTTATAGGTCATAACCAACACTTTAAATTGAGTTCGGAGACCAATTGGCAGCCAATGCAGCTCGCGGAGTGATGCCGAAATGTGGGCATTTCTGGGCAAGCCCAACACTGCTCGCGCGGCTGCATTCTGCATTACCTGAAGTCTCCGAACGTTTTTCAAAGGTAGCCCCATGTAGAGAGCATTGCAGTAGTCGAGCCTTGAGGTGATAAGGGCATCAGTGACTGTGAGAAGGGACTCCCGGTCCAAATAGGGCTGCAACTGGTGCACCAGGCGAACCTGGGCAAATGTCCTCCTCGCCACAGCCGAAAAATGATGTTCCAAATTTAGCTGTGGATCGAGGAGGATGCCCAAGTTGCAGACCTTCTCCGAGGGGGTCAAAAGCTCCCCCCCCCAGGCTGATGGACGGATAGAGTTATCTTTGGGAGGCAGAACCCATAGCCACTTCGTCTTGTCGGGGTTGAGTTTGAGCCTGTTGGCACCCATCCAAACCCTAACAGCCTCCAGACATCGGCACATCACTTCCGCTGCTTCACTGAAATGACACGGGGTGGAGATGTAAAGCTGGGTATCATCAGCATACTGATGATATCTCACCCCGTGTTGTCGGATGATCTCACCCAGTGGTTTCATGTAGATATTAAACAGCAGAGGGGAGAGGACCGATCCCTGAGGGACCCCACAAGGGAGGAACCTAGGATAGGGAGGAGTTGAAACAGTTCTACAGAAAGCAGGCTGGTTGTAATTGTTTTTTTTTTTGTTGTTGTTGTTTTTGCAGTACTAACTATCCTTTGGAGTCTTTACCTGTCCTATTTGATTGCTATACAGTAGAAGTACAAATGACAAATTCCATAATTCCTCTGCAGAACTGTATCAACAGCTCCTGGAGCAATCTGAACTTCCTGAGTTGCATAGAAAGAACATTCTTTGTTGTGCCTTTTTAATGATGGTTCTGATGTAAAAAGTCTATTTCAAATCCTGGGAGATTATAGAATCCAAAAATGTGAAGGATTCTACTGCTGATACTGTGCTGTCAAAGTTACTAAAAGATGGTAAAATAGAAGGGCTCCTTTTAAAACCCATTCTTATGTCTACAGTTTTAAGCACATTCAGTTCCAGATTGTTCTGGCAACACCATGGGGCCAATCGTTCAACTTCCCATCTATATGCAGTCATCACAGTCTCAAATGAGACCAATGACTACAGAGAGAGAAGAGCAATTGAGAGAGCACACAGTCCTGAGGGGTATTTGACGTGATTTTACCTAGCTTCACCCTGTTGCTTTCTATCTGTCAAAAAAGGTAATAATCTACCTACAATTATGGCCAGGCACAGCTACAGAAGTTGAATCAGTTTAGAGTGAAATTTTGAAGAGTGAGATAATAAAAGCCCAGTCTAGCACAATACCAACAAAGAAGAAAAGTAACAGCTCTCAAAAGAAACCAACATGGCTGCATAAAAAACTCTCTGATAAATTGAAAGATAAAAAGGACAAGTATAAAAAGTGGAAAGAGGGGCACATAACTAAGGCAGAATATCAGCAAATAGCCCAAGCCTGCAAAGACGAAGTGAGGAAAACTAAGGCTCAAAATGAACTAAGGCTTGCGACCAAAGTCAAAAATAACAAAAGGAGTTTCTTTCAACATGTAAAAATTAAGAAAAACATTAAGGAAATGATTGGGGGGAGAAAGTAGCAAGGTGACAAGCAACAGGGAGAAAGCAAAACTATTTAGCTCGTTTTTTGCATCCGTCTTTACACAAAGGGAAAAAACAGACCAACCTATCAAAATCAGTACCACAAAAAACAGATTAGAAAGACAAGTTAAGATAGGCAAGAAAATGGTAAGTGAGCACCAGCCTAGACGAGTTCAAATCGCCAGGATCAGATGGACTACACCTCAAAGTTCTCAAGGAACTGGCAGATGTGATTTCAGAACCACTGAACTATATTTTTCAAAGATCCTGGAACACTGGGGAACTACCAGAGGACTGAAAACGAGCTGATGTAGTTCCCATCTTCAAAAAAGGGGAAAAAATAGATCCAGGAAACTACAGATCTATCAGCCAGACCTCAATACCTGGAAAGATTCTGGAAAAGATAATCAAACAATGAATCAGTGAACACTTAGAGGCAAACAAAGTCATTACTAAAAGCCAACATGGGTTTATCAAAAACAATCATGCCAGACAAATCTTATTGCATTCTTTGACCAAGTGACAAAATTAGTGGACCAGAGGAATGCTATGGATATAATTTACTTGGACTTCAGTAAGGCATTTGATAAAGTAGATAACAACATACTACTTGATAAGATAGAAAAATGTGAGTTAGACAGCATAACCACATATCTGGCTCTGTTCTAGGCCCAGTGCTCTTCAACATCTTCATCAACAATTTGGATGAGGGGATAAATGGGGAACTCATCAAACTTGCAGATTACACCAAGTTGCAAGGAGTAGCCAACACTCCAGGTATAGTATAGGTGGTACCTTGCTCAAGAGTAGCAACTGTGAGAGGGATCTTGAGAGTCCTAGTGGACAATCACATAAATATGAGCCAGCAATGTGCTGCAGCTGCCAAAAAAAGCCAACACATTGCTAGGCTGCATTAACAGAGGAATAAAATCAAGATCACGTGAAGTATTAGTACTTTACAATGCCTTGGTAAGGCCACACTTGGAATACTGCATCCAGTTTTGGTTACCACAATGTAAAAAAGATGTTGAGAAAGAGTACAGAGAAGAACAACAAAGATTATTAGGGGACTGGAGGCTAAAACATATAAGGAACAGTTGCTGGAATTGGATATGTCTAGTTTAATGAAGAGAAGGATGAAGGGGGACATGATAGCAGTGTTCCAATATCTCAGGGGCTGCCACAAAGAAGAGAGAGTCAAGCTATTCTCCAAAGTCCCTGAAGGCAGGACAAGAAGCAACAAATGAAAACTAACAAAAGGAGAGAAGCAACCTAGAACTAAGAAGAAACTTCCTGACAGTTAGAACAATTAACAGTGGAAGAACCTGCCTCCAGAAGCGGTGAATACTGCAACACTGGAAGTTTTTAAGAAGAGACTGGACAGCCATTTGTCTGAAATGGTATAGGGTTTCCTATCTGAGCAGAGGGTTGGACTAGATGACCTCCAAGGTCCCTTCCAACTTTTATTATGATCATCGCAGTTAGCCAGATGTTCAGACTGGATTTGGCATTTTGTCTATTGAGTCCTTACCAAGGACCTGGGATAGGCAGACGTGGATGTATTATTATTATTATTGTTGTTGTTATTGAGGTCTACAGAAAGGACCCATGAATAGGACTCTGGAGAGTCACCATGTTGCAAAATGTAGTGCAGTGCCATATTGGTAGCATCATCTGCCAATCTACTACTTGGTAGGCAAACTGCAAGGGTTTTAACAGTGGGTCCATAATGATTTTCAGATGGGTCAGTGTTAACCTCTCAAAGGTTTTCATAACTACACGTCAAAGCAATCGGTCTGTAGTCATTCAGCTCCTTTATGGAGGGTTTCTTGAGAATTGGGATGATAGTAGAGCAAGAAGAGACATAACACATCTCTAGAGATGTGGGTGAAAATGGCAGCCAGTTGTTCAGCACAGGTTTTCAAGCAGGTAGGAGTTACCCAGTCTGGGCCTGGTGTTTTCTGATCTTTTGTCTACGAAATAGACCTTACACATCTTTTTCTAAAATCAGCAGAGGTGGAGGGCAGAGGGATGGAGATAGGTGTAGATTTGGTTACTGTTACTTTATCTGAGATGGGGAATATAGCGTAGATGACATGATCTCCTCACTAAGATCATTATATCATGATCTCATTTCATCTCATTTCAAATTAATCTATGAAAACTAAAGTCAGAAATGGGAGGGAGCTTGGAAGACCGAACAGAGATCACTATTCTAACAAATTCATCAGACAACCTAAATTTAAGGTTGGATTTCTGAAAGTGACTACAGCAAACATGGTGAAGCCAAAGATGTTTTCTTTTCAAAATCTGTCTTCTATTGGCAATATATTAAATAAGAACTTGCTTTAATAATAGCTTATTGCCAAAGGAGCCACTTTTAAAGATATTAAGATATGCTTAATGTCTATGGAGATTCTCAGTTATCCCCAGGTAATGGTTGTCCCAAAGGTCCTTTTTCAAAGGTCCTTTTGCAACTGGATTGTGTTTTTCCTTGAAGATGTTTTGTTTGTCATCAAAAAACTTATTCAGTTCTGACTGAATGTTGGAGGATGGATTTATATTCCCTGCAATCATCTGGTTGTTAGCACTCTCTTAGAGAGTCATTGAGGCCAGCTGGAGGTTTATCTGTGCCCTCAGATCACCTGAATAGTGCATATGGGTGTGGGACCTTCTTGGAACTGCTGAAAAGAACTGTATTGTAAACAGGAGATAGGTGATGTCGTATTTTTCCTCCTCTGTTGAGAGAGGGCTGTTCAGTCTTAATATAGATGGCTCTTTGACCCCCCCCTTTCAAATCAGTGATCCTCTGTCCAGAAAATTGATTTTGCTGTCTTCAAAAGAGTGATCTTTGTCTTTCAAATGCAGATGGACTGCTGAATCTTATCCTGATAGGTTTGTTCTCCTCTGTTATGCTGATGCATTTGTGAAGTGGTTGTTTTGTTCCTCCAATGTATAGATCTGTATGTCTCACTGTGTATTACTACTCCTATGAAGCCCAGTCAAGAAAGTACGGAAGCTACAGTGTAACAATATTTGGAGGTATCCTGCACTCCAAGGAAAGGGTCTTGGCCTACATTAAAGGTTTGTTCTCTGATCCAATGTTTCTTAATTTTTTGCTCTCAAGACCCCTTCCCACTTTTAAAAATTATGGAGAACTCTAAAAGAGCTTGTGTTTGCATTGGTTTTGCTTATTGATATTTGCTCCATTAAAATTGAAGCATCCACTGCTAGTACCATTTTCATGATTGTTTGATGGGATTTTAATAATGTATTATTTTTCAATATAGGCTTGCAAATAATTTGATTTTGTGGTCTTTGAGGTCTACTTCTATTATTTGGTTACCTTGGACTGCCTGTCTGTGCCATAAATTTTGCAGATTCACTGTAGTTGCTTCTTGAAGTTTCAGTTAAGCAAGCAGCTAAAAAACTTACTCTTAATTCTAATACGTTTGATTGGTAGAAAAAACACACTTTAAAATTTAAGAAATACGCCATCTGGTGACATTCAAATAGACCAATAGCACAAACACAATAATTTTACCTTCAAAGATTCTCCAGGTTCTTTTCTTTCAAATTCTACAGCTTCTGAATGATGTTGACTTTGAGGGGTGTATATGGGGAGATTGTGTACATTTAAATCAGAAATTTCTGTTAGGCATAACATGCTTTTTCTTCAGTCAATTGAAAAACCAAGAATATTACATCTTCCATTGGTGATGTTACGTCATCACTATTATGTCACCATGGATCTTAAAAACTGATTTAAAAAATCAAGTATAGCCTCTTAACCATGGAAATGCTCAGTCTTACAGTATAAAAGATATGTCACATCTTCATCTTTAACTCTGCTTTCATACATTAGAGTTATGTAATCATGCAAAAGTAAATCAGAATTTGAATGGGAAGACCATTTACTATAAAGAATCATATTTCACAGAGTAGCTCACTTGATAAAACCTATAGAATTCTTTAGGTAAGTATACACATTTCAGAAGCCGTGAACTTTCAGTTGCTCCTCCTTAACAATGCCAACCTGCAGAAAATATACAAACATCAGTAAGTCCTTGGCAGTTAGGACTAGAAATGCCACATAAAATAAATCCACATATTAATCAAAGTACAATGATGAGCAGCTGAGATTGGTACATAATTACATATAGCAGCAGTTTTTAGTTTACAAATCAAGCTAGAGAATCCTCAAATGCTTCCTTAAAACTTCCTACAATAAAATCTTAACTATTCAAATATATGGCATCAACTGCGATATTCAAAAAAGCAAATGTTAAGAGTCAAGTTGTTACATTCCATTTAGCCTCAAGATTAAGCTCTTTATATCAATTTAGAGAAGACAATAAAGCTCACAAAAATGACTCACAAAATTCTATTTTGTTATCATGTTCAGACCCAAAGCATATTAACAATTTTCAAGTATTTGTTTAACTTAAATAAGCTTTGTGCATTGAAATATTTGAGTCAGCAGTCTGAACTGAAAGAGTTGTAACAAGTCACTCACCTCTAAAAGGAATTGGCAAATGTTCTTCCTCTGGTCACCCTGTAACTGGATAACTTCCCCGTATTCAGGATGTTCAATCACAGTACCATTACAAGCGAATTTCTGCAGAAAAACATTGCTATATTCAGTGGCAACAAATTGTTTTTCAGGTACTTGATGCTATTTCCATAACAGATAATACTTAATTTACAAATATTAATGAGTCTGCAATTATGATTTTAAGTCGTATAATTAAACAGGTCATCATTTGACTACACTCAATTTTATGAGCTTTTTTGTAGTGATTACAGGTAGTCCTCGAGTTACGAATGTAATGGAGCCTGCCCTTCCATTCATATCTCGAGGATTCGTAGGGGTGAATTTCGTACCTTGAACGCAATTCACTTCCAGTTTTTGGCCACGTATTTACTAATTTAATGTGTGGGTATCTCAGGGTGGGGAAGGCCATGGGGGCCTATGATGGAACAGGTCTTCTGCTTCAGACCACCCAAACCTCCTCACTGAGAAACCTCCTGGGGTCACAATTGCTCCCCTGCCCAATCCTGCCATGCCAGGTCACTTACCTTGTGAAGATCTGCCTCCTTTCCAGCCTCTCTGTTTCTTTCTCTGCTCCTGGCAAGAGCAGAGGGAGGCCTCCGAGACCCAGAATGGACCTCAGGAAGCACATGACCGCCACCCCCGGCCTCCGTTTTGGGCCTCAGAGGTCTGGAGGAGGCCTTCGAGGCCCAGAACAAACCTCCAGAGGCACAGAAAAGCCTTCTCTGGCCTCTGTTCTGAGCCTCAGAGGCCTCCAAGGACCTGAATGGACCTCTGGAAGCATGCAAAAGCCTCCCACAGCCTCTATTTTGGCCTCAGAGGCCTGGAGGACACCTCCGAGACCCAGAATGGACCTTCAGAGGCCCACGGAAGCATCTTCCATTCTCCTTTCTGGGTGTCAGCAGCCGAGAAAAGGCCTCTGATGCATTTATTGGGCCTTCGGAGGCACGCAGAAGCCTCCCAAGACCTACTTTCTGGGTGGCAGCAGCCCGGAAAAGGCCTCTTATGAAGCATTCGGAAGCCTCCCCCGGCTTCAGTTCCATTTTCTGTTGCAGAGAACAGAGGCCAGAAGTACCATGAAATCACACAAGATCAGTAGCATGAGATCTTGCTCCACTGATCTCATGTGATCTTGCGTAAGGGAAAGCTTGTAACTCGAAGATTACCTGTATGTGGTACCCATAAAGCAAATGCCTGTTGGTTAAGCAAATGCCTCAGTTATTAAGTCAACTCATTCTTCATTATGGAGACTTTTTTGCAGTTTCTAGCAAAAATGTTATAGTCATAAGACTATGGCAAGCTGCAAATGGAAGTAAATGTGGGCTAATTACTGAGCGCCCAAAATATGGTCACATGACCACAGGGATATGGGTGAGTGGTGGCTGTCAGAACTTTGAACATGGGAGACCTGAACCAGATTAAAGTGCAAAAGAGTCATATTTAAGAAAATAAAACATAGCATAGATATTACATTTTAAAACTAAATAATAATAATTTAATCAACAATAACCAAAACATTGGTGTCCTGATTTAAGAGGGAGTCCTGCACAAGCTTACTGTCTCAGCTTATACCGTAGTAGCAGAGATTGCTTGGTGCTGTTGGGGAGCAACTTGAGTAGAAGCACCATGTGACAAAAGCTCCTTCTCAGTCTGCTCTATGGTAACCTCAAGTTCCCTTAGCTGATGCAATTAAACTGAGGCAGCAAGCTTGTGCCTATTCCCCCAGACAGCAGGCAGATTTCTTGCATACAAATTTGTACTTAGTATGGCAGAAGCCACACAAAACATTTTTTCTCATACATGAGATGTAAAAAATTAAAGAGAACATTGCAGGGAGGTAGTAAGAGGAAGCAGGAGGTGTGAAAGTGGTGCATGGCATTCTTCTGATGAGAGCTCTGATGTCATTCCTGGGATCTGCTGATGCCACACTCCCTGTTTAGGAGTCATAGTCCTGAGTGTTCCTAACTTTGGTATTTACTTTCCACAATTTTTCCAGTTGATCAGGCATGGTATTTCTCCACTTTCTCATACTCTTTCTTCCTTATGTTTTCAATTGGTACATTACATCTATCGCTGTTGCTGTCTTTTGGCCCTTGTCTATTATACTACCACAATGTCTGGTTAATTGGACACTACCTCCTATCAGTCTGGTTGTGTAAGTCCCAAAGGATCATAGCTTTATTATTCTCCACAATCTTTTATGGGATCTCCCATATAGCCTTAGGAAAGTTTAGCTCATATTCTGTACAGAGATTTTTGTATACAAAGCCAATCTACTTAGTTGTGCCAATCAGTATGTGCTGTTCCTGCCTTAATCTTACATTCTGCTGGGGGAGACTGTCTCTGAGACCTCCCTGCATAATCTCACCTTGGGCCCTGTCTAGTGTGGTACACCCTTCCTTCTATGGATCTGATGCGTACTGCCTGTTCTTGTGCTGCTACGATCAGTGTCTCAGTGCTGTCTTTAATCCAGCCTTTCTACCCACTAGAAAGATTTCTCAATTTGTGCCACCTCAATTATGTGTACACACACATACACACACAATCAAAATTATAATATTTAGTTAAGCTTTAGTTATAACTAGATTCTACTTTGTTATGTTGATGCATTAGTCAAAGAAAAATATATATAAATGTGTATTTTTCAAAATCAGTATGTGGCCTGCAGGGATTATGTATATTTAGTATCCCCATTTCTATTTGAGTTATACCCCACTGCATTATACCATATAATTCTGATTATAAAGCATAGCTCTAATCTTTCAATTGAATTTTGCTAATGAAGGATCTTGCCAAGGCACTAGTAAATTTAAGTTTATTGTTCTGAATTGACATAGTCCTCCCAAATAAATTATTATGGTTTTCCAGTAAATACCATTTATAGTTCTACATCTGATTATCACTAATTAATACTATTTGTTCTACTTCTATTTCATACAGTTTGGGCATCTTTCATGTAGACTTCATATTAGATCTCTTTATCCACCATTTTACTTCATTCATATATTTTAGAAAGATAGTATATTAAAATTTTAGTTTGCTTTTAAATCCGCATTTTCCTGAAATAATTGTTATTAGCAAAAGAAGCAGATTAGCACAATATTAAAGAATATTCCAGGAACAATTGATATTAAATTCTGATTATATTTTGCAATATTGCTAAGCATAGGGGTTACAGACCTTAATCATCTCCAAATATGGCAGTTTAAGGAGACTATCACCATTTATCACATTACTGCTCAAAAGAGTTTTCAAAAATCAATTGGAAGTTAATTGTTTCTTTAAAAACATTTAGCACTTGTTTTTACTAGCTAAAACAAAAATTATTATATTGGCATAACACAATTTCAGAACTATCATAGCACTTTTAGAGTATCTATATAAATTAATGTATGTGGCTTGAGACTAAAGCTTCTGCCTAGCATGCAGACTGCCCAGGTTCGAATCCCAGAAAGGGTGAGTTCTGACTGAAGAGAGTTAAATAACTCGAAATAGCTATCTCAGAAATCCCTTATTTCTTTGTTAACAATTTTAAAAACATATATATATTTGTGCTTGCAGATGGCTCTGGGTTGAGCTGAAACAAGCAAAGGAAAGAATGATTTCTTCCTCCCATATTTGGGTTTACAGGGTGCAATCTAAAAAATAACCACTTGACACACATATTCACTCCCTGAATATTAACAAAGCGGGAGAGAGCCTGTGGCTTGAGACTAAAGCTTCTGCCTAGCATGCAGACTGCCCAGGTTCAAATCCCAGAAAGGGTAAGTTCTGACTGAAGAGAGTTAAATAACTCGAAATAGCTATCTCAGAAATCCCTTATTTCTTTGTTAACAATTTTAAAAACATATATATACATACATACATACATACATACATACATACATACATACATACATACATACATACAGGAAGTTTTTCAGACAGATCGGTCTGATTGGATACACCTTGACATTTTTTTTTAACTGCTGTACTGCAGTTAAACTTTTTACAATCTCTTTTTTTTTTCTTTTGCCTTGCCGCCCCACAACTAGGGGCATAGAGCAGGCTCAAGTCGCAACTGCGAAATATTTACAAATTCAAATTTTCTTTTTTGACAAAGAGGTAAAGAATTAAATTGGGAGACTAAGATGGCCATTTCAAGCTTGTTCTGCTTTCATCAGTTAGCCATATCCTTTATGGGATTCGAACCTGGGCAGTTCTGCATACTAGGCAGTGATTTAACCACCAAGCCACAGGTTCTCCTCCCCTCTTTGTCAGCCGAGTCAAGGGAATATATATATACAGGAAGTTTTTCAGACAGATCGGTCTGATTGGATACACCTTGACATTTTTTTTAACTGCTGTACTGCAGTTAAACTTTTTACAATCTCTTTTGCCTTGCCGCCCCACAACTAGGGGCATAGAGCAGGCTCAAGTCGCAACTGCGAAATATTTACAAATTCAAATTTTCTTTTTTGACAAAGAGGTAAAGAATTAAATTGGGAGACTAAGATGGCCATTTCAAGCTTGTTCTGCTTTCATCAGTTAGCCATACCCTTTATGGGATTCGAACCTGGGCAGTTCTGCATACTAGGCAGTGATTTAACCACCAAGCCACAGGTTCTCCTCCCCTCTTTGTCAGCCGAGTCAAGGGAATATATATACAGGAAGTTTTTCTGACAGATCGGTCTTCTTGGATACACCTTGACATATTTTTTTTAACTGCTGTACTGCAGTTAAACTTTTTACAATCTCTTTTGCCTTGCTGCCCCACAACTAGGGGCGACTTGAGCCTGCTCTATGCCCCTAGTTGTGGGGCGGCAAGGCAAAAGAGATTGTAAAAAGTTTAACTGCAGTACAGCAGTTAAAAAAAAATGTCAAGGTGTATCCAATCAGACCGATCTGTCTGAAAAACTTCCTGTATATACATTCCCTTGACTCGGCTGAATTTGTAAATATTTCGCAGTTGGGACTTGAGCCTGCTCTATGCCCCTAGTTGTGGGGCGGCAAGGCAAAAGAGATTGTAAAAAGTTTCGTACAGCAGTTAAAAAAATGTCAAGGTGTATCCAATCAGACCGATCTGTCTGAAAAACTTCCTGTATATATATATTCCCTTGACTCGGCTGACAAAGAGGGGAGGAGAACCTGTGGCTTGGTGGTTAAATCACTGCCTAGTATGCAGAACTGCCCAGGTTCGAATCCCATAAAGGGTATGGCTAACTGATGAAAGCAGAACAAGCTTGAAATGGCCATCTTACTCTCATATATATATATAAATGTATATATATATATAAATGTATGTACTTTCAGTTTGGACATTCTTAGCTAAAACATTTCAAATACCTTTTTGAATGCTTTCACAAGCTTCTTTTTGTCATAGTCATCAGCAATTCCCTGAACAGTCGTTAATGTCTTTCTGCCGTTTCGCTGCTGGATCCTTATATGGATATAGTCTTCAGTCCCTGACGGGAGTAAATCGTCGCCCTTAGTTGCATCAGCAAATGGGTCTGAAAAGGGAAAATTCATATAATAAAAATTAATGTCATTTATACATTTTCTAAATAAAGATATACAGATTGTCAGTACCCTAAAATTCTCTTTACCATTTTCTAAGTGGAGAAGCTAATTATACCTCAACATGGAGGTACATGTTTGAATTTCTTAGAAGTTTGAATTCCTTAGAAGAGAAGTAATCCAGATTTGCTGTACATATTCAGCAGTTAGTACTCCATGATTTAATACCAAGATATGATTAGATTTTTGCATATTTTCTGCCCACGTCCCAGTGATGCTTCCTAAATACAAGAATTGTTCAGAAGTGAAAATTGCTTTGCAATATTTATAATTTGTGTAATATTTGAAGTCAGAGGGTAAGTTGGAGATTGGAAATTTCCTGGGATGTGGCAATTAATTGGCTGCTGGGAAGCTATTTCTCTACTTTGATTTGATTGTACCATAAGGCTCAGTCCTAGGTCTTGGTTTGTAAGCGATACAATAGAAGGATTGCTAGGGATATGTTTGTCTTTCTGCTGATGACACAACCGTTGTGTAATAAGAGTTGATGTTCCTGGAGATATTTGTAAGATGGTAAATTATTTGACATTGTTGGGAATTGGTAAAAATGTGGAATCTTCAATTCAGTGTTTGTAAATGCAAGATCATGTACTTGGAAAAAAAAGAATCTTCTAGGGATACAGTCTTAGGGATATAGTGTTAAACAGAATAACAGAAGGATTTAGGTATGTTCAGAGCAGATGATGCAAAATAAGTAAACAGGCAGCTATAATGGCAAACAAAATTCTGGGATGCATCTCTAGAAGGATCCCCATCAGGAAAAAGGAGATCCTAATTTTGCTACTTAGGGCTTTAATCAGATCCCATTTGGAACAGGATCCAATTCTGGAAACCTCATTTAAAAAAAGATATTGATAAGATTGAGTGAGTCCAGAGATAGACAACAAAAATGATGCAAGGTCTGAGGGACAAACAAATCAGTAGAGATTGGAGGAACTGAATATGTACAGTCTTGTGGAAAGAAGAAAAAAGGGGAGACGTGACTGAAACCTTTAAATACATTAAGGGTGTAAATAAATTTCTAGAAGGCAGTATTTTCAATATTAAGCAAAAATCAAGAACACAGAGGTATAACCTCAATCTGACAGGATGGAAATTCAAAACTAAGTTAGAAAGTATTACTTCACAGAAAGAATAGTGGAAGCTTGAAACCAATTTCCAGTGGAGATAGTGAACGTGTTTGGGATAAGCACAGATCCATCACTGACAAAAAATTTAAAAATAAAATAATAATTTCAAAGACCAGACTGAAAAGACCAGTATGTCTTTTTCCGTCATCAACTTTCTATGTTTCTATGACATGAAGAAAAACTTTCACTCCAAAATCTTTATTTTCTATCAACAAATTATCATAATTCAAGAAAGAATGGATGAGAACAGACTGCCACTTTAGAAGGAAAGCAAACCAGGAGATTCTGGTTTGCGTTGTAGCAACGCAGCCAAGGGATTGTGGGGCTCACACCCCACAGCTGGTTTCCCCGCCAGGGGACTCTTAATGGATCTAAAGTTGCCCCGAGAGGTGATGAAGGAAAGCCCCCGTCGATGACAGAAAGATGGCGGTTGATCTGCTTGATCCGGGGAAAGCCTTCCAAACTGGCAGGAGAAAGGCTAGCTGCACTTCCATGACTAGCCCAACCGAAGCAAAAAAACATCCATTAGAACAGATAGTGAACATGTTTGGAACTGGGTGAGAATATTGATCTTTTCTATTTTACAACTGTATTGCCTGGAAAAAACTCTCAAGAAGCAAAAAACCCTCCAAAAGTGAAAAGGAAGAGAATTGTAGCTCCCCCCCCCTCTCCAAAGATGGAAGTGGCATTTTAATTTTTATGGGGGACAGAAATATATTGAAGTAGAAGCTATAGTTTGGACAAACAAAACTGAGGAAATTGTTAAGATTTTCTCTTTGAAAGAGTATTGGGATGAAACTACAATATTTTTTTGTTTTAAAAGTCAGAAAATGAATATCTAATGACATCTAGTGGTGGATCAGAATACAGCACTACAACTGTCTTGACTTGAGAAATTGGCAAGATGCCCAGAAACAGATAACTTGTTCCTTTGATCCCCAGTGACTCTTAGTTTAATAGAGAACAGCTGGGAACAGAGGAAAATACATTAGGCTATAGTGAGAACTACAATTGTTATAAAAACTGCTGACCTTTCTGGATTATAAACATTTACTGAGCTTTGATTTTTAAGCTTAAGAACTATTGCAGAGAAAGAAAAACCTTGACTTTTGGCTACTTTTTTTTTATTGAAAAAATTCTTTTATTAAAACAATCAGCATTGAACATAAAATCATAGTATGCATCAATCATCATAGCACCTGATATACATCACTACGTATTAATCTTTATAATCGTCTGGTTTGGTAAACATTTTTCACTCCGCACATCAAGCCTCAACTAAACGCCTGTTACAATTTATTTGCTTGGTGTTTCTCTGTTCTATAGTCTATCCACAGTTCCTAGTCTATCACATATTATTCATCTCAGTATTAGTACAATCTTTTATGATCCCTAACCAGTAATCCTGAGGTAGAAATTCAGTATCCTGAGGTAGAAATTCAGTACGCTTTCCCAATATTAAAGCAATCAACATTAAATCTGGGTTCATATTAATAAGCTGTCTTCATAAAACCCGAAAATACATATCTTGTATATGGTCTATCTACATTCATACAATCAGCATTGAACTTAAAATCATATTATGCATCAATCATCATAGCACCTGATATACATCACTAAGTATTAATCTTTATAAACGTCTGGTTTGGTAAACATTTTTCGCTCCTCACATCAAGCCTCAACTAGACGCCTGTTACAATTTATTTGATTGGTGTTTTTTTTTCTATAGTCTATCCACAGTTTCTAGTCTATCACATATTATTCATCTCAGCATTAGTACAATCTTTTATGGTCCCTAACCAAAAATCCTGAGGTAAAAGTTTAATAACCTGAGGTAAATCTTGTATATGGTTTATCTACTATATCCAGTCTATCACATATTGTTCATTCACGCTTCTGAATTAACTTCGTCTCAGTAATAGTGCAATCTTTTATAGTCCCTAACCAAAGATCCTGAGGCAGAAGTTTCATAACCTGAGATAGAAATTCATTCCGCTTTATCAATATTAAAGCAAACAACATTAAGCATAAGATCATATTAAGATGCTTTCGTCATATAACCTAGGCATACAACATTAGGTGTTAGTCTTTGTAAACATTTGATTTGGTAAACATTCTTCCCTCTTTACATTGAGTCTCAACTAAACGCCAGGTGCATTTTGTTTGATTGGTGTTTCTCTTGTATATAGTCTATCCACTGTTTCCAGTCTGCCAAATATTGTTCATTTGAACGATCTTTCAGGTATGCCGATATTTTCGCCATCTCCGCCAGATTTGTTACTTTCACAGTCCATTCTTCTATAGGCGGTATTTCTGGATTCTTCCAGTATTGTCCCACCAACAATCTGGCTGCTGTGATTAAGTTCAGAAAGGGTGAAGGCTCTTGGACGGTTCTTAGGTGGTTGAACATTTTGGACCGCAAACTTTGGCTGATTGATAATTGTTGGACCCTGAGCAGAAGAACTGTTATAAAACATTGCTTTTAATTGTGGATTAACAACTGAATTATAAAGGCCATACATAAGGACCATAAGAAATATACAAGACTTTGCTGCATGGACCTTAAGATTGGTTGTATTATTTAAGGCTAATACTCGGGGATTATGGTATTTTTAATAGATTATCTGGAGGGGGGAGATAAAATGGATGCTACATATCTAACAAAATGTGATAGAAACCACATCCAACATTCTCATCTGAAGCCTCCAGCCTGGTATATCAGTGATCTGCAGGAGTGACATCTCAAGACAAGGCAAACACCTTCCAGGAGGAAATGCATGCTATGCTGCAATCAATTCAAAAGACAATTCTTTCATATAAAGAAGACGCAAGAAAAAACTATGATGAGAATAAAAACAATATAAACAATATAAATAAGCAAATCCTTATTCTAAGCTTACAGTGAAAAAACTCTCAGAAAACGAGGACAAAGAATTAACAAACAAGTAAAAAAACAGAACATAAACCAGAGGAAAATGACCAAAAGTTGGAGGCTAAAAATGAAGAGAATTAGTCTGGCTCTGGTGCAAGCAAAGAAAAATCTATAAGATTTTGTTATAATACCAGAAATGGAAAGGCACCTTATCTTTCATGACTTCAAAATATACCTGAGGACAAGAAAAAAGATCTGATAAAATAAATTATAGAGTTGCCAGGAGAATCACTAGAGTTTGGGAGACAAAAAATGAAAAGAGAAGTTGAGGAAGAAGGAAAGTGGGAGTGATTTAATGAATACAAATGGATGAAATTCCCCCTCAAAAATACTCCACCTAAATTTTTTCTCCTATTCCAAACATCCATAAAAATACAGAAAAAAAAATCCTTGCTGATTTGAATACACTGACTTGGAAAGTGGCTTGGCAAAAGAAGAAAGCTAGAGTTAGACTTAAGAGAACAGATGATTTGACCTACATATGGGTATTACATGACTAAACATTTGTTTGAATATGGTTAAAAGAATAGATAACTTTTGGATATAAATGGATTTTATAGTAAGAGGGATATGATTTATAATTAGAATACTCTTTTTTATAATATGGGAAATGTACAAATATTGGGATGGCTTAGATGAGTGAAATGTCTGTGGACACTTAAATGTAACTAACTTTGAGTAAATCATAACTGACAAGAATTTTTTGAATTCTGATGGGAAACTAAATTCAAATAAGAGCTTGAAAAATAAGATCTACATTGATTCAATAAGACCTGTAAATACAATTGAAACATAAGCTGGCTAGAAAAGATGTTATATACTGATATTATTGTTATTTGTATAAACACTAGAAAAATGTCTGTATCTAATTTTGTATGTATCTATAGTACCAAGAAGTGTATTTGCCTAATGTTGGTAAAATGAGAATATTACTGGAAGAAGAGAGGATCAAAGAAGTATATTACTATCTAACATGTTAACTATGGACTTATAAAAATTAATCACTATTAATCATTGTTAAATGTGAATCCAGATAACACATTTACCAAGCACCAAATATATTCTTGTAATAAAGAGTGACATGCAGTGATGAGCATCTCAGTAGTTAGAATTATACTGATAGAAGACTGCAAAAATGCAAACAGGATCAGACAACCAAGTTTGTAAGTCAAAAAGTTTTGAGTAAGACAAATACAACTATTTGTAAGTCAAATAGTTTTGAATAAGGCTATTTTAAAAATCCAAATATCAGATTTTAGCCTTGTATACAATTATTCTTTCAACTAAAGAGTATAATTTGTTAGGGCAAGCACACACATTTAAGAAAAAGTAAGATGTCAGAAGAAGGCTCAAAAGGATTAATTAAGAGGGTTTGCAACTTGGGTGTCTTCCTCGATCCACAGCTAAGTTTAGAACACCATTTTTCGGCTGTGGCGAGGGGAGCATTCGCCTAGGTTCGCCTGGTGTGCCAATTGCGGCCCTATTTGGATCGGGAGTCACTCCTCACAGTCACCCATGCCCTTGTCACCTCGAGATTCGACTACTGTAATGCTCTCTACATGGGGCAACCTTTGAAGAATGTCCGGAGACTGCAGGTTGTCCAGAATGCGGCCGCGCAAGCTGTCTTGGGTCTCCCAAGACATGCTCATATCACTTCAGCTCTCCGTGAGCTGCACTGGCTACCAATTGGTCTCAAAGTGTTGGTTATGACCCATAAAGCCCTTTATGGCAACAGACCAGGTTACTTGCGGGACCGTCTTCTACGTCATGAATCCCAGCAACCGGTTAGGGCACATAGGGTTGGCCTCCTACGAGTCCTGTCTATTAGGCAATGTCATCTGATGGGTCCTAGGGCAAGGGCCTTCTCTGTTGCTGCCCCAGCCCTCTGGAACCAACTTCCCACAGAGGTCCGCACTGCTTCCTCCCTCCTAGCTTTCCGGAAATTATTGAAGACCTATTTATGCCGACAGGCTTGGGGCGTATGAACAGTGCTCTGCCCCGGGCCTAGGAACGTGCCTCCATCGTTGATTGTGTGTTTGATTGTGATTGCATGTTGTATGTATGTGTTTTAGATTGAATGAAAGTGTTGGATGGTTGATTATTATTAAATTTCTTACATGTAATTGTATTGTTGTTGTAAGCCGCCCTGGGTCCTAGGAGAAAGGCGGCATAGAAATTTGATAAAATAAATAAATAAATAGATGAGCACTAGCATTTGGGATCAGGGAGAGGCGGTAAGAGCCTGCGTCCTCCCAATAAAGCTGTTGGGCAGTTCAAAGATGTAGTAGAAGTCAGGCGGGTTTTCTTGGGCAGCGCTTATTATACCTCCCCGTTTCTCAACCAACGCATTTTGGAGAGGTCTACATCAATATTAAACCTGCAGAGCTGCGAAAGTAGTGTATTCCTCACGCTCAGTCCCGTGCCCGAGCCAAACTTTGCCCAATTAAATACTGGTTTGCAACCGTGGCGAATACTGGCTCATTGTCCTCATAAGGAAAGATTGATGGAATTGGGTATGTCTAGTTTAACGAAGAGATGGACGAGGGGGGACATGATAGCAGTGTTCCAATATCTCAGGGGCTGCCACAGAGAAGAGGGAGTCAAGCTATTTTCCAAAGCGCCTGAAGGCAGGACAAGAAGCAAGGGATGGAAACTAATCAAGGAGAGAAGCAACCTAGAACTAAGGAAAAACTTCCTGACAGAACAATTAACCAGTGGAACAATCTGCCTCCAGAAGCGGTGAATGCTCCAACACTGGAAGTTTTTAAGAGACTGGACAGCCATTTGTCTGAAATGGTATAGGGTTTCCTGCCTGAGCAGAGGGTTGGACTAGATGACCCCCAAGATCCCTTCCAACATTATTACTATTATTATGATGATGATGATGATGATGATATTCACGGGCAGCGTGCACGGACGTGGGAAAAGAGACCAATCTAATAGCCCATAGTTGCAACAGACAGGCTGGAACAGACTGGAAAACGTAAAAAGGAATGGAGGAGGAAAAAACGGAGGGGAGAAAAGCCCAAACCGTGAACAATTTCCCTGCGAAAAAAAACCCGCAGCCGATGCCGATGCGTCCTCCTGTCACTGAGGCAAGAGACAAAGAGGGTACCGTTTCTTACCGAAGGATTGGAGATTCTGGATAGCGGACATGCGCTTCTGTGGATGGGCGCTGCTTCGGGGGGGAAAGGCCGTGGCTGGGTTTGCCCGGATTTTCTCAAGTTCAGCAGTAGAGAAAATGTAAGGAAAAATGAAAACAAACGGCAAAACCTGGAGGGCAGAGAAGGCGCGGCTTGGGGGGGGGATGGGGGATGCTGCGCCTGCAACAGTAATAGCGACGCTTGCTCGCAAAATGGCCGACGCCTCTTATTTCGGCTCTTGTTTTCCCTAGATAGGGCATGTGATGGTAATAGGCTTTCCATGGAATCCTGGGAAATGGAGTTTCTTCTGCTGAAGAAACTTAAAATCAACTTTGGACAACGAACTACAACTTCCGAAAGGCATGACAGAACAAATTCTCGAAGCACAATCACCTATTAGTCGGAAACTATGCTATGCTTGTTTGATTTAGGTTTAGCGTGCACTTTGAATATTATTTGTAGTTTTGCATGTTGAATAAAAATGTGGTTTATTCAGTCGTGGCTAAAGCAAAATTAATTTTTTCAGATGTAAAAATGCAACCAAAACCTGCACAAAATGAATGTCGAGGGGGAACAGAAGTGTTGGCAGAGTATATAAGATAGTCTTCTAGTTACAGCCATAATTAAAGCCAGAATTTCAGTTGCTGAGCAAGGTAATTATTAAATGAGCCATGCCCAATTTTACAATCTATTTGCCATGTTTGTTAAGTGAATCACTGAAACTAACAACCGTGTAGTCATTAAGCAAATCTGACTCCCCCCATTGACTTTGCTTGTCATAAGCCAGCGGGGAAGGTTCATAAATGACTTTCAGATGACTCCAGGATGCTGGAACTGTCCTAAATATATGATGGTTGCCAAGTGCCCAAATTTTGATCAGATGATCATAGGGATGCTGTGAGCAGCATAACTGCGAAGAATGGTTGTAAGTCACTTTTTTGAGTGCTGTTGCAATTTTAAACTGTCACTGAATGGTTGTAAGTTGATTACCTGTAGTCAAAAAAGCAATGCATATAAAACACAGATCTAGTCTAAATTGCACCATCATAGCTGCCATCTTAATCTTTTAATCACACTCTGCAAATAAACGGAAATAAAAATGCAAAAGGTTGCAATCAGTTTCAGAACTTGTGTTTACTTGGGTCTGCTAATCTTCTCGGATAACAGAATACTAAAACCCTGTCATAGTATTAATTCTCCATAATATGATTGAGCTCTTTGCTTAAAAATTCTTGGATGCTGCTCTATTAGTAGAATTTTCTTACTGCTAATCTCAGAAACATGGGGTTGGTCTGTGATGAACTAAATGTATTTTGCATAATTGTCAAAGGCATTAGTCAACATGTATTTCATCCTTTTTAAATGCTATCACTATAATGATAATAAAATCACTATTAATGATGTGAACAACTTCTTTAGTAAACATTTTCTATAAACCTGAGAAAAATCTAGAAGTTCTCTCTGGAAGGTGGAAAATTAGATTATTTCAAAGATGCATGAAGGTCAGCTCAATCCAAAGGCAGGAGCTGTGGCAAGATTGATAACATGCAACTTTTAATTGTATTACTTACAGCAACTTGTCAATTACCTTCCTTGGAGGAAAAAGATGACATAAAATAGTGCTTTAGGCAGGTCATTTTGTCCATTCTGGTTGACAGTGATGAGTATACAGTGTTAGCATTCAGGTCACGAAGGGAATTGATCCCTGTCTTACTTCAGATCTTAAATTTCTTTTAACAATGATTTGTGCAGCTCAATCCAGTATAGTATGTCAAGGGAGAGAAGTGGCTGTCTTTCTTTGTTCTTCTCTGAGCATTTTTGTGTCTGCTTAACACAGTGAAATATTAGCAACTGTGTCATATCCTTTCACTCTGAAATTTTCCATATGTATTTGCATGGTGAAATGAGTCTGAACATTGATTCAAGTAAATGTTTTTACTTTTGATTTTTGAAGTACAAAGGATAATGTTCTAAAGCGGAGAAGAGAAAAGACATGAAGCATATATGATATTGACTAAGTCATCTTCAGAAAACAAGGTTGTAAGTTTTGAAGGGGTTGATATTTCAGGAGTGAACTAATTAGCTAAATATCAGGAACTAAAAACAATACATGCAATCTGTATGAAATCTCAATTGTGTATTTCACAAAATATGAATAATTCATAAGGTACAGAAGTTAAAAATGGCAGTCTTCACCAAGTTGACAGCTTTCTGATATGTACAGATTCAAGCATCATCACCTTTTTGTGAAAATGAATTCAGGTTTCACACATATTCAGATTATAGAGAAGTTACTGTAAGAGGTAGTCAGAAGAAATCTAGAAATCAGGAGCCATGATATAAGGAAAAGACAACATTGGAAGTAGAAGAAAATCAACTCAGGGAAAAAAAAGTAGTCCAGGATAATTTAATGGAACCGCTTGGATAAACAGGACCATCACAGGGCTTATTGCATTACTACAAAGATATTCCTACTTGTAGTTCTATAACTGCAACCTATAACTGCAATTTACAAATCTGCAAGGTTTGAACAGAGCTGCATCCGATCAAAATGGGTCAGTATCATTTTAATTTTTAATTTATTTTCTAGGGCAAAATAACTGAAGTAACTTATTAGAGTTCCTTGTTCCAATTTCTTGAGAAATGAACATTTTAAAATGCATTATATAAAATATGAGACAATAATATGTTAAAAGTTATGTAGTTCATTCTTGCATCCTGTTTCACAGAAGATAGCTTGAGCCATCTCATTTTGCCGGGCTGGCATAAAAAAATGGGACTTGTGGTAAAGAAAACGGCCTGCAATATGCTAGAAGGAAATTTTGGGGAGGGGGACCCTGGGGATACCTGGGATAGGAATGGTCAATTGCTGCAGGCTTGAAAGCAATCTCCCTGCCCATAAAAGCCAGGGAAAATGCCCTGTGTTTTAATGTATGGTGAGGAATATATGCAACAGAAATATAAGGAAGATAATGTCTGCATTTGGGAAGAATCTATTTCATCTTTCTGATTGTCTAGGCCAGCCATTGGATCATTTATTTATTTATTTTATTATTAATTTGACTTCTATGCCGCCCTATTCCGGAGAACTCAGGGCGGCTCACAACATAATAGAAATCACCAATAAAATACATGAATATAAAAAACCCTAAGTTAAAAAAGAAAAACCAATCATTCCACAAACATACACACAAACATACACTGGCTTGGGGCAAGATGTTAGCTGCCCCAAGCCTGCCGGCAAAGGTATGTTTTAAGCAGTTTACGAAAGGCGGAGAGGGTGGGGGCGACACGGATCTCCGGGGGAAGTTGGTTCCATAGGGCCGGGGCCGCAACAGAGAAGGCTCTTCCCCTAGGCCCCGCCAGGCGACACTGTCTGGCTGACGGGACCTGGAGAAGGCCGACCCTGTGGGCCCTAACCGGCCGCTGGGATTCATGAGGCAGCAGACGGTCCCGTAAATAACCTGGTCCGATGCCATGTAGGGCTTTATAGGTCATAACCAACACTTTGAATTGGGTTCGGAGACCAATTGGCAGCCAATGCAGCTCGCGGAGTGATGCCGAAATGTGGGCATTTCTGGGCAAGCCCAACACTGCTCGCGCGGCTGCATTCTGCATTACCTGAAGTCTCCGAACATTTTTCAAAGGTAGCCCCATGTAGAGAGCATTGCAGTAATCGAGCATTCAATGTGAAATGTAAGGAGATTGGTAACCATTATTAAAACTTTAGTCCAGGTGCAAGTTGCTTCATATTTCCAGAAGCAACTAGTTGCATATGTAAATATGTATGCTGGTGATCTTTGAAATGAAAGGAATTGGTCAAAGTTCTTGTGCTCTCACTTTAGCCTTTCCTTATTATATTGAAGAAGAGTTCAGAGAGACTCCTTTTCTTGGTTGCATCTTTCCAGGTTAGTTTTTTGCTGCAGTGTTTTGATCACTAGGTTGTTCAGTTTATTGTTGCTTCTGCCAGAGAGATCCATCAGACCTGCTGCGTGGTCTGCTGCTACTAGATTGAATTTGCAACAATGCTAGGCCCAATAATGCAGTGTTCTGAGGAGCAACCAGAGTTAGTAACAGTTGCCCTCTCTCCCATAAAGAGGACGGAGGGGGCACTAGGCTAGGTTTGGTTCAAGATTTAAAAGAATGGCAAGGTACTCACATGGCACCAGTCCCTGCAGGTAAGAAAGAATCTGGAAGAGCCGTGAGATAGGATGGCTAGGAAGCAGGCAATTCTGTATGTGGAAGGTTCCACCCTCTTCCCATTGTCTGCTCCACAAAGATAGCAAACCATCATTGCAGATGGGAAGGCTAGCCCTTTTCTGTCACTAGAAATCTAGCTCTGAAACTTTATTTACACGAAGAAACATGTGAAGATAATAGGCTAATAATATGGCCAAGCAAAAACAACTAATTCGTTTTCTCCCTAACAGGAAAGGTGTCCTTAAAGGATCTAAAATGCCAATGGTAATGCTATTTTATTTTGGAAGTTTACAGCACATAACAATTGAATAATCATGCTAACAAAACACCTTGCATTTATAAATGTCCCCCACTTTTATTTATTACATTTTTAAGAATTGCCCAGCTACCTCATAAACTAGAGGGACTAAATATTGTGCTACAAAAGATTACCTGGATGGAGTTACAGATTCTTCTACATCTAAAATCTTTTGTCCTAAGATTAATTTAGCTTGATTTGGCCCTAAGGGTAGAATAGCATCATTGCCATAATAACTCAGTCCCCTTTGGACTTCTTTTACTCAGGAGATTATGTACTAAAAGTACTAAATGGACCAACTGGCATAAAAAGGTTTAGCCAAAGACTGGATTCAAATTTATTGCTTCCTGCTTCCCGCTGAAGTATCATACTTGTGACACAGTGAAGATATGGAGATGCTTCTTCAAAATTTAGTCTGGACTCAGTTGTAGCCATGTTTTCTATGATTTTATCTGAGTCCTGTATGAGCAGTTATGCTTGGATTTTAGCTGCAGACAGCTTTACTAAAGCAGGTATAAACTGTGGTCCTTGATCAGCATAATAAATCTAGATGGTTGATCTCTGGGCATTCTGGGATATATATAAACCAGATGACCATTCTGGCTGCCAGAAGCTTGAAAAAATAATCCTAAATATTGAAAGGTCTTTGGCATGTTCAATGGTATGCCTGCCTAACTTTAAGTTTGTCTGTTTCAGGCATATGGAAAAAGAAAGGATCCTGATCTGGGCAAAATTTATTTTTAATTTCTCCTCACTGCAGTAACTGATGAATGATCCCAAAGCCTTTTTAAGATCAACAGAAATCAAGAAAGAATTACAGCACACAATAATACTCTGATGGACTAATTTGGCAGAGTGACAGGCAGGATTACTTAAACAGAACATCACTGAATTTATATAAAAATTAAATAAAATGCATCTTTGTTTAGTTCCACTCCTTTGTATTTCACTTGCAGCATGTCATTGCTTACTACACATGACCTTCCATCTCGAATTCTCATGAATTTTAATAAGCAAAAGCAATAGACATTTATCTAAAGTATTTAAATTTATACTATAGTTTATCTCTAGATACTGTGTCAAAAATAAATCTAAAATCAATAAAGGCTATATAAAGGGAGAAGCAGTACTATGGGTATACTTTTCTACTAAATGCTGTGACACATAGGATTATTAGTGTTGATTGACTTGCTCTGAATTTAATCTGTCGTCCATCAAAATATTTTCCGATTTAACCCAATGAAAATTTTTCTATGAGTTTGATTTCCTAAAGTAATTGGGCAGACATTGGTAGGATGGTGTCTTTTTTCTTTGGTATTATAACAAACCCAAGTCCATAGTAATCTTGGCCTTTCAAAACTACTTGGAATCCATCTGGTGCAAAAGATTGTGAGAAAATAGTTAAGAAGGAATCAGCTGGAAGAATATAAATACTGCTCTGGTTTTACAATAGGCATACCAGTTCCTGATCTTATTTCTAGGCATAGTTCAAAGTGTTAGATCCCTAAAGGAACATGTCTTTCACATAACTTTTCCTAGATATTAAGATCCAAATGTGAAATCGTTTTCCAAGTTTTTACCATCAGAAATAATATGGATTGTCAATGAAGACAGAACTTATTTATTTGTTCTACATCTGTCCGATTTCTTTTTTCAGGAAGTCATGGCAGGAGGTGCATTTGTTGCACTTCAGGTAAACACCTTTTATTTGTCCAAGTTTCTATTCATTTTATACTTATAGGTAGGAATACAATTTCTATTACATTGTTCTATTATTATCATTATGGATTGTCCCTTTTATATTAATTGTTATTAGCTGCTCCAAGAAAAACTATAAGATGCTTAAATGAATTAGCATTTAATTATTTAATATAAAGCTATCTATCAACTCTTAGATGGGAGCAAATGCAGTCTGAGATACGACTTTCAGTCCAGCTATGAATAAATCCATAAAACTGAAGAATATTTAGATCCTTCAGTGTTGCTGAGGTTCTATCCTGGGAAGTAAATACTTAAGATAGCTTGCATCGTGTTGAAGGCTAACAAGAGGATTCCAGTATATACTTTCCTGTTGATCAACTTGTAAAATGGCACCTCTGAAAGAAAAGTGTTTTTATAGTATTTCTTTGTGGCTCATTAATGCAGGTGACGTGTCTTCAGTCATTCCCTTTTTCCCTCCCTCTTTTCAGAGTTATAAAGAGCTTAGCTGGGGTGGTGAGGAAGCCTTGGTCATCTGTAGAGAGTCCCCCAGAGAAAACAGGTAAGGGAGGTTTGGAAGGGAATGAAGGACTTTTGCTTTGTTAGAATCTGTCCTGAGGAGTGGAATAAATATAAGCTAAATAAGAAAAGGTTTCACTACCATACAATAAATAGAGAAGAGTAGGGGGAAAAAAGATAAAAATTGGTTAGCTGTCTAAAATTAAATTTTGGTGACGGTAGTGCTGTAATATTCAGATAGTTCCAATATTTACCAATTTACCAGGTCCTCACTTCTTTAGTGAAATGAATATTTGCTTCCTATTCTCTTTCTCAGATGTTTATTGCAGCCAAATTGTCCAAAAACTTTACGTAAGGTGGTATAGTAAAAAGAATTGTTTGACTTTGTTTTATCATGTTTAAGGTTGTTCTTCCTTCTTTGCTACCTTTAATGGAGATCTGAAGTCATGTAATTTAATTTTTTTGAACATATTTATGTGTAATTCAAACTTTATTGTTTTAATTAATTTTTGTCTATGTTTGTGTTATCAGTCACTTTCCTGTGGTATTTGCAACTTTGTCATAGATAGATAGATAGATAGATAGATAGATAGATAGATAGATAGAGAGAGAGAGAGAGAGACAGACAGACAGACAGACAGACAGACAGACGCAGACAGACAGACAGACAGACATAGATATATTTAGAAACTAGAATTTTAGTTAATGCCCCATACCTAAAATAAGTTTATTTTCACTGCACTAAAAGCACAGTTGTGTCTCCTGAAAAGGGTCATTCTGGAAAATATGATTCTGTACTATTCTTTGATCTTTGTAAGCCAGAATTAATGCACCAGCTTGAATAAACAAGTAAAAAGTAATGTGTTATAAACATTTGAATGGCTAGCAATCAGTAAACTAGTATTCTATCAATCAATAAGCCTGCATATATAAACAAATTAGAATCGTTGAGTTTACTAGAATTAGGTAGCCATGCATAAGAGTAAGGACCTTGAAGTATAATAGTCACTCATCTACTCTGACAAAAGATTGGACATAGAGAAGGTTCAGAAGAAGGTATGGCATCTTTGTCCAAGACAATCCCAAGTGGAAGGAAAAGTTTATTCTGTTTTCTCTTGCCCTTATATCTCCATTTAGAGAAGGCTTGGATTCCAATAGAATCTGTTTTCAAAACTGATACATTCTTTAGCATCAGAGGACAACAAACGAGTTTCTGAAATGCAGAACAGATGGTCCTCTATCATCTGATTGCCTCTGCTCATTGACTAGTCAAACATATCACACAAGCACAGCAACATGTTAGTAATTGCAAAGCCTACTGGGGAGCAGAGGACTGGATTGCCAGCTTCTAGGACAGGCTCCTTTGCAACAGCCCTATGCAAAAGTGTTAGGAGACAGGTAGGCAGGACAGACAGACATCTTAATTTCCAAAGGAAGCAAAGACATTAATTTTCCATCAATTATTCAGTGGTCTGAAGAATTCAATCTTCTTTATAAATTTGAACAAACATTTTAGTACTGAGTTTTATATTTAGAGTAATGTTTAGAATTTTGGATTATACGTACTATTCTGTATATTGAAGTTCTTCCGCATGAACTGATTTAAATACTAAAACCAGCATTTTTTTGCATGTAGGGCTTGTTTTTTCCTTTTGTGTTTATTTTTCTTGTCTTGTATTTTTATTTTAATTTAAAAAATTAGAAATTGCTAAACATAAACTTAATTTGTATTTTTTTGATTTTTGCTTAATGCTTCTAGAACTGATTCACCATGTGGACTCTTCCACTTGGATTTCATCCACATCTTCGATCTAAGTCCTCAAAGCTTATCACAGTCTATATTTTAATGTTAATTCTATCAGTCGGCTTTACTTCATGTCAAAAAAACTCCATTAAACACCAGGTTGACAATAGAAGTGAGTAGCAACTTTCTGACTTTTCAATGGAAAGTTTGATTTGCTGCAGACTCTACCCTTGATTATTTTTCTTCTCCACATTCTAGCATCAAGTTTTATGAAGAAAGTCATGTGGAATTTTAAAAAGCTTTTATGTTTTTTGTTTTGTATAGATTTTATTAGTTTTTATGGGGTTAGGAATAAGGTGGGGGCGGGGTTGGGGTTGGAATTTAGGTTAGGGTTAGGATTAAGGTTAGGGTTGGGGTTGGGGGTTTTCCAAATGACATTCTCAATATTTAGCAAACAGCATAATATCTGGGTTCATATATTTAACAAACAATAATAGATAATAGTTAATTATCATAAACATTGTTATTAATCACTCAATAGCCTTCTTCTTGCTTATATTCAAAATTACATATTACCTTTCTTTCTCTCTAATTCATCTTTCTAGCCATTGATATAAATTATCCCATGTTCTAAAGTACACTGAGTCTTCTTTCGCTTTTATCTTTAAAGTCAATCTATCCATTTCTGCACACTCTAGAATTTTCTTAATTAGTACTTCTTCAGCTGATAAGTTTTCATTTTTCTAATGTTGGGCAAATACAATTGTTGCTGCCATTAGTATGTGTAGTATTAAGTATCTGCAATCTTTCTCATAATTAGCTCCTATTATTCCTAACAAAAATAATTCTGGTTTAAAGTCTATTTGTTTTTTTGTCATTTTCTCCAACCATAAATGTATTTTAACCCAAAATCTTTTTGCTTTAGGGCATGTCCACCAGATATGATAAAAGTACCTGGTCTTTGTTTGCATTTCCAGCAGTTATTTGAAGTATTTTTAAACATTTTTGCTAATCTCACTGGTGGCATATGCCATCTGTAAAATATTAAGCTTTAAGTTTTTTTTAAGTAAACATTAATTCCAATGCTATATTCTTGTCATCGGTATGGAAGTGGTGACCATTGTCTTCTTCCAGAATATTTTTTTCCCTCTTCCCAATCCTGCCTAAAGTCTGATTACTTAAATTTGTAATCAGGCCTAATGTTGTTTAATTTAGACAAGGCTGGTTAAATGCCATAAACTGCTTAAGCCCTCCTAAATACATGTCAGATTTAATCTATAATAACTGCTAATTACAATTCCCAGTTGCAGTTGTCAGTCAGTGGGGGCCACAAGCTATCCTAATCAGAGAATGATAACACAGGAAGAGAAGTAATGAGGGTAAATTAATTTTGTTCCACAACATTATGCTTCAGTGTATCCATTTCAGGACTTTGGCCTTCTGAAATAGGAAACTGCCTATGAATTGCCTTGTTCAGTCTTTGTTTTCTATTTGTGTCCTAACTGGGGACTGCAGTAGTTGTGACATCACAAGTATAGCAAGAGCTAAACGTTTTAGTAACATTTTTGTATGGATTTATGGAGGCATAAAATGAGGCCCTGAACCTGATTTTGTCCCCAATAGTAAAAATTGGCTATTTTCTGGGAGATTTAACCCCTAAATGGCCTAGACCAGGGCTTTTCAACTTTTTCACCCATTGTACCACTTTTACGATATGGCAATATCGGAGTACCACCAGTCGCCTAGCAAGGTGTCAAAAACTAGTCCTCAACTTACAACAGTTCACTTAGTGACTATTTGAAGTTACAATGGCACTGAAAAAAGTGTCCCCCAAGCCACAGCCAAGCAAGACACCTGCCTGCCCACCCGGTGGTGCTCTTCCTCCTGTCTGAAGTTTCCATTGCTGTGAGCATTTCTGTTGAGGATTAGCAGTAGGGGTGAGGTGGGGTGTGTGTGGTTTTTATTCCCCCGTCTGATGGGTGGTTGCAGCAGGTTTTGGTCACTTCACATGACCCTGGGACCGACATAAATATGAATAAATTGCCACGCATCTGAATGTAAATCACAAGACCCTGGAGATAAGGCAACATTCCAGCTGATTGGTGCTTCTTCAGGGCTCAGCAGAAGTGCCAGGATCAGTGCCGAGCTCCAGCTGAACCCTGGTGCTGATCCTGGTGCTTCCACTGAGTCCTGATAGTCCCAAAAAAAGCGCCAATCAGCTGGAAAGCGCACTGATCCTGGCACTTCCGCTGAGCCCTGACAGCCTGGCAGCTCTAGCTATCTCTCACTCAGGCTTGTGCGGTGCTGCCGCCGGTTCAGCTCATTCCCCTTCCCGCTACCACTTTTCTAGGATGGTTGTGTACCACCTGCCAGGTGCCAATGTACCACAGGTGGTACCCGTACCACTGGTTGAAAAGCCCTGGCCTAGAGTCCTAGACCTACCTACCTGAATGTGTAACTTCCTGTTCATTGTGAATCAGTCAACCTAGAGATATCCTCTTTAGTATATCTTCTGCCTCTTGAAAGGCAATATTGGGATATACATCCAACTACCTGCAGAATGTATTAAATGAATTGATTCAGACAGTATAAATATCTGACCATTTACTATTGTCTGAATCAATTCAGTTAATATCATTCTATAGGTAGTACTCAATTTACTATTGGTCACTTAACGACCAATTAAAAATCCTACTTACGATCCAGTTTCTGACAGCCTCCTCTCCCCACAATCATGTGATTGCATATTGGGCAGATGGGAACTGGCCCACATTCACAGCTACTTGCAGTCATGACCATTTGCACTATTTTTGTAGGAAACTGACATGTAATTCCAGTTTTGGACATAAAACAAAACATGAACAATGGATTTGCTTAATGATTGTGGCATTCACTTTACAATCACCATGTTTAACAATCATGATTGGTTTTGGAAAAATCCTTTTGTTGCAGTAACTTCCTTAGTATAAACTGACTTTATTCAATGGGGGTTATACTGCATATGTATTAATGTAATACATTAATTCAAATGGATATTTGGGAATGTTGCAGAGGATCCATGCTTCTTGCAGAATGCCAGACTGCGGAATCTAAAATATTTGTGCCTGCAATTGTGGCTGCTTTAATTGTATGTCTTTGCAGATAATTATTTTAATGTTAGTTCATTTTTTTTCAAAACTTTTATTGAGTTTTATCGGGTTGGGGATAGAATAGGATCGGGATAACGATTAAGGTTTAGGGTGGGGTTAGGATCAGGATTGGTGTTAGTTCATTGATGTTTATATGAATCTTATGTGAAATGAAGTATATGTATGTATGAATTTTGTAGCCATATAAATGTATTTAATAAATAAATAAAATTTTAAGTAGTGGCTCAGTCAAATCAAAGTTTCATGTTGCATTAAAGTGATATGGTCAACTGGAATTTAGAAAAATATGAACATTTCTGAAAATATTAAGGTTCATATAAATATAATGATGATCTCATACTTTCCAGCCTTTGGATCAATAACAAAGAGATAGGAGTAGCTCTCAGCCATAGTTGAGAAGCATTTTGTAAGTTTATTGTTATAAGTTTCTATATAGTAGGACTTCTAAATATGTCAGTAATGTCAAGATAATTCCATTTTTTAATAAAAACTAATGAGTTCTGAAGCGTATCAGCTAGTTGTACAATTACAGGTAGTCCTCAACTTATGACCACAATTGAGCCCAAAATTCTTGTTTCTAAGAGAGACAGCCATTTAAGTGAGTTTTGCTCCATTTTACTACTTTTCTTGCTACAGTTGTTAAGTGAATCACTGCAGTTGTTAAGTTAGTAACAAGGTTGTTAAGTGAATCTGGTTTTCCCCATTGAGTTTGCTTGTAAGTAGCTTTCAGAAGGTCATTACATGATGTGGGACAATGCAACCATCACAAATATGAGTCAGTTGCCAAGCATTTTAATTTTGATCACATGATAATCAGGATGCTGTAACAATCATAAGTATGAAAAAAATCATTTCACTTTTTCAGTGCCGTTGTAACTTTGAACAGTCACTAAATGAACTGGTGTTAGTTGAGGACTATTTGTATTTTGCAAGTCTATAATTAACTCAATAAACCTGAGTTAATTTCAGAGCTATAACACTTTTCTTCCCTAATACTATTAAATGAAAATATTCTGTTCTTTAAACTATTGTATCCAATACCCCTCATAAGCATGCATGGACTACAGAAAGAATCTAATTTAGTTGGGATACTGGGCAATTTTCTGGACAATTAATAATAATAACAGATTGGGCTTCCATTATGAACAAAGTGGTAATTAGTTTTAAGATGAATCTACAGTAATATCACTATTTTTGAAGCCCTTTATCCTATGCAAGAAGACTGAAAGTGTATTTTCCTTTATTTAACTTTATATATTGAATTCTCTTAAAAACAAAAGTTGTCATCAGTGAACACAATACCATTTTTACAATGACTGTTAACTGATTGAAGTATTAACATAACCATCTTTATTCACTACTTTGAATTTTAGATTCTGAAATCAATCCTTTTTGGTATGTGGGCCGTGGCGTTCGACCAATTGGTCGATTTGGGAAGCGGCAACTCAAGTTTGGACAAAAGAGGTTGAGGCCTGTGTGCTGCAGTTCAGCTCTGATACTCAGTGCTCTACAGGAACAAGAAGCAGCACAAGATGATGAATGGTTACTTTGAGTCTTCTTAATGAAAAGAAAAAAAATCACAGTTGCTTTTCTTTGTTGAAATACCACCTCCTTTCTTCTGGCTCCTTAGCTGCAAGCTATTTCAGACACAAATGATAAGCATTTAAGTACAAAACTTTGTAATTAAAGCTAAAAAGGTATTCTATATGTAAACTGTATGTAGGAGGAAAGAAAGAAAAGGCATTTTTGCTTGTTAAGGATTTAATCCCATTTCAAGAATCTTGTAAACCAGGGGTGCGCAGCATGCCAGCAACCGGTCCGCACAAAAAAGCAAAGCCCCATCCGTGAGATGCAGGCAGCACACAAAATCATGCCCCCTCTGGTCTGCAGAAAAACCTTTCTCCACAGAACCAGCCCCTGGTGCCCAAAAGGTTGGGGGCCTCTGTTGCAAACCATACTTATCTGGACATTACCAAAGGCAGATGCATACCTATCAAATGGATGGGTTGCATGCTGTATTCAGTACGCTATTTGTGAAGGAAAGGGAATCATGGATTCAATCCTAGTAACCTCTTAATGCTTCAAGCTCGTTGACTTTAATTACCATTTAAAATGGATTATGAATTCAGTATATATAAGAAGGAGCACATAATAAGATATTATATTAATAAGATTTAACTTCAAAGAACTCATTTGTTTATACAATAAACAACAACAGTTATAACTCATATTAATTTGGAAAATCTCCCATATAGCTCAGCTAAAAAAAAATCGGAAAATGTTATAGCTAATATATGCTATGCTTTGTTTTATGCTTAAGTATGTAATTAAAAATTAATAAATAAACTGATAAAATAGCCATTGATGTGATGTTATTGATTTGTTTTAGGCTTGTTACAAATATTGACATATAAAACAGGATGACCTCTGAAGTAATAGAGTTTAGGTACAGATTCAATCTGTATACAAACCTTACAGAAATGAAGCCTATACAAGTTGGATCCAAAACCAGACTAGTTGTGAGCATACTGTTTAATTCTCTTCAACATGACAATTGAGGAGTGATAGTACCGCAGCAGCTTCATGATTTGAAAAAGTAGGAAACAAGTTCCTATTACATACAAGAACCCAAGAACCAAATACCATTGACAAGAAATTTATATCAGATGGTCTTGGTTACAAAGTTTCCAAACTCTGATGTAAGAACCAGAAACCTTATTGCCTCAAAATGAGAGTAAAAGGCTTTGCAAACCAGCTAATCTTCTTGAGCATCCCTTTGACAGGGATATTTTACCTTTGGAGGAACAAGCTGGTGATATTGGGGAAGTTCTCGAGAAAAAGAAGTTCGTGAGAAAAAAAATTGAGGGAGCTTCAATTTAGTTGAACAGCTTAACTTACATGCAGCATCTTTTACACTCTTCAAACAGATTGCTCCGTTTCTTATTTGCAACCTCTTCATCATGTATTGCATTGGAAAGTGGAAAGAATAGAATGGAAAAATCAAGCTTTCAGTGCATCAATATGCAGCCTAAATATGATTGATATGATTTTGTGGCTTTGTTAGTATGAACTATCAGGGCTTTGGAGGGACGATGGATAAAATAGTTTGGTATATATCTGAAAATGTTCCTGTGTTAATATGGTCACCCAACATATGAAGGAATAGGTACATAGCATGGATACATGGGATACATTAAATCTTTATGTGAGTCTAGTAAATTATTTATATTTCTAAACATTGAGCACTGAATCAGAAAATATGTAAATATCATGGGCTCAAAAGCCTGTTTTTCATAAATCATTTCTTTTACTCTTTTGTCATTTCTGTTGACAAGAATTCCTGACAAGAATGCAGATAACAACAAGGCAAGCCTTAATTTCAACTCAGACTGAATCATATTGTCTTAATTTGTTCTTACATTAAAATATTTTTTTATAAAAAAAAATCTAAATATAAACATTAATACTAAAGACTGAAAGCAGTTCACGACAGAATAATTATTTTATGTTGTAACGTACACATTTTATTATTTCTTTTAAACAGTAAGTTAATTCTTTGCATATTTGGCACAAGTAAAGTTTTGTAAAAACCGAAATGGTATACATTGAGGGAGGGATTTCCCCCCCCCTTTTTTGCAATGCCTAAACAGGAAACATTTTTCTCAAAAAAGACTGAATAATATAAATTTTAAACACAGTAGTTGCTTTTCATGCCTCTTATGGAAAACATTCTATTCCATACTCATTTTCTTTATATCACATTAACAGAAAAAAGCCAAAATATATTATTTATTAAAATTAGTCGTGTTGGATTCAATATTACACACACAATATTAGCTATTAGTGTAATTGAACAAATATGTAAACCACCTGTCATTTCATTCAATTAACATAGATCTGCAGAAAGTGGGAGTCAATCTTGCACAAACACTGAAAAAAGTGTGGATTGAATGTGAGTAATTTACAATAGTATAGGAGCCTAATCTTGCTGAGGAACATTTATTAGGTTATACACTATATGGATATCTCTATATTGTAGACAAAATCTTGCCATCGGATTAGTTATTCCACAAAAGACAAATAACAGTTGCATGCTGTATATGACATAATTTTGTCTGGAAAAAAAGAAAAACCAAACAACCAAATACCATAGAAATTGTAGACAAGTGACAAGGAAATGCACAACAAAATTAATGAAACTATCAATGGTGCAGTCCTATAGTTGTATAATAATGTCCTAGACTTATTGTAGTCAGAAGTAGCTCCAATTAAAATCAGCAGGGCTAATTTCTAGACATTGTTTTTAGTACTGCCAAATCTCTTTTTAAAGACGTTTCAAAAGTGGTGAAGATTTGAATTTTTCCTAGCTAATTCATGCTTTCTGGGTGAAATGAATGTTTTAAAGTGTTAATTGGTGTGCTATTTATATAAGTTCTTATGAAAACAGAGCACAAGAGTGCAATCATGTAGACATCATGACTGACTCTAAAGCCAAACATGGAAACTATCTTGTATGCATTCAGGCAAAATTTAAATTATTATTATTATTTGTTGTTTTGAAACTTCCAATATGCTCAATTCTGTTGTTTAGATTTTTGTTCATGCAGCTGATAAGATATAAACTATTGGCCAGTTTTAGTGATACCAGCCAGGGGAATTAATGAAATGTCTCACTTGCCTATGTTTTGGGAATTGAAGATACTTAAGCCAAACCATTTCTTCAAATTATTTTTGCAGAGGCTGAGCTTCCAAATCTGTTTTTACAAGCTTTGATATAAACAAAAGAGCCAAGATTATATATGCACTAAAGGGCACTCTCACATTCTGGACTTCAAACACATGATTATACACTTTTAGAAATATGAAACGTTAATAGAATGATTACATATACTTTATAATTGAATAAGTTTCTATAACTGGAGATGGAATAATGCATATTGATTTGAAATCTGCCTTTTGGAATAGATTTTAAAATGCTAGATTTTGAGTTCTAACGGGTGAGATTAGAACCTATCTCAAGTGGGAATACAGCTGGGTCTGCAACTGGCTTCACTATTTCTTGAAGATGGAAGAGATCTCAATTAATTTAGGTGAAAGTATATTTAATCAGCAAATACATTCTTCTACTGATATGAAGTTAGGACATTTGTACGATGACTAGCAGAATATGCCATAGTGGAATGCAGGTAGAAATTACAAATGGAAAATGCTTTCTTTCTTATGCTTTCAACCTCCTTCCTGGCCATCCCGTTCCACAGTTTATTTCAGGATTACCAGTTATTCCTGGAATTCTTATTGCTCTGATAATGTCATAAATGACTGAACATCTGAACAGTAAGATCCCAGGAAATATGTATCACAGAATAGAATAGAATTTAAAATTTTCTTTTACCTTCCAATGAGATAATAACTAATATTAATTGAAGAACTGAGAATAATAAAAAAACAGACTGTATCTAAAGGTAATGTCCTTTAGCATAATTGATAGAGTGAATAAAAATGCATCTTAAAATATGAAGCCTTGAAACTTAGTGTACTTCCTGGAGTCTCTTTAGAACTTTAAGGCAGAGTTTTGATGAGCAGACCACAATAGTGAAGACTTGAACATCTTGAACATCTTTCTCAACGAGGTATCCAAACAAAGCCCTATTACTGAGGCATTGCAGGTTCTTAAGAATCTTTTTTTTTTTACTTAATGTATATAATGGCTGTTATATAAAGGCACTCTAGTGTGCAACCTTAGGCAGTATGTCATTGGCAGTAGAATTTTGTAATTCTAATACATTGCAGAAGACCCTATAGTTGGTTCCTAAAATAGAAAAGATATGAAGAAATATTTAATAAAACAATAAAAAATGTGGAAGATATTTTAAAAGACAGTTGCAAATAAGATTGGCCATTCTTTTGGGTATTCTCTTTATTTTTGTCTTATTTATATAGTACCATGCCCTTCCTGAAAGATTCTCTTCTAAAGAGGATTTAGAACTTCTTAGGTTTGAATACTCTGGACGAAAATCTTGAACACAAATAGGAAACATCCTATCAGAATAGCTTATCTGGTTAACCCCAAGAGATGTCCTAGAACAGACATGTCAAACTCACAACATCACGTAACGTCACGTAACGTATAAGAGCTTTTTCACCATTGCCGGCAATGCGGTGGGCGTGGTTTCCCAATGACACATCTGGCCCACAGGCCGACAGTTTTACACCTCTATCCTAAAAAGACTTTTGATTCCTTTTGATTCAGTGTTGTTGGTTCACTCTGAGGCCTACACGAGCTGCCGCCAGAAGGTCTAGACTTAGGGAACTATCTAGCAAATAAAATGCCAAAATCTTTATAATATATATATTATATTAATATCCTAGAACTACTTGAAAGTAAGGGTCTCTTTTAGAATAAGAGATTTGAAAATATTACTCACTTTCAGATAATCTTGGGTAGAGTTTCTAAGTCACTAGGATTTAAATATCCTCAGTAAAGGCAAGATAGCTGCTGAGCAGCATCTGTTTTAGTTTGATAGCTTATGAACCATTTATGTTGGAGTTATTAATGAAATTGGAGTGCCATCATTGGGACTTGCTGATTGGACTCTTCTCATTGCCAAACTGTATTACTGCTTTTTAAGTTTGCTATCATTCATAACACTACTCCTTAGATTGTTCTGGTTTCATCTAGTATATTTTATGCTTTGATTTTTTAAAAAATTTTTTTATTAAGTATATATTTGTAAATGTAAACAAAGAAAAAATTCAAGTCGAATGCTATTCAAGTTAATACAATCATTTTAAACTTGTAAACATTCTTCACTCGGTATATCAAGATTTAACTATAAGCAAGATTTTGATCCTATACTAGTTAATTCAATCTATGCAAAGAATAGATGTTGATCAATTCTAAACAGGAGCATAACTAAACTTTCAAAAAAACTACCACAAAGACAAAATATTATTCAAGCACTACATCTTTTCTCCCAACAAGTGAACCAAAATGTCACTTAGATACATGATTTACCAATTTTATGATATCCTATTTGAATGATGTGGCTCAAAATCCCTCTTATAAAACAATATTTTAATGAATTTCTCAGTTTAATTCAATATGATTTGCTGATAAATGAATTATAAAATTCAAAATTTGCATCAAAGTATCTGGCTTGAATAATATGAAACCTGAGGACTATATTTGGTCTATGTTTATTGTTTAATTATTCAGCTTCTATATTGAATTCAGCTGTAAGGGTTTCCAGGACAGCATATCAGAATGGAATCTATCATTATTCCTCTAATAAAGAAGGGGAGGACAGATGACTTGACATGACTGGATAGCATTAAAATATTTTTGTAACTTTTTTTTTCATTTATCTCTTTCCTCCTAGTATCTGGGAATGAGGTGCTAAACTTTTATTTAGTTCTTACCATCAAATCCTTGGCAGTGATCTTTTTTTCTTTTTTTGTTCTTTGTGTCAGAGATCCTTGGAGTATGAAATTCTTGTTAAATGTTCTAATAGGAACAACTGGAGATGCATCCATGTTTTCACCTGAAAAAACATTTGCCAGCTTCTTTCACAATTATATTTGCATTCAAACATATTGATGGTAGAGGCAAAATATGTAACTGCTAGACATGACTAAAAGACTTTAAATTTTTCAATCTTAGTGTTCTCCTGGCATTTTTCTTGTATAGGTGTTTCTGATGATATGTTAAAATTGACAACTGCACAAATAGCAGCCCCTGCTATAAACAAATATGGGGGAAAGGGAGATTAGGAATAACAGTAGCTTTTCTAATCATGCAGTTGTTCAACCTAAAATGAAAACATGTTTATTTATATGTTTTTACATAGGACAAACATTTTAACTTATACAACTATTACACGTATGTAAATATTTTTCTCCTTTGCTTCAAACTCTAAACAGTATTTTCCTTCCTCTGATACTTTATGCTAAAATATTGCTATCATTGTTCTTTGTACTAGTAAACATTCATTATTTATTGAGCTTCTGTATTGGTACTGGAAAACAATATAAGCAATTTTTTTGAAAGAAGAAAATGCGTGACCAGTTTAATAAACATACAAAAGGGGAAAATTTATTATGGTTGCAAAAATTTTAAATGCCTGTATCATATAGCTGAATTAATAAAAAATATAGTTCAGGTAGCTCTTGACTTACGACCAAAATTGAGTCCAAAATTTTTGTTGCTAAGCAAGACTGTTGTTAAGTGAATCTGACTTCCCCATTGACTTTGCTTATCAGAAGGTCACAAAAAATGACCATGTGAGCCTGGAACATTCAACCATCATGAATATGAGTCAGTTGCCAAGCATCTTAATTTTCATCATGTGACCATGGGGATGCTGCTATGGTCATAAGCATGAAAAACAGTCATAAGTCATAAGCTGTTGTAACTTTGAACAATCATTAAAACAAACTGTTGTAAATTAAGGACTACCTAAATTTCCAGTTCACTGATTTTATTAAAAATTCAGTTTTATTCTTGTTGCATTCAAACAAAAGCATGTTTCAAAGATATATATTAGTATAGGAAACACTTTGAAATCTGGAAAGTCATATTTGAAATAACTATTTCAGATTGTTAAAAATGATTTTGGCTAAAGGACTTTTATATATATTTTTAAATTGTAAATTGCACAGAATCATGGTGTAGAAATATGATTGACAAATAAATAAATAAATAAATAAATAAATTAAGAACTAGAATTTGATCATATTCCTTTTTAACAGCTGCCTACTTGGAGAAAGAAATTGGAAATCTATCTCTAGTGTTCCAAACTGGATCAAATAGTATCCAAAAGAATCAGATAAGTTACATTAATAAAAATGCACTTCCAAAGGAAAAATAAAAATGTGTTTTAAATGTTGATTTGTTTGTTTGTTTTTGATAACTGAATTTGAGAAATGCAGTGCAGTTTTATATTGGGAAGAGAATATATAGACCAGCGGTTCTCAACCTTTTTCAGGCCGAGACCCCACCTGTGCCACCTATGCGCGGCGTGGCCCCGACCTGCACCGTGCATGCGCGCCGTGACGGGCCTAACTGCACATGCGTGGCACGACGGGCCTAACCGCACATGCGTGGCGCGCGCAACGGCCCGAGCCGCGCATGCGCGGCGCGACGGCCCGAACCGCGCATGCGTGGCGCGACGGCCCGAACCGCGCATGCGTAGTGCGATGGGCATAACCACGCATGCACGCGCGATGGCCTGAACCACGCATGCACGGCGCGATGAGTCGAATCGTGCATGCGCAGTGCGCGCGGTGGTCCAAACCGTGCATGCGCGACGCAACGGGCCGAATCGCGCATGCGCGGCACACGCGGCGACCCAAACTGCACATGCGCGGCGCGACGGGCCTAACCGCGCATGCACGGCGTGCGCGCGATGGCCCGAACCGTGCATGCGCGCCGCGACGGCCTGAATCGCACATGCCGGCACGTGCGCCACGGCTGAGGGGAAATGGGGGAAAAATGGGGGAAAAAATGGTGGACTGCGTGTTTGGCGATCCCCGTGAAATGGTCGTTCGACCCCAAATGGGGTCGCGACCCACAGGTTGAGAACCGCTGATATAGACCAATGTTTTGCACTAATATAGAGTTGAAGGCTGATATTGTTTGGTCAGCAGTAGCAGTATATGATGGAAATAAATCATGCGTAAAAATAAATGGAATGTTTAGTGAATGTTTTAATATAAAAAAGAGAAAAAGACAAATTAAATCCAAAATTTTGTTGTTGTGGTTGTTGAATAATTTAAGAAGTTTCTTGCATTAACACTTTCCCACCCATAGTCTAGGCAAAATAGGAATCTTTAGTTCTTTATTCCATTGCCTATCAAATTGATTTATCCTCAATGCAAGGATTACAAAAATTAATTGTAGGAAGTTTTATATCATAACATTTAATAATCATTTATAGTAGATTAAACTAAAATGCTGCAAATTCAAGCTGCGATATCAACAGATGTTTTAATTGCAAATGCTGTCACTGAACTGACCAAATAACATCTGTCTTTTAAAGTGTTAAATGGATTTTAAAAATTATCATTAATTACTAATTGATCCCAAGTACAAATTCTAGATCCCATTCAATTTTTTAAAAATTAATTCTGAGATTTGGATTTTGCATAGTATTAATTTTCCATGAGGAAAACTGCCCCATCAAATGACATTTCCTAAAAATAACATAGTACTTTTTTCTAAGTTATGTAACTTATATTTACATAACTTAGTTTTCTAAGTTATGTTTGAACATTTGAAATCTAATTAATTTTGATTCCAAGGCAGTCCAATTAATTAAATGTATAATACAGTATATGAATATTGGTAAACAAATACAAGAAGCAAAATTTCCAATAAGGGGAATTATGCAAAACTGGGTATTATTTTATATAAAAAGACATAGTTAAGATTAATAAACCCTTTTCAATAGACAGTTACATTTTTTAAAGATAAAAAACCAGAAAATGTATTGAACATTTTATTGCATTTTCAAAAATGTTGTAGTTAATGTATATAAGATTTCTGCACCAAATCATGATAAATGGCAGTTTGTAAATCTTATCCTTTGGCTAAATGAATGTATGCTAATGTACAAAACACATTCATTTAGCCAAAGGATAAGATTTACAAACTGCCATTTATCAAGATAGAAATAGCTTACATATTTTATTCGGGTTCAAAATGATTATCTGAGAAATACTGTATATGGGTTATAAACCCCAAGATAATATATACATCACCTATCCTTTTCTCAGCCTGCCTTGAAGAAGTATTTTGCAAACTAGACTGGACAATAGATGGAATAAAAATCAGTGGTGCCTATTTAAGATTTGCAGATGATGTTGTTCTCTTCTCACAAGACCCAGAATAGCTACAAAGACACATACAAGAGCTACACAAAGCGGGAGAACTATTTGATTTAAAAATAAACCTGAAAAAGATCCAAGTTATGTTTAATAAATTCACCAAAGAAAGAAAAAATATTATATCTGAAGAAGAACTAGATGTAGTAGACCACTATATATATCTTGATCAGTGGATTTCAATAGGAGGTGATACAATAAAGGAAATTGAATGGTGTATTGAATGTGGTTGGCAGGCATTCAGCAAGCTAAGCATAATTTTCAAGAACAAAGTCCCCCTATGCCTAAAGAGAAAATTTTTCAATCAGTATGTGCTGCCTGTTCTAACATGTGCCAGTGAAGCATGGACACTAACCTCACAATTGATACAAAAGCTATGAGTGGCACACAGACCCATGGAAAGATACATGCTCGGCATTACAAGACAAGACAGAAAGATCTGCACATGGATTAGAGAACAAACAAAAGTACACAATATCATCAAGAGAGTAAAAGAATTGAAATGTAAATGGGCTGGTCACATAGCAAGAAGAACTGATGGCAGTGGATCAATCTAGTCATAGAATGGATTCCACTTGATAAAAAGCATCCATGGAAGAGACCTAAAACAAGATGGATCAAAGACATCAGCAAGTATTTCAGGCCCAATTGGCAAAAGAAAGCTCAGGACCATATTGGCTGGAAACATACGGAAGAGGCCTCATGGATAGACAATGGCTAAGATGATGATGATGATACACAAAACTGATAATTGCTTAATATCTTTATATGTTTTCTGACACATTCTTTTCATCTTTATTTCAGAGCAACTAGTGCTCTGACAGTAAGACCACATCTGCTGAGTAAAAATGAGGTTTTTATTGTTGTTGTTGTTACCTTTCATTGGTGGAGCTGGAAGTTTTCGTCTCTGCTGTCTGGATGTGTCTATTGTATGCTTCTATAGGAAAAAATACCTTTATTAATGACTTTAGTTTAATCCAGAATATTTATCTCAAAATATTTATTTAGTGCATATAGCTAAAATGAAATAATACAGTCAGACCGAGGAATCTTTAAATTAATTGCTATGTTAATTTTAAAATATTTTGGTTTAAATAAAGTATATGTTGAAAAACCTAGAGCTGCATTTATATTGTTGTTACAATTTACTTAACCTTCTATTATTTTTTGTCAGCTTTAGCTTGTTTTTCTTTTGTGTATATTCTGTGCATTCTCCCAGGAAAAGAGTGATAAATAAGCAGAATGATAAGTAGCCCTAAGTAGAAATATATTTCCCATTCTACATTGTATGCATATTTTATTGGGGACTCATATACATTCGATTGTACAAGATTGCCAGGTATACGGAAACCTACTTTAGTTCACAGGTTTGTGGCTAGTGGCAGGTACTTTTCCTCACCTGACTTGTCTGGTGATCACGTCTTCTTGTCAAATGAACATATGGAGCCACATTCAAGCCTGCTACTGAAAGGGCTGAAATTCTGCTCTCAATATCTGAAATCTTAAAAGAACTATACATTTTTAAAAGAGAATGAAGGTAAATGAAGAAGTGCAGATTACTGAACTGTACATCTTTAACTGCAATCACACCTATTTAAACTAGATTGTTTATACTCCAGTTTCTATTTCTTTCTGGACTCTTAATATTCAATATTTACCTATATAAACCATACATTTTTCTTATATATATATATATATATGTATGAACAATGGATTTATATCTGGAGTTTAAGTAGCAAACATATGCAAGTTATGAAGGCCATGCAGTAAATAGCTTGTTATCAATATTACCTGAAGCTCTGCATGATGAACTTGTGCTGCAGCTGTTGCCACTTGGTCCTCTAGATCAGCCAGTTCAGCTTCTGCAGTAATGCTGTTAATTTTACGAGTTGCATCCTCAACTTCATTTAGCTGACTCTCTAGGCCATACACACTGCCAGCTGTCAGATAGACCTAAATAGACCATGTACAACTATCGAGTTATAACCTTCAGATTTGTGGAATCTTGTAAACATTACAGTTTTAAGTTCCAGCTCAAACAATGTATTTATATATTACTTAATTACTCTTAACGAGGTGCTGTATAAAAGATGATCATCCTAAGAATGTTCCCACTTATATGTTGACAATTCTAAATATTGGAATACAAGAATAGAATATTATGAAGAAAGGGGACAAAGCAAAGAACATAGCTTCTACATAGATAAAAGATAAAGCAGAGATTTAATGTGAAATGATTCCAATGGAAACCATGAACAAAGGAAAAGGATTAATGGGGAAAAGTTATACAGGAACCAAGTAATTAATAAATCTGATATATAATCTGTGAGGGATTTTCAATTTATAAATAGACAAACAAAATTAATTTTTAAAACTGATATAAGATGTGAAATAGAGAGATATAGTTTCATCACTGTGAATCATTGCATGGTTCCTTATCTATTTTTGACCAAAAGTTGTAGATGAGGCAAAAGTTAAAGAGAATCTATTTCTGATCAAATTTGAGTTTCCCAGCTCTATTTAAAGTAATTTTAGTTGATATTCCAAATGAAATGCTTCCATTTTCTACAAAATTTAATGGCACGAATAGTCATATAGATAGTTACTTATCTGCCACTCTTACATTTTCTTCCAACATTGTAAGCTGCCCATCAAGTTTGATAAGATTTGTGCCTAATGGGAATTCTCTGTTCCCTCTTTCATATGTTTCTTCTGGGAAATCACATGGCTTTATGGATTCTGCAATGAATTCCTCTGTTGCATTGATTACTTTTAGGACTTCAGTAGATATGTTGCAGAGAGAGGCTGCAGAACATTTCTGTTTTAAAGATAAAGAATGGATACTAGAAAAAAATACTAGTTTATAAAAACTACATCGTTTTCTATTGGATGTGTGGATGGATGGATGGATGGATGGATGGATGGATGGATGGATGGATGGATGGATGGACGGACAGATTTATAAACAGACAGGCAGGCAGGAAGCCCAAAGGAAACTACTGCCTACTATAATCTTTTTTTTTGGGGGGGTGTCTCATTTTATATATATTATCCTGTACAGAGTGATCCCTTCAATGTCAGATAGTCATAGAAAATATTGGATTATCAGTCAGAAGATCAAGTCTGTTCTTCCCTATGGAAGGATACTGTAATTTGGCTCAGCCTAACTTACCTCACAGGATTGTTATGGGGGAGAAAAAGGGGAGTGAGAGCTATAAGAAAAATTAGAATATATAAAAAAATCTCTTCTCACTTTTATGGGTCAAATGTATCTTCCTCAATCTCAGATCATCTACCAGAACCCTGGAGATTGGAGGGTTCTATGTAATATCTTAGCTGTTCCTAATACTGCACTCTTCTGGACAGAGAGCTCTGATATTGTTCCTGGGATATGTTAGGCCATTTTCTCCCTATGTGCAGGTACACACACACAGGGGGGGAGGGAGGGGGGAGGGAGGGAGGGAGGGAGAGAGAGAGAGAGAGAGAGAGAGAGAGAGAGAGAGAGAGAGAGAGAGAGAGAGAGAGAGAGAGAGAGAGAGAGAGAGAGAGAGAGAGAGAGAGAGAGAGAGAGAGAGAGAGAGAGAGAGAGAGAGAGAGAGATTACATGCAGGTATGTATGCAGGTAGAAGCAACAGATGGAAACTAATCAAGGAGAGAAGCAACCTAGAACTAAGGAGAAACTTCCTGACAGTTAGAACAATTAACCAATGGAACAACCTGCCTCCAGAAGCGGTGAATGCTCCAACACTGGAAGTTTTTAAGAAGAGACTGGACAGCCATTTGTCCGAAATGGTGTAGGGTTTCTTGCCTGAGCAGGGGGTTGGACTCGATGACCTCCAAGGTCCCTTCCAACTTTATTATTATTATTATTATTATTATTATTATTATTATTATTATTATTATTATTATTGAACATTCTCATAAAGGAAATTACGAAAAAAGAAACATAATTATTTAATAGTATCTGCATAAGAAAACTGATAACCACTGAATTCAGAGAGATATATTTGACAATCAAATCAATACCATATGGGCTCTGCATATTTAAAATATTTGATTTATTCTTTCTTCAATTGTATTTGCCATACGGCCTACAGGGCCTTCTTACAATGATAATGCACAATAAAAACAAAACAATATATATTTAAAATAATAATGCAAATTGTAAAATGTGTTTCAACTTCATTAGTTTCCTGTTACTTGCTTTCCAGAAAACTGTACTCTGGAATCCCCTAAATTTTTCATCACACAGAAGTGAGATACACAATCATACCAAGCTACTGTCTGCCTAAATGGATTGTTTCATCATAAACAAAGAGGTTTAGGTTTAGGAAGAATGATGCAAACAAATTTGGCAAACTCCTTTAAGCAGCAATGACACAACTATGGGGATGGAACATGAGGATATACCTAGCTATAAAATCCAAAAATGAGTGGCTGGTCGAGCAAGAGAGAAGATCCCATCTTAGTATTGCCCATGCCTCGGTTCCTACTTTTATTTTAATTTTAATTCCTGTTAATTTTAATATTTTAATGTTTTTATATTTGGGTTTTTATTGTATTGTATGCTATCCCAAGTCACTTTGCATAGTGAGATGGGCAACATATAAGTTTATAAATAAATAAAATAAAAACAATTAAACAAGTTTTGAGCATTAAAAAGTAAATGTTTTTCACAATGATGGGTAAATCATTTAAAAAGAGCAAGAGAGTGGACATAGCTACATAGCTGAAGCTACCATCTTGGGTTTTTTTTATCTCTTAACTACAGAGACCCTTGCACCATTACTTGTTAGCATACTGTTATATTTTTAAAGTTGCTTTAAAAACAGCTCTGTGTTATATGGATTAACTGTGAAGACAATGGATCGCTGTGATTAAGGAAAATAAAAGTAGAAGCAGCATATTAGAAATAATAAGACCTTCCTCATTTTTGACAAATATTATAGTGATAATTATAATATAATTCTGTACACTTCTGAATAAAACATAGTTTTCCATATTTTGCATTTACTTTTATGAATGTCATTTAGTATGAAAAATACCAATAATATTAAAGGAAGAAATCAATTCTACTGTATTGACGGCCTGGGGAGAGGGATAGCCTTCACATTTACTGAGTTAATTAAAAAAAAGATGCTTTAAAGCAGTGGTTTTCAACCTGTGGGTCCTGACCCTTTTGGGGGTCGAACGACGCTTTCACAGGGGTCGCCTAAGACCATTGGAAAACACATATTTCTGATGGTCTTAGGAACCGAGACACTAGTGAGAATTTCTGCTCAAGGCTAGCTCCGCCAGTCAGCTCAGGCAGACAGGAAAGCAGCCGCCTCAACAGCATGGCGGGGCTGTGCTACCCATCGCAGAGCAGCTACTGCCACATTGCCATGGCTATGAATCTCCTGCTCGGTGTCTTTCAGGTCCTCTTGCCTGGCTTCTGTCTGGGAGAAGCGCAGGGCCAAGATAAAAAAAAAGCCTGGCAAAATACTACCGAGGGGTAGCGTCGATCTGTAGTGGGAGGTGACGGGGGCGGGTGGGTGGGGGTCAACCAGAAGGGAACCGGATCTGATAAGGGCGAAAGTTGAGTGAGGTTTTCCCCCTCACCCCTGGCCCCTCTCTCGGTCTCCCTTTGTGCAGCCGTGTCTCTGGCTGCTGCCTTCCCAGTCGCCGAGAAAGGGGGAAAAAAGAGCCTTGAGCGAGTTCCCCTTTCTGCCTTGTTGCTTAAAGCTTTTTTTTTTTTTAAAATGACCGCTCCTTCAGAACTCCTCGGGACTTGTTTGCACGAGCTTGTGGCAGATCAGTAAATAAAGGGGTGGGGGAGCCAAACCGTCCAAGGCATTTGCACCCTGAATGTGTGGGCGCTGCTTTCATGACTTGCCACCATCGCCCCCTCTTTTCCCACCTTACTCTAGCAACGCGCTGCTGCTGCTTCTGCTGCTGCTGCTGGCTGAGCTGAGCTGCTGAGCCGGCCCCCATGCCTCCTGGTTGCCTGGCCGCCCTCCGCGCCATGCCGGAGCCTCCCCCACGCCGCCCAGCCCACCTCCCTCACCGTCGGAGGGCATCTGTGTTTGTCTCCAGACCTTACTGGACTACCATCCCCAGCAGCCCTAAAAAGCACTGTGGAAGAGTGGGGAATGCTGGGAGTTGCAGTTCATCACCATCTGGAAAAACATGACTCTCCAAAGATCAATCCTTCCTTCCTTCCTTCCATCTCCTTCCCTTCCCCTTCAATCTCTCCTTCCTTCCTTCCTTTCCCCCTCAATCTCTTTCCTTTCCCCTTCAATCTTCCTTCCTTCCTTCCTTCCTTCCTTCCTTCCTTCCTTCCTTCCTTCCTTCCTTCCTTCCTTCCATCTCCATCCCTTTCCCTTCAATCTCTCTCTCTCTCCCCTTCCTTCCTTCCTTCCTTCCTTCAATCTCCTTCCTTCTCCATCTCCTTCCTTTCTCCTTCAATCTTCCTTCCTTCCCCTTCCCTCCCAACATTTTTCAGCAAGGAAGAGTAAGCTTCTCCAGCGAGCATTGCTATATTGTTTTTGTGATTAATCACTATGCTTTAATTATGTTCAATTCATAATAATGAAAATACACCCTGCATATCAGATATTTACATTACTATTCATAACAGTAGCAAAATTACAGTTATGAAGTAGCAACGAAAATAATTTTATGGTTGGGGGTCACCACAACATGAGGAACTGTATTAAAGGGTCGCGCCATTAGGAAGGTTGGAACCACTGCTTTAAAGTATTCTCACTGCCAGTTTGGTCAATATTTAAAGACATCTCCAACCCAGATTGCCATCTTTTCAGGTAAGATGGCTCTTGAAAGCTATTATCTATCTATCTATCTATCTATCTATCTATCTATCTATCTATCTATCTATCTATCTATCTATCTATCTATCTATCAATTTTGTATGCCGCCCCTTTATTTATTAAGACTTAGATCTTTATGTCTTGCTGCAGTAAGAGAGGAGGAATGGCCATCTATGTCAGAACTGAACAGCTCTCCCTTAACATAGAGGGAGAAATATGATACTACATATCTCCTGTCTACAACACAGTCCTTTCAGCAAATCAAAGAAAATTCCACACTCATTTGTTCCTGAGGGCACAGATAAACCCCCAAGTGGCCTCTAAATCTCTCAGAGAGAGATGATTAGATGACTGCAAAGAAATATGATCTTTCTATCCCCCCCCCATTCTGTCAGAACCAATCCTTTCATTCTCCCCACACCATCCAATTGATGAAGCTTTTTGGATGAGAAGTGAAATGTCTTCTTCCTCAAGGAAAAAATGTACTCAAGTTGCTTTTTGAAAAAGATAAGAGTGCTATACTTGGTATACTTTCTGTAGAAATAGTATAATCCTATAGATTCTGTTAGAAATATGATTCCAGGAAACTTTTGGCATGTTATTATTTATATGAAGTTTCATTTTATGCCAAGTAAATTCTAAGCAAAAGACGGAATCTCCTACATTTGTCACATTCAACTCTGAATTGAGTTGTACACGCATAACAAAATGCTGTCTGAATTATCTGGCCTAATTAAAGAAATTCTGGAAGAATGATTTTAAAAAGTTATAGGATCCCTTTAGCAGCAATAGCACAAAGTGTGGGAATGGAAGACAGGGATAGGAGATGACTGGAAAAGCCACACTATGGCCTGCACATACTTTCCTAGTAGCCACTATGTGGTTCCCAACAGTTTCACATTATGTTGTTGAAATTTGTGAGCAACGCAGCTAAATATTGTATGGGCCATGTTCTGATTGTTCAAGGATTTTACAGGTGGGGAAGGTATCGGTTTTCATTTCAAAGGCATCTGGCTCCCACATCTCAATTCCTCAACGAATAAGGACCCACCCTAAAGAACTGTTTCTTAGATGCTATTTGCTAACTTAAAACAGACAAAAAGTATTATCTACCTTTTTAAACTCTTCTTGGAGGCATTTGCTATTGCTTTCTGAAGTTAAGCCTGATTTCTGGTTCTCATTTGCTGTTCTTAATTCTGATGTCTCTTCCTCTGAAGTTTCTCTATTTTTCATTTTTATTGATAATTCAGATAACCTTGCTTTCATCCTTTCTTCCATAGAGAATACTTTACTTTGTTGATGTTGGTCGTCACAGCTGATGTTAATTTTTGATAAATCATGAAAAACCTTAAATAATTAAAAACAAAAAGAAAAGAATTAAATCAATATATATCAAAAAGAAAATAGTGAGATATGTAGTGTATCTGTAAAATACTTATAAAGAACTATTTATATGACACAAGAGCAATGCAGTAGTGATAATTGCAACATAATAAATATATAAGCAAAAAATTACTTTCAGTATCAAATAGCATACATTCAATTTTCTAAACCTTAAAATAATCTCAGTCCCAGGTTTGATTTTGCAATTTAGCTTTTAAGATCATTATATCTTTCATATCGAATTCATAAAGACAGAAGACAAACATTTTATTAAGATTTTTATTACAATAAGATTATTTTTCTGGCTTTTCTTGTTCATCAGCCTTGAGAAAGATTGTTTTTCTAGCCTTCACTAGGTTTATAGCTGAGCCTCACATCAGATTGGCATGCTTGTAACAGTTGCAGAGAAAGAGTAAGTGGACCCAGGCATGGTGGGCCAAAGAGAAGGCTGGTGATGAAGAGAAAGGAAGGAGGCCAGTGAGGGGGGAAGAAGAAGCCCAGTTTTTTGGGATGGTGGCGGAGGAGAAAAATATTCAGACTTTTCAGGAGAGATGGTAGGAAGGTGCGTCTAGCTGGCTGAAGACTTCTGGTACATGGCAGGTTTTCACAGAAAAGTGGATCTAGCCAGTTGAGACTTTCAAGACTTGTGGGGGGAAGAAAGAAGACTAGGCCACTTGGGAGTAAAGGGGGAGGAAGGAGGTGCCGATGAGCCTAGTCAGTCAAAGCCTTCAACAGGTGACAAGTTTCCATGTGTCAGTGGACCCAGTTGGTGGAGGCTCCAAGCCCACAGTGTGAGGAAGAGTTGCAGCATTCCCATTATTGTAAGGATGACTACAGTGGTGCTACAACAGTTGGAATTTGGTCCTAAGTCTATTCATTCAACACCATCTTAATTTTGAATGGTCATGAGTAGAAGATTATCTGTTCTAGATATTTAGTTATATGTATGTTACATGTAGGGTTTTCAGATTATAAAAATGGGATAGGAAACATTTTTAATTCTCACCGCTGAGAAGTAACATGTACAAAGTACAAAGTAAGCTGAACAGGAAATTAATCATTTTTTCTATTGGCAGGATGTAAGTAAAAGAAAAATAAATAATGATCAAGTCAGACAAAAAATTGAAGCAAATATTGCCAAGGAAAATTAATCTATTTATATAAGCCTTTTCTTTTCTTATAATCCTGAGCTACAAATATTCTATACAGGAAGATGCCGGAAATGGATGATAATTTTCATGACAATAGCAAAGGCAACAATTAATATGCATGGGAGAAGGCAATGGTAAACCTCATTGATTCTCCTTCAGTTGGTGATCAACAGAAAAAAGTCTGCAAGAGCAGTTTCCTACAGATATTTGCATTGAAATTTAATTGAGACATGAGAAACAACATGGCAGACTAAAATGTAGCTGATTATTTTTTATAAATTGTACAAATATAGCTCTAGTCATATTCTATATACTATTTAGTCAGCTATATAAGTGGCCTTTTGTACTTCCATGTAACTTTGGCTATCACATTCCAGAAAAATATTCTTTCCCAAAGTTGGTTTCATAATGTAGCAATGCAATATGGCTATGTGAATTTAGGACAGAATCACAACAAATAATTTCAGCAGAAAAACAATTAACAGGAATCAGAAAAATCATGAACATAAACACTGTCCTTGAAGCTTGTGTAACACATAGTACCAAGTCTTATTCAGTGACAAAGTGTCAGATCAAATCAGTTTATTCACTGCACAACTGTCATTAGCAACATACATATATTCATACAGTTAATGGACCAATGATGATTAGTAGAGCTTTCCATGACTGGCTTAGATCACTGTTGTTTATGAAATACAACAAAGACTTTACCATCTGTCCCCTCCCTTTTTTGGCAGGTTGTGTTCACCAAACTTTGATTACCTGATATGTACCCAAGTTCCTGGGTGGTTTTGTGCAATTTTTGCTTTTGCATAAATCTTCAGAGAGAACACTGCTTTTTTCCCATGTCTTTGATGTCTTTTCAAAGTCATGATAGGTTTCTTCATTTTCACTACTATCTGAATAGTTTAAAGTGGTAGCCTGTGGATTAAAATTCATATCCAATTCTTCGTTCAAATCTTCTTTTTCCTCTCTGTATTTATTGTTACAAATTTCTTTATGTATTACTGAGAGGTTAGATGCTATAGGCTCCCTTGAAGAATTGACAGGTGATATTTCTGAATCAGAATATTCTGTCTCAATAGTAAACCCTTTAGGTGACGGAGAAATCATGGACTGGTATAATTCATTGCCACAACTCCATTCAGCATTGTGCTGAGCTTCAACATAATTTGAAAGCTCCTGAGGCCTCTGCTCTAGCTTGTTCAAAGTCACATTCCAGTCATCATTCTCTTCGCTATCTGAGCCCATCTCATCATAAGCAGATACAACACTGGATTCTTCCTCCAAAGCTTTGAACACTTGGCTCTTAGGTTTGGCAAGAATTCGAGGACAAGGCAAAATGGCATTTTGCAAGGCTACCCAATTTCCATCTGTACTTTGTAAAACAGGAGGAAAATCTAAGGAAACATAAGAAGAAAGTTCGGTATCATTGTTACTGAATTTTATTGATCCAAACACATTGTTAACTAGCTGTATTTTTCAATTACTACAAAAAGCAAAATGTTGGTTGCTTTATATCTTATAAATTTCAAGAGAATAATGAAATTCATATGAATCTGTATCATACATATTAAGATAAAGTACTGTGAAGATTAATCCCAATTCAATCTGATAAATTTGAAGCTAGAGTTTTAATAAATGTTTTAAAGGTTTACAAAACAATGGACATTTTGTTTTGCAACCCACACATAATATTGGATAGATGAAAAGCATGATAAATACATTGATATTTATTAATACTATTAAGAATTTTTTGAAATCCAAGAGTGGTTGCAATGTGTATTTTAGAAATCCATTTAAATTTAAATGGAACATCTGTTTCTATACATGCTTGCACTTTCCTTTCAAGTAGTACTGTTGACCATGATAAAGTCTAACAATTTGGCACTATATGGCTATTCAGTGCAATGATAGGAACATCTTACTGTTTTTTTATTAATCCAGGCAGATTTGTTTTACGATCACCATATGCATTTAACTACTGCCACTTGTTATAAATGTCATAAAATTGGATTAGTCATATGATGATCCACTAACAATTGGCATGGTTTCTGACCTGTAATTCTGGGCTCAATTATAGTTGTAAGTCAAGGCTTATCTGTATGTACATTTAATTACACAGAGCTATTTTATTTTTGAGTCAGTGAAAGCACTGATTCTCAACTATTTAGTATATTCATGGCATTCAAAATACTTTTCTAAACAGCATGTAATTATAAATAAAATATATGTAACTACAATGGCTTTTTGAAAGCATTTTTTTCTAGAGTTTGAACAATCAGATGCCATTAGATGTGTTGGGATTTTAGCTTTGGTAATATATTTAATAAAACAGCAACAGTCTATTTATCCTCAAGAATAGTTGCTTAATTTAAAGGCACTGAAAAATGCTTCAGAAGCTAATTGTTCATGCCAAACTTTTGAAATGTTTTTTCCATTTTTTTAATAAATTATTACAGCTTAACTAGTTAAGTTTATACATGCATCAACTACTACTGCCAGGTCCATTTATCTCACAAAATAGAACCATAAATTATTTTCTCAGGTTTTAGAGGTAAAAAGTACAGAAATAATAGCTGAACAATAAAAGCAAAACAAATACAACTTCCTGCATCCAGGAAGAGGATTAACTCATCTAGAATCAGCTTTTGGTATTAATATCTACAGGAGGACGAATTTATGCCAATGGATACTGCAGAGGATCTAAGTAATGAGGTCTTGCCAAGAGCAAGTAAATAATTTAGTCTTGGGTTATGTAAGGCTTAACTCTGGTAACAATAATACATTTTGGTGAAAAGAATGATCACAGCTTTACATTAGAATCAGGCCTTTTCATTTGCAAATTTCATGACAGGTTATAAATAATACAAAGTTATTTGTTGTTGATGAGTTAATAACAGAAAATATATTCCAATGGTTCAGCAGAGAGATTCTGAATATTCCAAATGTATATCCTTAGAATATTTTACAGAAATGCTGTCCATTGTTCTCAAAATTTAGTAGCTATTTTAAAAAGAAAATGACAAAGCAGTGACCATTCTCAGTCTGCAGATTGTTGATCTGCCCAACTCCTTCTTTCCTCCATTCTAAAAGACCATGAAAAATAGCTATTTCTTCTTTACAGTGCCAAGAAATATACACGTATTACAGGCCTTCATTTAATTGGTCCACACTTTTCCAGCTGGGAAATGTAGATAGTCGGTGCTTTTGTTTTTTGTTTTGGCCTTTTGCTTCCCTCAAGGTAGATTCAAACATTGTAGATGTGAGAATTGAGTCTCGGGCTGTAGCTTCATTAGTCAGTGAAAATGCAGACTGGGATCTCTGTTAAAGAAAAAATATGTATAACTTTAGGGAATGCAAGGAGCCATTTTCTCCAGTTGCATCCAAAATGAAAAGCAAGACATATCTATCAGCCTTGAAGAAAAACCAATGATATAGAGTAGACTGTTTTCTTCTTAGTCTATTACAACAATCAGTGCCTGCTTTTCCCTTTCATATCTTCTTTTTTCCCGTTGAAATTGTGCTTTTAAATGATCACTAGGAAGGGAGACTGCCTTTTTTAAATTGACTATGTGTTAAGCTATTCTGAAAGCCTTTCTGATAATAGAATTAGATTTTTAAAAACTAATTAAATAAATATTTGGAATACTAACAGAATAACATTCTAATATTACTTTAATGTATTTAGTTATTAATTATATACATTGTAATATACTAAGAAATCCACTCATGCATAGCCACAATAGTGCAATTATAAAATATCCATAATACAAACTGAAAACATCACCAGTCATTTTATAATAACTAAAATTATATAAAAAAGTTTAAAATATTACAGCAGAAGCGCCCAAGTAAACATTACAACATAAATAACACAAATAATATCTACCGCTGACCCACAAAGACACTCCAGAAGAATGGAATCTTCACAAGCTTTCAGATTACCATAATACTAGAGTATAAAGCTGGAGCTGCTACAGAGAAACATTATTTCCTGGAACCAGTTTCATCAAATTTTTTAGCATTTATTATAAATTCAAAGTCATTGGGTTGGATTCTTTTTTATAAATTATGTTATCATAATATTTATCTTTTTGTTCCTAAAGTTTTAACTCAACTTGGAAACTACCTGTATAAATTACTGTAAAAACTCTTTATGTGCAATATCTGTCATGGTTCCAACAGATGAAACTCTTCAAAGAACTTCAAGGCATTGTTTACCTTAAAGAATCTTTATTCAAGTTGCATAGCATCAACATGTACATAGTCGAAGCCAAAATCTGGATTCCCCTCCCCTTAGCACATAGTATCAAACACAATTCCCATAAATCACATTCTCCAATTAGTTTGAAATGCAGGCTTTCCCTCCTGTTTTTCCAACCCGCCAATTCTTATCATCTCTTATTTCAAGCTCTGAATTCACACACTAGTACAATATTGTTATGTCTAACTAACTCCCATCACATTCTTCCTCCTCACCAGCATCATCTAATTCTAAAAGTAAAGCATAAGAAAGAAAAAGGCTGCATCTTCATATGTTGTCAAAGCAAGAACATTCAACGTTAGCAGCGCTGACAATATCCTTTATTTTATTATTTTCTACACATCTGCCATTGATTAAAAATTTGAAAATGATGGATTCTATCACCAAATGGAATAAATATACATCTCAAGTTCATGGGAAATAATGATTTTATTCAATCCTTTATTGATCAAATCTAATTTGGAGTACGCTGTCCAGTTTAAAAGGACTACCAGGATAATGAAGGATGCCTTCATTGCAGATGCATTGTAAAACATTTAACTTACCTTAAAGGAAAGGAATGGATTGTTTATATCTTCAGCAAACATTTTTTTAAATCTGCCAAACTAAACAAAAAGCTACAGTTTTATTTATCCATAAATTCTTCTGTAAAAATCTTCCTTGTATTATATTGTTGGTAAGAATCTTTCCTTCCTTGTTGGTGCCAGAGACAAAATAAATCAGCAGATGGCAGCAGAACAAAATTATAATTCCTACTCATTTGTATGTTACTTATCTCGTGGCCAAACATGACACAGTAAATTTAAAAATAAGAACATGAAAAAAATAAGATGGTTTGGCAGATAGTAAACAGAATAAACACAAAAATTTAAAGTCAGCATTCTGCACAGTCCTTTAAGGAATACAAATACAAAGAAGATCAGGAATCTGGAATGTTGTTCTAAAAAGTTTATATTAAGGTCCATATCCATCCAAATTTCGGATACTTATGTGATTGTGAAGACAGAATCCACACATCTGCAAAGATTTCTTAGAAGAAGTAAGAGTACAAAAAGCATTTGAAAGAGGTATTTTCTAAGGCATCTTTTGAAATGTTAAAGCAGCTGTTTCTTTTGGAAGCATCACATAATTCCTTCAAAGCCTGTTCCTGGAAGTCTGCATATCACACATAGACAGTATTTTTGCTGGAACTATACATGTTTATATATGGACAGACCATCGAGCCATCTTGCTTTCAATAACTTGTCCCTGCATCTAAATTTTCCAAAGTTCATTTAACCCCTTCCCTGTTGAGAAAGAACTGCTTTGAGCAATAGTGCATGTCTATCTCCCTAGTCAGGTGTGTGAATTAGGTTGTTCTCTAATTTACTTTACTACAATCCAAACTATTTTTTATAGACTTGGGCATGTGTCAAAAATAATTCTGAAAAGGTATTTCAGAATTCATGTGTACATAAGTGCAATTGCATCATTCTTCAGGCTTTTACTGAATCCATGGACAAAACCGCTTTAAGGAATCTAATTAACTGACTCTTTAAGGAGGCTATGGCTTTATTCAGGCTCACACAGCAGTACTTAGACTTCAAATACGAACTTGCAAATTGTCAACCTAGCATCCTAACCAAATGAGCCACCATGCTCCTTTAAGATATAGCTCATATCTCTTTGTACTGTATAAGTCAACAATTGAGTCCTACTTTAATGCTTCTTTTCTATATTTATATCATTCGACATTCCAATGTACATGTTTTCACACATTTTTATATGTCAGTGTTCGTTAAGTGAAAATGCTTAACAAAAAAACTTAAGAGCCAAATTTAGTAGCTTACCCGTAATGCATATGACCTCCTATGACTTCTTTGAAAAGTCAGCATGTTCTGTTTTGGGGAAACAGCAGATATCAAACTTCTGTTGCGCATGAACTGTGGCCTTTCAAAGCCAGCTTCCACTTGCTCAGTTTTGACTGTCTGTTTCCTTACAATCTATAGAAAGTTGAACATGGAACTATATTGTATATACTAATATACTAATAAATCATTATCAGTAATTTAGAATTGTTCCATTAAGATACCAAACATATATCTTAAAATTGTCTTTTAATTTTTTGCTCTAGCTCTTGAAAGCTTTTGATCACCACTATCTAAATATACATACAAAAAAGTAAATTATAATGAGTTGGATAATGATTATGATGTTTTTACAATTATAAATTACGGTAATATATGGATTGTCATTTTCATGTATCTGAAATGTGACATGTGAAATATAAAGAAAAGAGCTAAAGCACCAGTGGTTGTTGATAAGCATGAAAAATAGTATTCATTAAAACAGATATGAAAGCATTTTATATAAGTCATAAACATATTAATATTTTTGAAGGCATAAATAAGGGCATTGCAAACCAAATCTTTATTATGGTTATAGAACAGCATTAAGTAGGGACATACTGTATAAGAAAGGGCAGCTTGTTCTGCTTGGGCCAAATTCTTAATTCTTAGATTATTTTGTCTGATCTAAAAGCCATATCATATTTTAATCAGAGTATGGCAAACATTTTGTCCAATGTATCATTTGTTATACATATAAATTTGTTTAAAATATAAATTATCATATGTTAAAAAGAGAAATATTCCAGTTTAAAATGTTGATAGATTTCTTTGAATTTCTAATGCTTTGTTAAACCTGGTAAAGAGTTTGGATAATAATTTTAAATTAATGTTTGAAGAGAAATCAGGCAGTCAAACTGAATTCTGATAGAAACAAGAAAGAAAAACATGATTTGCGGCCAGAGCAAATTAGCTGTCAACAATGAATAGTTAAATTAGCTATACCAACAACAGAGGAAACAGCTTGTTCATCTCTCTTGCTATTTTATATAAAATTTAGAAGTCTTCAGAGAAGAAAGCACACATGCAGTTTGAAGATGCTGCTTCAAATGAAACATAATTTATTGAAATGAAACCATAAGTCCATCACTTCATGTAGTGCCATTGCAGAAGACTATTATATTTCAAGGCATTAGTAATATATTTTGATTTTCTCTTCATATTAGAATAATTCTAGAAGTTTACTCTAAACCTGCTTATTTATTTCATTATTGCTAAAAAAAAAAAAAAGGTGGGGGTATTCTTCAAACAAGCTACACTGCCTTATCAGAAAAGTTTGACTTCCCTCCCAGAGTTATCTAGCCAAAGTGAGATTTTGCAATCTTTTATCCAGGTAAGCAAGGCCATGAAAGTTTGTGCCAAATTTTACTAAAAGCTATAAAAATTGCTCATTAAGGTGGAGCCTTTGCAGAAACTTGAGCATTCAATGCTGTGTACAAAGGCCTTGGATTATCTTTGCTATATGAAACGAGGCTCCTAGCAGCTGAAGAGAGATCACCTAGTTGGTACATTGCTGTCTGATTTACTTGTTACAGCTAAACAATAAAGTTTAAATTTTTCTTACCATTTAGTGTGTTCATTGCTTATGGATTCTCAAAAAACACTTTTGGCAAAATACTTCATTAGAGTAAGAATATCAACTGAAAGCTGGAAATCCTTGAATAAATCAACACACTTTATTGTATGTTAGAGTTCCCTACTGGGAAATGTGATTAAAAATATTGTGATCTTACAATCTGTAATAAATTATGTAAAATGCAAATTAATATTTAAAATATCTATACATTATTGTTCTTAATGATAAATTCATCTAAACAGTGCAACCTTTATGTCATACCTTCTGGAGAATGGTGGTAGCAAGCTCTTCTATCAGTTCTTCTTTATGATCTTGCAAGTAACAAGCTTCATGCTGTTTGTCCTCAAAAAGGTAAGCATTCATTATAAATACACAGAAATTTCCAATTTTAAAATGTGCGGAATGGTTTATCAAACACTGTAGAATGAATCCCATTTTGCAAAATTAAATCCATTACGCTCATAATGGATTTGCTTAATTGTTTTGTATGTGTGTGTGTATGTGTGTATCTTGGAAGCATGTCCAGGATTTGTCCACCTCTCTATGGTCACAGGAGATAGGATATGCTTATATACATATTTGTGTATATACAGAGCACATTGGACCATGACAATCTTTTGATTCGTTTTTGGACAATATATTATTTTGGAAGAATCTGCTTACGGTTCCATTTGGGCATGATTAACACAGTGGTCAGACGTAGGAGCCCCTGGTGATAATGTACTAATTACTAAACACTCCCCCAAGGAAATTCCATCTGGTCTTCCTGGTGTCTTCTTTTAATGATAATTGAACACAAATCTGTTCAACCAAATATTTCTGGAGTAGCAATTATTTTTAAAAATAAATTTTAGTCTTGGTATTTGTAAGTTTCTTCTCTTATAGAATGGGGAATATGTTGCCTATTTTTACTTGTGGCTACTTTGGAATATAGAATATAGAAAATTAAATATTGCTGCTGTGATAATAAAAAAGAGGAGGAGAGAAATGGCATATGAATGAATAATCGAGATGATAAAATGTAAAATAATTAAAAATGAAAAAGAATACAATAAAATAATGGAATAGAATAAACTATAATAATATTGGCTTGTAAATTTACTGCCTTTGCTATTTGAGCAAAAATACACACTACCAGAAAGAATACTTTTTTTATTAAATAGAAAAAAAATTCTTACCAAACTGTCACTGTATGTCTCTGCTTTGGAAATAGCTTCTTCTATTACTTCTTCTGCAACATGCAAGGCTACAGCAACAGTGCTTAACATGCTATATCCTAGGCAAGGAAGTTAAAAAGTACTCATGATATTTACACAAGAAAAAAAATAATTGAGATAGAAATGAAGCCCACAACTGCTTTCCCCCAAAAAGGGATCCCCCCCATCAACAATTCACAGCTGCAAACCAGGTAAGGGTTTCTCCTTTCAGTATTACACAATATTTCTTCTAGCCAGTGAATGTCAACTATCTCACTAGGTTAGACAGCAAGAGAAACTCATGGGACATTTTTTTTTTTTACCAAGACTATAACTTTACTGAAGATTCCATGTGGTTATAGAAGTAGAAAAGCCTGTTCTAACGATTCACTCAAAAACAGCATAGGAAAACTCTCCCTTTTCCCTCTGGACTTCCCATTATCTATTGTCCCCCAATCATTTGCACTCTCTTTGACTTGGGAATGATCTATCTGCCTGCAATTCCCCAGCTGAGTGACCTTGAGGTGTTGGGTCTGTCTCAGGTTTCCAGTAGGCACACTTGCATTCTAAATTTCCTTCCCAAACCTCCCTTACATTCCAATGGATTTCCTCACTCCTCCCATTACAGTTGTCCTGTTGTAAGCGGGGCTGTGTAGCGAGTCAACCATGACAGTTCGTGCCCAAAGAAAATATTTTTATTTTTAACACAAACAAATGTAGAAACCCTTTTAGTTATAATTAAATTACAAAACAATGTGTATTAATACATCACTATTAAAAACAATTATATTAGAAATACAATAAATCAAATTTTATCCATCAAAAATGTTTTTAATATTCATTCAAAAATGTTGAAAACTATGCATATAGTACTTGCAACGTAAGTCATTCATTCTAGAGGGTATACAAATCAATTTTTATTCAGCATACAAAACATACTATATTTTCATAGGAAAAAAGTGAGATATGGTGAAAAGAAAAAATATTTACAATAATATAAACAGGTTTTAAATTATTGTCACTATTTCACTGCAATTCAAATATTTTATTTACAGTTAAAACTAACAGTGAAATTTAAGGATCATTACCTTCTGTCTGATTGTAGAAAACAGAATCACTGTCACAATTGCTTTCTTCACTTACTGTGGTTGCTTCATAAAAATGTCCTGCTTCTGGAAAAGAAAAACAATACTTTCCAATGTCATCAATATATAATATCTGGATAGAAGGGTTCTCTTTAGAATTGGCCAGTAATTTCCAAACCAACATTCCACATGTGTTGCATTTTACCTCCTACAATTCCCAGCTAATATGATTATCTGAAAATTCTGGAAAATGAATACTAATACACACAGAAAACATTTGTTTGGGAATGCCTGCTGTAATTCCATTATCATCTGAAGGGACAGCATTATACCCATCTTCAAGAAAAAGGTATAAATTCCTGTAATTTCTTCAGGAAATTAGCTGTGAATAAAGACAAATCTAAACTTTGGGTCCATCACATGATTTAAATATTGTTAACTGAAGTAAAAGATAGAACCTGAAGTTAAGAAAAAAGGATTGCACAAAAATACATAATGAATTTTAAAGGTCATGGTTTCATGTGAAGAGAGATGTTTAATTACTCTTCCACTCAAATGGAAGGAGTATATGATATTATTATTATCTTGCTCTGGGAAGAATTAAAAATGAAACAGATCAGCAGTTGGCACTAATAAAATGAAAAGGATTGTTTATGTAAATTTATGTAAAAGAAGCCATCTCAAACAAATTAGAAAAGTAAATGAAACCTACACTTTGCAACCAAAATGCAATCTAGCTTAGCTTTTGGTTCATTCTTCCCTTTTCCATGTTTTTTAAAATGGCCAATGAGACCTTTTCTGACTCAAAGTTCTTTACCCAATACATTGTGACCAACAGTGGTTGAACTGCAACCATTTGTGAAATTTGCCAATACAAATTATTTCACCTTTGACTTCTGTAAAAACAGAATATTATAGGTGAGAAATCCCAAGAACTGTTTATAATAGTAATTATTTAAAAAATAATATATATTCTATTCTGTATAGCCATCAATTTGTGTCAATGACTATAACAGGGAATATGTGCATACATATACTATGTATATTTATATGTGCATGACTATAACCACAGAATTCTAATCTGCACTCTAACTAAAATATTTTAAAATTAGAATTATAAAGTATTAATGTTTAAAGACAAGGCACCTCCAAGAACTTAACATGAATTTCTGCATTTACTGTCCAGATTGTCCTCGACTTATAACAGTTTATTAGTGACCATTCAAGTTACAATGGCACTAAAAAAATGCTTTTCACATGACCATTCCAGTATCCTCATGGTCATGTGATCAAAATTCAGATACTTAGCAGCTAGTTCATATTTATGATAGTTGCAGTGTCTGGTGGCCATGTGATCAGCTTTTGGGGAAGCCAGATTCACTTAACAACCATGTTGCTAACAACTGCAATGTTTCACTTAACAACTGTGCAAGAAAAGTTCTAAAATGGGGCAAAACACTTAACCAATGTCTCACTTAGCAATATAAATTTTGGACTCACTTTTGGGCGTAAGTTGAGGACTACCTGTATCTTGTAGTTCCAGGGCAAGATTTATTTGCAAGATGACACAAAATGCCAACCTATTCATATACAATGCTTGACTCTCTTTTTTTCTTGAGATACAATAATAATACTTTGATCACTGCACCATAGGTAAGCCCCACATTTGTATGAGTATTCACGGTAGAGAAATGCTTATTTTGGCTATTTTTCTCTCTACCTAGTATGTCATAGCAAGTTCCAGTTTCCGAGCGATGTTTTCTATATAAATTCTTCAGAACTTTAGCACTTCCAAAACGTTTGAAGCGACTTTTCACATTATTGTAATACCATTCCAGGGACTGAGCTCTTAGAAGTCTGAGGGGAAAAAAAAAGAAATTTCAGAAACCTTAGAATTACTGAAGTAAATGTACCATAGTAGAAATTCTTTCAAAACAATTTGTATTTTTGAATACTTTCAGGGAGACTCTGTTTGCTTGAAAGTAAGTAATGTGAAAGACACAACATTTTATTTTTATTTTGTGGTTTGCTTTTCTGTAGTTCTCCTGATTTTCAAGTTGAATACATTTGTTACATATAGGTTTAAGGCACATTATAGATTTAAAGCCCAGTAAATCCATTATGATAATAATTGAAGTTATATAAAATGATATAGAATGGAATGGGTGTTAAAATTCCAATATCCTTACATGAAATGGGGCATTGTCTTACCTGAACGCCTTTTCTCAGCACGGAGATGGAGAATCCACCAATGGGTTTAGACTGTGTTCCTGCCCAATCAGATCAAGTCAGCCAAAGTTGCAATGCCTGTTCTGGGCTAGAGTGTCCCAGTCTCGACGCAGGCGAAGCCATGACTGACAGCAAGATGTGTTGGCTCATAAATCTAGCCCTAGGCCTAAATCACCTGCGAGGACGGGAGTGGATTCTCCATCTCTGTGCTGAGAAAAGGCGTTCAGGTAAGACAACGTCCCTTCTCCAACACTAGAGATGGAGAATGGGACATACCAAAGCCTACTATCCCTGAGGGAGGGGAGCAGGCCGGTCCGGAGTGGCACTTTGAGGTACTACCTGTTGGAGAACACTCCTACCAAAGGAGGCCTCCGCCGAGGCGAACCTGTCAATCTTATAATGCCTTATAAAGGTAGATGGTGAAGACCATGTGGCCGCTTTGCAAACATCTTCGATGGACGCCTGAGTGGCCCAGGCCACGGAAGTAGCCGCACTACGGGTTGAATGGGCCATGACCCGTCATGGAACTGGCAATGACTCAGCCTGATACGCCCCCTCTATACACGCCCTAATCCACCTGCCAATCGTGGAAGAAGACACCTTCCGACCCTTGGAAACAGGATGGAAGGAGACAAAGAGGGCCTCAGAGTTGTGGAAGGCAGCTGTCACTGAGATGGTAGTGGAGTGTTCTGCGGACGTCCAGAAGGTGCCATTGCCATTCCAGGGCATGAGATGGGTGAGGACAGAAATCTGGGAGTACGATTTCTTGAGCCCTGTGGAAAAGAGAATTGACCTTAGGAAGGAAGGTAGGGTCCATATGAAGGACCACCCAGTCCTGGTGAAAAAAGCATAAGTTATCTCTGATTGAAAGTGCCGCCAATTCTGATATTCGTCGCGCAGAGGTGATTGCTACCAGGAATGCGACCTTGTGCGATACGTAACATATATCACATGTCTTGAGGGGCTCAAAGGGCGGTCTGGTTAGAGCCCGAAGAACTCGCAGCAGGTCCCAAGAGGGATACCTCTGCACTACAGGGGGCTTGGTGTTAGTAGCACCCTTGATGAACGAGTGGATAAAGGGATGATGACCTAGGGAAACCGCAGAGTAACAGGTAAGTACAGTGGAGAGAGTGGTGACTTGTCTGTGCAATGTGTTTGGAGCCAAGCCCCTCTCCAAATAAGGTAATCCAATATATGTGGAATTGTCAAGTCTGGAATGGTCAAGTGGTGGTTCGAGCACCACGAACAGAAGTTCCTCCATGTGGCCTCATAAATACGGTTGGTAGAGGACCGACGGGAGGCCTGGATTACGGTAATGACCCCTGGCGAGCAGGACTCCTGGGACAAGATCGAGCACTCAAGTGCCAGACGACTAACCAGAGCCATTGGGGATCTGGATGAAGAAGGGTCCCCTGGCTGAGTGAGACCTGATCAGGGGGATCTCCATGGGGCTGCTAGAGAGAGGTTCATGAGATCGGCAAACCATGGTGTCCGTGGCCAGTACGGGGCCACTAGAAGAACCTCCGCATGCTCCCGAAGAAGCTTGCGGACAACCGCCGGAAGAAGAGGAAGAGGAGGGAAGGTGTAAAGCAGTCCCTCTGGCCATGGGCTCAAAGAGCATCCGCCCGTTATGCCCCTGGAGATGGAAAGCGGGAAAAGAATTGCTGGATATGAGCGTTTGTCGGGGAGGCAAAAAGGTCTAGAACTGGCAATCCAGGGTGAAGATCCTCAGGTGCAGGCGCCATTCCGAATGGTCCACCATCGCCCGGCTCAGGAAGTCAGCCTGAGCATTTGTCTCCCCTGAAATGTGGTCAGCCTTGATGGAGACCAGGTTGGCTTCTGCCCAGGAGCCCAGCAGGAGTGCCTCGGTCAAGAGTGCACGAGATCGGGTGCCCCCTTGCCGGTTTATGTGTGCCTTGGCAGCCACGTTGTCCGTGAGGACCAGAACATGACGCTTCGCCACTGGGCTGCGAAAGTGGCGGAGGGCCAGGTGTACGGCCCTGAGCTCCAGCCAGTTGATAATGTGCCAAAGGTCGGAACGGGACCAACGGCCCTGGGCCCACTGTGAGCGAAGGTGTGCTCCCCAGCTGAACAGGCTGGCGTCAGTCATAAGGGTGAGTTGATCAGGCTCCTTGAAGTAAGACCCCTTGAGAATGGCCGATGAGAGCCACCATGTGAGGGATCACGAGACGTTAAGCGGAAGTCTCACCCTTTGATTGGAGGAACTGATGTTCAGTCTCTGGAAGGGGAGCAGGAACCACTGGAGGTTCCTGGAGTGGAGCCTGGCCCAAGGTACAATCGCAATGGCCGAGATCATCTTCCCCAGTAATTGGGAGAGGCTGGCCAACATTACCATTTGACCCCTGCGCAATTGGAGAATCGACTCCCTGATGCTGTCCCGACGTTCTTGGGATAAATAGACCTGGCATTCCACCGTGTCTATGATGACCCATAGGTGTAATAACCTTGTTGCGGAGATCATATAGCTCTTGGAGTAGTTTACCAAGAACCCGTGATTCTGGAGCAGCATTATCACCAGTTCGAGATCTGCCTGAGCGGACTGGATCGACGACTGGATTAGAATGTCGTCCAGGTAGCACTGGACTCTGACTGGTACCATTCTCAGGTGAGCTGCTAGAACCGCCAGGATCTTGGTAAAGACTCTCGGAGCCGAGGATAGACCAAATAGGAGTGCCCTGTACTGTCTCCTGTGTCTCCTGTGGGAAAATCGTAGAAACTGGCAGTGGGTGAGAGAGATGGGGATGTGAAGGTATGCTTCCGTGAGGTCGATGGACATCAGGAAGTCCCCCCTTCATGCGCTTCCCGGGTGCGTTTCAAGGTGTTAGTGACCATCTTTAAAACGCTCCATGGCATCGGACCCGGATATTTACAGGACTGCCTTCTGCCAGCAAATACCTCCCGCCGTCCGGTACGCTCCCACAGAGTCGGTCTCCTCAGGGTGCCGTCGGCCAGACAATGTCGGGTGGCGACCCCCAGGGGGAGGGCCTTCTCTGTGGGAGCTCCAACACTTTGGAACGAGCTCCCCCCCGAACTCCGTACGTTGACGGAATTGCGTTCCTTCCGTCGAGAATTAAAGACATATTTATTTCGACAAGCCGGCCTGGGATAGTAGCTCCGGTTCCAACAAGGCCATAATTGTTTTTAGGGGATTGAGTTTTAAGATTAAGCATTGGTTTTAAATGATCGGATTAAATTATTTTTAGGTAATTGGGTTTTTAAATGATTGGGCCAAATTATTTAATTTATTTTTAATAATTTTACCTTTTGTATGTAAATGTTTTTAATTGGGCTGTATACCGCCCCGAGTCCTTCGGGAGGGGGGCGGTATAAAAATTGTAAAATAAATAAATAAATAAAAATGGACTGGAGCGTTTGCATCTTGAATTTGCAGTATGCAAGATGATAGTTTACTCCCTTTAGATCTAGGATGGCTCTCCACCCCCTGACACATTGGGGACGACGAAGAGGATGGAATAAAACTCCCGACCTCTCTGATCCAATGGCACCAGTTCTATGGCCCGTATGTTTAAGAGGTGATGAATAGCCTCTCGCATGAGTCTTTTCTTTGTTGGGGACACGAAATGAAGCAATTCGGGGGGTTGGAGATGAACTCCAGGGACAGTCCGTGATGCCCAGTGTTTAGGACCCATGCATCCATGGTGGTGGCTTCCCACTGGCAGGCAAAGAGAGAGAGTCTGCCCCCGAAGGGAGGATCCACCTGAGAGTCACCTGGATCGGCGGAATGGGCGGCTGCTCCCGCGAAAAGGCGGTTTGCCCTGAAATTGTTGCTTGGGTCTGGAAATTTTGTCTGTCCTGTCTGAAATTGTTGCCTGGGTCTATCAGATTGTCTGTCCTGTCCGGTTGGGCTGGGAATAGTTGGACCTGGCTCCTGTGTGAAAGGACTGCCTCCGTGAGTAGGTGTTGGGACATTTGTCTGATAGTTTAAGGAGGTGATTAAGGACCTTACATTTATCCTTATTTTCAGTGAGGTAAGGATTCAGGGCTTCACCAAACAATTTTCCTCTCTGATAAGGGGCTGCTGATAAGCGTCATTTGGACTTTAGTCTTTAGACCAGAGCATACATTGGATGCCATGGCTCTGGAGGAAAATCTGGCAGCCTGGAGGGTGGCATCGGAAGCATACTCTGTAGCCGCCACCATCTTACTCAGATCTTGATGCATGCGGATATCCTCTGTTGGTATCCTGGCCTGAAGCTGTCTAAGCCAGCGGAGAGCAGACCTTTTAAAAAAGAATGCAGAGGTAGCTACTCTGATAGCCCACGCCGCAGCTTGATATGTTCTGTGGGAAGAGAGCTCACATTTATGGTCCTCAGCCTTGAGGGCCTCAGAAACATCGCCAGGAATGACGGTTGGAAACACAAGGGGACCTAAAAGTTCATCTACTGCGGGCACCTCCAGAGCCTCCTCCAGATCATGGGCCAAATTATAAAGCCTTTTCTCATTGCTACTTGGAAGGGGAAAAGAGGCCGGGGATACCCACTGCTTTTGGACCGCGTTGAGGAACATGGGTGGGCAAGGAATGCGGTATTGTGTTGTTACTGGTTTGGTGAAATTCGGATCCGCCTCCGAGTCTGGAGTAACTGAAGTTGCCAGCATGGAAGGATTGGGTCCGAGATGTGCCGTGGAGGTGGCCTTGCGAAGCAGGGGGACAAAAAAGAAGGGTTAAAGAGACCGCTAAGTGATGGTGTCTCAGGAGGTTCCTCCTCCTCAGACATCGGAATCATCCTCGTACTCACAAGATGACGAGTCCCCAGAGTAGGTGGACTGAGAAGGGGAAAAAGGCGTGCGATAGGACTAAGTGGCTGGCTAGTGAGTGGGTAGAAAGTTGACCGTGGCTGACCTAGTCGCTTGCAATCTGGCCTCAAGGGCGCACGTTACTGCCTGTTCAATCATCTCAGCTAGGCGGTCCTCCGTGGGAAGGAAGACTGGTTCACTTGGCCTAAGCCCGGCTGCAGTACAGGGTCAAAGTAGCTTCAGTGGCCACGTGTTGAGCCCATAAAACAAAGGGCTGAGCAATGGGATGAACCCAGTCCATGTCCCCCGGTGGAGGAGACTGGAGAGGTTCCCCTGTCAACCATATCCCCAGGGGAGAAACGGAAGCCCCCAGGGATAGATCAAAGAAAGGCACTTCAGCCTGTGAGGTCTCCAACCTGGCTAGTTTCTGTGCTTTAGAGAATTCCTTCTCTAGGACTTGGTGTCTCCTGCTAGCCTGTTTTTCAGCTCCTTGGAGGTCTTTGAGGTAGACCTGGCCTTGGCTGAGATCTTACCTGTGGCCTCTTGATTAGAGGATTTGTGGCGTTTTGCAGTCAAGGAGGACAGCAAGACATCCTTTGTGGAGGGTCTAGACTCCTCCATTCTCAGGTAACACAGGAGCACGATAGGGGACCCTGGTATCCAGAGACAGCAATTGGTTGGATAAAAACAGGCGCACTATAGGGGATGCCTGGAATCCAGATAGAGCTGATTGTGTGGATAAGAACAGGCGCACGGTAGGGGATGCCTGGTATCCAGACAGAGCTGTTTGTGTGGATAAGAACAGATGCACGATAGAGGGTGCCTGGAATTCAGATACAGCTGTTCGTGTGGATAAGATAGGGGATGCCTGGAACCCAGATAGAGCTGTTAATATGATTAGGCCCAGGATCACAATAGGGTAATCCTGGTTTTCATGGAGCCCTGGAGACACCAAAAACCCAGAAATTGAATCCAAGGAGGTTAAATGCACGGGAAAGAAGGAGCAAACCGGATAGAACCAATCCTGTTAATAAGGCTGTGAAATGGATATATTACAGACCTGAGTGGCTGTGGAGATCAAATACTGACTGAGGTCTGACAGGCCTTGGAATGGTGTGGAGACACCACTGATTAGCCAGGTAAGGTGTATTTAGAGCAGATGAAGAAAGTAGGCCTGGGGAGTCTAGCAGGCCTGTTCTGAGGCAACAGTGGCCATGCAGGGTCCCTATGCAAAGTGAGGCTCCAGGGGCTCAAATGGTGGCCACAGGGGAGAAAAAAGCACAGAGCAGGCCCAAGATGGCGGCCTCAAGAAAGACCCAGTCCCAATAAGGGACACAAAAAGGTGGCCACACCAAAAAGGCTGCCACACTGCAAATGGCAGTTCAAAATGGAAGCCACACTCAGAAATGCTGCCACACTCAAAATGGCTGCCACAACCAAAAGGCTGCCACACTCAAAATGGCGGCCGCATGAGGTCTGGGGGTATTGCTGCCGGCACCCCCTTCCACCCTCACAAAGAAAGGCTGGAAAAGAGGTAATCGGGCTTGCGAACACGTGCCAACTGCAAACGCCCTTTTTAGCCTTCGCACGAGTCTGGAGGCTTTTCCAGGCAATGGGGAACTGTGGAGGGCTGAGGAGCAGCACTGAGCCCAGTGCTGTCCAAGTGGAGAAGGAGGGATGTGTTACAGAGGGGAAGCAGGCCTCAAGCCTTTATGGTTGGAAGTGGGGGGGGGAGGAATGAAAGCCTCCGTTCCTAGTTAAAGGCAAACAGTTCTTCAGCCAACTGAGAGGAAAAACACAGTGCTGAATACAGCACTGTCTCAGAATACTGAAGAGAATAGAGAGTAAAGAATCCACCAATGGAAACTGTACCTGCTTAAGACCCAACTTGCTACGTCTGTCTTGGGCAAGATCAAGTCGAGACTGGGACACTCTAGCCCAGGACAGGCATTGCAACTTTGGCTGACTTGATCTGATTGGGCAGGAACATAATCTAAACCCATTGGTGGATTCTCCATCTCTAGTGCTGGAGAATATATGAGACAAAATAGAAGAACTGTATCCTGAATATGCAAATACTATTTGGACAGAAAAAGCAATATGATTATGTATCTTATCTCATGAATTTGTGCAGAATTACTTTAAACCAGAGGTGTCAAACTGCCGGCCTGCGGACTGGATGCGTCATGCCAAAACCGCGCCCCCCCCATTGCCAGCAATGAGAAAAAAGTTGTGACACGTCACATGACATCATGAGTTTGACACCAGTGCTTTAAAAAGTAATGGTGAAACTGCTAGCTAATCCTCATCCTTTGAAGTAAACAGCAAGAACAGACATCCCTTCACTCACTATAGAAATGGTATTTACAGGCTTTTAAAATATTTGGTGCATGGAATTAGGTACAAAGATGCAGAGATCAGAGGTGAAATCAATATGCCTAAATTAATAAAAACTCTTCATCTTAATGATTGATCTTCTGATCTTTTCTTAATTACACCATAAGTATAATGTTCTATTCAGAGATGGAAAGAGTTTGTCTATTTCACTTCTGCTGTTCTGTACCTATGTGAAAGATGTTCTCCAGACTGATGTTTGCACATTATGAGAACTAGAACTCTCCAAATTCCCAGATGATGAATGGAATCTAGGAATTGTCAGAGTTCCAATGAGAGCATCATCAGACTAGTGAAGATTCAATTAGATTGCATGGCCATTGAACACTTATTGAATGTGTGTGTGTGTGTGTGTGTGTGTGTGTGTGAGAGAGAGAGAGAGAGAGAGAGAGAGAGAGAGAGAGAGAGAGAGAGAGAGAGAGAGAGAGAGAGAGAGAGAGAGAGAGAGAGAGAGAGAGAGAGAGAGAGAGAGAGAGAAGACAGAGAAATCTATTGGGGAAAAGGCAGTTTTATCATGAGCAGATATGTGTACACATAATCTGTAGTCATTCTGTAAAAAAAGGTTTGTATTTCTTTAGATCGAATTCAATATGATCAATTTATTAACAATACCTGCCACTAGGGAAATATGGAGGTACACTCATTGCTTGTCCCTGCTTTAGAATATTTGAACAGTAGTGCCAATTTCTTCCTTCCTCTATTAACAGATCCATTGATCGTATAACAGTCTTCCGATGTGGCAGTTCATGACAAAAGTAACAATCATACTATTCAAATGATATAAAACATGTTTTCCTCAGCATTGTTTTATAAAGGAAAAAATAGTTTATGAAATAAATTGTGGAAAAGAATTATTCGTATGACTATCTCTCTAGAGTTCCACACATGGATATAATTAAAAATTGCCTAACGCAATAATGTTATATTCTGATACATGAAACCTCAACAATAGATTATGCATATATCTGTACATCAAAAACGTATTTCATGTAATGTATCAAAAATCTTAAATAATGGCAGATGATGAGAAATTGATAAAATTATCTTGAATGGGATAGGACAGCTGAACTCTTGAAAAGAAAAAAAATATACCACTAATATCTTACATATATATTTTGACATTAAATCGTGCATCTTCATTTTTTATTATAGTTTCACTTTCACCATGATAGATACTGCGGCTTTGGGGAACATCCTCATATAATTTCTGGATCAAACAAGACATGAGGAATGCATTAGCTGTATTCAGCCCATATAGACGTATTTTCTTTTATCTACCAACATTTAGGGTTTATATTTTAATAGTATGCAATCACATGATACCAAAGTCCATCTATCTGAATTATAGAACTCTCTAGGCTACAACTGTTCTACAGTAAGCAATCAGTTAACTATAGATTAAAACACATTTGAGAATATGGTCAAGAAATTAAATGATTTTTTTAAATTATTAATTTACCATATAGAAAACTCTTCTAGCCCTAAGGACAACAAGTGTATGCATGGTCAGGAAAAAAACAACACACAAAACAGATTATTCAAGAAACTGAAGACAACTTATCTTTCTTTTCTCCTATGCACACACACACATACTGTACATATAAATGCATAAACACTTCTAGAAAACTTCCATTTTCCTTATATTGCATATTATGTTCAGCTTACTTTTAAGTTAGATAGCTAATTGCAGTGCATTTTCTACATAGGCTCTTTTTCTGATACATATTTTAAAATACACTTCATGTATTTGAACCTCTGCTAATGTTCAAATGGACAGACATTTTGCCTACATGTTAATTTAAAGAAATCTCTATTCTACTGAACAGATTGCAATGATTTTTTCCATAACTATTCTGCCTCTTAATATTCTGAGAAATCACAGTATTTCTCTTGCATATGAGATTTGAAGAAATACCACCTATTCCCAAAACAATAAGTTACGCAATAAATCTTCCACTCAAAGAAAAGGAGACAATCTATTTATTTCAGAATTTTAATGTTGATCTACAGTTGCAAAACTATAGATAACATATTGTGCAAATACAATCAAAATACAATTGTTATGTACTTTGATTTTAAAAAAACGTCCATTTCAAAAACTCTATGTGAAAGAACTTCCTTCCATTTAATAATATCTCAATTTATAATTCTCTCTATAGACACCTCTATATGGCACTTTATCCTGACAGCTGTTCTGTTCTCTCACTTGCAAGTTCTTTCTCTTCTACTCTCCGACATGAGAGGATTTCCTTCCAACTTTAAAGAACATTACTATTCTCATGTTAAAAGCAAAAAAATGGCAATAGCTTTTTTATTTCTTTTGGTGCAAATATATCACTATACAAAATCCTGAATCCCAAAACATATTGTTTTACATAAAATTATCTCTTCAATTAAATTCAATTATTTTAAAAATAAATATTTTGATTTAGTATAGAAATTATATGTGATGCAATATATCAGTATGTCTATCAGTACTGAAAAATGGAAGGAATATAGAATTCATTTATGAAGCGAAGCTAAAATAGTGGGCAGAAATAATGAAAAAAATATAGAAATCATATAGAGAAAATGGTAATTATTGGTAATTATCCTTCATGTTTACCTAGCAGTAAAAAGTCAGATTTTGTATGGACAATACAAATACCACACATTTAAACCAATCTATTTCAATTTAAGTAGCAATGCAAGAATTCTGACATCTTTAACTCACATTTATTAAAATACTGTGATGGCTTTTGGAAATAATACTGAAACCAACAAGAAGAGTATGATTATTTCCTCTGCATTTTTAGGGAAGCCTTTTATTATATAAACATGTGACAAATTTAATAATTTCTAACTTAACACTGCTACTACTCACATTCACAGCTTCTGGAGGCAGGTTGTTCCACTGATTACTTGTTTTAACTGTCAGAAAATTTCTCTTTAGTTCTAGATTGCTTCTCTCTTTGTTAGTTTCCATTTGTTGCTTCTTGTCTTGCCTTCAAGTGCTTTGGAGAATAGCTTGACTCCCTCTTCTTTGTGGCAATTCCTAAGATATTGGAACACTGCTATCATGTCTCCCCTTGTCCTTCTCTTCATTAGACTAGACATACCCAATTCCAGCAACTGTTCTCAACATCTTTTTTACATTGTGGTGACCAAAACTGGATGCAGTATTCCAAGTGTAGCCTTACCAAGGCATTGTAAAGTGGTAAACACTTCACATGATCTTGATTCTATCCCTTTGTTAATGCAGCCTAGCACTGTGTTGGCTTTTTTGGCAGCCACAGTACACTGCTGGCTCATATTTAAGTGATTGTCCACTAGGACTCCAAGATCCCTCTCATAGTTGCTACTATTGAGCAAGGTACCACCTATACTATACCTGTGCGTTTGCCTTTTTTTCCTAAACGTAGAAATTTACTTTTTTTAACCATTGAATTTCATTTTGTTAGATAGCGCCCAATATTCAAGTCTGTTAAGATCCTTCTGTATCTTAAGCCTATCTTCTGCAGTGTTGGCTATTCCTGCCAGTTTGGTGTCGTCTGCAAATTTGATGAGATCCCCCATCTATCCCCTCATCCAAATCATTGGTGAAGATGTTGAAGAGCACTGGGCCCAGAACTGAGCCCTGGGGCACCCCACTACACACTTCCCTCCATGTAGATGCAGTTCCATTGAGGACCACATGCTGAGTACGGCCAGTCAGCCAGCTACAAATCCATCTGGTCATGATGCTGTCTAACCCACATTTTTCTATCTTATCAAGTAGTAGGTTATGGTCTACTTTATCAAATGCCTTACTGAAGTCCAAGTAAATTATATCAACAGCATTCCTCTCGTCCACTAATTTTGTTACCTGCTCAGATAATGCAATAAGATTTGTCTGGCATGATCTGTTTTTGACAAACCCATGTTGGCTTTTGGTAATGACTTTGTTTACCTCTAGGTGTTCACTGATTCATTGCTTGATTATCTTTTCCAAGATCTTCCCAAGTATTGAGGTTAGGCTGATAGGTCTATAGTTTCCTGCATCCTTGTTTTTTCATTTGTTGAAGGAACTACTACTTCAGCTCTTTTCCAGTCCTCTGGTAATTCCTCGGTGCTCCAGGATCTTTGAAAGATACAATTCAATGGTTCTGAGATCACATCTGCCAGTTCCTTCAGAATCTTGGGGTGTAATCCATCTGGTCCTGGTAATTTGAACTCATCTAGGATGGACAGATGCTCACTTACAATTTTCTTGCCTATCTTGTGTTTCTAGTCTGTTTTTTATGGTACTATTTTGGATAGGTTGGACTATTTTTCCCCTTTGTGTAAATATGGATGCAAAAAATGAGTTGAGTACAGGTAGTCCTTGAATTATGAATGGAATGGGGCCTACCCATTCCACTCGTAACTCGAAAACTCGTAGAGTGAATCTTGTACCTTTAGTGAGATCACTCTCTTGCTCGTTAAAACACACGTTGCTCGTTAAGCAAACTTGATGTATCTCAGTATGGGGAAGGCCATGGAGGGTCTAGTGATGGAACAGGCCCCCAAGGCCTCCTCGACCCACTAAGATAACTCATGCTTCCCCCCCCCTTTCATTCTGCACGGGACTCACCTGGAAAAGGTCTCTCTCCTCTCTGCCATGGTTCCTGCTGCAGCTCTGATTTGAGGCCAGGGGGATGCGTCCACAACCTCCCATGGCCCTATCCGGGTTCCAAAGGCCTGGAAAAGACCTACGGAGCTCAGATCTATGGCTGCAGAATGATTTTGTGTCCCGATCCAGGCTCTGGAGGCCTGGAAAAGGCATCTGCCACCTGGCTCTATGGCTGCAGAGCAATTTCGTGCCCCTCCTGTGGCCGGTCCCGGCTCTGGAGGCCTAGAAAAGACCTCCAGAGCCCAAATCCATGGCTATGGAGTGATTTTGCACCCCCCGTGGCCCGATCTGGGCTCCAGAGGCCTTTTCCAAACCTCTGAGTGATTTTGTGCCCCCCCGGCCTGATCTGGGCTTGGAAGCCTTTTTCAGGTCTCCAGAGCCTGGATCAAGCCATTGGAAGGGGCACAAAAACACTCCACAGATATAGATCCAGGCTCTGGAGACCTTTTCCAGGCCTCTGGAGCCCAGATCATGCCATGAAGGGTGCAAAATCACTCCATAGCCATGGATCTTGGCTCTAGAGGCTTGGAAAAGGATTCCAGAGCCTGGACCAGGCCGCTGGGGGGCCACAAAATCGCTCTGCGGCCATAGATCCAGGCAGCAGAGGCCTTTTCCAGATTTGTGACCACTGCGATTGCACAAGAATATAAAAGCATGGAGCTTTGAACAGATCATTATCTAGATGAAGTTAATTCAGAGACACAAAATATAAAAATATCCTGTTAGTGTGCTCCACCAGATTAATAAATTTATATTATTTATTTATAATTATAAATAAACAATTACTTACCAGCTCCCTGTCCTTTTGCTGAGGGCTAAAAATGATCCATTCACCATTTCACAAACTGTCTGGCAAGTATTACAGGATATGTCCTGTTTGCCACTGAACCTTCTTGCTAAAATTACAACATGGCTTACATCCATAGAAAATTTATCTGCAGAAATAATTTTATTAAAATCCTGACAATATGCTTTGTTGCATTCTGTCAGTTGCATTCTGTCAATTAATTGCCCCATATGCTAGTAGTATCTACAATGTAAAAAAAAATGCAGAACTTTAGCTAACATGCTAGGGTATGCCTAGAATTATGCCATGCCTGTCTTCTTCCATCCCCACCCCTATCCATTTTTTAATAGCTAACACAAATAGGCCTGTACAGAATCATATCTCTGACATGTCTGGGCATGTCCTCACCTCCCAAGCCTGCCATTTTTAAAATAGCTGACACAATCAGGCTTGTACAGAATTACAGTTCTGAAATTATCCATATATAGTGGCACCTTGGTACTAAACTGCTTTGAAACTCATCAGATTTTGTATTTAATGAATTTTGGCAGAAATGTTGTTCCAGTACTCATCATTTGTTTGGTACTCAATGCACAAGTTCGAACTTGTTGGTGCGGCTGACTTGTGAGTGATTCACTACATTTTTTCATATAGAAAAAATGTATTGTGACTCATCATTTTTGATACTCATTATATCATATCTCGCTGAACCAATTAATGATGAATTGTTATTGTTGTTGTTAGTTGCGAAGTCCTCAGTTAGTTGCGAAGCTTCCTCAGACAGCCATTTTGCTTTCTTGCATTTCTTTTTCTTTGGAATGGTTTTAGTTGCTACCTTTTGTACAATGTTGCGAGCCTCCGTCCATACTTCTTCAGGCACTCTGTCTATCAGATCTAATTCCTTAAATCTATTTGTCATCTCTACTGTATATTCATCAGGAATATGCTTTAGTTCATACCTGAATGGCCTAGTGTTTTTCCCTACTTTCTTCAATTTAACCCTAAATTTTGCAATGAGAAGCTCATGATCTGAGCCACAGTCAACTCCTGGTCTTGTTTTTACTGCTGTATAGACTGCAGAGCACATAGTCAATCTCATTTCTGTGTCGACTGTCTGGTGATGTCCATTTGTAGAGCCGTCTCTTGGGTTGTTGAAAAAGAGTGTTTGCTATGACCATCGTATTCTGTTGACAAAATTCTATCAGCCTGTGCCCTGCTTCACTTTGTACTCCAAGGCCAAACTTGCCTGTTATTCCAGTTATCTTTTGGCTTCCTACTTTAGCATTCCAATCCCCCCATGATGATAAGGACATCATTTTTTTGGTATTGATTCTATAAGGTGATGTAGGGCTTCATAGAACCAGTCAATTTCATCCTCTTCAGCACCAATAGTTGGGGCATAGAATTGGACTATTGTGATACCGAATGGTTTGCCTTGGATTTGCACTGAGATCATTCTATCATTTTGGGTATTGTATCCCAGTATTGCTTTTCCTACTCTTTTACTGAGTATGAAGACTACTCCATTTCTTCTGAGAGATTCTTGCCTACAGTAGTATACCTGATGGTCCTCTGAATTAAATGTACCTGTCCATTTTAGTTCGCTGATTCCTAAGATGTCAATGTTCAGTCTTGTCATCTCTTGTTTGACCACGTCCAGTTTGCCTTGATTCATGGATCTTACATTCCAGGTTCCTATGGAGAAAAGATCTTTACAGCATTAGACTTTCCTTTCACCACCAGATGCATCCACAGCTGAGTGTCCTTTCAGCTTTGGCCCAGTTGCTTCACTCTTTCTGGCACACTAGCCCTCTGCTCTTCCCCAGTAGCATATTGGACACCTTCTGACCTGAGGGGCTCATCTTCCAGCATCATATGTTTTTGCCTTTTGGTACTGTCCATGGGGTTTTCATGGCAAAGATACTGGAGTGGGTTGCCATTTCCTTCTCCAGTGGATCACATTTTGTCAAAACTCTCTGCTATGACCTGTCCGTCTTAGTGGCCCTGCACAGTATAGCTCATAGCTTCATTGAGTTATGCAAGCCCCTTCGCTACGACAAGGCAGTAATGATGAATATTGTAACTATAACTGGTGCTGTTTTGACTGCAGTTTTGCAGAGTTTGTGAAAGTGTTTAATTTCCTGTTAATTTGTTCTTGTTTTGCTGGATGGGATTGGAATAAATTTGATAAAGATTTTTTTAGCCTATTTAGTAGGTTTTTTTAAAAAAAATTCTAACCAAACTACCAATTTCAATCATATATTAGTACAAGGCAAATATCAACAAATTAAAAAATGGAACCTTAGTTATTTAAGATTTTGTAATTTTTTTCTTTCTGTAAGTTTTGAATCTCAAGGATTCTCAAACAACAGTTAAATGTTTCTAAAGAACGTGGCAAAAACAGAATTAAAATTATCTCCCCTTAAAAACTAATAATAATAATCTAGTTTATGGGGTACAAATTAATTTTATAATCTGACTGAAAAAGACAAATTTGCAAAAAATATGATAAAAAGAAAAGGTATCCTAACCAAAAATCTGTTCCTCGTTTCAGGCTTGATAACAAACAGCTAGAAAATCTCAGCTAAAAACAGGAAGATCTTACCACTATTATTAACAAAGAAGAATTAAAATTCATGTCAAGATTCTTAACAAATCAAGCTTCTTTTCTCCATCTGAATTTCTTATGTTGCATCTGTTCATATTCAACTTTTATCTCCAAACTATTTCTGGCTTTTTGCAAAAATAGAGATGTGAAGTCTATCGGAAAACTTGTATATTATACTCTATCCTCCCACATTAAGACGTTTTAGAGATTTGGAAATGTGTAAACAGTCAGAATATAATAGAGGTTTCTTTGGATAAGGAAGAATCATTTGTTAAACAATTCAGCAATATGAAGCTCAGCCCTGAGTTTCTTAAACTTAAAAATAAAATTACAAAAAAATATATTTATCTTTGATTTCCATAACTGAATATTTTATTATGTTGCAGCAAGCCCTGAATCACTGAATGAATATCTGCCCAGCTGATTTGATCTGACAGTATTGGCCCACTCCAAGTTCCTTCAATTAAACAATCAAGACCTTGAAAGAGTATCTTTTCAGCTATAATACATGCCCTCTGGATTGTTGTTCCATCTAAGATCCAGATGCCACCATCCTGTTGAGAAGCTTTCTAATGTGTGTGGACATCTTTTCTTCTTGTTTTTATTACTGTATCATTTTATTGTTCTGTATGTTTTTATCTATGAACTATCCAGAAGCACTGTGAATCAGATAGTGTAAAAATGTAACAAATAAATAAAATGCTAAACTCTATTTATTGATTGCTTTCATTTACACCCCATCTTGTTCAGAAACTCCAAGTGACATAGATAACACTATGTCCTCTTATTCCCCACCATCAATACAACCCTGTGAAATAAGATGGGCTAGGATAGAATGACACAGCCAAAAACAACAGTTGGAAGTCTCCTATCCTAATCTAACACCTTAACCACTACAGCATACAGGGTCTCTTGAATCAATAAATCAGGTGCTACTAAATGTAGCATACATAGCCTCCTATTCAATTTCTTGCAAATAATGCAAATAAAATTTGAACATGCTCCATCAGCATAATGACTCCAATTTACAATCCCCCAAATCAGCATTAATATTTTATGTGACTTGCAAGCACAGTCTTATTATCTGTGAAATGGCTATTTCTTTCTGTTTGTTTCTCATAACTTATTAATTTGAAAATTGATGGTTTTAAACACATTTTTTCTCCAGCAGTGTTGTATATTCATTACATACTCAACCAGGAACCAGATATTAAAAATGTTGATTTTGTATTTAAAAGGCAGAGCTTTTCCTGCTTGCATTCAACCATGTCAGAAATAATCACTGACTACATTTCCCCCCATTATACTTCTATTTTTTTCTTCTTTTTCCCCATTATACTTCTATTTTTTTTCTTCTAATTCAGGAGTCAGATAGGCTTAATTCTTCTGTAGCTGCACTGGCGTTAAAACATTTTTCTTATTGTTTGATCCTTTACAAAATGTACAAAATCTCCAGGGTTTTTTTTACACTTAATGTTAGACTTTGACAAAAATTGACTACAGTGCCTTCAAATCCACAGGAACCCACTGTTGTTTAGTACATTTCTTACATTTTCTGTTGATTCAATGATGGATGGGGAGGATTGAGAAACGGCTCCCAATTTACTGTTAGAAAAAAATTGTTATACCAAATAATGCTTTATCTGGTTCAAAGGAGTTAGAAAGATTGTACCATATACCGTACATGGATTGTAGAACCTCATGTTCAGTTATTTCATCAATTTAACACTTTGGAAAAATAAACTTACTAGTATTGCCATTTACAGTTAATTTCTTGGCTCCTTTGACAACATTACAAATATAACAGTCAACTATAAATTGCTGATTATTATTTTGGAAATTAATCAGTCCCTAAAAAGTTATTGAATGTAAATTTTGAACAGTTGAATGTAAATTTTATGCAGTGGTTTTTGACCATAATAAATTGAATTGAAAATTGAGATTGACTGCAAATATTATATAACAGCATGATGTACAGTACATTATCAGAATGTAGCTTGTACCTATTTCCATAAGATGGAAAGCATTTCAAGAGTCTTGTTGAATGTCCATAAGTCAGCTGAAATATTTAAATTAGAATTGTTTATATTGAAATAGATGCAATAATTACCTTCACATAGTACAAGTAAAGCAAATTTTGAGTGGAGAACAAGAAATAAAAATGCCAAAAGAGAAAGGCAAAATGATTATTGTCCATTCTCTTATAAAAAGCCCTGAAGAGTTCTGTGGAAATAATGTTGGAAAAACTATGCAGAAATAAAAACATACTCAGATTTCAATAAGGTATAAAAAGAGGAAAGAGAAAACACAATCAGGCTTTAAGACTACATGGATCTCTTTCAGTCAGGATTCAGGACATGTCATGGGGCAGAAATGGCTTTTGTTGGCACTTTTGGATTGTCTCTTTGAGAGCAGGATACATGGGTGAGTCCATCTTAACTCTTGACCTCTTGGTGGCTTTTGATACCATCAACCAAGGTATACTTCTTAATCAACTTCTTAATATAAAAGACTATATTGTGGTGGTACTTTTCTGAATACCAGTTATTGGGAGTGACAGATTCCACCCTCACCTCTTCTATGTCAGGTTTGGTACTCTCTCCACTCTGTTTAATGTCTATATCAGTGGTCCCCAACCTTTTTGATACCAGGGATCAGTTTCATAGAAGGGGCGTTGTCTTACCTGAATGCCTTTTCTCAGCATGGTCGTGTAGAACCCACTGATTGGGTTATTTCAGCCTTCCTGCTCAGAGAGACTAAGTCAGAGCTTTGGTCATGCCTCCCTCTGGGCGTGGCTCCCCAGTTTTGACGAGGCGAAGGATCCTGACAAAGTCTGACGCAATGACTCCAAAAAAAGCAACAAGATAACAACACACAAGCCTAGACAGCTAAGAAGGGGAGGGTGTGGATTCTACACCACCATGCTGAGAAAAGGCGTTCAGGTAAGACAACGCCCCTTCTCCAGCATGGTGGATGTAGAATCCACTGATTAGGACATACCAAAGCCCCTCATGTCCCCAAAGGGAGGGAAGATCTAGGCTGGTGTCTCCCGAGAGGAAACAACCTGTTGAAGAACCCGTCTGCCAAATGTGGCATCAGCCGCAGCAAACTTATCAACCTTATAATGAGTGATGAAAGAGGACGGAGATGATCACGTTGCCACCCTACAAATCTCCTCTACAGAAACCTGGGTAAACCAGGCCGCAGATGTCGCTGCACTGCATGTCGAGTGAGCTGTGATACGTGTAGGAACTAGAAACCTAGGCCCTAGCAATGCAAGCCCTAATCCATCTACCACTGGTGGAAGAAAAGACCTTCCTGCCCATGGCAGAGGACTGAAAGGAGAACAAGGCCTCCGACTTGCAAAAGGCCGAAGTTCGCTTGATGTAATGTCACAGGGCCCTGTGCACGTCTAGTTTGTGCTACGGTCGGTCTAGACCAGTGGTTCTCAACCTTTTTAATGCCACGACACCCAACTGGTCGTAAGTCGAGGACTACCTGTATTTCCCTGCCCAGGAATGCTGCGCATGTGTGGTGCCGCCCCCTGCGCCGGCCAAGGCATAGCTGGCAAGGAGCAGCAACGACGCAGGGCGACCACCGGCTGGGCCACCGGCTGGCCCAGCCCAAGGGAGGTAAAACACCCGCCGGGCCCCACGCGTGCCAGCAACTCTCCCTGCACCCGCCGCTGCCCCGCTAGCCTTATCTTGGCCACCACCTGTTCGGGGCGGCGGCAGGCAGGCCCAGGCGCTCCTGGGCAGCCGCGGCAAGGGGAAGCGATGGCACGGGGCGACCACCGGCTGGGCCACCAGCTGGCCCAGCCCAAGGGAGGTAAGGCACCCGCTGGGCCCCACATGCGCCAGCAACCCTCCCTGCACCTGCCAGCCTCCCACCTCCCACCTCCCACCCCTGGCCCTCTTTCACTTACATTTTTAGTAGTTGCTCAGCAGGGAGGGGTGGAAACTTCCAGACAGCTCGCCTTTGCTGTAGACAACTTGCAGCACCGTTTGCAGACTGGGACTTTTGGCAGGCTCAGCAGGGCAGAGACAGCCTGGACAATTCCTACTGGCTTTTGAAAGCCAATAGAATTAGACTCTATTCAAGAGAGTCTATTCTATTGGCTTTCAAAAGCCAATAGAATAAGAGGGAGTAGCACAGGTAAGGAAAATGGGGAAAAATGGCGGACTGCGTTGTTTGGCGACCCCCGTGAAATGGTCATTCGACCCCAAATGGGGTCGTGACCCACAGGTTGAGAACCGCTGGTCCAGACGATGAGAGGATTGGGACAGAGACTTGGAAGGACTAGGTCCAAGGATCTGTGAAAACAAGATTTCACCTTGGGGATAAAGGAGGGGTCTAATCTAAGGACCACCCTATCAGCGTAGAAAGTACAGAGATCGTCTCTGGCTGAGAGTGCAGACAATTCCGAATCCTCCTGGCCGACGTGATGCCCACTAGGAATGCCACCTTCAATGAAAGAAAATGAAAGAGCAAGACTCGAGAGGCTCGAACAGAGAAGTAGTTAAGGCCTGCAGTACAGTGGGTAAATCCCAAGATGGATACCAATGCCTTGTCGGAGGACCCAAATTGGCAGCCCCTTTAATAAAGGCAGTGACAGCTGGATGTTGTGAGAGCGGACTCAAATTGTCACAGGTGAGAACCATGGACAAGGCCGTAACCTGTCTACGGATGGTATTGGTTGACAAACCTGTGGAAATGCCCTCCAGTAGATATTCCAAAATATTGAGAATAGCAACTGAAAGAGGATCGAGATTGTGCATAATGCACCACTGACAGAAGCCTCTCCACATGGCGTCATAGATCCTATTAGACGAGGGGCGCCTTGAGGCTTGAACCATTGAGATCATCCCCGAGGAATAGGCCTGTTTGGCTAAACTCTCCCGCTCAAGTGCCAAACGGTTAACTGAAGCCACAGAGGGTCTGGGTGCTGAAAATCCCCCCGGCTGAGAGCTACTTGATCTGGATGGATCCTCAATGGAGGCGAGAGCGACAGGTCCACAAGGTCGGCAAACCACAGGGTGTCGCGGCCAATATGGAGCAACCAAAGGCTACCTTTGAAAAACGTTCGGAGACTTCAGGTAATGCAGAATGCAGCCGCGCGAGCAGTGTTGGGCTTGCCCAGAAATGCCCACATTTCGGCATCACTCCGCGAGCTGCATTGGCTGCCAATTGGTCTCCGAACCCAATTCAAAGTGTTGGTTATGACCTATAAAGCCGTACATGGCATCGGACCAGGTTACTTACAGGACCGTCTGCTGCCCCATGAATCCCAGTGGCCAGTTAGGGCCCACAGAGTCGGCCTTCTCCAGGTCCCGTCAGCCAGACAATGTCGCCTGGCGGGGCCTAGGGGAAGAGCCTTCTCTGTTGTGGCCCCAGCCCTCTGGAACCAACTTCCCCCGGAGATCCGTGTTGCCCCACCCTCTCCGCCTTTCGTAAATTACTCAAAACACACCTCTGCCGGCAGGCCTGGGGTAGTTAACATCTTGCCCCAAGCCAGTGTATGTCTGTGTGTATGCTGAATGATTGGTTTTTTTAAAAAATTAAGAGGTTTTATATTTACATGTATTTTTATACGTTGATTTCTACTGTGTTGTGAGCCGCCCTGAGTTCTCCGGAATAGGGCGGCATAGAAATCGAATTATTAATAATAATAATAATAATAATAATAATAATAATAATAATAATAATAATATTACTCCCGCCTGTTCCAGAAACAGTTGCGGATGGTGGCCTGCAACAACGGAAGGGGAGGGAAGGCATAAGGCAGACCCTCCGGCCACTTGCACTGAAGGGCAACTGTCCCCTCGGCTCCCCGTGTCAGAAGACTGGGAAAGAACCTGGAAGTGGGCATTGGACGGGGAGGCAAACTGATCCAGACATGGCCTGCCAAACCTATTCACGATCATGTCGAACAGCTTCGGGTCCAGGCGCCACTCTGAATGGTCTACTGTTGCCGTGCTCAGTGAGTCTGCCTGACGATTTCCCACCCTCGATATGAACTCTGCCCTGATTGAGCCCAGGGTGGACTCTGCCCACAGACCTAGGTTCAGGGCCTCTTTATGAGAGCCCAAGATCATGTCCCTCCTTGCTTGTTGATATGAGCCTTAGCTGCCACATAGTTTGTCAGAATCAAACATGTTGCCCTGACATTAGGGAGGAGAAGTGGAGGAGAGCTAAACGAACTGCTCTAAGTTCCAGCCAATTGATACTTGCTTGAGATCCGACCTCCCTGGGCCAACTGAGTCTGAAGGTGAGCCCCCAAACCAAACAGACTGACATCTGTGATCAGAGTGAGTCTGTGAGGCTCCTCGAAGATGGTCTCCTCGGTAATGGCTGACGAAGCCCACCACAGGAGGGATGCCAGCGTGTGATGAGATACCTTGACCCTCCTGGTGGAGGCACAGAGGTTTCACTTCTGGAAGGGAAGGAGAAACCACTGAATGTTCCTGGAATGAAGTCTTGCCCACGGAACCATTCCCATGCAAGAACCATCTTTCTCAAGAGCTGGGACAGCTGGATCAGAGGAACCAACCTCTCCTTCCGGACCTGGAAAACCAGCCTTTGGATGCTTACCCGACGTTCCTGGGAAAGATAGACCTTGCAAAGGTCGGAGTCTATTAGAGCTCCGAGATGGATCAGATGCTTCATGGGGGTTGTGTGACTCCTTAAGCTCACGGAAAACCCGTGATCCCGAAGACCCTGTATGGTGAGCCGCAGGTCTAACTGTGCTGACTGTAAAGACTGGGACTGCACAAGTATGTTGACCAGGTAGCACTGCACGCGCACCAGCCTCATCCGAAGATGGGCCGCTAATACCGCCAAAGACTTTGTGAAGACCCTCGGGGCCGAAGATGGGCCAAATGGAAGGGCTCTGTATGGTAATGCTGGCGTGCGTAGCAGAAACGCAGGAACCTGCGATGACCCGGGGGTACTGGAATGTGAAGGTATGCCTCTGTGATATCTATGGAGAGGAAATCTCCCTTTTCTGATGTTGCCCGGATGGACATCAGGGTCTGTATCTTGAACCTTCTGTATACTAAGAAGCAATTGAGGCCCTTTAAGGCCAGTATCGCCCTCCATCCTCCGGATGTTTTGGGGACCACGAACAAAATAGAATAGAACCCTTTTCCTATCTGATCCTGTGGAAAGGTTTCTATGGCCCTAGTTTTCAGAAGGTGTGCAATGGCCGTGGTGACTAATTGCGCCTTGGTCGAGTTGCGCGTTACTGGGCACAGTATGAATCGGTCTGGGGGGAGGGATTAAAACTCTAGGACTAGACCCCGTGTGATGGTGTCTCTGACCCAAGAGTTGGTAGTGGTGTTTTCCCAGATCTCGTAGAACTGCCAGTCGTCCCCCTATTGGAAAATCCCCTATGGTGTCACTTGAGCCCCTGAAGGGACGCTTGGACTGGTTTTCACTGGCCCCTGGCTCCAATACTCAGACGGTCCTGTTGGTGATCCTGTCTTTGGGAAAAAAGATCGCGAGCCTCTGGACCAATCCCAGGACTGCCCTGGCCGAAAGGGCTGCCTCCATTCCCAATAACCAGTGGGGCGGAATGTATGTCTGCGGGACTCCTGCTGTGACCTCCTGTCTGACTTTTTGGAGGGGTGTGTCAGGACTTGTGTTTGTCCTTGCCCTTGACCACATGAGAATCGAGAATTGACCCAAATAAATATGCCCCGCAGTACCTGGCTGTCGAGAAGGACGCCCTTTTGACTTCAAGTCAGTTCTTCATTGTTTCAGCCACAGTAGTCTACGAGAGGCTACTGTGGCTGCTATTGACCTGGCCAACACTTGGCCGAATGAAGGGATGCATCAGCCATGTATTCCAGCTGCCACCAGCTTCACTAGTGTCTGATGTGTTCTAACCTGGTCAGATGGAACAAGCACCTGGAGGTCGCAAAGGCACAAGATTGCCGTCCTCACAAGAACGAGGACGAAGTCGCTGCCCGTATAGCCCAACCCGAAGACTAGTGAGCTCGTCTGAGAGAGAACTCGAACTTCTTGTCCTCAGCCTTCAGGGCCTCAGCCATATCTCCTGGGATGGAGGACGTGGAGAATAAATAGGCTATAGGATCATCAACTGCAGGCATCTCTAGAAGGGATGCAAACGAAGGAGAGACGTTATACAGCTTCTTTTGCAGCCTGCTTGGAGAAGGTGTGGTTGCTAGAGAAGACCACTGTTTCTCAACCTCAGCGCAGAAGACTAGTGAGCATGAACCTGTTTCTGTTCAACAACATTTTCCGCAAATAAGGGGTGGATTCCTGATCAGTGGAGGTAGAAGGTTCTCCTCTTGTACCGAGGTCAATTAGCAGTTTTACAAGCCTTCAACAGAAGGGATTTGAACAGGGATGGGTCAAACAATCCCGAGGATAATACCTGTTGGGGCGCTGTCTCATCATCCTCTGACATGGGCGTTTCAGCTATGCCCAGATATGCAGATCCCCCCTCCCCCAATTGAGAGGAAGTCTCAGATATGCCAGACCCAGGCACCATGTCGCGTCCTGTCTCTGAAGTAGGACTAGTGGGAGGGGGTAACTGTTTGGAGGAAATCTGAGGACTCCTGGAGGAGGACATGAATTGCACAAAGGCATGATGCATAAAAACCTGAAATAGGCTTTGAGACCACATGTCACCTTGGTCTTTAGAACTAGACCCAACCACCATTGGAACATGTAAAAATTTGAGGGCTCTGATGGATTGGAGAAGAAGAGGAGCGAGGGGGACCTGCCTGTTCGGTTTCTCCCCCAGAGGAGAACATGTCCATGGGACACCTTGCACAGGCTCAAAAGGTGGCTCAAATGTGGATGTGTCCAGTGGGGCAGGGGGAACCACTTCAGCCCCACTGGACAGGAGCCGCTGTGCCTTGGAGAATTCCCTCTCCAGTGCCAGATGTCTCCTCGAGGCCTCGCGCCCGGCTGCTGGAAGTCTCCTTGATGGATAAATGTTTGGTTTTGGCTTTCTTCCCCCCCCCCCGCTTCCAAATCAGTAGATCTGCGCTTTGGTTGTGCAGGGGGAGCACCGGAGACTTGTGTTGCACAGGGTGAAGAACTGTCTGCCATTGCAATCTAGATAGAGCCGACCAAGGATATCTAGAGATGGGGGGAACCCAAGCACGCAGATCAAAGGTCAGAGATGGAGTGCAACCGATCCTCGCTCTGAGCCCTGTGGAAAGGCAGAGACAGTCAGACAGGTATGTAGCCCTGCCTGATTAGGCCCAGTGGCTAAAGGCCACAGCTAATTAGAACAGGTGGTCAGAAACAAAGGAGATACCCCAACGCTCCAATCACAGGTGGATAAGACCTGTGCCTTAATTAGTGGTTACAATATAAAGCCCAAAAAAATGAGGGAGACCCTCAACAGATGGAAAATATGTATGTACACATGATTGTTGTTTTCAAATGATATTATTATTATAATTTTTTTTCTCTCTTTTGTTATGATATCAACAAATTGCTCCCCCCGTTCGGACCTGCCAACGCAGGCCAAGGCAATAAGCAAGAAAGGCCAGGCCGAAAGGCCTCAAAGAATGACGAGGCTACAAAATGGCGGCCGCCCTTTAGGCCTCGCAAAATGGTGGCCACTGGATGACCACGCAGTTAAAATGGCGGTCGCGCCTCCTCGTACCTCCGAAAATGAGGCAAATAGAGGAATGAGAAGTAAAAAACAGGGGAAATCCTGGGCCCAGTCGGTAAAACCGCTTCCCCCTTTATCAGAAACACTTGCGTTTAGAAGAAGCAGCCTCTGCTGCTGGTCCAAAAGGAAAAGGCTGCTGGAAGCCTTGTGACGATTTGTCCCGACGGTTAGGAGCACAAGAAACGGCAGCCGCTTGAGTTCTGCTGATCAGCCGATCGTCGCAATCGTGGTCCCGCGATTTCACCCGGGTGGTGTGAAAACTCACCCCAGGGGCCTGCAGCCAACTGCAGGAAAAAAAGGGGGGCCTCCCAGAGCAAGAAGCTCAACTCCTCAGTAAAGGACAAGGTCCTTATCAAATAAGCCAAATTTAGACAGCGTTTGAATTGTTGTTGGAAAGAATCTAATCAAATTTAAAGTAAAAGCTAAATTAGTACCTGAATGAATTAGTCTAGCTAGGGAGTCAATATTTTTGTGTCCTGCTGAGCCAAGACTAAGACAAAACTCGGGAGCCACGCCCAGAGGGAGGCGTGACCAAAGCTCTGACTTAGTCTCTCTGAGCAGGAAGGCTGAAATAACCCAATCAGTGGATTCTACATCCACCATGCTGGAGAAGATTATTTTCTATACACTGACTAGTTTCATGTCTGGTTTATAGAGTGGGAGGAGGGTTGATTTACTTAGCCAAACACTAGTAAAGTAAGGATAAATTAAGGATAAAGTAAGAATAATGAAGAATAAAGTAGGAAAAAGTAGAATAATAATAATGATAATGAAAAATCACTAAAGCAAAATGATGTGTCTGCACAATTACTGGAATAAAGCTGTGTTAGCAAATATGTGACTAACTCAAAAGCACATTGCATTCAGAAACAATGTATCAAGTAAGACTCTCTTCATTGTATGCCTGTGAGAAACTAACCTGATGAAATACAATTTAGATTTCTATGTGTGCTTCTTTGTTCCTGAGAAAAGAAAACTATAAAACTGTAGTTTGGACCCCCGCTCGGGGTTCAGAATTGCTTGTTTTACTGCTTCTGAACCTTGCGCAAATAAACCTCTCTGCACCCTTTGGAATTCGTAAAAGTTCCTTTCGTTTTCCACAAGACTAGGGTGCAAAAATACACACTCATACATATATACGCATATATATATACATATATTGGTAACTGAATCTGAATCTGTAAATAAGATTATCAAAGTAACTGGATTCAATTTGGTGACCTTTGGTGATCTTTCTGGAAATCTCACATGCCTGTCAACTAAAAAAAAGGAAAGCATTTTCTTCCGTCCAACGACAATTTCTCTAAGTTATATAAAAAGAGCAGAATACATACAGCAGAAGGAGATATAATATGGAAGGATTTTGGCATTTTTCATCTAAACCCCTACCTAGTCTGAAAGGGAGGAGAACAAAACTTCCAATTGCTCTGCCTTCATTCTCTTTGGCACACCCATCCTTCACTTCAATGGCCCAGTTCCCCTCTCCCCCCAGCCAGGCTGCCAAGCAGCAAAGGTTGGGGACCATTGATTTAAATCTTCTACAAGGAGGGAGACGAACTTGCAACACCTTGTGTGGTTGACAATGAATCCCTTGTTTTTGTAACTTGGAGACTCCCACTCCATCTCCCCCAGGCAAACTCTTGTCTGCTTGCTCTGGATGTAAGATCCCAGAAATTATTTATGGAAGAGGACTAACATGGAAGAAGAAGAATGGGGATAAAAGAAAACAAAAGTCCTCCCCATTAAAATGCTCTGGAAACTAGGCTCCTTAAATGCACCCTTAAGCAGTCTTAACTAAGTCAATAAGAACAATGCTCCAATCACATACAGTGAACAATCATTTACAAACTATCAAGACTCAGCAACATTACAGTCATTTAGAAGTCAATCTGCAGTACCAAGCAATCAACAATCTCTCCCATCCTTGGTTTTTCTTCTTTCTTCTGCCTCTTCTAACTTCCTTGCAACTTCAGGTATTCAAATGTAGTAGCAAAATAATTGCCCACAAAATATTTTAATGTATCAAAGAATGCATCAATTTATGTTCACACCAATGCTATCTTTCAAAATTAGGTCCTTTTTTAATAAAGAAAGAAGAAAAATGTTTTCAATTAAATTGGCAAAGATAAGAGCTTGAAAGGGCAGAGGCTATAGAAATAATGCTGAATATTTCATTTCTCCTTTATTCTTTTCTCTATTCTTTATTGAAATAGAATTTCTCTATCCCCCAAAAGACATATACAGTCAGTAAAGTGATGCTAAATGTTTAAAACTAGCTCTGTCAGCTCTATTGTTGCCTCAACATTGTACCACAACAGACTGGCACTCTAAGCGTGGGGGCTCAATTCTGCTGTCAATTGACTCACAAAATTCCAAAAAAATCTTTAAGAATCAGCTCTTGTGAAATAGTGAGAGCCAGCTCCAGTTACACTACTACTACTACTCAGCAGAGAATTCTGACCATTTATTTTTCCTTATTTTCTTTATGTTTTTTGGTGCTTGATAATTGTTGCCAACTCTGGAATAAAATTTGGTTTCCTAAAACCATGACACTGAGATATCATCTCATCAAACCATCTTGAAAATAAGACGCAAGGAGAAAGGAGAAAATAAACAATTTCCTTCATGAAGAAAGCAAAATCTTCTGAAGAATTTATATGATTTTCCAGAGAATCAATGACCATAAGAAATGCCACATTTCTGGAATACTGAATGCGTCTTTTCATGTGACATTAGACTTAATGACTTAATAGTGGAAAAAAAGAAGTCAGAAGGCATCATCTTAGTCATGTCACAACAGAAACTCACCTAGCTTGCTGACACATGTTGCAGAGCCAAGCTTTCTCTTTCCTCTGATAAGAGCTGCAGTTTTTGCAGATGTTGTATTTGCAGTCTTGGCATTGTCGTTTAGTATTGATGAGAAATGTAAAAGGGGAGCAGCAACGCATGCAACAACGCTCATTAAATCTCTGGTGCTTAGAAAGGATGCTGCACTTGTTACCCTCTTCATCAAGCTTCTGTTTCATTTCACTGGAATCCCCAAAAAAGAGGAATGGAATGAAAATGTAATTAAAATAACATTGTACTTAAAGGGAAGTGTCATTCTATTGCCTTCACATATTTCAACAAAATAAAATGACTTTCTCTCTACTAGCTTTTCCCAGGATAGGTTTAATGCCTACTTCTCATCTCTTCAATACTAGAAATATCTTAAATTTCTATTTCTAATTTCTTATTAGAAATATAAAAAACTATCAAACCATATTTTTCTCCTTTTTGTCCTGTGGTCCTCCTTCTTTCCATATACTTTTCCATTCATTTAAATTGTAACTTTACTGCCCACACTACTCTTCAATTTTTCATACCTCTCCATCTTTATTTTTCTTCCATTCTGGGGTGGATATTGACAAAGAAAATGCACACTTGAAATTTCAGTGTACCAAATTGCTTGGTGTTTTGCAATATGAATTCTGAATTTTGAAGAATTCAGAAATAAAGCACTTCTTTACATATATAATTTCTTGGAAATTGATTACATGTTTTTCCAAGGACAGTGTAATTTATCAATTTTGTTAATATTATAACAGTGTGACCACACAAAATACTATGCCACATATTGAACTAAGTATTTAATAGATACATCTTTCCTGAGTATTTATTTTTATAATAGAGAGTTTTTCAATGTAATGTAATGTTCAATTTAACTTTCATTCTTTCTTCATTCTGAGATACAAAATCAAATTACATAGTTTTCCCTATTCTCAGTAATGTACTACCTTCAGTCAAAATACTGAAGATTTAAAGAAGAAATTTATATAAGATTAAACTCTCCCCAATTTTCCAATGTATGGATTTTTGCTAAATAACAAATTATTAAAAAAATCAACCTGCAATTTTGAACTCTTTTCAACCTATGCTTTATTTGGTCCCATTCAGCAAACTGTTTTAATAGGTATTCCTTGATTGAATTATTTAAATAACCTCACACGATATTAAATTATATTAAAATATATTAATTTATTATATTTATTTATTATGTAAAGAAATATATCAAGTATATGTAGCTTATTTTAAATCACTCTCTGAATAATAATTCATTCTTTATGGATGAGAGCAAAGAAATATCTAGTCTGGCTACTTGTCTACAACTGAAATTAAGCTGATACTTCTGAGAAGCCCATAATCATGACACTGGTGTAATAGACATTCTCTTATTTTCACATTCAAACTGTTTAGGAAGTTTGAAATTAGACAGCTATTTGGTCCATATTTGATCCATATACTCTGAGATCCAAATGTTTTACTCTATATTATTTTTGTTTTTGGTTAATCTAAATACAAGACTTTATGCCCAAGATTTGGAGGATATTTTTTAATAGAAACTAGACATTGCACCTACTAATACAAGGCCAATATGTATGTAGACAGTTCTGAAAGAAAAAGGATACACTGAGTGTATGAGTATGTAATTACAGTAAGCTCCTTTCCTCCAATATTAAAATCTGTTTCCTGATGCAACTTTTTCACTAATTGGGCAATCGTAAATAAATGAAGTGAAGAAATACATGCATGTGGGAAGATGTTGTAGGAAAATTAGGTTAGATGCCTCCTCCATAGTGCCGTGTGTGTGTGTGTGTGTGTGTGTGTGTGTGTGTGTGTGTGTTGAAGAGAGATGGGAGGCAAATAAATGTAATAAAGAAATAAATAAAATAAAACAAATATATTTCTTAAAAATAGATTCCAGACTGTAAAACACAACATGGTCATCATGTTCAAATTTCTTATAACCTCAATAGAGAAAATCTATAGTTCATCTTTTCTGAGATATATTTTTTAAAAAGCCTTATGGACTCAGCATAAAATCTTTTGATAAATTAATTTTAAATTCAATTCAAAAGAAGCAAACATTAAAAAAACTTGGATTCATTGCTATCCATTAATTATTCTAATTCTTTAGTTCATAATTCATAAATATCAGTAATTCCAATTTTAATATTATTCCGAAATAAAACCAATTTCTATCTGTTTGTTGAAAGTCCTTAAGATAATTGACCTAATCATTAATTATTACTAATTAGTATGATTTAAAATAACTGTTAGAAAGTCTGCCTTTACTTTCTTTTTATGCTTTATAATTTTATTCATTTATAATATAAAATATGAAAATACAAAAGCAAATAGTAAGGGACAACAATAGGGAAAGGGGGAAAATAAAAGTGGGAAGAAGGGGAGGGGAAGAAACAAAAGGTGTTGTCTTCTGCTCCCTCTGTTGCAGTAAAATAAGACATTATGTCAATCTCAACTTTTTACATTTCAATAGTAGTATGAATTAGCCAATATTATCTAACAGAACATCTTGCCATCTATTGCCACTTAAAAACAGAGTAGGAATAACTGCTGAGAAGATATCTTTATTATTCCTATGACAATATACTGACTCAAAAGAGAGTTGGTTTTCTTTTTATAATAATGGATGATAGTTTGCACAGAAACAATTTAATGTAAATAATTCATTAAGGAAACAAAACTGACTTTTCTTCATGGAAAATATAGCAATTTGAAATGCATTTAAAAAAATAAATCTTAAGGTATAGCAAATGTAGGTTGTGGAATTAGTACAATTTATATTAATAAAATTTTCTCCATACTCTTCAGACATGATGAAACTAAAATGATTTGTCTATGAAGAAGAAGAGATAGAGGATATTTATCCAGCAAAGATGACTTACAAATTCTAAATAAGCAATAAAATAACTCTATATTATTCACTTTTGTAATATACAATCAATCATTTATTAATGTTGCTAATACTTATTTCACTTACAGAGTTTCTATAAAAGAAAACCTTGTAGCCTATGGTAGTATTTTTGGAATCTACAGAATGATGCACAAAAACATGTCATTTAATGTCATTTAGCTTGCTCGAAGCTGTTAGCATTTGGGATCATAAAACAAAAATATAAATTGATCTCACATCAACTTAATAGTATGTAAATGTTTCCCAAATAGTATGTATTTGTTTTCCATTTCTTTTTTGCTAATTCTAGTTGTAGAATTGTGTCATGGACTGAATTTAAAATAGACAAGTGTTTAAAGAAACAATGCATGATAAACTATTTCCAATATATAAAACTAAGAATAACTATTTTGTTTTAATGTTTCAGAAGTCTGGAAAATACTAGGAAAATAATTGGATTGTTTAAAAAAAATCACTGTGTATTTATTTTCTTTGTTTACGAAATGTATAAAATTGCTTCATTCTTAAAAATGTTCCTTTTTGTCTGTCAAGATATTTTCCTCACTTTAAGTGTTTTTGTCACATAAAATGTGCGAAGAAAAGTGACCATAAATTAGTTAGCCAAACTTAATTTCTCGTTGCACATTACTATAACATTTTATAAACATTTTCTTTTATTTAATGTAACTATGTTACAATTTAACACCTGCAGTGATTCACTTAACAATTATGGCAAGAAAGATCGTAAAATGGGGCAAAACTCACTTAATAAATGTCTCATTTAGCAACAGAAATTTTAGGCACAATTGTAGTCGTAAGTCGAGGACTACCTGTATTTTGTAATGAAATTGGTTTATAGTGGGTTTTTTTTATATCAAGGCACCTTGACCGTCCCTTGATAATAAATGATGTCTCTTTCCAAGGGTTTTTATTATATATTTTAATGACTGTGGGAATTGGTCTTCAAAACATTTAAAGTATTGACTTGTAAGACCATCTATATTTGAAGCTTTGACTGCTTTCATTTTTTTAATAGTTTCTGATATTTCTGATAAAAGTTATAAAAAGACTCTCACAACTAAGAAACAATTTATAACTGAACCAATAACCCCTTTGATATTTCAAAGGGTTTATTGTTTCATTTATAAGTTGTTTCTTAGTTGTGAGAGTCTTTTTATAACTTTTATTCCAATCTTTAATCCAGTTCTTTTGAAACTCAGAATAAATATTTGAATGATAGATTAAATGAACCTATATTCATAAAAATGAAACATTTTAAAAGACTGCAAAAAGAAATGAATGAATATTTTGTCAAAGGGATAAATTTAATGACTGTTGGAGATGTTACTAAAATAATCATGAAGGGTTACTTTATACAGTATATAAAGTACTCCTCTATACAGTATCTTCTATACAGTTTAGAGGAGACAAAATCTCAGGAAAAGATGAAAAAGATCAGAAATAAAGAAATTGAGTTGCAAAAGACTCCAATGGATTCTAAAATCATACATCAAATCAAATTGTTACACCAACAGTTGTCTATGTTAGGTAAATGTTGTCTTTATGATAATTATCTATTTTTTCTGTATCTAATTCCAGTTTCTTATAAAGATTGGAATAAAAGTTATAAAAAGACTTTTTAATGAGATCATTCTATCTGTTATTACATCACATTCCTGAGAGTATCTCTATCATTTCTTTTCTTTTCCTTTCTCAGTTTGTATACAGGCCATCTCCCTAGTTTATTTGCAAATTCAAAATGCTTCAGTTTCATGTAATTCAGTTTAGTTTCTATTTCTTGGAATGTTAACATAGACAACTGTTTGTTTTGTTGTACAATTTTAGAATCCATTGGATTTCAATTTTTTTATATTTAATTCCATCCAGGATCTTTTCCTGAGATTTTGTCTCCTCTAAACAGTTATATTGTATAAAGTAACCCTTCATGATTACTTTAGTACAGGGGTTCTCAACCTTGGCAACTTTAAGACTTATGGATTTCAACTCCCAGAATTCCTCAGCTGAGGAATTCTGGGAGTTGAAGTCCACAAGTCTTAAAGTTGCCAAGGTTGAGAACCCCTGCTTTAGTAGCATCTCCAACGGTCATTAAATTTATCCCTTTGTCAAAATTGTCAAAATATTCTTTTAAAATGTCTCCTTTTTATTAATATAGATTTATTTTATTTATCATTCAAAATCTTTTTTCTGAGTTTCAAAAGAAGTAGATTACAATCTGAAAAAAACTTAGGCAAAAATATAAACTCTTAAATTTTTATTTGGGAGGCTTTTAGAAATCCATGTAATATCAATTCATGAGACTGATTTATATCATTCTGAAAAGAAAATATATTTTCTGGCAAGTCCATTTTTGCCTCCATAACTCTAATACAAAATTGTCCATCATCTTGAAAAAAATCTTTGATAATTTATCCTCAGAGGATTTGATCTCTTTGATAGATATTCTGTCAGGGGTTGGGGAGGTCACTTCATTCCAATCATCCAAAATACATCAGTTTTCATAGAAAAGAGTACTAATTGATTCATAAGATATTCAAAAAAAATAATTTTATCATCATTTAGCTTATGTTTATATTGTACAAGATGACTCCATTAATCTTTCTTACGTTAACTGAGATGAATTCCTCACCTAATGTTTTGTTTGTAGATACCTCTTGTCTTGTATTTTAATAATGTGCTTCCTGAAGACCAATGATATCAATATTTAGTTTCCTCACATAGTAAAATATTTTTTTTCTGCTTGGAGCGGACATTTTTCCCTTTCCTGTTCCATGTTATGCATGTATTCTCCATCTTTGAACACTGTAGCAAAATCTTGTTCAACCATCCTCTCAGCCTCTTCCTGTTTTTCTATGTCCAACGTTTGAGGCTAGTCCATATCCAACTGCTTATCCATATTCATTTCTTGTATTGGGTTCAAAATTAGTTATGTTCCTTCAAGAAATCCTTGGCTTTTTCTATGAAATTCAGTCTATATCTTTGTTCTTGATAGGTAAATATTACTCCTTCAGGTTTGTCCCAGCAGAATTGGATTTTTATTTCCTTCAGAAAGTCCATTAAGAAGATATAAGCTTTTCTCTTTTTCAAAAAGTATGACAGGGATTTCCTTCAGGACAATTATATCCACATTATCAATTTTCAGTTTAGATTTAAAGTGACAATCTAAGACTCTTAGTATTTTTCTCATGCTGGCATATCAGGAATTTATTCTACATGCTTTGTCTATTTCTGTTTTGATTTCTTCTTCTTCTCAATCAATTACAGGGAAGATCTCTAAGTTGCTCCTGCCACTTTTTCTCCAACCTGCAGCATCTACTTCCAAGCAGCCTCTGTTGGCCCTCACAAGGCTTCCACAGATCAGCATGCAGCTTCTGCCAGCCCACTCAGGGCTTCCCCCAGCCTGCCCCACCCCTACACTTCTTATCTGGGACTGCTGCAACTTCCTGTTTAACATCCCATGTCTTGTTAAGCTATTTTAATTTACAACTTTAAAAAACAGCTGCAATGACCAAAATTGTGATGCAGTCATGTGAAATTGCACTTTATGACTGATCGATTATGTGCCAAATAAGAAAAGCATAAAACTGAACACCTTCATCACCTGAAATATTTTTTTAAATATTTATTTTTATCCTACCTTTATTAGTAGTACAAATTAGTAAATGTGATGAACATGCATAATACTCCTTCCTCTACCTATTTTTCCCACAATAGTAACCTTATGAGATGGGTTGGCTGAGAAAGAGTGACTGGTCCAGAGTCACCAGCAGCTTTCATGCTAAAGGTGGGACAAGAACTCACAGTTTCTGTAACACTGCACAGTTTCTAGCCTGGTGCCTTAGCCACTAAACCAAACTGGTATTCTTTTTTAAGTACACATTCTGGAGAATAGGGCTGAAATCAACGTATTTTAAACCTGGTTTATCTTCAAAGAAAAATAGGCTGCACATTTATAAGAAATTCTTTAAATTCAAAGCAAATATTTAAATAAGAGATAATCAGGATTTGAGCCTGGACCCAAAAATGTATGGGAGATAAGGCAAAGCAGTTCTGGGGCTGATCCCCTACTGGTGCTTGGCTACTGCTAACTGTCAAAAAGGGGGCAAAGGCTGTGAAACCAAAACTATCACAAACATGTCCTCTGTTACATAAACATGTTTATTCACTTTCTTAAATGTGAAAACAACTGCAGCAGAGATCCATCTAATAGTCTCTTACACGAAAGCCTATACAACAGTAATACTATATCTCATATTTTTGTCCTAGAATGTAAGATTAAAAGTAAATAATTTTGAAGTTGATTTCAATTAATGTTCAGTGGCCAAGCAACTTTTCAAATAGTTTTCTGTAACTAAATTGTTACTAAATCCAAGTTACTAAAACTATAAATTAAGAACAGTTATAGCTATTAAAAGATTTTCTATTTGCCACAAACTCTATTATTCATGAACTTTTGTGAACTTTTGTTCAGGAAAACATTCAGTGCCTCCATAAAGCTATTTATTAAATGTATACCTAGTCAGTCAAAAGCTAGTTATTGGAAGACATAAATTATCAATTGTATTTTAAGTTTTGTTTGTAATATAGAATTGATACTTTAACTTTATTTTTAAAAATCCTCAGGGACATTTTAGAGAAACAACAAATACTAACAGACAGTTTGTCACTTGTCAAGCTATTTTTAAAATTAGCACTATCTATTTATGGTACTTTCAGACAGGCTGGTACAATATTGTTTACCTGTAGGAGGGGAGTTGTTAAACTATATGGGTTTTGAGAATATTAAACATTTAATAATAATTTAGTACAAACTATATCTAGATATTGACAATAATAAGTAAAATTTGTTTCAGAAAGAGTAAGATACATAAATATGGTTATTATATAGAAATTATCCCTGATATAATAAAATTTAATGATCAGATTTAACTGGACCCATTTAAGTAGGACAGTTTCACTGTCACCTCAACTGGAACAGAAATGACCCTGAGGACAAGGGAAAGAGATGCTGCCTAGGAAACAATCTAACAGAATAATAGAATAATAGAATTGGAAGTCCAACCCGCTGCTTAGGCAAGAAATCCTATACCATTGCAGACAAATACTCGTCTCATCTCTTCTTCAAATCTTCCAGTGATGGAGCACCCATAACTTCCAGAGATAAGCTGTTCCATGGCATAATTGTTTTTACCATCAGGAAATTTCTCTTTAGTTCTAGCTTGATCTCTTGATAAGTTTCCATCTATTGTTTTTTGTCCTGTCCTCAGGTGCTTGGGAGATTAGGTTGTCCTCTTTTTTGTGACAGCCCTTTAGATTTTGGAAGATTGCTATCATTTTTACTCCCAGTTATTCTCTTCATTAGATGATTATTATTATTATTATTATTAATAATAATAATAATAATAAAAAAATTTCTATGCCGCCCTATTCCGGGAACTCAGGGCGGCTCACAGCATAAATAGAAATCCAATATAAAAAACTACATAATACATATATAAAAAATACATATATAAAAAAGAGAACCCCTAAATTAAGAAACCATTCATTCAGCAAACGTACACACAAACATACACTGGCTAGGGGCAAGATGTCAACCACCCCAGGCCTGTCGGCAGAGATGTGTCTTAAGGAGTTTACGAAAGGCGGAGAGGGTGGGGGCGATACGGATCTCCGGGGGGAGATTAAACCAGGGGTAGGCAACCTCGGCTCTTTTATGACTAATGGACTTCAACTCCCAGAATTCCTGAGTCAGCTATGCACTCTTTTTTTTAAGAGTCTCTTTTTTATATTGCTGTGACAAAAATGGCTGCAATATTCTTAAGTATGCTCTTACCAAAGCAGTATAAAACAAGCTTGTTGCTTTGGAAAGAAATGGAATTGTAAAACCAAACTTATTTTTTTCTATCCTTTTTAAGCCTTTATTTTTTAAGCCTTTTTAATCTACCCATTTGTGAATAGTTTGGAGATCAGAATGAGTCTACAGCTATATTCCCATTCTTTTCCAACAAAGTGCTTAAATAAAAAAAAATAAAAATGCTTCTAGTTTTGTGTTGAAGTGTGGAAAAATATTATATAGCAATATAAGTGCAACTTATATTATTAGTGATATTAACTTATTTGAACTCAGCAATTATCCTCATGTCATACACCTTTGGCCCTACAATTTATTGAAAAATGAAGACAGTACTGCACATATTTTCATTATGCAACATAATTGCATAACATAGCATATTAACAGTCATATGACAAAAATTACATTTTAAACTGAAAAGGTATAACAACAATGCTTTTGTATTAGAAGGGAGTTGTGCTTCTGAACCTTACAACAATTCTGACTAGATAAATATTATTTAATTTTCAATTAAATTTAATTCAGTGCCAATATGAGCAATGTTGAGAAATCATGAAAATTATTGGCTGTTGTGAAAAAGAGACCACTTGGGTGCAGCATACACTAGGACTGGATCAAACATACAGAAATCTACATAATGTTGCTACTAAGTGTATATTTGAAGAGGAATTACTGTGCAACCTAAACCCAACTACTGATGAATGTACCGTATACATCTCTAAGGACATTTGTTTATTTGCTATATTTTGTCCCTAAGCAGAAGGAAAGAGAAAGAGACTGAGAGATAGAAAACTCTTAGATATAATGTAGAAAATAAAACATCCCAAATAATTTAAGGAGTACCTTAGGGAGGGCAGGGTACATTGCTTCAGGTTTCTAAAAATTATTACTCTAAAAATTATTACTGTATGTGTCACATTCCAAGAACAAAGCGGCATAAGAAATCATACCAATGCTAGCTGCAACTTTCTTATCTGGCCTGAATGATCAGCTCTTTTTAAAACTCTTGATAATGTGAATTGTTAAGATATGTTTCTGTGAGTGAAAACAAAATATATATGCAGAAATAAGAGTCAGCTTGTTTCTTTGATGCCAATTTATAAACCTTAGAATCTGCATTTTATAGGGTTGTTTTTGTAAGTATCTAAAATAATTTAATTTGTAATGTAGTATGTTCAGAGTATAAAAAAGGGGGATGCATAACAACAAATAAATAGTTTTCTGATTTCCAAATAATATATTTGTCTTAATACTTACTTCAGTCGATCTTCTTCTTTTTTGCGGAGGGTAAAATCTCGTTGGACCACTAGAAGAATATGTTCAGCTTCATTATCAGTCAGGTCAGACAAGTCTAGCTTTCTTCTCATGTTTAGTTACCTTCAGTGAGCTTTGTTAACAAAAGTATCTAAAACCCCTGAAACAAATAAAGATAAGGATGGATGATGGAAAACAATGCAATTAGTGTATATTTAAAAACTTTGGCAATTATTTAATTTCATGTTGTTTGGGAATGAAGACAATAACTAAATATAATTCACATATTAGTAGCTATGCTTAGAATCATTTTAATTTCAGGTCTACATCAACTAAGATGCTAGCTACAGTATTAATTGCATTAATACTGTATATTTTGCAAGGATTTAAATACATATTGCTCAAAGAGATGAAAGAAAACTGTAAAATAGATTTTAAAATCTACATAGCAGGAATAAATAGGTAGTCCTCAACTTACAAATTATTTTGTGACCATTCGAAGTTACAATGGTCCTGAAAAAAGTGATCTATGAGCATTTTTCACACTTTGCAGTATGAAAAAGTGATCTATGACCATTGGCACATGAGCAAAATTTGGACGCTTGGCAACTGGTTCATATTTATGATAGCTGCAATATCCCAAGGTTATGTACTTATCTTTTGTGACCTTCTGACAAGCAAAGTCAATGGGGAAGCCAGATTCGCTTATCAGCCATGTTACTAACTTAACAATTGCAGTGATATAGTTAACAATTGTGGCAAGAAAGGTGGTAAAATGGGGCAAAACAGCTTAGCTTAATAACAAAAAAATTGTGCTCAGTTGTGGTTGTTAAGTAAAGGACTATCTGTACTCATTTCATTCTCTTGCTGCACAATATTTTTCTTACAAATTTTCTCTTCATTATAGAATGTATCCATGAACACCACTATAAGTCAGAAGACATGATAAAAATTGCTTCATTTCACAACACATGAATAGAACTAATCATATTTAACTGGAAAATGTGAGCATCCTAGACTGAATCAAATTCAGAAACACTAGAGAATTCATGGAAGCTTGGCATTCAGGCAAATCAGCTCTCAATAGGCACATAGAGATAATCAATATTTACATACCATTCAAAAGAGATAATCAAAAAGCCAAAAAGGGAACAAAAAGATCAAAAAACACCTTCCCCAGCAATTAACACTCAGATAAAAAAAGATTAGCATCAAGATTAATGCTAGACCAACAATTAAAAAGTAAAGTAATCAAAGAACTACCTACTCAGACAAACAAGCTAACAGTAAAGAACAACCTAATCAAGGAACCATAATACTGCTTTTCTGTGTTTTTATTTTTTTTCAACTGTTACATAGCTTCCCCAAGGTCATCCTCTTGGCTTTCCATACTAACTCTCTGCTCATACCACTACCAATATTACCAGACTCAACAACTTCTCATGGCCTTACAAAGCATGTTGTTTTGTTCATCCTCCATTCTGATAAATGCCATCATCTGATATACACATTGCTAATCTCTCCAATGTCTATTTAAAAGACTAATGAACCCTAATAACTAATAACAACCTGAAATATTTTAACTTCCAATTTTTAAAGAATTTACAAATTCTAATTAAATCAAGAAAATAGAACTGAAAGATTCAACATTATATCCTGCAGATTAAGTACACACTATGATTTCTCTCAAAAACTAATGAATCTCAGCTTATCTTTCCTGAAGAATTTGTGAAGGAAATAGTTTAGACTTCTCCAAGCAAAAATAATATAGGCAATTATTTACAAGATACTAAGCAGCTTGGCTGAAAATATTTCTCAAATAAAATTCCAAAATGGCTTGGTACCATTTTTAGGACATGACAATATTTGAATGCCACCAGTGAACATAAGAACATAAGAAGAGCCATGCTGAATCAGGCCAAAGCCCATCGAGTCCAGCATTCTGTGTCACACAATGGCCCACCAATTGTACATGGGGATCTTGAGCAGAAAGAGAAGGCAAAACCCTCCCTTTCCCTTGACCCCCAACAAATGGTACTCAAGGGAATCCTGCCTGCCTCAACCAACATAGAGGCAGCACATGGACATCCGTTTTAATAACCACCGATACACTTGGCATCCATGAATCTATCTAGCCCTGCCTTGAAGCTGTCAAGGCTGACAGCTGTCACGACCCCTTCTGGAAGTGAATTCCATAAATCAACGACCCTCTGGGTGAAGAAATATTTCCCTTTATTTGTCCTAACTTTCTTAGCTATGAGCTTTAGGGAGTGCCCCCTTGTCCTGGTATTGTGTGATAGAGAAAAGAATTTTTCTCTATCCACCTTTTCTATCCCATGCATGATTTTGTACACTTCGATCAAGTCACCCCTTAAACGCCGTCTTTCAAGGCTGAAGAGACCAAGGCGTTGCAATCTGGTTTCATAAGGGAGGCGCTCCATTTCCTTGATCATTCTTGTTGCCCTTTTTTGCACCTTTTCCAGTTCCATTATATCCTTCTTGAGGTGCGGTGACCAGAACTGTACACAGTACTCCAAGTGTGGTCTCACTATCGATTTGTACAGAGGCAATACAACACTTGCTGACTTATTTTCGATTCCCTTCCTAATCATGCCAAGCATGGAATTTGCTTTTTTTTACTGCTGCTGCGCATTGGGTTGACATCTTCATTGAGCTGTCCACCAAAACCCCAAGATCCCTTTCTTGGGTTGTCTCAGAAAGTTTGGTCCCCATCAGTTGGTAAGTATAATTGGGGTTCTTTGCCCCAATGTGCATAACTTTGCACTTGTTTAGGTTAAAATGCATTTGCCACTTTGTTGCCCATTCACACAATTTCGAGAGATCCTTCTGGAGCTCCCGACAATCAGTTTCACTTTTCACAACCCGGAACAAATTAGTGTCATCAGCAAACTTGGCTACCTCACTATTAACTTCTACATCCAGATCATTGATGAATAAATTAAAAAGTAAAGGTCCCAAAACTGAAGCTTGGGGTACACCACTTCTCACTTCTTTCCATCCGGAGAATTGTCCATTTATTGCCACCCTTTGCTTCCTACAATTTAGCCAGTTACCAATCCAGGACAAGACCTGTCCTCTAATTCCGTGGCTGAAGAGCTTTTTTAGGAGCCTTTGGTAAGGAACTTTGTCAAAAGCCTTTTGAAAGTCAAGATATACAATATCAACTGGGGCTTTCCTTCTTTAAACTGCCTCAGGCGTGTCACAATGTTGCAACCCGAGACTGAAAGGCTCTGGCAATTGCGAAATGCTTTAGCTTTAAATTAAGCCTGTTTACCTTCAAAGAAAACTTTTTAAAATCCATATAGATAGACTCAAGATAAGTGGGTAAAACTAATTACATTTGTTTAAAGGGATTAAACCTACGGAAGTCAACACTTTGGACTCATTGCTAGATTAAAATATTCCAATAACCAAAGCACACAAACCAAGCTCGTTATGGAACGAGCTCCCCCCCGAACTCCGTATAATAACAGATTTACGCACCTTCCGTCGGGAACTAAAAACATTCCTTTTCCGACAGGCCGGCCTGGCATAGAAGCTTCTGAGTATTTTTTTAAGATTTTAAATTTTGTATGTTTTGGGTTTTAGGATTTTGGCCAAATGATTTAATTTATTTTTAATTATTTTAAATTTTGTATATTTATATGTTTTTTAAAGTTTAGGCTGTACACCGCCCCGAGTCCTTCGGGAGAGGGGCGGTATAGAAATTTAATAAAATAAATAAATAAATAAATAAAAGCCTCTGAATTACAAAACACTGTGAAAACTGTACAAAAATCCTTATGGTAAACCAATCAAGCTGCCAGCTGATCCAGAACTAAATAAACCCATCTCCTTTCCGACATGCCAGCTTTTCATTTCATCAGCACTGATTGCATTCTCCTGGCTGGAGAAAATGAACCAGGAGAACTTTTCTTCTAGCAACAGCTACTGCTTCTTCTCTGTCCTTGTTTCCTCCCTGCCTGGTGACCTCTCCTTGTTTCCATGTTATCTTTTTTTCCCCTTTCCCGCCCAAACCACCTCCTTTTATAGCCTTTCCTCTCCTCCTCCCTTTTTCTTCAGTTCACCTCCATCTCCGTGCTGTTTCCAGAAGCACCAATCAGGTGGAGCCAATCAGCTGGAGCCCTGCCAGTCTGCCGAACCCAGACAGTCCTGCAGCTGCAGCTGCCTCTCTCTCAGGCTTGGGTTGCTTCAGCTCATTCCCCTCCCCCACTATACTTGGCTAACAGTTGTGTACCACCTGCCACATGACAAAGTACCACAGGTAGTATGTGTATTACCAGTTGAAAAGCCCTGTTCTATAGGACACTATCCTGTCTCCCACAGAATGTCTATGTTGGGAATATATAAAAAATGTAAGAAACTAAACTATCATTTAGATTTCATGACACCTTCTTGGCCCTAATGGCAACTCCATATAGGAATTGAGAGGTTACCTTAGTGTTGAAAATATTAATAATAGTGAAAGTATACTGTATGAGTCTTTTTAGTATTTAAAAAAATAAGAGAAGATTTGAAGCTTTCTGTGAAGTGTAATTCTATTTCCAGAACATGAATGTGAGTAATAAAACTAAACACTCTTTTAACCTGATCTTTGATGTCATCACTCAGTAACTCTCTACAGCAGGGGTGTCAAACTTCCAACCCGCGGGCCAGATGCGTCATGGTGAAACCGTGGCCATCCCATTGCCAGCAATGGAAAAAAGTCGTGATATATTGTGACACATCAGGTGATGTTGCGAATTTGACACCCCTGCTCTACAGGAAGTAAATTTCTCAAAAACTAAAATCTATCATCTTCATTCATCAGAGCAGATTTTTCTCCTTCCACAACTTGACAAATATTCATCAAACTCATTTAAGAAACTTTCCAGATCATTCAAACATAAAGTGAATAAAGTAGCAGCCCTCATGCCCTTCTTGCTAGGACTCAGAGAAAGTGACTGGCCCAAGATCAACCTGGCTTTTTTTTCTAAAGCAGAACTAGAATCTACCTGTTTCTAACTTGGTACCATAATCTGGACGTATTTTTAGTCACCTTTCTTCCATTCTTATATCTAATTTGGAGGGATTAACACTGTTCAGGGTCTTAATAAACTATACCATATCTTATCTCAATAGGTACATTCTACTATTTTTTCTTTAATTTATCCCTAGGAATAAAATTAAAAGTTGCCTTCAAATGTATGAATATTCCTAGAGTTTACCCTATTCAGAGTGTCCTTTTCTAATGCTTTGCACAACCATGCTATGCTGAACCATACTTCTTAGTACAGTTACTAAAATATCCATGTTAAATGTTATGACTATTTTATGACTAGATATTTCCAAAACAATCCTACATTTCATATATTTTACAGTTTTCCAGTTTTATTTTTTCTTTCTCTGTTCAGTATATGATAAAAGAACTGCTGGTTTTTCATAGGATCGCAATGATGTTAATTTAGAATTGATAAACACACATGCCACTATTCTAATAACTATTCTTTAGCAGTTCTGTTTCTATATTACCCTTTCTTAAAGCATTTCATCCCTTTCTCCCATTCTGCTTACAGTAGTGTTACGATATTTATTGTTTAAGATACCATCTTTTAATGAATATTAAAATGTTATTAGATCTCAATTAATGATAAATAATATGCTTAAGTTAATAGTTTTCATCCACTTCTTGCCCAGTAAAACATACTGTGTAATGTTGTATTTGCTTAAGATAAGCAGCCTCAGAATTATGATTCATTAGGAAGAATTAGTTTATATTTACTATTTTATTTAATATTATTTACTATTGATTAAAAATTTAGAGAACAATCTTTTTAGATTTCCTAATCTGTACTTCTTTTGACATCAGCTATGCATTTATGACTATATCAAACTATATAACCTGATTTTATTGGAAAAACATTGATTAAGTATCATTTGAATAGAATTTATTGTGATAATTGGAATAATTTCTTGGAGAAAATTATCTGGAATATGATTTAGGGAATATGAAATGGGCAGAATTCTCTATGGTATGAATACTGGTATATGTTTCTTTTGATTCCCTTGAATAGCAAGGCAAGAACTATAAGAGGGTAAGTGTGACAAATAGTAAACACTTCTTTAACATGGAATGGGATACTGTTGACTTTAAAATTGGCAGCAATAGTCCAATTTTTGAAAAAGCTACTTTCAATAAACAGAGAACTAGTGCCAAGTCCAAATTTCTCTTTTGAGGAAACAGCATGTTTTGATCTGGTCAATGATTTCCATTAAGGCCTAGAAGATAGGAGACTTTTGATGCTAACATCCCTGGGATCCTGCCCATTTATGGGTACAGGGAATTTAGCACACCATTTTGCAACTCCTTAATGGGAAGTTCCCCTATAGGTGGGTGGAACTGTGGAGCCTACGTAGTAAGTTCCAAGACCCAGCACTCTCCACTGTTTATCAATATCTATATGAAACTGCTGGGAGAGATCATTTATTAACTTTGGATGACATATCATTAATGTGCTAATAACACTGAATTATATATCACCATTCCAGACCAACCTGGAGATACTATATATGATCTAAATTCATGTTCAGAGTCTGTGAAAGTTTGAATGGATACAAACAAGCTAAAATTAAATTCCTACAAGATTGAGTTTCTAATTTTTGCAAAAATATCTTGGCTCAAAAATAATTACTGTTAGCTGTAGGATTAGGTAGGGTTGTTCTCTTCCTGAAGGACCAAGTCTAATTCTGCTGGTAGAAATTATGACCAGGGACCTTTGCCCAACTCAGGCTGATATGTCAGGTTACCTAGATCATAATAGTAAATGTATGCATTCATTATAGCAACATATTCTATAGTGTCATCTTTAAAGGCAAATTGGAAGCTATAGTTGGTTGAAAGTGTAATCAATACGATGTTAGTGAGATTCATTATGTGAACACATAGTGTATAATGAGAGAGGGAGGGAGGGAGGAAGGGAGGGAAAGGGGATAAGTCTCCCCTAACTTCCAAGGTCAACACCAAGGCACCGAAAGAGGATGAAACTGGCCAAAGGTGACAGCCACTCTAGATACCAGAGATTACATCTATTAATACACAAAAGATCCCCTTCTTGGATTGCCACCTCCAGCTGCAATATAAATTAAGCAGGAAGCCGATTGATACAGTAAAGAGTGGAAAACACCATAAGTTCAGCAGGATGTCTGAACACCAAGCACCCTATTTGGCCACCCAGCTAATATCCAATAATTCCTAGTAGACAGATCTGGTATGAACAAAGAAAAAGCTATAAAGGTAATCACTTGACAACTTTAACACTATAGCCTTCCTTTTAATTGCTGTAGTGCATGTTATTCTGTCAAAATAAACCGCCTCTGTTCCAGGTAACTGTGTGTTCTATGGAGGAGCCAGCCTAGATTCAAACTCAGATCATTTATTCTAACAAAGGCTAAAACTATTTATACTGAGATTGGCTATAATAACAGAGATATTAAAATCTGATTTGTTACCTCCTCCCCTTACTTATATTTCAGTGATTTAGCAATGTATCTGCCTGAGCTGCTGTTTCATTATATTATCTTGTTCTGGACTTCAAAAATGTTTCAGCCCCTTTTGCCTTCTTATTTTCACCAATGTCATCTTCTGTACTCTTTACTATTAGGTTTCTTGGCAAGTCGTCTATGAAGAATTCTCAATGAGATCAACAGCTTGGTGTTGTTTAAAGTTATTCTCATATCCGTGTGATGCTTGTGTCATCCAGTACCCTGGCTCATGGATGATTTACTTTTCGGTCATTGAGGAAAGTTCTCATGCTGGAGCCTTCAAAAGAGCAGACTGAAGTTTGATCAAAGTGATCCAGAAGAAAGATAATGTTTGCTAATGAAAAATAATATAATCTATGCAAACATTTACACTGAGAAGTAACTGAAGGAAAGAATAACCTGAAAGGCTCCAAGTGACCCACTGCAGGACTTACGGTAACTCATTATGGTCCTAGTTGCTTTTATGGCCATTTTTGTTTATTTTGGGAGAGAACAAAACTTCCCCTGGCAGTCACAATTTTATTTATTTGTTGTTTGTTTGTTTCTAATATGAATGCAAATCTGATTAAAGGTATTCCATGAAATCAGTACTTCTACTGGCAAATGTTTCCCATTTCCCAGCAAAACAATTTTGTTATTATTTTAACCATTCAGTTGTGTCCAACTCTTGGTGACTTTATAGGCAAATGCTGCCCATGCTACTCTGTCAAGCACAGCTTCTTTCAACTGTTGGATATTCAACTTTGTATCAGATTTGATGTTATCAAGCTAGTGTGTTCTTTGCTTGCCCCATTCCTACGGTAGCATCATTCTCTTCTCCAATGAATTTTCATGCATGATATGGCCAAAGCAAATCAGATGTACCGATGCTTTTAGTAATATGTTTGGTTTTATATGATTTAACACCTCTCAGTTATTCTGGCTGTCCATGGTATATGCAATAATTTAAGCCAGCACAAAAGCTCAAAGGTGTCAATTCTTCTGTTATTCTTAATGTCCAATTCTCACACTGATACATCATTATAGGGAAGACTATTGTGGTAATTAGCCTGCTTTTTGTATTTATATCAATATCTCTGTTTTTCCAGATCTTATTCATTTTAACCATTGCAGCATGGCCTAAGGTTATCCCGCATTTGATTTTAGAAGTAGAACTACCATTGTGAACGATTTTGGATTCAAGGAAGATACACAAAAATATGTGCTCTTAAATCTGCAATAAAGAGCACTCAAAAACAGATTGTTCCTTGATTGTTGCCACTCAAAAGCAGATTGTTATGTTAAGAGGACTAGCGGAAAAGGATAGGTAAGCAGAATTGGAAGAAAATGGACCCATAACCCAAAGTCAATACCAAGGCACACAAAGCCCTTCACTTTCCTAAAAATAGCCGCAGACACTATTCTTGCTGGTGTCTATGGAGCTTCTCGGTCGTCCAGGTCATAGTTATCCCAAAGATGCTTTTTCATGAGGCAATTGGACTTTCTTGTTTTTCTTCAAAGACATTTCGCTTCTCATCCAAGAAGCTTCTTCAGCTCTGACTGGATGGTGGGGAATGGAAGGATTTACACTTCTTGCAGACAGCTGTTCATTTGCATTTTTTTAACAAGTTGTTAAAGCTACCTGGAGGCTTATCTTTGTCTTCAGGGTCACCTGAGTAGTGCAAATGGGTATGGAGTCTTCTCGGAACTATTGAAAGGACTATGTTGTAGACTGGAGATAGATGATGTCATATCCCTCCGCCTCTGTTGAGAGGACTGTTCAGTTTTGACATAGATGGCCTGTTTGATGCCTCTTTCAGCGGTCCTCTCCATCCAAAATACATACTTTGCTGTCTTCGAAAGAGTGGCCTTTGTCTTTAAATGCAGATGGACTGCTGACTCTTGTCCCGATGGTTTTGTTCTCTTATGTCAGGGGTTCTCAACCTTGGCAACTTTAAGACTTGTGGACTTCAACTCCCAGAATTCCTCAGCCAGTAAAGCTGGCTGAGGAATTCTGGGAGTTGAAGTCCACAAGTCTTAAAGTTGCCAAGGTTGAGAACCCCTGTCTTATGTTGTGCCATTCGCTTATGAAGTTGTTGTTTTTTTGCCCAATGTGCAGATCTGTACATTATCCGTACATATATTCTCGCTGATTTAATATGGGACAGCAGTTTTGCTGGCTTTGTTTGCAAGGTGTGGTAAAAATACAGTAACAACAGGGGGTTTTTTGCATTCATTACAAGGTAGAACCACAAGTGTAGGATCAGGATGTTGCAAGACGCCCATAAACTATGTATCCAAACTTTAATGCAAGTAAGTTTTTCTTGCTATATGTTTATTATTGGTTCTCCTAGAAAGATTGGGAAGAAACTATTATTAATCAAGTCAAGGATTTAGGACCGCAAAATTATTTGACCAAGCCATAATCTAGAACAACTTATGCCTGTTTTCAGTAAATGGATTTGTTAGTCTTACTGTCATGGTTCCAATAGATGAAACCCATTAAAGAACTTCAAGGCAAGAATTCTTCCTTAAAGAACATTTTATTCAGGAAACAGAGTATCAGTACTACATAGTTGTACCAAAACTAGATTCCCTTCCCCCAGATATAAAGTAACAAGTTGCAAATCCCATCCACCCCCACGAAGCAGTCATAATTCACATTCTCCAATTAGCCCAGAGCATGGTCTCTCTCCTCACCTCCTCAGCCTGTCAAAACATTATCGGTTTGTGTCCTTGAGTTCCCACGGAGCTGCATTATTATTATTATGGCTAGCTGAGCTCAAGCATTCACCCCATTCCCCCTTCAAAATCTGATCTCTAAACAGAAGAAAAAGCATGTTAAAAGCAAACTAAAAATGGCTGCAATTTCCATCAGTTGTCAGGAACATCCATTGTTACAGCATTGACACTTACTCTAGCTGCTGCTGCTGCTTTTGTTTTAAATGCCTGTAGGATAATTTGTTATGCTTGGAAGACTTCTACTTTGCTGCTGTTCCACTTGAGGAAGGATAAGCAATATGGGCTTTATTTTATTCAGGAGCTCAGACAAAAAGAAAGCTGCCTAAGGGAATGGCTCCTTATTTATTGCAGAGATAATAGATGAGAACAGCATAAAATACATAGAGGACTTTTGTTTGGTTTGGGTTTTTTGCTTTGCTTTTAGAGAGAGAAATTAGGTTTTTAATTGTGAACAATAAATCTGAAAGAGTTGAAAGACTGTCTCATTTGTGCAAAGGAAAGAGTGCTGCATGAATGGGCTAATCTTGTCTCCTTAGCTGGAAAAAGCTGACTGAATGTTCTTAGCAGAAACCAATCACCCTTGACCTTATAAAGATTCTTCATGAAATTCCATTTTTGGCTTCTGATTTAAATATACAGTATTCAGTAGGAGAATTCATGGGGATTCTACATGTTCATAATTATATGTGCTGAGTACACACTTTGAGTGATTCAGAAACCTGCACATCACAAAAAGTGTTTTCTATTATCTGCAGATTTAACATGCATAGAAATTGTATTCAAATATTCAATTAAATATAAAGTTAGTCCAGACAGTAGATGCCATATAGCTAAGAAAGCCATTTGAATTTAAATATAGACAGATCAAGAAGGATTTGCACAGCAGTAGGACTGTTCCCCAGCAGGCATGGACGTAAGGCAGGAATTGCTATGGTAGGAAATGGGACAGAGTTCCACTAGGACAGGGGTAGGCAACCCAAAACACTCAAAGAGCCACTTCCCACCGAAAACAAAACATTGGGAGCCACAAAACCCGTTTGATATCTAAAATGAAGATAACACTGCATATATCCTTTTTTTACCTTTATTATGTGTGTGTGTGTGTTTGTGTGTATGTATGTGTGTGTATGTATGTATGTATGTATATACATACACACACACACACACACACACACACAGGTAAAAAATAATATATGCAGTGTTATCTTCATTTTAGATGTCAAAAGGGTCTCTCTCTGTGTGTGTGTCTCTCTCTCCCTCCCTCTCTCTCTATCTGCCCTTGGTCTGCCAGTCCTCTTCCCCCACTCTTTCTTTCTCTCTCTCTCTTCCTCTCTCTCTTTCTCTCTCCCTCCCTCTCTTTCTCTCCCCCCCCTCTCTCCTATCTGCTGCTCACCTGGCAAGCTGGCTTCAAGCTGTTCTCCAACAAGCTCAGGGGTAGGCAACCTCGGCTCTTTTATGACTCATGGACGTCAATTCCCAGAATTCCTGAGTCAGCATAGCTGGGCTCGCTAGCTCTCTCCTGCTTCCTGCAGAGATGCAGCAAAAGGAGGAGCTCCGCCCAATAAGCTTTTCAGGTCCTCGGAGAACACTGTGAGTCCATTCTTTTTACACACACACAGAGAGAGAGAGAGAGAGAAAGAGAGAGAGAGAGAGAGAGAGAGAGAGAGAGAGAGAGAGAGAGAGAGAGAGAGAGAGAGAGAGAGAGAGAGAGAGAGAGAGAAGCAGGGAAGCGCAATTGCCTCTCTCTGTCTCTGTCTTCAAATGGCAGAGAAGGCTGGGAGCCACAGGTTGCCGACCGGTGCACTAGGAGTATCACCGTTATGTAATAACTTCCATGAGTTCCATATTGTTATTGCGGCCAAAAAGAAAAAGGAAGCTTTGGCTTTCATATGAGATTTAGCCAAGAAAATAGAATGGTAGTATGGAAAGAATATATAATTATCACATATGTATCTCTGTGATAAGCATGAAATCACCACAGGCTTGGTAATATATATCCATATCCATGTAATATCTGAAGGGGAAATGGGAGGAGACAGAGTAGCCAAAACAAATTCAGTTCCAAATCTGAATTTTACTTTACTGATAATGTGCTGTGCTGTGAATAGGGTGTAGTCCTCATAGGCAGGTATGAAGCTGATAAAAAAAGGAGAAATCTTAAAAGCACCCAGGATAATTTGTTAAGACTGAAGAGATTTTGGAGGGAAGTATTACAGGAACTAAGAATTTGATTGACAGCTAAAAATGCTATAATGGATAATATGGACTAGACAGTTCCAGTGGCTGATGTAGATAGACTTTTATCATTACTCAGAATGAAGGGTGTTGGTAAAGCTAAAATGAACTGAGCAGTTTACACTGATAAGGATTTATGTGATGTTAGTTGAGTCTCTGAAACATTCAAGGATATTGTCCAGAGAAGAAGAGTGCTGAAAAGGAAAAGTGTCATGGGATACTCTTTTGGTCAATGGACCAGAAGGCTGGAAAAACAGTTAAAAGGTTTATTTGTCTGAGGAACATATGGATATGTTGATTTGGAATGTACATGTGTATTTACTTTTGTGTATAGACAGTACTGTGCTATTGGCGGACAATCCAAAGGATTAATAATCATATTTGATAAATTGTATGTGAATAGTGCAATTAGATAAATTGCAGTGAATAGTGAATAATTCTGAAAATTAATCTTTTAAAGGCCCAGATAGACTGAAAAAATGAATGAGTAAAAGTAAAATGTAAATAACGGGGAAAATTAGAAAAGGTATATGAGTTTTTGTACCTTGATAGAATGCTTACTTAACTTATTAAGAATTTTTAAGATCCGATTAGCGGGGTTTCTTGCGTTTTTACTCTGTATTCACTCTGGGAAGCCTGGGGGGAGGGGGGAGGGAGATAATAAGTATTAGATTATGTTTCTCAACTGTAGTTGGGGGTATTAAGGGATTAGATAATTTTTTCAGGGCGCTCGGGAGAACTCTAGACACCGCATTGGATGGTGTGGAAGGAGGAGTGAAGGTGAGGTATGTGTAGAGGGTTAGAGGGTGGAGATAGGGAATAGAGGTGGGTGGAGGGAAGATGTACAGAAAGGCGAAAGTAAGTAGTTAGAAGGTTAGAAGAGGGGTAGGTTGTTGGAGGATGTGGTGGGGGGGTTCCGAGCAGTTATTTGTATTGATTGTTAAATATGTTATTTGTTTGTTTTCAGTTGAGTTATTATGTTATTATGTTATAATTTTGTTAAAAGTTTCTAAAATTTAATAAAAATATAATAAAAAAAAAGAATTTTTAAGATCTGAAAAGATAGTAGAAAGATAGTGGATAGTGAATGTATCCATTGTGAAGATGAGTATTTGTTGGTACCCACTTTGTTACCTGAAAGAAAGAAATGGGTATGTGATAAGAAACATAAAATTAAATTAAATATAATGGAAATGGTATAATTAAAAGTTATTTGTGTTAAGGCAAGAAGAGATAGGTTCGAGAAATAATCAGGGCTGAGTGACTATAACTGAATGCAAGAGTTAGTGATCAATATAAATGAAGTATGTTAACATTATTTAATCATAGAGGGGAAATTAACATGCATTGATTCGCAAAACAAATATATGATGGAAGAGTCAATATGCAATGAAAAAATGAAAAAAAGTGAATAAATTGTAATTGGATGGAGTTAGAAGAGTCACTAGCGAAGTGAAACACTTAAAGAACAGAAAACAGTATAAAACGTTACATGGACTTGATGGAAGCAAAGATAGTTTGTAAATATAGAAATGTGTTTAGAGATATAGTGAATGGTGGCAAAATTGTTTCTGAATAGAATAGAGCTGGAAGGGACCTTGGAGATCTTCTAGTCCAGCAGGAGAACTGTTCTGGATCATATAGCTCTATGTAACCTCGTATAGCTCTATGTAACCCTAACTAGAGAGCATGTATCAGTATGTTAGAATATCTGGCAGTTATTGGGTTAAATGCTGGTTTTGTTGATGGGTCAGTGGGAGGAGTTTCTAAAGGGCATTGAGAGATTTACTGGACACAGCCACATGGGAATGCCTTTGTTCATCCAGCCTCATGGCCCCTAGCAACACGGCTTGGAGATCTTATGCTTATGCCAACATGTGATGCTTATGCAGAAGAAGAGGGGAAAATCCACTATGAATTTACCTATGGAAATGAACAAAGAGAAGTAATATACAGAAGCCACATCGTAAAAGCAAGTATTCCTCTGAATAAACATTTATCTGTTTTATAATCATTTCTATTGAGTTATCTATCTGTACTAGATTGAACTTGAAGCAGTCTGTTCTGTCTGGAACAGTATAGTAAATTGATAATGGATTAATTCTTCTCTGATCTCCTGCAACAGTTTGAAAGAAGAAAGTAAAATTATTAATCTTTCTCTACATCAGCCCTTAAGGAAGCAAAGTAAAGATTCTCTTGCAAGTAAAAGAATGCTCAGAGTTCATATCAGCTTTATAAAGGCAAATAGTAATTGGATGTGGCTAAATTCCTTCAATCGCCTGCAACAGTAATTTGATGGGGCCAGTCTCCCACTAAACGCCTGCAAAGTAAAGTCAGTGTGTCTGTTTGGCAGACAGCGTTTCAAAGAAGGTGTGATTCAGATGCAAGTAGCCACTGCATGACAAGAGTTTATCTGCATATCGACAAGCATCTGCTGGCAAGGATTCATTACTAGTCAAACCCTGTATGCTAGCCAACATTTTAAAGAAAAGTAAAGTGCTTTGTGTTTTGTTTGGAGGTTTCTGCTAAATTTGCATTAGGATCTGTTTATAAGCCAATGTTTAAGTCAAAGAAATATTGTGCTGTCTATCTCAGGAAAAGTTTAGCCTTCTTCAGCCACTTTCAAAACAGTTGTTAAGGTCGTCTTGAGGCAATGAAGAAATGGCTTCAAAGGATTGTCTGTGAATTCAACTCAGTTTGCCAGTAAAGCAAGGGAGGCAGTAAGCCTTGAAGAGCTTTGTTGTTAGCACCTGAGTTCAACTAGCTTGTTTGGAATGTCTGGGAATGCATGAAACTGACCCTTTAAATGAACATAACAGGATGGAAAGGGTTTCTTGCTAACTTTAGCAAATTTCTGTTAGTTTTGGTTTGATGCTCAGAAAGGGTGATTTTCCCCCTTTTCTGGCCCCAACACAAGCAATAAAACCATTTGTCACTGTAGCAACCCACTCTACAAAAGGAGGAGCTAAATTCCCCCTCCCTTTGGAATGCTTGGAATTTCAACCAATGTCAATGGAATAAGAAGGCATCTGGTTTCAGAGGCAGAACCAACTCCAATAGCATTGCAGTAGCACCCCCTGGTGGTCACATTTATACATGACACCCTTATGCGATTTCTTGCTTCTTGCAATCTACATGCTGGATTACGACAACTTGATAATTAATTCAGCACATAGCAGGCGTATACCAAGCCAAGCTAAGAGAACCCCATAGAGGGAAAGAAGGTACTTCACTGCACGCTTCACTAACTACGCATAGTAAATCTGATAGTTAAAGACCAAGTTACTTACATTTATCCCAAGCTACCAACACCCCCTAGAGGGCATAGAGTAAACTTCGCCAAAGTATTCACTCGCTCAAGCTGACGACCAAGTTGTTCCAGTTTGAAGGAAATTAAGGAGAAGAACAAGCAGAGCCAATTGTCCTTGTTTATTATCACAAGCTGATGACCAAGGGGTTCCAGCCTGCAACTTAACGGCCAGGTGGGAGTTTGTAGCTCTACATTCTCTCAGTGGCCACTAGCAGTAACGTGGTAACAAGAAGAATTTTGGCTGGCCTTTCTTCAGACGCCCCGTAGTGGTTAAAGGAGGAACTACACGCAAGCCTTTAATCACGCCCAGAGAAAGCCCTCCAGTGGATAAAGGGTGTACCTCGAAGGAATAGCACCCTGGTAGCTGACCGCAGGAAGGGACCCCTAGTGGTGAAGGGGTGAACTGCACTGAAATACTCACAAGCACAGGAGAACGCACCCAGTGGCGCCTCCACTCACAGACAGCACCTCAGCAGCTGATCGGCAAGCAGCGATCCCTAGTGGTCAAAAATAGAAGTTCATCTAATTTGCTTCTAAATAGCTAGGGAGTGTACTGAACTTATCCTAGACATGGCAGAGTGTCCCACTGATTTAGATGAAAGGGTTCAACCAACCAGCCTAGATGAGGCACCCCAACCAGCTGGTCAAGGAGAAACGCTGCAAACAGCCAATCTTGACTTGTACACAGAAGCTGAAGCTCAAGCCTCAGCAAGGCCTAAAATGTCTCAAGAGCCTTTATGACCTGAGGCGACAAAGAAAGCCTATTGAAGTCATGCAGTCGAACCTGTTGGAGAAATGGGACATCATCCACAATCGCCATGAAAGACACTGGAAGAAACTACTCCAACTCTACCAAGAGCCTCAGGAGGAGCTCTCCCCCGAAAGGGTGAGCGAATTGGAAGATAAAGAAGACGCTCTTGAGCAATGGAGGATAAAGAAGATAAAGAAGACGCTCTTGAGCAATGGAGGAGGTCCGAACGGCAACTCGTAGACATTCAGAGTCAATAGCGAGATGCAAAGCCTCAAACTGTTAAACAAGGAACGTGAGAAGCTCCTGGAGAGTCCACAATGCCCTCCAGAGTGCGAGCCTTGCCTGAGAGACAAACCGGTCGAGAGGGCCGAGTCTGAAGTTTCCCGACATTCACATGCACCGTCCCAACGGTCGCATGCAGCTCCATCCCGTGTGTCTGGAAAAGTCTCATCCTTTCGCCATATCTCCAAGGCGCATTCCAGCGTGTGACAACAATCTCATGTCACAGGTGCCTCCCACCATTTGAAAGCATCTTCTCGCCAGAGCCAAGCATCTCGAGCCTCAGGGGGAGAGAGCATTGCCGCCCATCTCAGGGAAGCACAAATCAATACCGCAATGGCTGACATCGCTGCACAAGCAGCAGTAGATGACAAGCTACATAGAGAAGACTTGGCCAAAGCTCAGGCCAACTTTAAGATTTTCCAGCGACAACAGAGAGCAAAAGAGACAGCCGCAATAGAAGCGATCCTGCAGAGAGAGCTGGAAAATGCCACATCAATGCCAAGTTAGAAGGACTAAAGAGGGAAAGTTCTCACAGCTGCGTGCAAGCCTACGTGGTCAACCAAAGCGCGTTTCAGCGTGGGCAGGTGAGAGCGCCACAACCAGCCACAAGCTCCCCAAGACCGAATAGGCCAGTGTTCTCAACCTTTTTAATACCGTGATCCCCCAACCGGTCGTATGTCAAGGACTTCCCAACTGGTCGTAAGTCGAGGACTTTCCCTGCCCGGGAGCGCTGCACATGCGTGGTGCCGCCCCCTGCACTGGCCGAGGCATAGCTGGCAAGGGGCAGTGACGGCACAGGGTGACCACCGGCTGGGCCACCAGCTGGCCCAGCCCAAGGAAGGTAAGCCGCCCGCTGGGCTCCACGTGCGCCAGCAACCTTCCCTGTGCCTGCCGGCCTCCCACCTCCCACCCCTGGCCCTCTTTTACTTACATTTTTAGTAGTTGCTCAACAGGAAGGGGTGGAAACTTCTAGACAGCTCGCCTTCGCTGCAGACAACTTGCAGCACCGTTTGTAGACTGGGACTTTTGGCGGGCTCAGCAGGGCAGAGACAGCCTGGACAATTCCTATTGGCTTTTGAAAGCCAATAGAATTAGACTCTATTCAAGAGTCTATTCTATTGGCCTTCAAAAGCCAATAGAATAAGAGGGAGTAGCACAGCTAAGGAAAGGGGGGAGAAATGGTGGACTGTGTTGTTTGGCGACCCCCGTGAAATGGTTGTTCAACCCCAAATGGGGTCGCGACCCACAGGTTGAGAACCGCTGGAATAGGCAAACAGAAGAATCTCAACAACCAGATGCGCCAGTCAGCCACAGAGTTGATGTCGCGACACCTAGGTCACGAGATCTTCCCATCGTCGCTGCCCCATTGAACCCACTGAACCATACCCTTGAGGGCAACCGGACAGGTCCACCAGCAGCGGCAACGGCTACACAGTGGGCAGTACCACAAGATCTTTCCAACGTTGCTGCCCTACGGAACCCACCGAACCATACCACTGATGGCAACCGGGTGGGTCCACCTGCAGTGCCAGCGATCCCACAGCAGAACCAGCTGCCACTTGGGGATGAAGAACTCGAGCCAGACTAGAATCCCTGGTGCGCCAACAGGAGGCAGCGTCCCAAGGAACCACTACCAGACCTGACTACAGAGGACAGTCTCGAACATCAGCTGTGCCAGCCTATCAGGGAGCCAGCTACGCTCCTCCAGAAAGACGAGAGACCCTCCAACAAGTAAGCAAGCAGGAACCTGGGTTCCCTGAGTTCAATGCCAGAGCAGAGGAGTTCAGACCAAGCCAACAAGGTCCCTTGCACGTGACATAGCAAAATACCCTCAGCCAACAATACCCCGAAGGAAGTTACCAGCCAGCTATTGCGCACGCCCCTGCTCCCGGAAGGGATGCACCACCTCCACCAAGCTACAGCCCACACACGGGATCGACACATCCCCCAATGTACGTTGGAAGAAGGTTGGACTTGGCAGCCAGAGGCATATGAAGATTCTCCGACAAACCTGGAAAAGACTACTTATTGCAGCGGTTCTCAACCTATGGGTCGCAACCCCATTTTGGGTTGAACGACCGTTTCGCGGGGGTCGCCAGATACCGTGGTCAGCCATTTTGTTTTTTTTTGTTTTTTTGTCAGCACACGCTGCGCATGCGCCGTTCGGGCCGTCGCCCGTGCACCGCGCATGCGCAGATCGGCCCGTCGCGGTCCACCATTTTGTGGTTTTTTTTCATCGTGCGTGCACCGCGCATGCGCAGTTTGGACCGTCGTGCACTGCGCATACGCGGATCGGCCCGTCGCGGTCTGCCATTTTGTTTTGTTTTTTCCGTTGCGCGCACGCCCGCATGCGCAGATCGGCCTGTCGCGCAGGCGCGCGTCGGGGTCGTGCCGCGCATGGGCAGCGCAAGTGGGGTCTCAACCTGAAAAAGGTTGAGAACCACTGACCTATGGAAATGAACAGAGAGATGTAATATACAGAAGCAACATCGTAAAAGCAAGTATTCCTCTGAATAAACATTTATCTGTTTTATAATCATTTCTATTGAGTTAACTATCTGTACTAGATTGAACTTGAAGCAGTCTGTTCTGTCTGCAACAGTATAAGAACCTATATCATTTCAGACAAATGATTGTCTAGTCTTTTCTTAAAAACCTCCAGTGATGGAGCACCCACGATTTCTGAAGGCAAGCTGTTCCACTGGTTAACTGTCCTCACTGTTAGGAAGTTTCTCCTTAATTCCAAGTTGCTTTTTTTTTTGAAGTTTCAATCAGAAAGTTTTAATGAAATCACACCTACACTTCATATAAAAACTAATATTTAGGTTAACAAACAGGCTCAATAGAAAAAAATAATTTCTACTCCAGGTATATTTTTGCATATGGTACATTTGGTGACGTAACAAAGCTGCAATCGCACAAAAACCCATTTGATGTCCTTTTTTTTTTTTAATATTAGATAAACATTTGTACAAGTTGCTTCTCTTTTTGGTCAGTTTCCAACTATTGTTTCTTGTCTTGCCCTCTGGCGCTTTGGAGAATAGTATGATGCACTCTTCTTTGCGGCAGTCCCTCAAACACTGGAATATTGCTATCATATTGCCCCTGTTTTTCTTTTCTTCAGACTAGCCGTTCTCCATATGTTTTAGTCTCCAGGCCTTTGATCTCTTCATATGTTTTAATCTGCAGCTCTTCTCTGAACTTTTTCCAAAGTCTCAACTATGGTTTTTACTATGGTTCATTTTAATTTTCTCATGCCTTTAATTTCTTTTGCTTACTTTCTTATGTAGTCAATTTTTAAAGAAGTTTCATAAATAAAGTTATAATTTAAATCCATCCCCTTATCACATTGGACCCATACAGCTATACTGAGATACTAACTATATCTATCCTTTTTTTACAAAACCTATATTTCCAGATATTTTTGTTTTCTTCATCTATTTCTTCTTTTCAACTACATGAAAAAATCATTTTCTGCTACCCAATAGACCCAATTACCCAACAGGAAATTTTAAGGATACATTTTGGATTCTAGGATCTATTTTGTTCTTAACTATATAATCTTACTTAAACTACTTCTTTGCTGAACAATTTTAATATGTTTTATCACCTCTTCTTTCCCTCTTTTGGTGGTTCCTACATTTTTTCACAAGTCATTTAGAATTCATGTACGGTATTATCACACAGGAAAGAAAACCACACAGACATCTGTTAATATACATAATAAGCTACAGTCTCTATCCTTGAGCTTGTAGTAATAGTTGATGGATATTGCCAGAAGTACGTAGGAGAAATGTGGGGGGGGGAACCATATAGGACAGAAGGCAAGCCTTTAAACAATTCTGGCAGGAAAAACATTCTAAAAAGCTAGCACATTTAACTTCAATTTGCCCCCAAGATAGTGCAATCATCTCACTCACAAGTTCACATTTAGAAATAAATTGAAGTAGAGTATCTAATAAGGTAAGGGTAAGATTGTCATAATTAGGACTTAATGGTGTAACTTAAAAAGTCCCTATTGGCAATATAGGTTAGCATGTATAAAGGAGATGGAGTCTGTACAATGAGTATGATTAAAGAAAAAATGTATCCATTATACCACACGATGAAAAGGAAGGAAAAATACTATCAAAGCCAAAGCTCTAAGGCAGGGGTGTCAAACTGCCAGCTCGTGGGCCGGTTGCATCATGCGGAGGTCGTGCCCACCCTAGCTCTGGCAATGTGAAAAAATTATGATATGTCGCAACACGTCACGTGACGCGGCGAGTTTGACACCCGTGCTCTAAGGTCTTCTATTACTATTGGTACAACAATTGATTTCTTCTTCCACAATCACTTAACTTCAATTTGCAAATCACAATATTTCATTATTTTTTCAAGCTGTTTCTCTTCAATTTGTGTATCACCTGGTATTGCAATATCAATGAATCAGATATCATCATCATCATCACCACCATCACCACCACCATCATTATTAATCATTGCACAATCAGCCAGATATTCAGACAGGGTTTGGCATTTTTGGCACAGAGTTACAGATATCATTGCAGTATGGAAGCTGTCCCGAGCAAAGCCTCCTTTTGCAATTGACTGATGGAGAATATGTCAATGCCAATGGTGTTCAAGTGGTGCTCCAGTTGTTTTGGGTTTGCATCTATTACTACTGGTACTACCTTTGCTTGCCTTTCTCACAGCTGTTCTATTTCTATTTGTAGATCTTTGTATTTTATTATCTTCTCCAGTTCTTTTTCCTTCTATTCTACTGTCTCCAGGCACTGCCACATCCACTATCCAGACTTTTTTGTCTTTCTTATCTTATCTTGTCTTTTTTAAGTCTGGGGTGTTATGTGGCAGGTGCCTGTCTGTTTGAATTCTAAAGTCCCAGAATAATTTAAGTTCTTCATTTTCTATTACTTTCTCTATTTTATGGTCCTACTAGTTTATGCTTGCAGGCAAATGATATTTCTTGCAGATCTTCCAATGCACTATTGTTGCTACTTTGTCATGCCACTGCTTGTGGTCAGTCTGTGTGATCTTTTTGCAGTAGCTTACCAGGTGGTTCACTGTTTCTTTAGCTTCTTTGCATAGACAGCACTTACTGTCTTCTCAATTCTGGCTATGTATGTTTGGTCTTGTGCAGCCAGAATTAATACCTGGGTCTCTTTCTTCAATTTCCTACTCTTAGCTATTGTCAGGTTTTGTTATTATCTGCTTTCCCTGGTATTTATTTTAATGTACTGGTGATGTAGTGCTTTGTATTCTCATGCCTCCATTCTGTTCTTAATTTGGTTTTTCTTGTAGGCCAGTTTGGTCTCTCCAGTAATTAGTAAGCCTTCCTGATATACTAACTTCAGTGCATCTTCATCACTGTCCTTCAGATATTCTTCCAAAGCCATTTTTTTTTCTTTTTCAACCATCTGATGTACTTGAAACATTCTTATTTGCCTTGGTAGATAAAGTCTGTCAATGTCACTATGTGGATGAAGGGCATAATTCATTGTCATTATTTTTCTGGTCTTCCTATCCACTGTTTTTAGTTCTGCTTGAGTCCAGTCCACTATTCCAGCTCTGTAACTAATGTTCAAGTGTTGATGGCCTTGATGGTATTTCCTCCATTGACTTTGGACTTTATGATCTTCTTTACTCTCTTGATGTATTCACCTCTAATCTTTTTTTTTTTACTTCAGTGTGCTTGATATTGTCAGCTTGAAAGATACCCATGTATTTGTAGTAATCATCCTCATCCTCTTAATGTTATTTTTGTGGGGCATTTGAGTCTTTCAGTTTTTACTATTTTTTCTTGTTTGATAGTGAGTATGACACATTTACACAATCCAAACTCCATTGCAATGTCTTAGCTATATATATGAACAGTGTTGAACAGTGATTCTATTTCAGATTATGTTTTTCCATCCAGCTTCAGATCACCCATTTAAAGGAGGTGGAATAGTCTAGCAGATGCTTATAACCTTTGATAGCTGTGGCCTGAGTTATTCAGTATTGTTGTCAGAGGAAACAGTGCAACGACAAATAGTAGTGGTGATAGTGAATTTCCTTGAAATAGTCCTCTCCTAATACTGTGTTTCCCCAAAAGTAAGGCCTACCCCAAAAAATAAGCCCTAGCTTGATTTTGGGGGATGAGCCTAATATAAGCCCTATCCCAAAAATAACCACTAGTTTTGGAGTGAGGCACACACCTAAAAATCAAGCTAGGATGGGGGTTGGGGGTGGAGCTGCCCCCCATGCCCCGCACCTTGCAGCCAGGCCTCTCCTTGCCAGCCCACTTCTTCTGAGGCGTCTTCTGCAGCGAGACCTACATTTCTCAGTCACAGGGCTTTCCAGGAGGCCTGTGCAGCCAAGAACTGAACTATGGATTCAACCCATAGCTCGGTTATGCAAGACCTCTGCAGCCGAGGACCGAGCTATGGATTGAATCCCTAGCTCGGTACTCGGCTACATAGGTCTTCCGGAAAGGCCTGATGCAAAATGTAGGCCGGAACGCAGCTGCAGAATAAAGCTGCTCCTTTGGCCGCAGAAGAAGTGGACCTGCTGGGCAGGGCTGTTGGAGCTGGAGCTAAGACATCCCCCGAAAATAAGAACTGGTACTTCTTTTGGAGGCTAAAAAAAAAGACCCGGTCTTATTTTCAAGTAAACATGGTATTAATCTCTCCCAGTCTCTCACCATTGACCACCAAATGTGTTTTCCCTTGTGCCATCAATTTTTGCACAAAGTTTCTGATGTTTCTACTGACTTCTGTAATTTCTAGGCATTTGATTATCCAGTCTTGTGGCGGAGAGTCAAATACCTTTTTGTAGTCAATCCATTGTTGTTGTTGTTGTTGTTGTTAGACATAAAACTGTGTGATACCAGAACTGAAATAAAATTGTATCAGTATCATTAGCAGACAAAACAGATTAAATGTATCAATACACTGTACAGTTATAGCTTTTTCTTTAAAGTAACTTATTCTTGTCCTGTATATTATAAGCAAAATAAAAATTCAAGGTAATGTTATATATTAAAAGAGGAAAGTATGCTAACAAATAAAAAATACAATAAAAATGAAAGAATTCTATGAGATTAGATCAAAGATGCTAAATCCCAGTGAAGATCCTAATTGTTTGGAACTTTTTCAGCTACACTATTTGAGGGCTTTTAACTAGAGACATCAGGTTCCTTCATGTAGAATTCCTTCTGCAGAGATGTTTATCCCCTCTGAGGATTTTGGTCCATAAAAAATATATTAACAATCTTTATTGGTGATTGGTTTCTTTCCTATTCATATATCTTTTGAATATATGTTCATAACATTCATAAAACCTCTCAAATGTAGTAAGTTTATTAACTTATTGTGATTACTATCACTGCAAAAGTGTAGACCCCTACTGTAACATCTAATTAAATTTATATTAAGGGCAAACTAAGAGAAGCTTACAAAAGCTAAATACAAGAAACTAATACAAGAGACAAGTATAAAATAAGTATAAAATTAGCAGCAACACCAGCAGGATGGAGGAACAGTAAGATGTTGTAAATATTACTGATTTGACAAAAATGCTACATATATTCAAGATCAAGTTTATGGCTTGGCAAGGATTGCCAATAAGAACCTGATAGAGGGCAGCTGTGATCATTATTTGTGACCTTCACTTGCTGCTTCAGAAACGGAATACCAATAGGGAAGCACAAAAGATTGGTCACAGGTTGCTCCCACTTGCCTTCTTAAACACCATGCAAGGTCCTCCTTCCTAGGCCTCCCTAATACGCTCAAACATTCATATCCAATACTCTCCCACACATGATCACACCTATGCAGCAGTGTGCATGACCCTTCCCCAACTCCCTCTCCCTCAGCTCGCCTGAGCTAGACATCCCAGAGGCTTCCCACATACACACAGTACCACTGTGGTCCTTACCTGGGACTCCCACTGCTTTTCATTTAATGACCCATGCATCTTGTGGTTACCACAGCAGTGAAGACCATCTGGATTGCTGTTGCAATGCTGCTTTTTGTAATGTCAGATTTTACAACTATCACTTAGCAATAGTAATCCCAGTCCCAATTGTAAATCAGGGTCTACCTGTATGTCGATAGCCTTCTAGCATATATGGCATACATGATCCAATTATAATTCAACTTCTTTTGGCTGTTTCTACAATATTTCAACTCAGCATTCTAACAATGTACAGAACTATTCTGTCATATTTGTTATATTGAATATAGTATTTATTTTACATTTTGGCACTAAACAAAGGCTTTCATCATATTCTGTAGCCTCTCAAACCTATAATATAAAATTACACCAAAATAAAGAAGTAACCTTAATTGCTAACAATCTGCAGATGTATAGACATTTTAATTGAATGAATATACATTCATTAAATTCATTCATTTAGATATTGTATGCTTAAATTCCTTAGCATGTATTTAATGGAGCACATTGCATTTTAAAGTATTTTGCTACATTCAGTATTCCAATTTGGTTTTAATAATTTAAGAATACATGAATATAATAATAGTAGTTGAGACAGATCAATTTTTTCTAGATAGTTATTTTCTTTAACTACTAACGTATAATTATAGAAACAAGCAAGCCAAGCAGTTGCTTGCTCAAATTCCCAGATTTATTTTATTTGCTTTATTTATTAATTTTTATGCCACCCATCTCCCCTATAAAGTAACTCTGAGTGGCTTACAAGCTATAAAAGAAGTGGGGGAAAATTAAAATATTAAAGCATTAAAACTACACAGATTAAGATTTTAAAAACTATACTGATGAGAATAAAGAGATAGATGGAACAGTTAGCCAACTCCAGCAGTGAGTGCCTCCCTTGGGGCTCTAGGCCAACCACCAATTTTTAACAGAAGACCAGAAGCATTTTCACCTCTAGTAGTAGAGTGTTCCACAGGAATGGGGCCACAATGGAAAAGGTTCTTCTCTTCTCGTGCTGGAATTCCTTAATAGGACTTTTCTACTGGTGCAAGTGGGGCAGGCTAGTCCCATTTAGGAGAGATGGCTCCTCAAATACCCTGGGCCCATGCCATGTATGGCTTTAAAGGCAACAACTAGCAACATGAATTGGATCTGGAAACAAATTGGTAACCAATGCAGTTCGTGCAGTAGCAGTGTTATATAAGCATCCCTAGAGACTCCCAGGACTGTGTGTTCCACTGCATTCTGCACAGCTGCAGCTTCTAAATACTTTTCAAAGTAGCCCCTATAGAGCATGTTGCCATAATTAAGCCAAGAGATGACTAGGGCATGAATGACTATGCATAGGGCCTCAAGATGCAAGTAAGGGTGCAATGGTTTGCAACATAAGTCCTAGCCATGACTGCTACCACTCTTTGAGATTTCAACCCCTTCCTTTATTTATGCCATGGTGATGATTTAATACTTTGTATGACTCAGTTGGTGGATTCACTAGTTTCTTTACCTCTCTTGGATTGGCACAACTGTCCCACTCCACAAACATACTTTTTAATACCATTTTTTTTGTTACAAGAACTAAAAGGGAAAAATGGGAAATCCTTGTCAATTTCAACTGGTCTAAGAAAAAGAAAGTTTTATTACAAGCCATTAATAAATTTAACTTTTCAAAATTCCATCTTTTCATTTTCCTATCATTTTAGAAAAACGGCACCGGAGGCTGGTGACTAAAAGAGAATGGTCATTCCCACCACAAGTTGCAGTAGCCAAGTAGAGTGGATAGTTTTAATTACAAGGAATTGAAGCACAGCATACAAAGTGGACAGTGTAGATCAGGGGTTCTCAACCTTGGCAAGGTTGAGAACTCCTGGTGTAGATTGAGCGAGCACAAGTTGGAAAACATGTTCTTGCTTCATAAAATGGTATTCACACTGATGTAAACTAGAATTATAGCTCTTCTTTGTAATATTTTAAAGGTGCTATATGCAAAAATAAGGTAACAATAATCTGTAATATTATTTATTCATTTCACTCTTAGCAGAAAGCAAAATAGCAACTATTTGTACTCAGATGTTTCCATAAATCTGCAAGCTCAAACAGCTGGTCACTAATTTAGTCTGATTAGTTCATAAATGTAAATTAATAAGCTTACTGACCAGGCCCAGCTACATAAAAGGTTAAATTGAATCAGATGAAAGAAGAAGGAAGAAAAAGCTAGAGCATAGTTGAAAATTTTGCTGTCTATTGTATAACTACCTTCTTACAAATTAATTTGAATGCCATCATAAAGTCAACTTTACTATGCCCTCAGGTGTACTTGAAGTTATGTTCATGTATACATCCTTACACTTATGTAAGACTATGGATAAAAACAGCAATAAAAGTACTAATAATCACTGCAATTTTAGCTAAAAATGGATTATTGAACTGACTTCTAAACTAGAAAAACTACAACCCTAAGCACACAATTAACAGAATGTAAGTTGACTTTTAATGGATTTTTAAGTAAATAATAGTAAAGTTATCTATGTTTTGTTTAAAAAAGCTATAATCCTTTTTAGCTCTATCATTTTCTGCAAACCTTAAGATTATATGATTATTAACAACTCAATTCACTGCATAAAATCTCAATGCATTTGAATCAGTAATAAACATATAATTCTAATTATAGTTTCAATCTATTACAAGCATTGGATGTATCTGCAAAGACTGTTTTGGGAAGACATAAATTCCATAAAGAAATAAAGAATTTGTGAGACTATATATTAAATGTATAGCATTCTTTCTCTCTAGTCATCCTGTTGTGGTATTACATCAGAGCTAGAAATACGTTCTTTGCAAGACCCATCTAAGACCTATAAAAGAAATGCTGCTTGCAATTCTATTAAGACATACTTCAGCAGAATCCAAGTGGCAATTGCATCAAAATCATTCTCCAAATACAGACACATTTCCACCTTTCCCTGCAGTAGACACTGCAAAAAAGGAGACTGGTAGAGAGCAAAGAGGCAGACACTTGTCCATGCTCACACTCAGCATAATGCAAGAGAGATGCAGCAAAATGGAAGCTATCAGATAACTTCTCTGATATCTTAGCTCCAACAACCCCAGTTCCAGCCCATTCCCTCTTTTCTTCAGCAAAGTGGTCCAAAGCTGATTCAACAATTCCTTAACATCTCTCTCTGTGTCCCCTGCCCACAGGTCTAAGCAGTGGTAGAGCATTTTGAGCTGCTTGTCATTTTCAGGTAACTAAACTCATACGAGGGGAAGAAAGGGAGAACCCCTCTAACCTTTGGAGTTGTGTGCACCAGTCCAGTACTTCCAATATCCGACACCAAGAGCAGGAGGCGAACCCAAAATTAAAGTATCTCCAGTATAAAGCAAGCGTCCCAAAAGGTGACTGGTCAGATAAGAGAACCGGTTGCGCCTTCCTTTACATAAGCATGGCAGCTGTCATAGAAGGGGCCAGCTCTGAATTTTCCCTGGCTTTGATCAGGCTCTTCTTTGGTAGCAAGCGCCTATAGGCTATCACCACTGAATTAAAAGAAAAGTGATAGCCATAGGCGACCATATGCCTCCGTCTTGAGACTGTCTCTTTACCCCCTTCCGCACTCCTTGCAGTCTTAGCTCCAGCTATTGCTGACACCTGGCCGGGGCACCAGGCGGCCAATCAGAAAATAGCGGCAGTTCCAGAGGGAGGGAAGGTGCTGGAGAACCAGGAATGAGCCGAAGAAAACGCGCGCACGCGCGCGCGCGCTACCTTTTCGGCTTTGTCCAAGCAAGCCTTCGGGCTCTCGCTATTTTCTCCGAAAAGATAGGGGTGGAAGAAAGAACGCGCACGCGCAAAACATCATTTGCGAGCACTAGAAATAACAGGCGATACCGTCCCCTCCCCCATGGCGCGTATGTTGGAGCTGTCGCTAGACGAGGGGTGAGGAAGAGGAGCTTCGTTTCGGAGCAAGGGAGATTCGATTTGACCGGAACGGACGGGATTTGGAGGAGGGGGAAAGGGTTGCTTAATGTATATCGTATCCTTAAGCAGCGGAAGGAATAGGCGGGGCTTTAAGTTAAAAGAATCCTGCCTCGAATTGAAACCTCAGGTTAAATTTGAATGCTCTGGAATGTGGGGAATTTTTAAGGCAGGGAGAAAAATGACCCAAATGCCATTTCCAAATCTCACAGAACTGGTTAACTATATAAGGTTTTATAAAAGGTTTACTTTACAAAAGATTTGCATGTGCTACTGAGCCCCTGCTTTTCCGTTTTCAAAAACCGAAGACAATAAAAAAGTATCAAAAATAGTAATAAGTCGTATTTTCTATATGGAAAAAGAAATACCTGCAAAACCACAATTTATTCATATGGAGGTCAGCTTATTAGAAAGAGGAAAAAGAGGCTGCTGTTACTATTCTATAGACTTAGAATAGATCTTTTTTTCCTCTTTGTGCTGCAATATTTTCAAATAAAGATTTGTCAATCCCATTTTTTATGAAATATGTTAAATTTATAAATTCATTGGGAAGTTATTGGTAAGCATTAATAATACATTGACTTTACAAAAAAGGCTAAGCTGAATATCAAGATACATTCATAATAATATATTTAATCTTGTCCCTCTCAGGCAGTCTTAGAAATGAATGATGGCCATTGCTGCCTTGATGTCATTCTGAAAATGTTCCTATTATCATAATTGTCAGAAGCAGTGCTTTTTTTCTAAAAAAAAAAAAAAAAAAGGTGCCGGAACTCACACACGTCATACAACCCGCCTTGCCTACCCTACAAGATTCCATCCAAAAAAGGTGCCAGAATTCCGCTCTGGGCGTTCTATGGGGGGAAAAAAAGCCCTGGACAGAAGTATTATCTGACATACTAGTTTGCTTAAAGACAATTTTCTCATGTGAGCACATTCTGAAACATGGACATGGGTTCAAAGTTATCCTTATCCAGGATGCTTAGCTTCACCTAGCTGCTCATGTTACCAAGTCAGAAAAACCAGATACTTAACAGTATTCCCTGTATCCTTGGCTTGCTGCATGCATATTCTCCAAGTATCTGTGATGACATGAAAATCTGGGTCTTGGTACTACGGTAAGTAGTCTTTAAGAGTACATGAATTTTGGCACCATCCCATTCTGACCTCTGGTATATGAAATACTTCAATTTACTTGAGGTGGATGATAACACATTTCCTTATGCAATAGAAATATCAAAAGAATATATTCCATACCCCAAATGTATTCCTTACAACTATGCATGTTACACATCCTGTAGTCAAGAGTTAGAACAGATGTCCGCTATCATTTGTGATTATGATTAGTTTCCTGCATAGCTGCTGAGAATTTTCCTGTTTTAACCAAACAGGAGATCAAGTTTAACCACCATTGAGATCAAGTTTAACCACCATTGAGATCAAGTTTCAAGAATATTATATTTATATTTATTAAATTTCTATACCGCCCCTCTCCCGTAGGACTTGGGGCGGTTTACAACCCAATAAAAACATATAAAACAATAAATATTTAAAATTAAATTAAATTAAATAAATACAAGGCTGTTACTAAAAACCTGTTAAAAAACCCAATTCTCAAACCCGAACAGCCTTGTTTAAAAATTTAAAACCCGAGGAGATCTAGGCCAGGCAAGCTTGATTGAAGAGATGAGTCTTCAACTCTCTTCTGAAGGTGCGGAGATCATGACACGTCCGGAGTTCAGGGGGGAGCTCGTTCCACATCGTCGGTGCCCCCACAGAAAAGGCTCTCCCCCTGGGCGCCACTAGCTGACACTGCTTAGCCGATGGCACCCTGAGGAGGCCCTCTCTGTGGGAGCGAACTGGTCGATGGGAGGTATTTACTGGCAGAAGGCGGTCTTGTAAATAACTGGGTCCTATGCCATGGAGCGCTTTAAAAGTGGTAACCAGTACCTTGAAGCGCACCCGGAAAGCCACCGGCAACCAGTGCAGCTCGCGCAGGATGGGGGCCATTCGTGCCCGCCAGGGTGCCCCCACTACCACCCGCGCGGCCGCATTCTGTGCCAGTTGAAGCCTCCGCGTGCACTTCAAGGGGAGCCCCATGTAGAGAGCATTACAATAGTCCAGTCTGGAAGTGACGAAGGCATGGGTGACCGTGCGTAGCGCGTCCTTATCTAGGAAGGGGCGCAACTGGCATACCAGACGAATCTGGTAAAACATCCTCCCGGCCACGGCCGTCAGATGGTCCTCAAGGGACAGCCGTGAATCTAGGAGGACTCACAAGTTGCGAGCCCTTCCCGTGGGGGCCACTGACTCGCCCCCGATAGACAGCGATGGAGTCAGCTGGTTGTACCGGGACGACGGTAACCACAGCCACTCGGTCTTGGAGGGGTTGAGCTTGAGACCGTTCTTCCCCATCCAGATCTCTTCCCCCCATGTACCATATCAAACATCCTCATAGCTCACCCCCATTCTAACCCAATGCTTGGGGGAAGAAATAGAGCTTCACAGCGCTTTGGGGGGCTAAAAGCGTAGGTCCCTCTAATCTCCAGGACTGAGGTAGCCACCAAGAAAGCATGCCTCCTAGGTCTTATCAGATGGCAACATCTGGAGCAGCCACCTTATCTAACCTTGTAGGACAGGCAAATATCCTCAGGGATCTATGACAGGATAAAACCTCTATTTTTATTCAAGATTGGCTTTAAATTAGGGGTTGGCTTTAAATTTCTAATAGTCAGGGGAAGTATTTATCACTTTTGGAGGGGAAATAGGAGTTGGAGTTATTTTTTTTACCTGTTTTTCCAACATATTAACTCTATTATTACAAACATAGTAGTTTCCATTGTTTTTCTGCCCAAAATTATGGAAACCTGTAATCTGGATTAGACAGGGTTGTAGGAAGCCACAAAAAAAGAAAACTGTGGCTCTTGGGACTAAACAATGGATTTAAATATTATTTATTATTATTATTATTATTATTATTTATTTAATTTCTATGCCGCCCTATTCCAAAGAACTCAGGGCGGCTCACCTGTCCCAAGAACCTCAGATTGCTAACCCATCTTAAATCCATTGTTTAAATTCATGCACAGCTGCATTTCTATTTATCATTCATAAGAACACAAGAGCTCTCCTGGATTAGATCAATGAGTTCCTTATCCCCTCATTTGACATCCCACCCAGGTTAGCCCAATACTTCTAGGATATTTAGAAGGATTAATTTACATGAAGGCAAGAGTTCACTCTTAGAGTTTCAGCTCCCAATATTTAAGAAATACATTACCTTTAAATCCAGCTATAATTTTTAATGTATGATTGATAAGGATGTATAGGTGCTTGATTCTGAACTGAGAAATGTGCTTTGGATCTGTCATGGGTATTTTTGATATTTCTCTCAGCACCATCTTAAAGCAACTGCATTTTTTTGTCTCAAAAATGGTACGTGGCAAAAACATCCACCAGAAACCAAGAAACAGTGAGCTCTAATCCTACTTTAATTGAAAAACCAGTGGATAGATCCAGTCACTCTGTCTTAGCCCTAGGAAGCAGGCAATAGCAAACCACTTCTGAAAATCTTGCCAAGAAAAGTTGTCCAGGCAGTTACTAGGAGTCAACACTGACTTAAAGGCACAAAAAAAAAAATTGAATTAAAAGTTGTTATAAGGATGACTTTTCTACTCTTTTAGTCAGTTAAAGAAACAGTAACTCATTTTATAATTTTAAATTCAGAAAAATTGTGTAGAAACATTAAAATGTAAGAATTCCTCCCCCTCCCCTGCATGTTGCATGATTCTCCCACCTAAAAAAAAATCACTCCACAAATGGCAGTTAAACTTGAAAACAATGTCACAGCAGTGCCAGGGTCTAATCGATCTTGTGAAGATTCATGCATGACAATATGGAAAATATATGTTGGACTGGAAACATTGGATAGACTACATACAAGAGAAACACCAATCAAAGAAAATGTATCTGGCTTATAGTTAAATCTTGATATATGGAGTGAAGAATGTTTACAAACTTAAATTGATTGTATTAAGTTGAATAGCATTTAACTTGAATTTTTTTTTCTTGGTTTACATGTACAAATATATATCTAACAATAAAAAATGTTATATAAAAAAAATATGGAAGGAATTGGTTATAAGTGTGAGAGATTGTGAGATATCTCCTCCACTATAGCCTGAGCCTCATAATGAAAGCCATAAAAGAATGAACTCTTGACCTTAAAAGGTTATTATCCATGAAAGAAATAAGATGCATGCTAGTGAATTTTCATGCCTTAATGTATACATGTAAGTGAGTGCACCTGTTTGTATTATTATATATATACCCCTTCATTAGATTTTGAGGGTCAGTTTTACAAATAAGTAAAATTCTCTAATAGAAGAGAGTTGCCAGGAGACAGGAAGTAATTTGGTAATTTGTCACTGCACTGTTTTAAGATACAAGATGGCAAAGAAAAATAGATAAAGAGGAGTCTGCTTCTGAGTGAAGGCTGCCAGTATACCACAAAGTTCAGATTTCCTAGCAACTTGCACAGTTACCTCTGTGTATTCAGAAATAAATCAATATAATTTATTGCTAAGTAAGTTATATAAACAAGAATTACTTTGGTCTTAGTCATAAAGCTATATGGGTGATCTTGAGCTAGTCATTTTCTCTCTGCCCTGGAAGGGGCAATGACAAACACTTCCAAAAATGCTACCAAGAAATCTGCAGGACTAGTCACTGAAGTCCACACTGACTCAAAAACACATATACACAAAAATCAATACAGTACAGGTCATCTAGGTCAGGACTTTTCAACCTTTTCACCCATTGTACCACTTTTAGGATATGGCAATATCCAAGTACCACCAGTCACCTAGCAAGGTGTCAAAAACTTGATGACCCCCTCCAAAAGGAAAAAACTGATGAAGTACAGGTAGTCCTTGACTTACAACAGTTCACTTAGTGACTGTTCAAAGTTACAATGGCACTGAAAGCCACAGCCAAGCAAGACACCTGCCTACCCACCCAGTGGCGCTCTTCCTCCTGTCCGAGGTTTTCATTGTTGTGAGCATTTCTGTTGAGGATTGGCAGCAGGGGGGTGGGGGGGTGTTTGGTTTTTATTCCCCCCGTCTGCTGGGTGGTTGCAGCAGGTTTTGGTTACTTCACATGACCCTGGAATATTGTGACCGTCATAAATATGAATCAGTTGCCAAGCATCTGAATGTAAATCACAAGACCCTGGAGATGCTGCAACGTTCCAGCTGATCGATGCTTCTGGGCTCAGCAAAAGCACCAGGATCAGCGCAGAGCTCCAGCTGGAGCCTGGTGCTGATCCTGGTGCTTCCGCTGAGCCCTGACAGCCCTGCAACTCCAGCCGTCTCTCGCTCAGGCTTGTGCAGTACTGCCACCAGTTCAGCTCATTCCTCTCCCCCACTACCACTTTTCTAGGATGGTCACGTACCACCTGCCAGGTGCCAATGTACCACAGGTGGTACCCATACCACTGGTTGAAAAGCCTTGATCTAGGTTACCAAGAGATGCAGCCATCTTTAGATAATATATTCAGTATTCCACACAACACGGGTAAAAGAATTGGCAAAATAAAATAGCACTTTGAATTCTGTGGGAGTAGGTAACATTCACTAACATAAAACAGACTCATAGAAAGACGTCTTATTTGTGAAAACTAGTAATTGGGAATGGCAGAAAACTAGTAATTTGGAAAGGCAGAAAGAGACTGAAATGCGAGTCCTCAGCTATCATAAAATGTGAATGTAGTATGCTGTGGTAGTAGCAATGACATCTGATAGTGGTTCTAACCTTGACAATTGGTAATTATAGAACAATTAATGAAATATTTGTGGTTGTCAATATTATAAAATGTTTTATTCATTGTGCTATATTTATTATTAAAGATAAAATCAGTAGCGGATGTCATCATAACTATCACAGCATACTTTCCAGCACCAATTTCTATAACCAAAGTATTTCTAGGAATGCCAGTTCAGTATCCTAATAATATGATTATGGAAATTATCCTTGGTTATTTGGTTAAAAATGCAAAAAGCCTATAAATTACAAAGTATAGGTCCATAAATTAATCTAATATTAAATATTGTGCAGTATATTTAAATTAACATATTAGTATGTTTCAGATGGAAGCTTGAAAAATAATGAGCTATACATTTGTAACTATAACACAGAGGTAACTGAGAAGTGCAAAATCAAAATGGGTTTTAGGAAAAAAATTGAAAAAAATGGAATTCTAGTAATATTCTTACACGTAATCTCAAATATAATTGATAAATTTAAAAGCCACTTTTATTCATTCAATTTAAAATAGAAGACAGTCATTTTTGGACAATGAAAAAATGTCCATTCCAATAGCATCAAACGTTATATGTAGGTCCAGGAATTCTTTCTCCCTCTACTGGCTTATTAATGAAATGAGAAGACCTATATTTCAGTTTAGGGGGAAAAAATCTTATACATAACAAACAAAGCTTACACATTCTTTGGGGCATTTCTGAATCACACGCTACACTAATTCATATGAAAATTGTGAAGTAATTAATCAGAAAATCATATGAAATTTGTGAAGAGAAACTGACGTGTTTCTTACTGTAAGACAGAATTATTTACTTTGTCTAAGAGATTTTAGGTAATCACATAATGACAAGAGTCTAATCATTAATCCTAGCTTAATTTTTTGTTCTCTCCTTATTTTGTCAGTACACTTATTGAAAATTAACTTTTCAGTGTGAGGTTTTTAAGATAACAAAATGCAAGTTCTTCTCTGCTTGATCCAAACTACTATATGTAAAAGCATATTACATTGCTTTCCATCTTTAATAAGGGATCCTGTAATAATTGACATTTAAGTAAATCCTGAAATCCTTGAACTCAAAGGTTCAAGCATTAAAAATTCCATTCACATAATAATGATAATAATAATAATAATAATAATAATAATAATAATAATAATAATAATAATAATAATAATAATAATAATAATCAGCTACTGCAAGCTGATTAAATAAGACTATTTTACTGCCTGCTTAAATGCAATCATTGTATTGCACAGTTTTGCACTTTCAAGAGGAAATTTTGAAAACACTGTTTCACATCAACCAACCAAATCACTCCAAAAGTGTTTTTTACCAGTAGGAATGTGTGTCTTGGAGGGATTTAAGACATACAGTCCTAAACCTGTACTAAATGCACAATGTGGTAGGGAGTATGGCCCTTCATAATATTCAGGAAATGTGATAGAGAACAGATTATTAAAAATATTCAAGAATCCTTCAATTGGTCTTACCACTCAAATGCTTTGATGACTACTTGGAATGCTTGCAATATCCTCCAGACTCCGTTCTTCAGTTAACACCCAGGTCTATGGAGTATCACAACAGTTATCTTTATTATTGTTGTTGTTGTTATACAAAAAAATCCAGCCTTAAGCCTCAGTTCCAAAGCACTAGAAGAGAAAAAAGAAGAGGTTGTATTTGGTTCTTAAAATCTAGTTGTAGACTCTCTTAATCCTGTATAATACACACATAGTATCTGGCATTACTCTTGGCTTTTTCCTTGACTCCTGGTCCTTGCTATCCTGATGTATTTTTATGTTATATCAATCAATTTTTGATTATTTAATTTAAGCTTTTAGACAAGGCCAAATGTACAACTTTATGCAATTCCAGCTATGATCTGCTGAGTTTCTCCAGGTAGATTTGCTTTAATACATCTTGTATTCAGTATGGGTCTAAAATATGAAGTTCAAAAAGTATTTTAGCAAGATACGGCATGTTTATCAGAAGTATTTTATATGGTATTTCTTGAATCCTCTACAAAAAAAATACTTCTTCATCTACTAATAGACTTTTAATGAAAGTGTTTAATAATATTTGGTACAGATAATGATCCATTAGTGAGACACTGCTATTAAATAAGTCCTTTTTTCTTTCTCAACAGTATATGTTTCAGAAGTCAGATGACATATTTTGTGAGAAACCCTAGTAAATTACTACACCTATGTTTGACTCATAGTTTGATGCCAAGATTTAACTGAATATTTTTTTCCAGTGAAGATTTCATGAATCTAATTCCACACACATTCAGTCCAGACAGGTTTGATAAGCACATCTTCAGTGATATGCTGCATTAAATTCTAGGGCCTATTTTTGTGTAAAGATTTTTTTTTTATAATCTGTTTCTACCCTTGTCCAAATATTTCAAAAATAAAATGACATTTAGAACTATTGAAGTCCCAATTCTTCACCAGTGGGGGGAAAAAAGAATTTCATATAAGGTTTAAAAAGCAAAACTGAACTTTTAAAAGGCATACTGAATCATATGTGGTTTTGAAAAAAACAGTTTATTCCAAATGAAAATTATACAATAAATAAATTTTAAATGAAAATGTTGCTTTTTCTACACATATTAAAAATACTCTTAAGAATGCTTTTCTATCAATTATCTGGATAACGTAGGCAAATCATCCACAACCTGGGGGCATCCATAAATATTTATATTCTAGATATATGGGAATTCCTGACTACCTAGGAATTTTATAAACTCAATGCATCTGGATGACCACAATTTTGAAAGAGCAATAGAAGCAGGGCATCAGTACTAGGCCCATCTATATTCTCTGTTCTTTTGTTCTGTTCTATAATCAGTTCTGAAGTAGACTTTATTTTCAGCATAAGAATTTATCTGACTAATATTGCCTTTAGGCAAAAATCAATTTATGTTTCTCTTTTAGTAGCCTCATTTAGAAATGTATATCTGCATGGGAAGATGGACAATCACATTATTATAGCAACTATGGGACTGTCTTAATTAGCTACTGCAGTTAATTAACTTCAGGACTATACAGCACAATGCTAGATTGTTTTCAAGGAATTTTAGTAGGATTATATTAATCTGAGTGTTTCACAAAGTAGAAGTTATGATGATAGAACTTCAGGCGGAAAGAAGCACTTAATGGATTGTGCTATATTACAATTATAGGCAATAAATTAAGGAAAGAACAACTAAAAACAGATTTTTTTTTTGAAATTTGAAATTCCAAATGTGAGTTGCAATTAAGTTTTCATTCAATAATATCCATTTTGATTTATATAGTTATGTTTCACTGAAGGTCATTTTGTTCAATAAGTGCAACAAACAGTTGTATACTTTGCTACATTCTCAATTTTCTTGGTAGAGAGAGTAATAGTGAGTTTATTTCTAATATGCTGTGTATATCCAGTCTCTTGCAGAAATAAATAAGCATGAGATATCTGCCCAAATTAGCAGAGTGGATGTTCTCCAGTGTTTTATTTCCCTATGGATGGTCACTGCCCTGGAGTGCCCTTTTGATTTAGACTACTGGGCTGCTATATTTTATACTAGTTGGAAGTTGAAGGTTTTCTTTTTCTTGATTAATTATCTTGCACCTAGTCAAACAACGGCTTGTTAAATCAATGAACTATCTGATACCTAAAAACTCATGTTCCATTCAAGGTTTACATCTCCCAGTATAAGAGGATGTGGATTTCTGACCAGATGATATAAAACATGTTTCTCTTACTTTCTCAAACTCTTTCATTTTGTCAACAATAATATAAAGCTACCCTTCTCTTAAAAAAATTAAGTTGTAATGTAGGTACCTGAAGCTATATTATTGATTTTTCTTATTATAAATTTCCTATAGACTTACAAAAAGTTGTAGAAATAAAAGAACAACCTGTTCCCCTGTCACTTTGATTACTGTAGCATCAGAGCTATGATAGTACCATAAGAGGGTAAAAAAAGAAAGGTGTATATTAGTGACAAAATGACAATATGCAAAATAGAATTCTATTCTATTCTATTCTATTCTATTCTATTCTATTCTATATTCTGAAAGGTGAGAAAATGACATTTTCTTCTCATTCCTCACTCCTGAATAGCACCTCTACCAAAACAAATATCTTGATCAATATGTTCATACACCTTGTGAAGGATATAAATATTTCTAGCCTTGAAACCTTACATTTTGTAGCCTATCTCAATTGCTATAATCCATGGTTTTGAATAAACTACCTTCTTTTCAAGCAGCTCATCCAGTGCTTTTTTTAAAAAAAATGTGACCCTGTCTCAGAATTGAACCAGAATTTCTTACAATTTGGCAACCACAAAGGGTCCACAAGACTAACCTGGCCAGCAGATCCACTCTGGGTTAGACTACACCCAGGCACACCCATTTGTCTGGAGAGTGCTGTTCCCAGACTCTGCACACTTCAACATAGGTAGAAAAGGGAGCTTAGGGCTTTGGACCAAATGGATGCTTGAACAGGAAGTCTTGACTGAAATCATAACATTTTTGTGTCTTGTGCCAAGGGACTAAGTATATGTGCTGTAGCCATCTCTTTTTCTTCCCAATACTGTGAGAGCCTACACCCCATGCCATTCTCAGATGCATCCACATTCCTGCAAACCAAATATGGCTGTGACTAGGACAAGGCTTTTCAATGGGTGGTACGTGTACCACTTGTGGTACATTAATAAGTGACAGGTGGTACACAGTCCTGCCTAGCCAAGTGTAGTGGGGGAGGGAAAGAGCCAGTGCAGGCAAGGACCTACTGTGAGAGAGTCCTCTGGAGCCGCAGAGTGGCTGGGGCGAGGCAAAGGCTCACCCTCTCCCATGAGAAAAGAGGAAGAGGAAGGGGTGGAGACAGGAGAGGCTATAAAAGGAGGCAGTTTGGGAGAGAGAGAAAAAGAAGCAGCCTTGGGAGGAGGTGAAGTCAGCTCTAGCTGCACCGAAGGGGAAGGAGGAGGATGGGGGGGTGGAATTCACTTTTTAAAGTTTTCTATTAGATGCTCCATATAGCTTTTATACACTTTTACTGGTAGGATATTTTTCATTTGAATTTCAGAACAACGTTGTCCAATAAAACTTAAAACATGTGGGTCAGCTTGATAGAATTACATTATAGGTAGTCCTCAACTTACGACCGCAATTGAGTCCAAAATGTATGTTGCTAAGAGAAATTTACAATCTAACATGCCACAGTTGTTAAGTGAATGACTGCAGCTATTAAGTTATTAAGTTGTTAACATGGTTGTTAAGTGAACCTGGCATTGCCATTTATTTTGCTTGTCGGAAGGTAATGAAAAGTAATCACATGACTCTGGGGCATTGCAACTATCATAAATATGAGTCAATAAGAGGCATATGAATTTTGATTCTGTGACAATGGGGATGCTGCAACAGTCATAAATGTGAAAGATGGTCATAATTCACTTTTTTCAGTGCCATTGTTACTTTGAATGGTTGCTAAATGAACTGTTGTAAGTCGAGGACTACCTTGATTCAAGATTTACATTTCAAATATATTTTTAAAAAAAAAATATGGAAAGAGAAGTATCATCAGAGTATTTGGAAGAGCAAAAGTTTGTTAAATATCTGGACCAATAAATTTTAATTCAAAAAATCATTATTAGGTACAGGAATAGGTTTGTATGGGATCCAGAACTCAAGATTAGAAATAGACCCACAATATTTCATAATACTTTTTCTCCAAGTTTAATTTTCTTGACATACCAAGTATCTCTATTTCTGACATAGCACTCCGAATATGTAAGAAATTCATAAAGCAAAACGTCATCAAAAGGGGAAGCCAGAATCACCTCCACATGTTCTTTGAAGAAAACAGTTATTTCTGAGATCTGAACAATGCTTTTGGTGTCCATAATTGTACATAAATACATGCAGAGAGAAAGGAAAAAACAGAGAAACCTGGATATGATGGTGGACAGGAAAAGAATGGAGACAACATTAAACTGTTTTGATTATGTACACAATTGACAATAGACCACAATAAAAATATTTACATTTAAGAGTATAGAGGCCATTAGTCAATAATACTGCAACTACTGCATTTGGATCAAAATGATGCTTCCCTTTTGTCAAGCAGTCAAGTGTAAATTTTCATATGTGGAATAATTTATAGATTGCAACATTTCTTGATCTAGTTGTGAACACTCCAGAAAGTTGCTTTTACCTTATATAATTATCTGCATTCACTATTACCCGCTACAATACAGTTCAGACTGCCTAAATCAGCTTATGGTAGAGACTACACACTGATACTCATTCAGAATCCTGTCTGCAGTTTGGAAGCTGTTTAAGCCCAGTTTTCTTTAGTAAAATCAGTTACAAAAATATTTGGGTGCTTAATTATAAAGACATTTGCCTAATTTCTTTTCCAAGCTACTGGGTGTTGCTGTCTTCAGTCATATCCAAAGGTCATAATATAACCAATTTATAAAATGGACTCATGTTATTATGTCCACATTAAAAGATATGTATTCTATTTCTTTCATTATGAGGCAACTTTGTTTCAGTCAGCTAGAAATTTCAGTGTGGAAGTAGGACTGAATCAAAATCTCTTTTCTTTCCTCTTTAGTATTTAAAACCATTGTGTAAGCACTTTTTAAGAACAAATTAAATTTTGCAGCTTCATAACTGGAGATGTTTGCATATATATTAAAGAAAGACCAACATGAATGTAGGCCACAAAAATAATAAACAATAGACAACTTCAGATAGACGAATAATATTCCTCTAGCACCTTAATTTTTGCAAATACAGACCTTTTGTAACATTCAGCCCTTTTGAACATTTGTTGGATTTGGTGAAAATGATACCATTTTAGTAGGAGTTTTTATGCAAACTATTAGTTTTGTGATGCTATGAACAGAAATACATTTAATTTTTTAAATAAGGTAGTCCATATATTTTAAAGTTAATAAATTTTGTTTCTTTGTAAAAAAAACTACTGAATGTTCAGTGATGGACTACTATGTATATTTACAGAACAAATCATCTCTATACCCTCTTGCAATGCTCCATTTCTTCAATCAACATAATTCTTGCACCAAAAATGGGACGAAAAAGAGCTAGCTCTCTTTTTAAAAACTTTCTTTCAAGGTGACTCTTGTAAATAAACTAGAGAGATATAACAATAAAACATAAATAACTTTCTTGTTGCATCTACAAGCATCTGTATTCTATACCTCTAGGAAGAAATATCTCAAGTGCACTTGCAAACATGAGAGATACTCAGGAGACTTGTTTTATGCTTGATAAACATAATGTAAGTAGCATACTATTGAGAACAAGCTAAAAAATAAACATGACCTTCAATAATAGAATATTCCAATGTCAAAGAAGCACCTGGCATCTAAATGAAGATTCAGAAGCAGCCAGTTGGGTAAATATTTAATGAAGTATTCTACTACTTCAGGTTCTACCAGAAATATAAATTTCACAGAATTGTTGAAATAGATAATGTCACAGCTTTGCATTCATGCAAAAGAATGAGCAAGGCACATTAAATAGCTGCAAGTATGATAAAGTCTGGGCTATTTTTTTTTTAATGTCAGGGGAATTAGAGACTCAACAGCTGTTTTTCACAGAAGGCAGGCAATTTCAGACAGCATGCTAGGGCAGACAAAGAGGAAGTGACCAAGGTCAGTTCTCAAAAAAAAATTTTTTTTCAGCTAAAAGTGTGTTATAGGGCCACATACTGAAACTTGCAGGGATAAATATAGTGCACTCTGTGGAATTTAATTTCCCCCAAATTTTGTATCCACTACATCCTTGTAAGGGTAGGGCAGACTTAACTGATAGACAAATAACTGAGTGGGCATTTGAACGTGTGTCTTCCAATCTCAGTTAGCTTTTTCTTCCTATCAATCATTGCCTGCAGCCAAGACCGAAACAGACTTCATTGCCCCTCACAATAATGCTGCTTAAGCCAAAAGGAAGTTTTATGTTTTCATTTCTGAGGTATAATTTATGATCAGTTGTGATTCCTGTTTGAATATGAAGCACTCCTTGAATGATAGAACAAAATAAAGAATATTTATGGAATTGTTGAGGTCTGGATGGGTGCCAACAGGCTCAGACTCAATCCCGACAAGACGGAGTGGCTATGGGTTCTGCCTCCCAAGGACAATTCCAACTGTCCGTCCATCACCCTGGGAGGAGAAGTTTTGTCCCCCTCAAAGAGGGTTAGCAACTTGGGTGTCCTCCTCGATCCACAGCTAAGTTTAGAACACCATCTTTCGGCTGTGGTGAGGGGGGCATTTGCCCAGGTTTGCCTGGTGCGTCAGTTGCAGCCCTATTTGGACCGGGAGTCACTCCTCACAGTCACCCATGCCCTTGTCACGTCGAGATTCGACTACTGTAATGCTCTCTACATGGGGCAACCTTTGAAGAATGTCCGGAGACTGCAAGTAGTCCAGAATGCGGCCGCGCGAGCCGTCTTGGGTCTCCCAAGACATGCTCATATCACTCCAGCCCTCCGTGAGCTGCACTGGCTACCAATTGGTCTCCGAACACAATTCAAAGTGTTGGTTATGACCTATAAAGCCCTTTATGGCAATGGGCCAGGATACTTGCGGGACCGTCTTCTGCCTCATGAATCCCAGGGACCGGTTAGGGCACATAGGGTTGGCCTCCTACAGGTCCCATCTGTTAGACAATGTCATCTGGCGGGGCCTAGGGCTAGGGCCTTCTCCGTTGCTGCCCCAGCCCTCTGGAATCAGCTTCCCTCAGAGGTTCGTACTGCTTCCTCCCTCCTAGCTTTCCGAAAACTGTTGAAGACACATTTATGCAGACAGGTTTGGGGCGTGTGAGCTGCACTCTACCCCTGGGCCTTTGACTGTGATTGTGTGTTGTATGAGTGTGGTGAATTACCTAGTTTTTATATAGTAATTGGTAATTTTAATTGATTTTATGTTATGTTTTCACTTGTATTCTCGTTGTGAGCCGCTCTGGGTCTTGGGAGAAGGGCGGCATATAAGTTTAAACCAGTGGTTCTCAACCTTTTTCAGGTTGAGACCCCACTTGCCCTGCCCATGCGTGCCACGACCCCGACCTGGGCCGATCTGCGCATGTGCGGGGTGCACGCGCCGAAAAAAATAAAAAAATAAAAAAACAAAATGGCGGACCGCAATGGGTGGATCCGCGCATGCGTGGCGTGCGCATGATGGGCCGATCCGCGCGTGCGCGGCGCACACACGCAAAAAAATAAAAAAAATAAAAAATTCAAAAAACAAAAAAAAAAATGGCGGATCACAACGGGCGGATCCGTGCATGTGTGGCGTGTGCGTGATGGGCTGATATGTGTATGCGCGGCGCGCGCGCGCCAAAAAAAATCAAAAAATCAAAAAAAAATTCAAAAAAAACCCCAAAATGGTGGACCATGACAGGCAGATCCGTGCATGCATGGCGCACGCGCAGCGCACACACAACAGGCCGATCCGCGCATGCGCGGCGCACGCACGCCGAAAAAAAAAATTTTTTTTTAAAAAAAATAAAAAAAAACCCAAAATGGCGGACCGTGGTGTCCGGCGACCCCCGCAAAACAGTCGTTCGACCCCAAATGGGGTCGCGACCCATAGGTTGAGAACCACTGGTTTAAACAAATAAATTAAATAAATAAATAAATTCATATTCACAGCAATAGAGGTGGTAAAATGCCTTCAGGACTCCCTATTCACTAAACAGTTGTAAGTACCCATCATTTAAAATATTGATTGAAACAAGGATTTTATTTTATTCCACTTCAGATGATGTTCATAAAATCTACAGGCTAGGGAACAATGGTAACTGGTTTTACTTAAGCAGCAAATGCCTTTACAATCTGTCTGTAACATTATAGATTTTACATTTTATATGTGATATCTTAACTGAACTGAACATTTTCATTTGAAAGAGAAAAGAAACTCAAATTTCAAAGAAATTGTAATTCAAGAATTTCAAATTCAGGAAAATAAGTAAAATTTTTAATGCAAGAAAATATTTCTTTGGTGCAAGCTAAGCTAGAACAGGATTTTTTTTTAAATAAAAAATTGAAACTTTGAGGCTCTAATCTATAACAAATCATAGAGGATTACCATTAGAGGAGAAGTGATTAGCTCAAACACAGAGAATTTTCTAACTCTGAAGCTTTGCTTCTTCATCAGGTATTCTAGGATTTTTTTAAAAAAAAACAGGTTCCATGGTCTTTTTTTTCTGTAAATATATTTTATTAATTTTATGATTTTAACAATAAATGCTTAAAACACACTGTGGTGATTGGGTAAACAAAAATTTCAGAATAAAAACATACATAAACAAACTCAACTTAATACATTCACTTTCATCTTTCTATTTCCCTCTCCCCCCCACACACACACACACAAAAAGAACAAAAAAGAAAAAAAGAAAAAAAACAAAAACATATAAATTTAATACATTCCATTTTTATCATAAATTTCTATTAAACCTATTTTAAGACTTTATCAATTTCATTCCAAACTCTCCCCGATATGTATACCATGATATTTGTAAGATGTTACCATACATTCTTTTTCATTCATATATACAATACTTTAAATGAAATGAGATAAATACCTACATGTAACTTTTTGGGGTTACTCGCCCATTTCCCCCTCTACCACATCCACCCTCTTTCTTCTCTACCTTCTTTCTCCCTTTCTTCTCTTCCTACTTCCCTCTTCCTCCACCCCTCTCTTCCCTTTTTCTCCACTTCTCCTCTTCTCCAACCTTCCTACTTCCTTCTCCCCTCTTTCACTCTCTTCCCTCTCATCCCTCTTCAGATGTAGTCCAGGAGTAATGTCTGAGCAACTCCTCTCTCCAAATTTCCCAAAGCTTAAAACACAGCATAGTGATCGGGATATCTCATTTAGCAACAAAGTCATATAAATGAAGCTCAAATTAAATATAATATTGCTTATTAAAGTTTATACAATTACAAAAATCATCAAACACATGCAAATATAATCTATATCCTGTTTTTAGGCTAAACTCCTTACAGTCATCATACTCCAAGTACATTTAATAAGAATATAGTTGTGATTTCAGGTAACCTTAATACACAATCATTCATTGAGACAATTTTTTTTCTTTTTCTTTCCCCCCCTTATCACAAATAACTCTTTCTCTCTATCTCTTTTATAACATAGTTATCATATTTAAAATAATAATTTAAATCCAAACAAATACTTTTTAAGACCACGAAAAAGTTTATATTTTCAAATATTTGTTGATTATAATATCAAATAATTCTCCTCTTTCATTCCTAATTAAATCAGACATATTCTTTATTTTTTCCTTTTTTTAACTAAATACATTCAATCATTTCCTCAGTCTACTTCTTTAAAATCTTTTTGTCCTCCAGCAAGATTAACTCCCTCTAATAATTATCAACCATAGTAACAATAAATTTACATCCTTCATACAACGTTAAATCAAAGATAATTTCTAAGCCTTTTTAACCCGTCAAGTAACATTTTGTATCACACTTGAATCTAACTCTAGCTTTCTTTCTATGCCAATTTGGTTCCCATAATAAGGCTTTTCGATTCTCAAATCTCAAAATTTGATTACAAGGCTTCCTAACAAATTCAAATTCAATTTTTTTTCCTTTTCCTCTTTATTATAATCTCCAAAAAGTTGTGTCAGGGTGTCAATCTTTGTTATTTTTGGTAATTGAATTGAGTCAGTTACAGCTATTTTTTGATTATCAAAATTGTCCATCAGTTGTAGGTAACGCATGTCATTAAATGATTCAATGGTTTCCACATTTTCTCTTAATGCAAATTCATCATTAGGTTGTAGAAATAATATCTCTGTCGCTTTAAATTGTAAATAAATCTGTTCAGACAATTGTAGATAACACATAGCATTAGTTGATTCCGTAGTTTCCACATTTCCTCTTGATGCAGATTCACAATTAGGTTGTGAAAATAATGTCTCTGTCTCTTTAAATTGTAAGTAGATCTGTTCAGAATTATTCTGTTCATCTTCTGTTGTTCCTTGTTCCATAGCTTGATTCATTATTAAAGGATCAAAATGAGATTTCCAATAAGTTCTAAACCAGCGGTTCTCAACCTATGGGTCGCGACCCCATTTGGGGTTGAACGACCATTTCACGGGGGTCACCAAACGCCGCCGTCCGCCATTTTTTTCCATTTTTTCCATTTTTTTTCGGCCGGCGCATGCGCAGTTTGGCGCATGCGATGACCCGATCCACACATGTGCAGCACAATGGGCCGAACTGTGCATGCGCAGCGCAACCGGGCCGCTCTCCTCCCACCGCTGCCTCAGAGACTCCGGCAGGCACACCGAGGAGCGGTCCGGAGCAGGCGGGTGCAAAGCTGCCTCCTTCCCGCTCCGCTCCGCCACGTCCCAGGCCTGGCCTCCTCCTCGCCCTCTGGCAGCAGGCCAAGCGGTCGGGGCAGCCGGACCTCGAAGCAGGCCCGCACTTCACTGAGACCGGCCTGGCTATGGCGAGAGGCGCCCGGCGGCCCAAGAGAAGCAAAAGGCGCCCGGCGGCCACCTCCAGCCCCCAAGTCCGCGCTCCGGACTGGCGTCCAGGTTGCAGCGCTCCGCGTGCCTGGCTCGTCCGGCCCGTCGTGCCTCTCCTTGCCCTCCTCCCCGGCCGGCCCTCGCCAGTGCCGCCCCCTTTTCTCCACGGTGGCCAATGGGGGCAGCGGGGCTCCGGCTCCCCTTCCTCCTCCCAGGTGCCGCGGGGGGGTGGCCGGGCGCACGGGGGCTGCCTGCCTGCCTGGCTCGGGCTCGGCCCTGCTCGCTCGCTCCCTCCCTCCCTCCCTCAGCGGCGGCAGCCGAAGCAGGCGGTAAGGCGCCCAGCCAGCGGACTGGCAAGATGAACTACCTGGTGAGTCCCTGCTGGGCATGGGGGGAGGCCGAGCCAGGGAGGGAGCTGGGGAGCCTGGCCAGATGCCCCCTGCCCGGCTGGCCGGCCTGGCCCGGCCCGAGTGGGACTGGCGCCGAGAGCAAGCTGGCCTGGGCGGGCTCCCCAGTCCTGCCACCCGCCTACCTACCTGCAGCCGCTGCCGGCCCTGCGGAAGGCGTGGGAGTCCCGGACGAGCCGGGCAGGCGGAGCGCTGCGACCTGGATGGTGAAGGCGGCCGCCAGGCGCCTTTCGCTTCTCTCAGGCTGCCGGGTGCCTCTCGCCACAGCCGGGCCGGTCTCGGTGAAGTGCGGGCCCGCCTCGAGGTCCTGCTGCCCCGACCGCTTGGCCGGCTGCCGGCAAGGAGGAGGCCGGGCCTGGGACGTGGCGGAGCGGAGCGGGAAGGAGGCAGCTTTGCGCCCACCTGCTCCGGACCACTCCTTGGTGTGCCTGCCGGAGTCTCTGAGGCAGCGGTGGGAGGCGAGGCCAGCCCGGTCTGGAGCCGGCCGGCCCGGTTGCGCTGCGCATGCGCAGTTCGTCCCGTTGTGCTGCGCATGCGTGGATTGGGTCGCTGTTTGGCCTGTCGCGCGCGCCGCACATGCACAGTTCACCCCGTTGTGCTGCGCATGCGCGGTTCGGCTCATCGCGCCGCACATGTGCGGTTCGGCCCATCACGCCGCACATGCGTGGTGAGGGTCAGGGTCGTGCCATGTATGGGTGGCACAGGTGGGGTCTCGGCCTGAAAAAGATTGAGAACCGCTGTTCTAAACTCCTCTCTGATTTCTAGTATTTTTTCCAGTATTGAATCATAGTCAAGACGGGGATAACTTTCAGCCATTTTGGTGGTAGCTTTGCCTATTCCTTTATTAGAGACTACTTAAGGAAAATCCACGAATCTCCGCTTCCAAAGGTCTAATAGCCAGCTTCACCACCCAGCTGTCCAGTTATTTTTCCAAATAACAGGGAGAAATACAATTGAAAATTTGCTTTTCCACCACCAGATGTCCTCAGTGGATTATAGAGTCTTTCTTCTTTCTTTCCTTTTTTTTCCCCCCAAGTTAATCAAGTTAGAGAAAGTTAAAAAAAAAAAAGAACGGAAAAGGAAAGTTTTCTCTCTCTCTTTCAAAAACTATCTTCTACATTATCAGATTAAAAAAGGAAAGTAGCAATGTCTCTTTTTCCTTTTTTTTTCTCCTGAAATTCACCCCACAGCAGTCAAATAGTAAAATAGTACACAAAAATTAATCCAATTTCTTTTTGGCTCTTCTTTCCACATATAGGCAGCCGCCGCTTTCTTAATAAAAGGAAAATAAAAACTCTTACAGGAAAAATCAGGATAGCGAGGGAGGGAAAAAGTCTCATCCGGATTCACCATGGTGGTTTCTCATGCTTAGATATTCTTGTGACTTGCGGTTGGTGCGGCTTGGCCGGTCTTCTGCTCCGTCAGCCCTCGGAGTCAGCTCGGACAGCTAGAGGAGCCACCGCTCCTCTGCAGCCGAGCGTAGCCTCGTCGAGGGTGGTCACGCCCTCCAGGCGCAACTTTCGATCCCCTTCAGGGTCTACCGACGGAGGGAAACTAGCCAGACGAGAAGTCGCCCCGTGAGGCTAGAGGCGCCGCGATCCGGAACCGGAAGTCATGTTCCATGGTCTTATCAAGTTTGAAAAACCTTAGCTAGACCTCTACAGATGCCTTCAGAATTCCTAGCACAAGCTGAGAGAGACATCCAGAAAGCAAACAAATGAATCATAAAACAAATTAATCTTGAGTTATTATCTGACCCACAAATTATATGTGGTTCATATTATCATATTTTAGACATATTACGTAAAGATCTACCAAATTTTGAGAAGTCTATAAGGCTAAGAAAGAGACAGAAGTGCATAGATGCAATTACAAAAGTAAAGGTACACTGTTGGAAAACAGAATCAGGCTGGCAACAGATCCTCATATGGAAAGTCTACCTGTATGATCACTAAAAACCAGCACCAATATGATGGCACAGAATCAATATAATGAAATTGTATCCATACTAATAGATTTTTAATATCTCAACCACATAAATGCTTTGCTTCCAAATTATTCACTATATTGAAAGAATTCGATATGTTCACTTTGTTACTTGATAGGACCAGATTGCTAGAACCTTCAAGTTACAGAAATGGTGCAAAAAACAAAAATGTTAAGATTTAAACTTACGTTTATCTGTACCATATGTCTTGGAAGTTCTGCTGACAAAGTGTCATATTTAATATGCTTTTTGAGCAAGTTTAACTTGGAGAGCAGGTTATAATCCAAGCAACAAGGATTTTCAAAAAAAAGTGTTAACTCTGGCAATTTTTGTGCTTTTTAAATCCTGTTCTATATCTGCTGAGGTTCAATTCTTAAAAAAAAAAAGAAAGAAAAACAATAAGTCTTTTTGGTCCTGATTTGCAGTCTTTATGGCCTCAGATTTTTATCAGCTTTCCAATGCCAATTAAGTTATTCATGTTAAGCTGAATATATTTAACTCAACTAAGCAATCTTCCCCAATCAGATATGTTGCAATACAAATTTGTTGATATACAGTCCAAATAAGCCTGATGGTTGGATTATGGCTGTTATGGTACATATCTAGAAGTGGCAGGCAGGTAGCAAGATGAAAGGAACGAAATAAGGACAGATCAGTGCTGCTCCTTTTTACAGTTTCCTTGCAGTCTAGGACACTCACAAGTTCATGGATATCTTCAGCTATTGGAAAACCATACAGCTTTCTTTTGAAGTTAGGGCTGCCCTGTTCTTGTACAAGGCAGCTTGAGCAGGCACACAGAAATCTACAATATCCATTCTAAACACCCATTTAAGCAGAGGAAAGGTTATTTTTCCTTCTGTCTTGCTCTGTGAACAATTTCCATATGCCAAGCATCAAAATCTGCTTACGTTAGCAACAGAAAACAGCTTTTCCAGGCAAAATAATCCTATATCAGTATTATGCAGAAGGAGAAGAAGAAATATACTGCTACACTAGCATAATAGCAACCATATGGCAGTTGCACCAGCCCTGGAGATGAGAAAAAAAAAATTCAGATCAGAGATTTATTTATTTGTTTATCAAATTTATTTCAAATTTATTTGCTATCCATCTTGCAGTTAAGGCAACTCTGAGTGGAACATTGTTTTGTTGTGTGTTGTGAGATATAAATGGATATCCTCAAACTAAAAACACAAAACAAATTTATTTCCATAGTTTCATAGTTAAGCACTGTTTACTGATTTATCAAGGAACTATGATGTATTTTTTTCTTTGATCCTACAACCCACTACATATTTGGTGCGCTCTCTCTCTCTCTCTCTCTCTCTCTCTCTCTCTCTCTCTCTCTCTCTCTCTCTCTCTCTCTCTCTCTCTCTCTCTCTCTCTCTCTCTCTCTCTCTCTCTCTGTGTGTGTGTGTGTGTGTGTGTGCATACATATAAAGAGATAGATAAAGGAGAGACAGACAGAGCAACAAATGGAGACAGACAGACAGATACTATCTGTAAACACACACACACACACACACACAAGGAAAACAGTAAATTGATATATTAAATAAGTCACATTATTGAGGAGATGGGTGGCATATAAATTTAATAAATTCAATAAATAAATAAATTTCTGATTTCAGCAATGGTGTCTATGCCAATTACAGGGACTTAGAATCAATGATACTTCCAATTGGTGGGCCGCAGTATTTCTTCTTTCTTATGGTGCTTTCTAATCTTAGAGCAAAAGTGTCTCAGAAAAAAAACAACACCCTATAATTAGAGCTTCGTCTGCAAAAAAAACCAACTAAAATAACATTTACAAGAATCTGTCAGTATAAGATCTGTGTTCTTTTCAAACAGTCAGAAGCTTCTGGCTACGTATTTCCCCCAAACAAGTAATCAGATAAAAGTCAAACTAGGAATGGAATGGAATGGAACAGAATAGCTTTATTAGCCAATGTGATCTATGGTGCATAAGCTTTCAGTGTACTTATAAACAACAAGGTAATATAATCAGTGTATGTACAAACATGCAAACAATATGTACATACAAACAACAAAGTAATATAATCATAAGATACCAATAGGATAAGGTAGTAGAAAAGATGAAAGGATAATAGTAATACAGTCATATTATATGAGTATTAGACATGACATAGTTCTTAATAGTGCTCCAATGTAAAATCTTCAGGAGATGAAAGATATGGTAGATAGATAGATAGATAAATAGATAGATAGATAGATAGATAGATAGATAGATAGATAGATAGATAGACCTCATAACTTCTCAATCCAAAGTATTATTCCTTCTAGTAATTACTTCTCTCAGATTACCTATCATGTCTAGCTGTTCTTTATTTGAAGATGTAATGTTAAGACAGTTGGGTATTCCCACCTATTTTAATTTTGAATTACTTCAATTGTTTTACAATAGGTCATGTTGAAATTAAAAAAGATATATCTATGCTCAGATAAGTTATGTTCCCTTTTACAAACCATTTTAACTTTCCTGTTATTTAATACATTTTGACATTGAAACTGAACACTAATTTCTCTCTGAATCCAGAAATATAACTTATTTGGTTCATACTGAAAAAAAGTAAAATAATTATAGTTATTTAAATTTATTTCAGTTTCATTGAAGGGCTATCCAAAGGATCAATTTAACCTCCCAATAATTTTTGCTCAAAAAGAGACTGAAAAATAACAATGGTTGCATTCAGACATTGTATTGATCCATAATTCATTTATTGAACAACTCATAGTGCACTAAAACAATGTTTTAGAAGTACCACGGCTGGATTGGTCTATTGTAGCCAATCCCAAAACAATTACCATATATTTTAACAGGTCTAAAACACTTAGGTTCCCACCATTGGCCATGTCCCCTTTGCCTCCAGCCACCCACCTCAGACAATATACAGCCAGCTTTCCTCCTCTGCTGGCCCTCTATGACCAGTGGGCTCCTGGACCACTGCCCCTCTTCCTTCATCCCTGCCTATTCACCCAGACATTATTTGACCTGGGCCTTTGGCTGCATAGGACAAACAGCCCCCAGGCTATCGGGTGATAGATGACAGTGACGGCACTGGAGGAGTGACTGATGGGGCTATGATGGCACGTGGCTGCTGGCATTAGGCTGCTGGAGTTGAGGGTTAAGGTGAGTGCACCATCACCTTACCTTCCCCCAACACCTGCAGTCTCCCATTGTCACCTTCCCCCCAACACCTGCAGCCTCGCACTGTCATCTTTCCCCAATGCCTGCAGCCTCACACCATCACCTTCCCCCACAATGCCTGCAGCTGTGTGCCACCGTACCTCTTGCTCTTTCCTCCAGCCTTCCACTGATCGTATTGCATGCTGCCCCCTGATAGTTCCCTTGGTCACCCCCAGCACCATCACTGCCACCCACCACCTGATTGGCTGGGGGCTATTTGTCCCATACAACCAAACAGTGTCTGGTGAATGGGCAGGGATGAGGGGCCAGGGGCAGAGACCCAGGGACTCATTGGCTGTGGAGAATGGCTGGGGGAGAGCCAATGGAGGAGGAAAGCTGGCTGTGAATGTGCTGATGTGGGTGGCTGGAGACAAAGTGGGCATGGGAGCCTAAACGTCCCATTCCATATTTTAACATATAATATGGACCCAACCATATTATACAGAGACAAACCAAGCAACTGCAACCAAAACAAGTTACTTATATCCAGGAAATCTAGTATATGTTAATAAAATAATAGTGGTAAAGTAGACCACAACCTGCTTATTGGTAAGATATAAAAATGCAGGATAGATAGTACTGCTACCAGATACTTGAATGATATTAGGTAGAAGGAAACATGCAAGTGGGCTTTCTCAAAGCTCTGTTCTGAGCCCAATGCTCATCAACATTTTTATAAATGATGCAGATGATTGAAGAGGCTCTCATCAAACTTGCAAATGACACAAAACTGGGGAGAATTGTTAATACTTTGAAAGATACACTCAAGTTTCAGAACAATCTTGACAGACTTGAGCATTGTATTCTATCCAACCAGAGGAAGTTCAGTGGCAAGAAAAATAAGATTCTGCACTTATGTGGAATAAATTAGCTCCCCAAAATGGCTGCTGAACAGTAGGGAGATTTTTCTCTCTGCCAATAATCTGCTCATTTTGCTGCCAAAGCTGGTTCTTCGGCAGCACTGCTCCCTGGATTTGAATGGGAATATTTAGGAATGAGCCAAGATAGTTTTTGGATAATTGTCATCCATTCAGGATGAGGAATCTTGAAGATTACAGTTCCTAGTGGGAGTGGCAGAAAACCAGATCATCCATCTTTTTCTCTTGGCAGATCATTCTCTTAAGCATGCATGGATTTTAATTACAATTTCTAAAGTTTCTGGGAGTTTTTTATCTCTAAAAGTTGACCAGCTGGTTGAATATTTTTATTTATTTATTTTACCCCTTGGAGGATTTTATCTGTTTTTTCTTGTTCTTGTCCTTTAATCTTTTTTTGGCTGTTTTAAATAACTTTTGTCTTCTGTAAGGAAATCACAGCTTGTTTTTGAGTTTTAGAAGTGTTTGGACTTCATTTACATCTATATTGGACTTTCACTACAGGGATTTTGCATTTTATTAATTTACCAAAGTTTGGATTATTTTTTTTAATCTTTCTTATCCTGGATTGAAACATCCAAAAATATTCTCCCTGCCTTTCTAATTGTCTTTTCACTCTGAGGAATACCTCTGAGGAATATCTTCTCTTTTATCTCTCCATTGCTAAAGTAACAATGTATTAGACTACAGACAAGAAATGTGACTGGCAGCAAAAAAAATTGTTATTATGCAAATCAAAATTGAATTTTTTTTAATAATTGACAAAATAATAATGATTGCAAAATATATCCAATCTTGTGGCTCTATGATTCTATGGTTAACCTTTTGTGCATATAGCAGTAACAGAAATGGAATGGATTGTAGGATTTCAGATGATCCTCTTTTATTCTGCAAATAATCAGCATGCATGATTATAATCAGTATAATAAAAACCTTTATGGTAATTTCATTTAAAGCATGGAGGTGTCATTTCCACCCAGGCTTGTTTGTGAAAAGTGGTTCTGGAAGAAAAGCATATGGGATGTTAATGCTCCTAAATGCATTCTAGTCATAAATCATATTAAAGCTGCCACCTATCATGAATATTCAATCAATAAAAATTGACCCAGAATTTTCCACTTGCAAGTCAGTCATGATGGTAATTTATTTACTAAGAAGACTGATTAGCAATAGTTTTACACAAATTGGAAAACCTTAATAACCAAAAAGAATAAGAAAGTTTCATCATCTCTTTTTTAAAGAGAAGAACAGAGTTGGAAGGGATTTGGGAGGTCTTCTAGTCCAAGCAGGAGACCCTATATCAGACATATCAAACTTGCGACATCACTTGACATCGCGCAACATATCGGAGGTTTTTCGCCATTACCGGCAATGGGGTGGGGTGGTTTCCCGATGACGCGTCTGTCCCACGGGCTGGCAGTTTGACACCCCTGCCCTATATCCACTGGTTAATTGTTCTCACTGATGGGAAATTTTTCCTTAGTTCTAGATTGATTTTCTCCCTGATTAGTTTCCATCCATTATTTGTCTTGCCTTCTGGTGCTTTGGAAAATAGGTTGACCCCTTCTTCTTTTAGTGACAGAACTTTTGTAAACTTTATATAGAGATAACTCAGTGCAGATTAAATAATCTGAGAACATTCTATATGCATTGATCTTACATTTAGAATTTTATTTATGAAAAGCAAAATAAAATCCAATAATAGTATCAGGATCCAATAGCTAAGTGACACTTATTTCCATTTGTAAAAGTGGGATGTAAAATCATTATCCAACTTAAAATAAGCCAAAACTCCAGAGTTACTAATGCTATACCATGTCACTATGCAAAACTGGCAAAATTTTATGATTTGGCCATTATGTTATACTATAATATGATCTATTTGTCTGGATATAACATGTGATGGGAACACAGTAATCTGGTTTTGTAAACTTTGTAATCTTAGATATACAATATAACAATTTGGATAACCTGAGTCATTCCTCAATTTTCTCCAAGCTCTCATTTCAGATCCACTTTAAAAATAAAAGTAGAGCAAGTTTTTCCCCCCATGCTACTAGATTTGGATTTACTACTTATAAAAGTCATGAAGAACACACGAGGGCAATTCGTAAATAAACCTCCATTTGGTTATCATGACAGACACTTGCAGATACAGAACTTTTATTATACACATTAGAAAACTACAACATTACATTACTTTTTGACATAATTGCCATTCAAATTGAGGCACTTGTCATAATGTCTTACAAGGTTTGAAATTCCTTAGTAGTAGTCGCTCGGCGCCAAATCTGGGCAATGGGGGGGGGTGATCAAAAACATCCCAAAGGAACTGCTTCAAAGGTTTTTGGGTGTGTCTAGCGGTGTGCGGGCGAACATTATCATGAACCAAGTGGTACCATAGAAAATCCTGCCAAATGTGAAAATACCAAAGGAGTACTGCTAGTGAAGTTCATGAAACCATTCATAATAAGCGTCAGGGCGTGCTGACTTCCGATGTGTTGGTTCACGATAATGCTTGCCCGCACACCACTAGATGCACCTAAGAACTTTTGAAGCAGTTCCGTTGGATGTTTTTGATCATCCCACCCTCCATAGCCCAGATTTGGTGCCGAGCGACTACTAATAAGGAATTTGAAATCTTGTAAGATGGTATGACAAGTGCCTCAATTTGAATGGCAATTATGTCAAAAAGTAATCTAATGTTGTAGTTTTCTAAGGTATATAATAAAAATTCTATACCTGCAAGTGTCTTTTCATTGATAACCAAATGGAGATTTATTTCAGAATTGTCCTGGTAAAATATTACAAGTTATTTCAAAAACCTCCTTTTTAAAATAGATAAAGAGCTTGTCATTATTATAGATTGTTACATAGTCAGATGTTTAGACTGGATTTGGCTTTTTGTTCCCCTTATCAAATCCTTTTCAGGGACCTGGGATAAACAGATGTTGTTCTTAATGTTGTTATAGGCAATGTTGCAGAATCTAAGCTGTTCCAAAGTAAAGGTGCCTTTTGTAGTTGACAGATGGTGGTTTTGTTAATGCTGATGGTGTTCAAGTGGTGCTCCAGCTGATTTAGGATTGTGTCCAAAGCACCTATTACTATGGTACCACTTTTGCTTTCTTTTGCCACAGTAATTCTACTTCTAGTTGCAGGTCTTTATGTTTTGTTATTTTTCGCCAGCTGTCTCCAGGCACTGTCACATCCACTATCCAAACTATTTTTTTCTTTCTTATAAGCAATTGTTAAGTCTAGGGCAGACATGTCAAACTCATGACGTCATGTGACATCGCGTGACGTATCATGACTTTTTCCCCATTGCCGGCAATGGGGTGGGAGCAGTTTCGGCGTGATGCATCCAACCCACGGGCCGGCAATTTGACATGCCTGGTTTAGGGTATTATGTGGCAGGTGCTTGTCTCTTTGAATTCAAAAGTCCCAGAGCACTTTAGCCTCCTCATTTTCTATGACTTTCTCTATTTTATGGTTCCACCATTTCTTGCTTGCAGACAAATGGTATTTCTGGTAGATTTTCCAAAGCACCATTGTTGCTACTTTGTCATACCATGGTTTGTATCTGTAGTCTGTGCAACCTTGTTGCTGCAGCTAACCAGATGGTCCTCTGTATCTTCAGATTTTTTGCAGAGGCAGCATTTGCTGTCTGTGGCTGTCTTCTTGATTCTGGCTTTGTATGCATTTGTTCTTAAGGTTTGGTCTTGTGCAATCACAATTAGCCCCGTCTCTCTCTTCAACTTTTTCTGCTCTTAGCCATTGCCAGGTCTTGTTATTATCTGCTTTGCCTGTATTTTTTTAAAATATAATTTATCATATGGAAATTTCATGATGCTGAAGTTAAATTCCAATAATAGTGTTTTATGAAAATCTCATAACAAAAGATTTTTTAAAGAAAAACTTGAAAACTCAGACAAAGGTTATCCAGGTTTAAAAAAACATGTGTTTTAATTTCTCTCTGCAAAGGTAACAATTGGTGCCAAGTAGCCAAAGTAGATTTCAAGGCACAAGGAAAATATCTCCCTTATACTATCTAGCACACTTCTGACAAAAACAGATTTTGCTGCAGAATGTAGCCTGTATAGCTTGCCTTTTTAAAAGAGGTGCTTTGTTTGGCAGTTATTTCATTTTTGCAGGATATGTTGTTCTTGGTTGTAGTTTTTTAAACATATAAATAAACTGAACCAGGAATCCAAATATGTTGTTTGAAATGCTAAGAAACTGGTTGATAGAGAAAAGGAATAACATTTGTTATTAAATTAAATAAATTAAATTATCTATTTTTGTAAACACTTAAAGCATTCCATATTTACTTTTATTGCCTGAAGCTTGTTAAATATGCTTCCATTCTTTCCTAGGTGTTATCCATTTAAAATTTTACTTGAGCAGCATTGCAGCTTTCACAAGGTACATGTTTGAAGCAGACAATGCCCAATTTATTTCCCATCATTCACATATTGTATTCAGAAAACTGATTTTTCCTCACTCTGTGTGCGTGTTTAAAAAACACACATTGGAAACATTTTGAAACTGCCCAGCAAATATAATAAGCTTATAAATTTAATCTGATCATATGCCATAACTGCTTGTAAATCTAACAAACAAGATGGTTGCAGAACAGCTTTGAAAGTTAATGATAACCAGATGTGTCCTCCCTTTTCTTGTCCTTCAAGTCCCCAAAGGAACAGGTAAAAAACTGATGAAATAAACCAATTCCCTAGTGACAGATGAATCTTTAAGATCAAAAACATATTTTCCTGAAATCAGTGAATAAGTATTTTTTCATAACAAACTTCAGCCCTTCAGGAGCCTCTAATATTTACAAAAAGCCAATTTGTCCAAATTGAAGAAGATGCACAATCTAGGAGGTTATGATTTTGTGATGGTTACATATGTTTGATCTTTAATTATCAAATACAATAAAATTATCAAATTTATAATTATCAAAATTATCAAATACAAATAAAATAGTGTGTAAAAAAATAATAGTTCCGAGTTTGTTTGCCACTGGCTCTGCTTATACCTTATGCAGTTTTTTAAATGCATTTCGTATCACTCTACAAATTACCAATTTACTGTGGTTTTGTAGCCATTTTTCCGTACAGTACTAATTCTAGCAAAACTCAGTCTTAAATAAATCTGTTTTTATCAACAGTTAAAAGAAAGAATTTTTCCATATAGCTCAAGTAACTACACCAACCAGCTAATTACAATCTTCTTTATCAATAATATAAATATTTACATTATTAAAGTTACTTCCAAAATTATCAATTTGTTGAAGTAATATATTAAGGGAACTCTTAAATATTCCCCAAACATAGTCTTGGAAATGAAGATGAGGATGAGAACTTTAATCAGATGGAAGCCCAGACTAGCGTATCAAGGTAATTATAATTTAGAAGCTGACCAGCAGAAGTGATGTGTGGAGAATGTGTCAGCAAAGTATTGGGGGGTAGTATCCCTTTAAGAGGCTGTCTGAGGGAAATGACTTGAACCGTTTGTACATAACTGACTGCCTTGTATTCTGTATGCTCCCTGAATGTTGTTGTTTCATGTTGTATATTAAACCACAGTTCTTTCGATAAACTACTGTCAGATGTTTGTGATCCTCTGTTGTACAAAAAGAAAACAAATAAAAGGCTGTGATAATTTATATTTATAAACAACACAGAGGAGACAAGGAGAAGCTGAAGAGTTTGTCCAGGTGCACTCTAGAACAGGGCTTTTCAACCTTTTCACCCATTGTACCACTTTTAGGGTATGGCAATATCCGAGTACCACCAGTCGCCTAGCAAGGTGTCAAAAACTTGATGACCAAAAAAAAGGAAAAAAGTGATGAAGTTCAGGTAGTTCTCGACTTACAACAGTTTGCTTAGTGACTGTTCGAAGTTACAATGGCACTGAAAAAAGTGCCCCGCAAGCCACAGCCGAGCAAGACACCTGCCTGCCCACCTGGCGGCGCACTTCCTCCTGTTCAAGGTTTTCATTGTTGTGAGCATTTCTGTTGAGGATTGGCGGGGGAGTGTTTGGTTTTTATTCCCCCGTCTGCTGGGTGGTTGCAGCAGGTTTTGGTCAATTCATATGACCCTGGGACACTGTGACCATCATAAATATGAATCAGTTGCCAAGCATCTGAATGTAAATCATAAGATCCTGGAGATGCTGCAACATTCCAGGTGATTGGCGCTTCTTCTGGGCTCAGCAGAAGGGCCAGACTGAGCACCGAGCTCCAGCTGGAGCCTGGTGCTGAACCTGGCGCTTCCGCTGAACCCTGACAGCCCTGCAGCTCCAGCCATCTCTTACTCAGGCTTGTGCAGTGCTGCCATCACTTCAGCTCATTCCCCTCCCCTGCTATCACTTTTCTAGGATGGTCGCGTACCACCTACCAAGTGCCAATGTACCACAGATGGTACCCATACCACTGGTTGAAAAGCCTTGCTCTAGAAGGCAGTCAAGTTCTATGAACTAAGGGGAAAAAATCAAGCTTGCAGCCTTGGTGAAGCTTGTTAATGGACACTGAGTTTGACCAAACTCCACTTTCTTAACTATCTTATTTAAACATTTTAGAGATCTTTGGAATTGCAGTGAAAATTGACTATCTGGTGATTATTCCTACAACATGGGCCATGATTGAAAGGAAAGAGAAAAAGAAAAAAAAGTATAAGAATTTAAAAACAATCTACAGTAAAAAGCTAGGTAAGAATTTGGTAATTGAATGGAGTGAATAGTGAAGATGGTAGAAATTGCTGAAATTGACTCATTTAAGGAGGGAACAACAAATACTTTTATAAAAGACTGGAAATGATGACAGGATTAGAAACACCAAGAATTAAGATAGTGGAGATTGGCTGTTCTATAAATTGACATAGCAATTTGCATTCTATTTTCTGAATGCAAGTTTTCAAAGGTAATTGATTTCATTTGAATCAATTCATTCTTGGAAAGTTTTGGTAAAATAAATGTGTAATTTAAGCAATTATTCTTTTACCTTCAAAATGATAACAGCATATTCAGCTTGGACTTTGTAAAATAATAGCTTTATATTTCCCAAAAAATATAAAGCCAAAGGGAAAATTAATTGCAAGAGGCATATTCTTACATGGATAGATGAATTCAGGGCAGTCTCAATACATATTTTTTTTAAAAAATAATGAAATGTAGGTATTGGAAAAGGAGCAGCAATGCATAAGAATGGGGAAAAGAATTTTATAGTTGATGTTTTAGAAAAATCACCACTTGCATTCTTTATCTTATATCATCTCTTATCTAACGTCAATGACATTATACTACTACATTACTTTCAGAAGCCCTACGTTTAATGTTCACCCACCAAAAAGAATGCTTCTTTCCATACCAATTTGTTCATATTTTAAGATTTTCCACAGAGATATTTCTTCATGTTATATCACATGTAAAATAGAGAATCTAATTTTAGAATGAAAACTTACTTAATTTGGAATGGCAATTCTAAAGAGGTTTATTTATTATAAAATTAAAAAATCATACCAGTACCAGTTAACACTTCTCTTTGGAAAGAATATAAAATGTGTTTTGCTTTGTTTCATTTCTAAGGGATAGTTTATTGGAAACAGAAAGAGGTTTGGCTTTAATGCACAATAGTTTATACATACATAGTGAAAGACATAAAGTATTTAAAATAGTAACAAAACTGATGCAGGCAATAAACTATTCTATTTTCAAAGGTAGAAAAGCAGGAAGCCTAATATCAGGTAAATGAAGGAAGATGATTTCCTAAAATTTCTGATATTTATCTTACCAAATCTATAATATACTGTAACTAGTGATAAAGATTATTTAAAGAATACAGAAAGAACATTCTTTTCTTGGGTGTTCACTTATAGATCTGCAAAAAGAAGTGACAGATGGAATTTCCAGGGAAGAAATGGCAAACTGAGAATGGAACCAACAACTGTGATAGAATAAAGAATCTGACAAGCTGACATGACTATTCTACAAAAAAGAGGATAGGGACCACTCACAAGTGCTCCAGGCAGCTGCTACTCATGAGAAGAGAAGAAAATAATATTTTCCAATGGGTTTAGAGTGCTGAGAGATGTGGGGGGGGGCATTATAGCCCAAACTGCAGTTCAACAATTTTAAAAAGGACACAAGGTTCACATACAGGCAGTCTTTGACTATAGCCACAGTGGAGCTCAGAATTTCTATTGTACGTTACTGTGGTCTTAATTCAAGGCACCATGTGAACAGATTCAGTTTTGCAACTGTTTTTAAGACCATCATACAGCAAGATGCTGCAATCATTAAATAAATCCAATCTCCTGAATAGGCCAAAACCCAGCAAAACATGCTAGAAACTAGTAAAAAAACATAACAAACCATAGTCATGTGACTGTGATAGGTGCAGTCTGCTTGCCAAGCATCCAAAATGTGATCACATGACTATGTAAGTAGCTTCTTTTAAAGTCCATCATAACTGAACAGTAATTAAATTTCCTTCTTCCAACCTTCTTGACTTCGATGTTGTCAACTTGAAAGAAGTCCAGGTACAGCAATCATCTTCATCCAGATCTTAATGTTATTTCCATAGGGCATCTTGATTCCTTTAATTTTCACTATTTTTTTCTTTTTTTAATGGTGAAGGTGACACATTTGTCCTGTCCAAACTCCATCACAATACTTTGGCTGTATATAGTGTTCAGCAGCAACTCTATTTCAAATAGTTTTTTCCCCATACAGCTTCAGATCATCCATGCAATGGAGGTAGGAGAGCCTGGTAGATGTTTTTAATATTTGAAAGCCATGACCTGGCCTGTTCAGTATGGTTGACATGGGAATCAGTGCAATGACAGATAGTAGTGGTAATCTCCTAGAAAGATTTCTTTCTCTAAGTCTATAACTATTGACCAGCATCCTAATCTTCCATTGTGTCATTGATCTTTCCATAAAGTTCCTAATGTTTCTACTGATTACTGTTATTTTTAGGCATTCGATTGTGAACATTGGACCCAGATATTGATTATTTAAAAGTCTGCCATTAAAGACAGACTGTTTTTGGAAGGTGAAATGGAAAAGGAACAAGTTTTACTGGATAGAATTGAATTTTGATTTGAAAGTTGATCTAAAAATGATGCACTGTGAATATGAAAGGGAAGGACTACTCTGGATATACAAATGAAACTGTTTGATGTCCCACAAGCATTTTTTTTATATTGGATAACTTTCTTATGCTGGATTTACAAAAGAGAGCTCTTAAAGATGTGAAGAATTTATTGAAATGGAACAAAGAAAAAAATGAGAAGAAATCAAGGTTGTTATTTGAAGTGATTAAAGATCAAGACTGGTAAAGATAAAGGGAAGGAAAATAAAGCTGGTTTATATTCCAGAACCATTGCAGATTGTAAGGGAGTGTTGTCCTGAGGCTACATATTGTCCAGTATGGACTAATTAAATATTTCCTGCTGAATAGGTAAAAGACTATATAATCAGGGAAGTGAATACGGAGAACTAACAGGAATTCATTTGCAGGTTTATATGTTTCCTTTAAAATGAGCACTTGTATTTATGCAACATAACAACTTAAGAAGAGAGGGAGAACAGAACAAAAAAAGGGCTTTCTACTGCATTTCTCTAAAAATAAAAAATGGAAACTGAATGGTCCAGAATATGGAATTATGACTTGTAATTTTATGATATATCTTTCAACATGAAAAGGGCATATATCTTAAGCAACTGCAAGTTCATACCAGTCCTTGAAGAAAAAGTCAATGGACTGCAGCAGCTGATAGCTATACTTCAGCTGGTGAGAAAAGTCAAGGATTTATTTATTAAAAGTAAGGAGGTTTTACAAGAAAAAGTAATAATAGAAGCAACATTCTATAACAAGGGTCTTCAAACTTGACCCTTTTATGACTTGTGAACTTCAACTCCCAGAATTCCTCAGCCAGCATGCCTGGCTGAGGAATTCTGGGAGTTGAAGTCCACAAGTCATAAAAGGCCCAAATCTGAAGACCCCTGTTCTATAAGGAAGATAGTCAAAGAGAGAGCAAGCGCATTGGATAAGAGAAACAACCAAAAGCAGATGTAGAAGACATTATGTACCATTGGAATTCAGAAACAGTTTTTGAAACTTTTGCAACTTTTAGTTTCCAGGAGTCAGTAATGATGTGAATGCAACAAAAAAATAACTACAAAATATATTAAATATAAAGAAAGATTTTATTCTAAATAAATAAAGGTAGCTATCCATATTAAATGGATTATTCCTTTTAAAAGCCTTTGAGAGCTTTCCGGTGGTTTCATTTCCTAGTTTGGCTTCTTAAGCGGTCAAACTATTCTATTACTAAACTTTCAGGACATTAATTTTTCTCCATCAACTGTATTAACACAACTGAACTAGTCATGAAGCCAGTCATATATTTATGAATAAATTCCCATAGTCATAGTTAACAGGATTAAGAAGAACTGAGATATTTGGGTGTTTTATTTTATAGAACAAATTATGGGGTGAAGTAGATGTAGATTGAATATGTATTTTGAAGTATTCAACAATTAGATTCACAAAGTGACATATTATATTAAGCCATAACTTGTATAATCATAGTTAATTGAATAAACAACAATTGATGATTCATATAATATATTAAACCAAATTACTTATTTATAAACCACAGTGGCTGGATTTGTTGATAAGCCAAAAGAGTAGAAATCATGTCATAGTTTAAAGCAACATGTAAAGCAAGAATTCCATCATTCTGGCCCAAGTCCTAAAGTATCCTATTCCTCCCTAAATAACAGGAAAGAGGAAAAGCAGCTATGCTATGTAAAACTAAAAAAAAGCAGTTCAATCTGCAGAAAATGTTGATGAATCCAACTGTTAACAAATATTAGACAATGTCAATTTTTCCTTCAATTCCATCCCAATTGGCTTTTTATCTTTTACATCTTTCATATGAGTTATAACCATGGAAGAAAATGATATGTTCTATTTATCCTGTACTGTTCATATTTTATCTCATGTACTGTATTGTCTCCAATTCTTGTATCATGACAGGGTTCAAAGAAATTGAAACAAATTCAGAACAAGTCAATGAGAATGCTCAAGGTATTAGAAAGTGTGCATTATAAAGAGAGTTTAAAGAGGCTGGGCATTTAAAAAAACATAGTTTAGGAAATATAATACCTGAAATATTATCACCTAGAAGGCCAAGATCTGTTTCTCTTTTAGCATAATGGGTTTAAATTACAGGAAGACATATTTTCATTGACTGTTAGGGGAAAAGAACCTTCCTAATATTATGAGCAGTTAAAAACAGTTCTGTAGTGGAGCCAATTACCACAAGAGTTCTGGTGGGTTCCCCTTCAGGCAACCCTCTGGTTGGGTGTTTGGATTCCTGGGGCCAGGAATATCAGTTATGAAGCTGGTAAGTGCATCCCAAAATTTAGAATGGCCCATATAGTATCCTTTTCATATGATTTTTTGCTGAGTCTAAATTCCCATAATTTTAAAATCCGTCCCAGAAGATTAGAGCTTTTCCCTTTCCATCACCTCACTTGATTTTTGTTGTTGTTGCAATGAATATTCAGTGTTTTCAAGCAGATTAAATTTGTATCTTTTACGGGTAATGCAAGCATTCAGATTGAGTAATAAAATTGCTTTGGGAGACAGCCAAATCAGGGATATGAAAAAATGTTATTTCATTTACTGAAGCCCTGGCTACAGAATAGTGATACTTCATTTATGGAGCTAGGGGTGGAGGGGAGCTAGCTATTATGAAGCTTTTAAATATATGAAAGGAAATGATCAGGAAATAGAACAATAGATAATACTTTTATTAAGCAAATTATGTAATGATATGTATACACATTGACAATTAGAAGAAAGCATAATAGTCCCATTTATTACTAATTCTCCAGAACTTTTATCATGATAAGCGGAAGGGATTTTTGGATATTACGTAGTCCAGTTCTTACCTTGTTTGAAACCAGTAGAGCATTAGTGGCAGATGGCTTTAAAAAGTGAACAAAGGAGAATATCCTGTTCTATGTGTCAGGTTAAAAAAAAAAGGATGATCTATAACAGGGATGTCAAACTGCCGGCCTGCGGACTGGACGTGTCACCAGGAAACCGGTAATGGAGAAAAAGCTCCGATATGTCACGCAACATCCTTGACATCGTGAGTTTGACATGTCCGATCTATAACATATTTACAAATGCTACATAGAGTCTGAGATTTTATTTTAAAGATTAGGTGGGGAAAAATTTTTTACTTCTGGAAGAAGTAAAATTATTGACATATTACAGTAATCAAATAATAGATTTAATACAAGACAGACAACTTGTCTTGTAATATCAAGGTTCCATGTCTCTCTGAATTCATTGCATCTTAACATTTCTGAGCATATATACAAATCACAAACACACATACTTGGTCTCATAAGTACTATTAGTAATTAACTACGTGAAAAAGGTAGTTAATTGTTTCCAGTATTGCCATCTACCATGGTGGCCCAACTCAGGAATTTGGCATTTCTTTGAAAAAGTTATTTTAATAAGAAATTTGTGATTGATTTTAGCACAAAATAAATAGATGAAGAAAATAGATCACCTTGTCAGTTACACATAAATTACATGGATGTAGGTGGGGTATGCAAAAGGAAACAAATATAAAATATGTAAATGGTACAATTTATGTGCTTGTACTCAACTCAAGATATAAGTACATAAGGATGGCATTTGCATGATGTCATCACAACATGTGGGTTGTCATTTTTGTGTCATTACCACTTGCTGTAGATTATTTCACATACAAAAACTAAAGTGGCCACCTACAGAGTAGAGGTAGAGCCTATGTATCATTGAGATCTTACTGAATTCCAGTTTCTATAGCAATATATAGAAAAGGTCAAAGTAAAGGGTTATGGTAATGTACATTTACCAATATCTGAAGCAACTTAGGTTTTTCCTGATAATCTTAGCATAATGCTTTATTATTTATATAGAATTTTATGTTCAAATGATTATAAAATGGCAATGTTGAAATGTGAGATGCAGAGGAATAAATTAAAATTTGAAAATATCTTGATTGTTATAGGCAAAAATCGTAACAGCTTGCAGGATTATAAATCCATTTGCTGCCCTGTTTGCTTTATAATAAAAGTATTTGTTTATATTAGGAAATGCTTTATTTGCAGAATATATTTTTCCACAAATTAGGCATTTGATACAGCAGATTGCTGCTTATTAAGTTTTTGTGGCTTCTTCTTTTCCTAGCAGTAAGAACAAATGAATAAAACATTAAAAATTCTTTTCATTTTATGACATCTAAAACCTGCTGGTCCAAAGATAGGAGTCTGGGTATGATTCTTCTTATTCCTTAACTACTCCTAGGAAGTATCTATTTGGAATGTAATTGGCTGTCTTCATTCTATGAGGTAGGTACATAGTTAGCACTATATAAATCATCAAACTTGGCATTTGAATTTGAAGATATCAGCTAACAGAAGATGGAAGGTTGCTTTTTCCTCACAAAATGAACTTCCTGAAATAATAATAGCTTCCTGAATCCAGAAATTCAGCAGCAGCAGCAAAAAGAGTTTGTGCTTCTGTTTTTATGTTTAAATAGATTATATTTATTTTTTTCTTTTTAATTGGATGATGATGATGATGATGACGACGACAATGATGATGATGATAGAATCCTGCAAGCTGGTATATCATGACTAAGCTGGCTAAACTGAACTGCCTTTGTGGATGTTTCTTTCTAACAATGCTAGGGCAAAACTAATTAAAAGTCAAATTTAATCATTTTGTAGATAAACAAAAATGTTACCTTTACATATTTAAAAGGAGCAGGGCTGAAAATGTGACTGTTGCAATTTTATTACTCTTTCCCCCCCCCATTCCATCCATGACTGACAGCAGCTAAAATTTAAACCACAAAGAGTTTACCTTCCTGAGATTTTTCCCCCCTAATATTGTAACTCACACCAAAATATAAGATAAGATAACCTTTATTGTCATTTTTATACTATGGGCACAATGGCACACATCAAAAATGAAATTTAGTTGCCTGCTCTCAAAGTGAAACACATACATGACAAGTTGTCCCCCTTCATGATGCTGTGGAAATACAATTAGAAATGAATCTTGCATGTAGACTAATACTCAGGCCTTTTTTTCTCATAGAACGCCCAGAACAGAGTTCTGGCACCTTTTTTGGATGGAACCTTGTAGGGTAGGCAAGGTGGGTTGTATGACATGTGTGAGTTCCGGCACATTTTTTTTTTAAGCAAAAAAGCACTGCTAATAAGAATGTACCTGTGCAGCACTGTTCGTATGACAAAGACATAACCTTTTCCTAATATGTATAAGAATTGAACTGTGCAGAAAAAACTATCTTAAAAGTCATTTATAAGCAATCATACATAATTCAAAAGAATTGTGATAAGTGGGAATACACATACTTTTCTAATAGGCATAGATCATGGACCAGGATAGACATGCTATGGTTCTCAAAAGAATTGGCCTCGGAAATTCAAGAAATTGATATCGAACCTAGTCTGTGGGCAGATCACAATCCGATAAGTTTTCGCTTGAAAAGACAAAGGAGCAGGCCAAGATGGACTTTCCAAAGAGCGATTCTTAAAGAAAAAGAATTTAAGGAAAGAATGGAGAAAGAGATGCACCTTTTCTTTCAAGCGAATGATAATGAGGACACTTCCTTGCAGAACATCTGGGATATGGCAAAAGCATATATGAAAGGTGTAACTATCTCGTACATGGCCAAGAGAAACAAAGAGAAAAAACAACATAGGATGAGGCTCGAGGAAGAATATAAACAGGCCGAAATACAATTTCAGAGAGATCCTGAAGATAAAGGATTAAAAAACAAAATGGACTTAATTAAACATAAACTATCCATAGAGGATTTGGAAAAGTTAGCACAAAAATTATAAGCAGCTAAGAAAAATAATTTTGAATATGCGAATAAACCAGGTAGATGGCTAGCGTATAAATTAAGAAGGCAGAAAGAGAAGTAAAGAATTATTAATTTGGAAGACGAGAAAGGAGAGATTCAGGGGGAGGAGACTATAAAAAGGGAAATTGCTCAAAGATACTATGAAAAATTATATAAAAGAAATGAGGGAATAAATGCAGAAAGGATAATAGAATACTTAGAGAAGGTAAACATACCAAAGATTCCGGAGGAAATTAAATTTATGTTAAATGAGGAAATAACAATGGCTGAAATAATTAGGGCTATAAATAAACAAAAGCTCAATAAGGCGACTGGCCTAGATGGAATACCAGTGGAATGATATAAAGAACAACAAAATGCACTTAATCAATACCTATTACAAGTCTTTAATGCTGTATTAACCGATGCTAAAATACCTACGTCTTGGTCAGAGGCAAATATAATATTGATCCCAAAAGAAGAAGCAGAAAAAACACGGATACAAAATTATAGACCTATATCATTATTGAACTCTGACTATAAAATTTTTGCCTCAATAATGGCGGAGAGATTCAAAAAGTACCTAATTGATTTTATACATTCGGACCAAAATGGGTTTTTACCAAACAGACAAAGTGGAATATAAGAACAATCCTAGATACTCTTGAATTTTATGAAGCGCATAGTGATTGTCAAGTTCTGTTTCTGGATGCACAGAAAGCTTTTGACAATGTCAATTGGCAATTTATGTTTCAACAGCTAAAATTAATGGAGGTTGGGGAAAAGTTTTTAAATGTGATAACTGCAATATATTCCGAACAAAAGGCTCAGATTATAATAAATGGAGAGGCCACCGATAAATTAAACATACAGAAAGGTACAAGACAAGGATGTCCTCTCTCGCCATTGTTATTTATTTATACATTGGAAATTCTTGCTAGAGTTGTAAGACAAGAAGAGCAGATTAAAGGACTTAAGATTAAGAAAGAAACATACAAACTTCAAGCCTATGCAGATGATTTAGCATTTATATTAGAAGACCCAGAACAATCAGGGCAGAAACTATTTGAAATATTGGAAGAGTATGGGGATTTAGCAGGTTTGAAAATAAACAGAAACAAAACAAAGATTATAACAAAAAATATGACTAATATAGAAATAGGAAATTTGAGGCAAAATTAGGCATACAAGTAGTCTCCAAATTAAAATATCTAGGGATAGTTATTTCAGCACGTTGCTCATCAATTAAAGAAGACAATTATGGCAAACTGATTAAGAATATAAAAGTAGATTTAGACCGTTGGAAAAATTTGCATCTTTCATTACTTGGGAGAATTGCTGCCGTGAAAATGAATATCTTACCTAAAATGATATTCCTGTTTCAGAACATCCCAATCCAATTAGACAAGAAAAATTTTAAAGAGCTAAATAAAATAACCTTAGAATTTGTGTGGTCCGGTAAGAAGGCAAGAATAAAATTAAAGGCTTTACAGGATGCCAAAGAAAGGGGAGTTTAGGTTTCCCAGATTGGGAGCTATATTACCAAGCAGCGGCCCTAACTTGGATTAGAGACTGGATAACCTTAGAAAATAAAAGATGTCTACATTTAGAGGGTTATGATCTCCAGCAGGGCTGGCATGCCCATATATGGATGGGGCAAAGTAGAAATCATCAATATTTTTTAAGACATAAGGTTCAGCAAAAATTAATAAAAAGCTGGAATTTAGTTAAATTTCGATATTACACAAAGATTCTGGCTTGGCTATTGCCATTGGAGGCAGTCACTTATCCCAATTTGTATAGGAAAGATAAGGCTATTATATACAAAGACATTTTGACAGAAGAAGGTTATTTAAAACAAAAACAAGAGCTAAAACAACAAGGAATAGACTGGAGTGGTGATCTTATCTATAGATACAAGCTAAATATATGAAGGATAAGCAAGAATGGGGTATTAATAGACAAGATACGGGGTTAGATAAGATACTGCTAGGCCCAGATAAAAAACAAATAAAGAATATTTATAAACATCTGTTGGAACATAAACTATATGAGGAGCAGGTTAAAGAAACAATGGTGAAGTGGGCAATAGATTTAGGATATAATATAAATATAGATCAATGGCAACAACTATGGGAGCGAAACAATAAAATTACTTTAGCGACATCTTATAAAGAAAATTTGTAGAGGACACTTCCGGTGAGCGAATGGGACAGACACAGGAGGCTGGGGCTCCAGCCTCCCAGTCTGGTTTCACTTCGTCTAACGCAGTGGTTCTCAACCTTTCTCAGGTTGAGACCCCACTTGGCCCGCCCATGCACGCCGCGATCCCGACCTGGGCGTGCGCACATGCGCGTGCGCCGGAAAAAAAATTAAAGTTTTTTTTTTAAATCAAAAAACAAAAAAACAAAATGGTGGCCGCAACGGGCGGATCCGTGCATGCGCAGATCGGCCCGTTGCGCACACCGTGCATGCACGGATCCGCCCGTCGCGGCCGCCATTTTGCTTTTTTGTTGTTGTTTTTTTTAAAAAAAATTTCGGCGCAACGGGCGGATCTGCGCATGCGCGGTGCGCGCGCGCCAAAAATAAATAAATAAAAAATAAATAAAATTTAAAAATAAAAATAAATAAAAATAAAAATAAAAATAAAAAAACAAAATGGCGGCCCGCGGTGTCCGGCGACCCCCGTGAAATGGTCGTGCAACCCCAAATGGGGTCGCGACCCCAAGATTGCGAACCGCTGGTCTAGCGTCTCTTAAAGAGATGGAAAGTTGCCCTGGAGGGGCAACGAAGGAAGAGGGATCTTTCAGGAGCTTGGATTTGGTGGCGACCAATCTAAGTGTGCTGAATGTCCCCTCTAAAGGGGCGATTGAAAGATTGCCGGGGAAGCCTGAAGCAATCTGAGTTGCCTGCTTCCGGGAGAAAAAACATGAAGCAATAGCTGATTTCCAACAACAAGTGACGTCTGGGTGAGCTGAAATCTTTTCCTCCTCCTTGTGCTTTAAAATATTGAGACCCGAAAAAGGAGAAATTGAAAGAGTAAAGAAACCCAGAGACTTTTGAGCAGCGAATTTAACACTAAGGGGAAAGTTTAAATGAATAACAACTAGCGGACTAAAGAGTTGTAAATAAGTAAACGAGGACATCTGCTGGCAGAAAATAAGAACTAAAGGAATTTTAAAAAACACAGTGACCTTGGAAAGGCCATGTTTTGAGATAATAAAAGAAAAACTGTTTATAGTTACACTTGTTGATGCTGGCAAAAGACTAAACAAGACTGGAGGAGGCAATTTTGTCTCACAATAGCGGATTCTTGATTACGCTTGGGACATAAGTCTAAGACTGTGAGCATCAAAAATGAGTACATCTAACATCTCCAGACTTGCAAAGAAAACTTCTTCAGCATCCTCTGTCGGACAAGCCAGCCCGACACCTCAGAGTTCTGTTAGCACATTGTTACAACGTAAAAAAGCAAGTACACCACAAGAAGAACAAACCTCTTTAAAATTAATTCATCAATTATTACAGCAAAATCATATTGAGACACAAAGCAAATTGGACAAAGTAAGCGAAGAAATTTTGGATATAAAGACACAATTTGATGCTCAAAATCAAAAAGTTATAAGAAATGAACAGAAAATCCAGGAAGTGGAACTTAAAATGCAAGACATTGATAAAAAGGTGAAGATGTTACTGCAAAAGAATGAAGAATTGGAACAATCAAATCACGAGCTAGAACGTGCCATGGCAATAGTAGAAATGAGAGAAGCGGAATATTACCTGAGATTTCAAAATATTCCTGAAAATACTGAAGAAAATATAGAAACGGTAATTATTGAGTTATTATTATTATTATTATATTTAAATTTCTATACCGCCCCTCTCCCGAAGGACTCGGGGCGGTTTACAGCCTTAAAATTTAAAAAAACATATAAATGTACGAAATTAAAATATTTAAAAATAAATTAAACAAATTAGGCCATAAAATCTATAAAACCCAATATATACAAATCCTAAAATCCTAAAAATTACAAAAATCCTAAAAATTACACAATCCCCCTAAAACATTTTCATCCGGTTGGAGCCGGAGCTTCTATGCCAGGCCGGCCTGTTGAAAAAGGAAAGTTTTCAGTTCCCGACGGAAGGTGTGTAAGTCCGTCATCGTACGGAGTTCGGGGGGGAGCTCGTTCCAAAACGTTGGAGCTCCCACAGAGAAGGCTCTCCCCCTGGGGGTCGCCCGTCGACATTGTCTGGCCGACGGCACCCTGAGGAGGCCCTCTCTGTGGGAGCGTACCGGACGGCGGGAGGTATTTGCTAGCAGTAAGCGGTCCTGTAAGTATACGGGTCCGATGCCATGGAGCGCTTTAAAGGTGGTCACTAACACCTTGAACCGCACCCGGAAGACCACCGGCAACCAGTGCAGCTCGCGCAGGAGCGGTGTTACATGGGAGCGCCACGACGCTCCTGTCACTACCCACGCGGCCGCATTCTGGGCCAGCTGAAGCCTCCGGGTGCACCTCAAGGGGAGCCCCATGTAGAGAGCATTACAATAGTCCAGTTGTTGGTAGAACTTCTAAATGCAGATTAAACTGATATCCAGAATGATATTGACAGAACTTATCGCATGAGTACAGTGTATGTAAGAAAAAATAGATTACCAAGAGAAGTGCATGTGAGGTTTACAAAAAAATCAACAAGAGATGAAATATTGAGGAAAGTCAGAGAGGAACCCTTACAATATAAAAATAAAGAAATTGTGATTTTAAAACAGATACCCAGAAGAGTGAGAGATACTCGGAGACACTATCATTTCTTAACTACAAAATTGATTGCCAAAGGCATACATTTTAGATGGTTAATGCCGGAAGGCATTTTAATAAATTGGAACAATACAAGATATCGATTGGATTCAATTTGGAAAGCAGAGGATTTTGAAGAAAGAAATAGAGTAATTTTGGATGAAGTTCTGCAACAACAAGAGAAAAAACAGACAGAAGAAACACCCCAAGGAGCAACGGCACAACCAGAACAGCAGCAGGAGAAAAGTGAACAAACAGGTGAAGGAGAAGGAACTGCTAAAGAACAAAGGATTACAAGATCGACTAGACCTAAATATAAGTAATGAAAGAGAAAATGGAGGAAAAAAACGAGATTTTTCGGTAAATATAAATGGACTAAACTCCCCAACAAAAAGAAATAAAATTTTTAGGAAACTTCAGAAATTAAATATTGATATAATTTGTTTACAAGAGATACATATAAAAAAACAACATTATAAATTTTTGGAACACCCCAAAATGGGGAAGCTTTATTATACATCAGCACAACAAAAGAAACGAGGGGTGGCGATATATATTAAAGAGACAATAGACTCCAAATTAATATTCTCATACGAAGAAGGAAGAATTGTTATGGTTGAAATATACTTGCACCAAAAACAAATATTGTTAGTGGCAATTTATGCCCCAAATGACAGTCAAGGACAATTTTATCAAAGACTACACAGGAAATTAATAGAAATGGAATATCAGAATATTTGTTTAATAGGAGATTTTAATGCGATAGTAGATGAAATAATGGACTATAAGAGCAGTAAAACAGGAAAACTTGGAAAGAGAAAATTACCCAAGGCATTTTTTGATATGTCAGAAGAAATTGGAATTCAAGACGTCTGAAGAGAAATTAATCCCCAAAATCGACAGTATACTTTTTATTCAAATAGCCATAAGTCCTGGTCAAGAATTGATATGATTTGGATGACTTCTGAATTAAAGATGGATATACAGGAAATTGAGATAGAAATAGGTACATGGGTAGATCACAACCCTTTAAAAGTGACATGGAGAGGAATAAAAAAAACCAAGATGGATTTTAAATCAATCGATATTAAAAGACAAAGAATTTGTAGATTTGGCTAAAAAAGAAATGGAATTCTTCTTTAAAGAAAACAAAGAATAAGATACATCATTACAAAATGTATGGGATACAGCTAAAGCATATTTTAGAGGTATAGCTGTACTGTACATGGCAAAGAAAAACAAACAGAGAAGACAGCAATATTTAATATTAAAAGAAGAATTTAGAAATAGAATTACAAAAAAATCCACAGGAAAAGACGGTGAAGAGAGAAATGGAAATAATAAAACATAAGCTCAACCTGCTGGACTCAGAGAAATTGGCCTATCAAATAAAAAGAGCAAAACAATTTTTTTTTGAAAATGCTAATAAGCCAGGAAGATGGCTAGCCTATAAGCTTAAAAAGCAGAAAGAGAAGAAAATAATACATAACTTAATAGATGGGAAAGGTTGTTTACAATTTAAAAAAGAAGAAATAAAAAAGATAATTAAGAACTATTACATGGAATTGTATGGTAAAGAGGAGGCTACAAAAGAGAGAATTGCTCAATATTTAGAAGAAAGTAAACTACCAAAGATACCAGAGACATTTAAAGTCATGTTAGAAGAAAGAATAACAACGATGGAGATATTAGAGGCTATAAAGCAACAAAAGAACGGGAAAACACCTGGTCCAGATGGGCTACCGGTGGAACTCTATAAAAATTTACAAGACATATTAAGCGAACCACTGAAAAAGGTTTGCAATGGACTATTGTTAGAGGCCAAACTTCCAAATACATGGATAGAAGCAAATATTACTTTGATACCAAAAGAAGATACAGATTTGACACATATCAAGAACTACAGACCGATTTCACTACTCAATGTGGATTACAACATTTTTACTTCAATAATGGCAGAGAGACTGAAAAGATATTTACTTGAGTTCATACATCCAGATCAAAACGGCTTTTTACCGAAGAAACAGATTGAAAATAATTTAAGGGTGATAATGGACGTATTAGAATATTATGAATTACACCCAGGGAAACAATTAGCATTAGTGTTTTTGGACGCCCAAAAAGCATTTGATAATGTTTCTTGGCAATTTACGATTCAACAATTACAAATAATGGATTTTGGAAAAAACTTTATCAATATGATAAAAACAATATATAGTAATCAGATAGCAAAAGTGATAGTAAATGGAGATTACACTGAGAGCTTTAAGATAAGAAAAGGCACGAGACAAGGGTGTCCACTATCCCCACTATTATTTATCTTTACTTTGGAAATATTAAATAGAAGGATAAGGCAAGATATAGAAATTAAAGGATTGAAAGTAAAAGATGAAACATATAAATTACAAGCATTTGCTGATGATTTAGTATTTATTTTGGAAGAACCTTTAGAGATGATGCATTATTAACAGTATGGGAAAAAATTAAAGCTAAAATATATCCTAAAATTCCAGGGTGGTTGTCAACGATGGAGGCATTTATTCATCCAAATTTAGTGGACTTTGAGAAAGTATGGACATATGAAGATATTCTAGATACTCATGGGAAATTAAAATCCAAACAAGAATTGGAAAATTTAGGAATTAATTTATCTTGGTGGGCACATTTACAGATATTAAATAGATACGAAAAAGATGTTAAAATGTATGGATTTTATAAGGATCAAAATGTGTTTAATAAGATTTTGTTGACCACAGATGAGAAATTGATTAAGAAAATGTATAATTTTTTGTTAATTTTAGATATGGAAAGTGAACAAGTGAAAGAAACAATGATAAGATGGGCAAAAAAATTTGGTTATAACATAGAATTAGAAAAATGGCAAATGTTATGGGAGAGAAACTATAAATTGACAATGTCAACTTCATATAAAGAAAATCTGTATAAAATGTTTTATAGATGGCACCTTCCACCAGCAAGATTAGCAAAAATGTTTAAAAATATGTGTGATAGATGTTGGAAATGTAAACATAATACAGGCACGTATTATCATATTTGGTGGACATGCGGGAAGGCAAAGGTTTATTGGAAAAATATACATATGTGGTTAGAAAAAATATTGGATGAACAGGTGGATTTTAAACCTGAACTTTTTCTATTAGGCATCACGCCTGAAAAGACTAATAAGCAGAAATTATACTTAATTCTACATATTACTACAGCAGCAAGAATAATTTTTGCACAATATTGGAAGAATGAAGCTTTACCATCAGAAGAAGAAATAATCAAGAAGATTTTGGAATGTGCAGAGATGGACAGATTAACCATGAGGCTGAAAGACAAAGAAGACACAGAATATTATCAAGTTTGGAACTTATTTTACACTTGGTTAGAGAAAAGAAGCACGGATTAGGATTTGAACATGTATTAGTTTAGCAAATTTCAGACAACTTGTTGATTGCAAAACTTAACATATATTGGGAAAAAAATTAATAAAAAAGATTGGGGAAAAAAAGAAAATTTTTATAAAATGATTTATAGATGGCACCTTCCTCCGGCCAGACTAGCTAAAATGTATAAAGGATACTCTGCTACATGTTGGAAATGTAAAAAAGAAAAGGGCACCTTTTTTCATATATGGTGGATATGTAGAGAAGCACAGGTGTATTGGTGTATGGTCTGGGAATGGGTAATAGAAATGACTAGCCAAAACATTCTATACAAACCTGAGGCATTATTATTAGGAATATTAGAGAAAAATGTTAATAAAGAGGACACATATCTAATCATTCATGTGGTTATGGCGGCAAGGATTTTATTTGCTCAAAAATGGAAAATAATGGAAATACCGAGTGAGGAAGATCTAATAAAGAAAATTATGTTTTGCACAGAATTAGATAGGTTAACTAAAAGATTAAAAAACCAGGAAGATACAGAATTTTATTTGATATGGAACGAATTTTATAGATGGAGGGGGAAAAAGATAGAGGTCACAAATGATGAGACAAAATAAAAAATAGAGATTAGAAATGTATAGTTTATATGTAGATAAGTTATATGTAAATAATGTATAATATGGACTGAGATGTATGTCAAAGACGATTTACCATGTTCAATGCTTTTAATCCTTTATTTCTGTATTTAATAAAAAACTTTAAAAAAAATAAGCAATCATACATAATTCCACATATCACTACAGATGCCCTAATAAATTTATTTGATGGATATGGCTGGAATGTATTTCCTAGAAGTACTTAAATACACTCTAGATACATATTGGACAGTGGGATGTTGGCAAAATTATGTTGTCTTGAGAGGCAATACAGTCTTCTACTTATAATCATAATTGAGCCCAAAATTTTCATTGCTGAGCAAACAGTTTTTAAGTGAATCACTGCAGTTGTTATATTAGTACACGGTTGTTAATTGAATCTGGCTTCCCCACTGATTTTGCTTGTTGCAAAAAGTGATCACATGGATACATGCCACTTGCCAAGTGCCCAAATTTTTATCACATGATCATGATGATGATGAAATGGTCATAAATGTGAGAAGTGGTCATAAGTCACTTTTTTCAGTGCCATTGTAACTTCAAACAGTCACTAAATTAATGGTTATAAGTTGAGACTGCCTGTATTTGGATTAAATATCTTAGATTTATTAGGAAAGGGTGAGCATGCTTGTGGTAAAAAAGGATTTGTATTTGCTAGCAAAAATGTGCCATTATTATCCTTATCATTAGCTGACCAATATTGTCCTTATTATTAGCAGGGCATGCTGCATATGGTCTGAGTGCATTTGCAGTGGTAACTTACTCTTACTAAAAACCATTATGAGAACATTTTGACTGATCCAAGCTATAGTGGATATTCATATCTGAATATCTATGGCCCATCTGGTAACACCAATGGAATATGGAATAAATGGTAGACAGCATGAATTAATAGAAATAAAAACAATAACATTTTATGTTTGTGAAGCTATGTTTAACATAGCTTTATTATGTTTTTATAAACCATAAAGATAAAAACTAATAAATAAAAATAATTAGAAAGAAGGATAGATAGAGAAAAGGAGGATAGAGAATAGGAGTGCTGAAAACAAAAACTAGAAACACTGCAAATATATAAAAAAGTTATCTCCAAATTCTTTTTAGAAAGGGTATAATTAAACCCTTTCTTTAGAGCTATACTGTAACATCCATTTTTCAAATGATCAATAGTTTTTACCAATTATCAAATCCACATGTCATAATTTGTTCTTTTTCTATTTCTTGCAAAAAGTCCACAAAAGGTTTTTATTTAGAGTTAAATGTTTCCAGTGTCTTTTCCCTAATGAGAGTTGTTAATACTCTGCCATTTCCATCACTTTTACTAACCACTCCAATATTCCCAATACTGAACATAAAGGAGACTTGCTGGTTTTATCAAACGTAAGATTAAAGTACAATTATTTTTTTCTACAGATTTGTCGGTCAACCCAGTATGTATCTATCTATGTGATAGATTGGAATAAAAGTGGTGTGAACTTATCGAGTGCAGCTATGGTACCTGCAGGAATATTGTTTTTTAAAAAAAATTCTTTAGTGCTACCAAAACTGACTGCAAAATGCGTTTTATATGGCAGCAAAAAAATATGTTTTTCACATGCCTCTTTACTGCCATCTAGTAGTTGTATGTGTGGGTGGGTGATGTGTTCAGTTAAAGCAGTGGTTCTCAACCTTTCTCAGGTTGAGACCCCACTTGCCCCGCCCATGTGCGCTGTGAGCCTGACCCGGGTGTGCGCGCGCTTGCGCGCGCCGGAAAAATTTCTTAAAAAAAATTTAAAAAATAAAAAAAACAAAAAAAAATGGAGGCCGTGACAGGCGGATCTGCGCATGCATGGATCGGCCCATCACGCACGCTGCGCTTGCGCGGATCCGCCCGTTGCGGCCGCCATTTTGTTTTTTGGGTTTTTTTTTGTTTTTTTTAATTTTTTTTTCATTTTTTTTAATTTTTTTTAATTTTTTTTGGCTGACGGGCAGATCTGCGCATGCGTGGATTGGCCCATTGCACGCACCATGCATGCGCGGACCCACCCATCGTGGCCGCCATTTTGTTTTCTTTTTTTAAATTTTTTTTAAATTTTTTTAAATTTTTTTTATTTTTTTTTATTTTTTTTTTGGCGTGACGGGCGGATCTGCGCATGCGTGGCGCGCATGCCAAAAAAATAAAAAAATTTAAAAAATTAAAAAAATTAAAAATAAATAAAAATAAAAAACAAAATGGCGGCCCACCGTGTCCGGCGACCCCCACGAAATCGTCGTGCGACCCCAAATGGGGTCACGACCCCAAGGTTGAGAACCGCTGAGTTAAAGACTATTTTCCTTAACAATCTATGTATTGGAACCAAACTCAGTTGCTAAATGTACTTAGGTTCTACTGCTGTTCCTTTAATTGAAGTTCTGTGATTAGGCCCTTGAGATTAAAAAAAAATCATATTCATTCCATTTCCCAGAATTTTTGTCAGAATTACAAATGTTTTGTATTTTTTTATGGGAAGTGGTATGTCAACACAAACCAGGATACAAGTAAAAAAAGCTGTTATTTAGAATCAGATTAGATCTGGGATTGTAGCTGCTTGATTGCTCTGATATTACCTTAATATTATATTCCACCCAGCATGTAGTTATTACTGGAATACTGGTAACTGTTCGAGAAGTCTGTATTTATATCCTTGTTCTGCTATGAAGCTTCTTGAAAAAACTTGGCCCTTTATTATCTTTCAGTCTATTCTTAACTTATGATGATAATCAAAGCTCCATAGAGCAACACTGAATAAAATCATAAGTATGAATGCCATGCATTTAACTTTCTGTATTTCTTCATGGGCAAGGACAGAGATTATTAGGAGAAATTGTTTCTGATTCCTTTGGTGCTCACAGTGAGTCTAGACTTTGTATTTTGCAAACATTATAGAATTTAAAAGGTTTAGCAATAAAACTTAACTTTTTGTTTGAAACAAAAAATGCTTCTTCATTTGACAGCTGATAAACAATTGATAAATCAAATTATGATAGCACAGCTGCAACAAATGTTCATCATCAGACATTTGACTGATATATATTTTGATAAACTGCAGAGTTAGTGAAATTCCATGACTGATACAATTTTAAAAACTAGTTAATGACTGGGGCACAATGCTACTTGTTTTCAATTCTGTTGATATAATTTGAAATCCACAGAATGATTAAAGAGATTAGTGTTCAGTTAAAAGCAGCCAGGAGAGCAACTATTCTGGGAGATGCTTGAACGCTCATTTTATTATGTACATCTTTTGAAAGCATTACAAAAACAAACAACTAAACAAAAAGATTTTTTATATGATTGCCTTTGGGGGTTAATTGCTAAGTTGGGAAATAAAGAAGAAAGTTAGATTCCAAACTAGTCTGATTTCTTAGTCTTTTTGTTTCCTCAAATGTTGGACTAGAAATCTAAATAAGCATAACAGTTGGGTCCATCAGGCATGAATCAATTATATGTTTTTATTGCAATTAATAGCCCAAGAGTGACCATGTTTCCTCTAAAATAGATTTCCTTAATTCCAAATTTTTTTACTTATGGAACATGGAATGTAGCAGTTTATTTCTAAGAACATCATTCTGTTATTAATTCCACATCTCCACATGAGGCAGATACTCTGTAAATATTGCTATGGTAATTAACTAACAACTATAATATTATCACAAGATTTAATATTTATATCAGCGGTTCTCAACCTGTGGGTCGCGACCCCATTTGGGGTCGAACAACCATTTCACGGGGGTCGCCAAACACTGCAGTCCGCCATTTTTTAATTTTTTTTTGGTCGGCCATTTTTTTCCCCTTTGCTATGCGGGCCATCACGCCGCGCATGCGCGATGTGGGCCCGCCATTTTTTTTTTGGTCGGCCATTTTTTTTTGGTCGGACATTTTTTCCCCTTTGCGATGCGCCCCGTCGCGCCACGCATGCGTGATGCGGGCCGTCACGCCGTGCATGCGCGATGCGCCCCGTCGCGCCGTGCATGCGCGATGTGGGCCGGGGTCGCGCTGCGCTTGCGTGGCACGGGCCGGGGTCGAGCCCTGGAAAAGGTTGAGAACCGCTGATTTATACCATAATATTTCAAAATGCTATGTCATTGGTATCTAATCCAGACAAATTGTCTAACGCTAAGTTCTATAAAGGTATTTCTAATTATTATTGGAAATGTGAAAAAACATGAAGAGACATTTTATTATGCATTATTACACTTTTGGATGAAACTGAAGCTTTTCATGTTAGGACTGATGGACATTCGTTTAGAAAAGGTTCATGGATGATTGGTTTAATACATGATAACTGCAGACACCAGTAATGGAAGGATGGCTAAACTGACTTGTTTGATCAAGAATGGAACTGCAATTATTTTTATAAAAGACTGGAAACCCATTATAGACTTTTTGCTTGAAATGGATAAAAATGAACTGCTGGTTTTGAGATTTATTTTATTTCAGGGTTAAGGTTTATTTATGGGAAGAAGAGAACCAAATATCAAATATGGGAGGTGGAGATAGTAATGATTATATTTGTAACTGCTGCAATGAAAATAAGAAGTTGCTACTTTAGATATTTTTCTTTTTCTTTCCTTACTTTTCTTTTTTTATTTTTTACTTTTACTATTTTATAAACTTTTTCTATTTTTTCTATGTTTCTGTAGACTTTTAAAACTGTATAACCCCTTTTTTAAATAATACCGATTTTTTAAAAAAGATTATAATTGTTTGTATTAGGGATGCCTGCAGGATATAGTAAAAAAAACATTATTAAAACATTCTTTCTTTTTGAGAAAAACCCTGCCCATTCCCTTTGATGTTGTCATTAAATAGGACAAATTATATATCACACGCCCAGCTTTCAAGAAATGTGCAAATGCTTTCATATATGGCTTCCTTATTATTTTTAATGTACCTTTGGGAAACATTGTACTGGAGTAATTTAAAATCCAAAACAGTTTTAGCAGGTTTTAGGCAATTATTGATTTTCTATTGAAGTAGAAAGGATAGTTACCATAGCAACTAGCACAATATGTACAATCTTGCTTAATCTAAAAGGTTTAGTGACCCATCTCTCTTTTTTAAAAAAAATGCAATCATTCTCAAAACTTAACCATGAAACAATGAGAGGGAAGCTGGTTTCTTTCACTTATTGTCAACTAAGACTTAGGTAATGCATGTACCATGAAGACATAAAATGAATGGATTATTCTGTGTTTGTTCTAAAATAGGTATTCTTATTCCTATTCCTATTGCTGTTGTTGTCATTTTAATATAGCAAATATTATAGTGGTTTTAGAAAAACTCAGGTGTCAATCTCTAGCAAGCTGTCAAGAATAAGACTAGGAACTTATCTGCGAATATCTTTCACTATTCAAGAGGATGCAGACTTTTCACAGAGATCTTCTGTTCTGGCTCAGTAAATTTTTGTGTAACTATACCACATACAGAGTCATCTCAGTAGATTCTGTTGGCAAAGCAAAATCCATCTGTGGATCCCACCTTAGCTTACATAACTCAATATAAATATAAAATATAGTAAATATAAATGAGTTTTAAATGAATAATAATTTGCTACAGGGAATAGTTTATTGAAAGCTTTGAGAATTCCCTGATATAAAGCCACCAAAATGATTCCTTTCAGGTTTTTTTCAGGAGAAGTCAAGTTACATTGTCCATAATAAAATACTGTATGCACCTCCTATCCACAGCTTTTAAACTTTCATCCAACTTTATTCAGTTTTTCAGGCAGGGAAACTAATACATTCAGAGTTAATTTACTAAATGATAATATATAACTGTATTAATTTGCTCACACATATAGCAGTTGATTTTTCTTATCCTTTCAAGTTTGGTAAATAGGGAAGCATCATTTACAGAGTCTAATCTGTGATGTCTGCTGATATATGCAAGTCATCAGATGATAAATATAAGTATGTGAATTTACACTTATATCTCTGGTTTGAAATGTGAAAAGCAAGAAAGTGGTGAAATTGAATACTGTTATTTCATCTATTTTGGTTTCTTGGGAAATTCAAATTGTCATATACTTTCATATTGGAGTAGTTAAATTGTATACCCATTTCCATAGAACTTTGAAGATTGAGTTTTGAAGGCTCTCCCAAGGATGAAAATACTTAGTTAGAAGCAGTGGAAAATAGGATGTTTGCAGATACATATTTGATCCATTTTTAATCAGTTAGATCAAAATCACAAAACTCTTCATTACATGGAAATCACTGAATTTTAAATATTTATGATAATCCTTATATGATCTCTCAGTAGTGTTAACTGGTTCAAAAAGAGTTTAAAAATGATGATTAGCAAGGGTAGCCTATACCAAAAGTTCCAGATAAGTAAATCGAGAGTGACACAGTTTGAACTGAAGGCAGAATAAAAAGCGTAAGCAGCAAGATTTTTAAAAACTGATTCTAGGAAAGATGAAGCAGCGGGAGTTAATTAGAAGACTAATTAAATGTTTAAGACTAATCATAATTTTTAAATATAGCATCAGACAGCTAATTGTAGCTAGTACATTCTGATAAATCAAGAATCTGGATTAAAAAAAATCTCTGAAGTACTTCATTTATTTCGAGCACTATGAACAGTTCCTTGCTATAGTGCCATGGTGGTGAACCTATTGCACGCGTGCCACAGGTGTCACACAGAGCCTCTCTGTGGGCATGCGCACTATCGTCCCAGTCCTAGGCCTTCAGTCCCATCTACGAGCAACCTGCATCAATACCGATGCAGGGTAAGGTTGCCCCACCTGCTTTCCTCAAGCATTATTTTTACTAACCTGCCTTTCAGCTGCATTCTGTTTCTCCGTTCGCTTCTCAGCCTTCAGCCTGTGTTTGTGGGACTATCGGTTAAAAAAAAAAGTTCCATCAGACTTTCTAACTTCTCACAAGATCTCAAGAAGTTAGAAAGTCTGATGGAACTTTTTTTTTTACCGATACTCCCACAAACACGCGTGAAAGGCTAAGAAGCAAATGGAGAAACAGAATGCAGCTGAAAGGCAAATTAGTAAAAAAAAATGCTCGGGGGAGGCGAGGGCATCTATGCGGGGACTGGGGCGGCAACCTTATCCTGCATGGTGGTGGGAGGGTAGGGCACGTGCTCTTCCCATGCCAGGCCAGCCCCTTCAGCCCCTGGGCAGCCGTGCTGGGCAGCGGTGGGCAGGGCATTGAGGTGGGGGCTGGCAGGCTGACCAAAGCAGCAAGTGGAGCATTGGGCAGTCAGGCCATTGGCAAGAGCAATGCATCTGAGTGGAAAGCAGCCTCAGAACAAGCGGGGCAGGTAAGGAAAGAAATCTACACTCCCCCCAGAAATTGCCTTTCTTTCCTTACCTGACTCTCAGCCCCATGCCATTTCTCCTTTGTGATCCTCTGCTGCTGCCGTGTGCAAGGAAACAAAGGAAGGTTTTTTTGGGAGGGGGGAATGGTCAATTGATCAATTCCAACTTCTCATGAAAGATCGTGAAGTTGGTGCCATAAATTGGTATAGGCAAATGTGGAAAAATATTATTTAAGTAATAAATAACTAAAGTAGGCAAAAAACAGCTACAAACCCTACACCTATAATGGCCTCTCCTACAGTCAAAGAATGACAGTGACCATGTTGGGGAAAGAAAAAGGAAAAGCAGAATTGGCAATGAACCCTCAGAACATGCAGATAACACTACAAACTATTCAAGAAACAATGATGGTGACCCAAGAGGCAATAGCAAATAATTATGAAGAAATGAAAATACATCATGAAGAAATCAAGAATGATATTGGAGAAATGAGAGATGAAATTAAAAACATGACCGATAAGATAGGGAGTATACAACAAACAATGATGGAAAATGAACAAAGAATTCAAAAAGTCAAAACAAAAATGGAGCAAGTTGATAGCAAAATAGAAAGGATGGAACAGAAATCTGAGCAAGTAAATAGGGAGTTGATTGAATCTATTACCTTCTTGGAAATGTAAAAAGCTTCGTTCTTTTTAAGATTCCAAAATATCGTAGAGGAAAAGAAAGAAGATTTGGGAGAGAAGATGGCGAAGATATTGGTGGAGATATTAGGAAAGGACAAACAGGAAACAAGAAGAGACATAGACGAAATATATAGAGTATATACAAATTATGCACGAAGGCATAGATTGGCAAGAGAGGTGCATGTAAGGTTTACTAGAAGATCAGTGAGTGATGAAATATATAAAAAAACAAGAGATGAACCAATAAGGGTAAAGAAATAATTGTATTAAAACAAATACCACGTAGAATACGAAATCAGAGACGAGAATACCAATTTCTAACGACCCAATTAATTAAACATAAATATAAAGTTATGTTTCAAAGATTAATACCTGAAAGTATATTTCTAACATGGCAGGAAAAAAAATATAAGATAGATACACTCGAGAAAGTGCAGGACTTTTATGAACGTTACTTTACGCAGGGAGAAGAACAAGAAATTAGGGAAGAGCCGGAGAGTAAAAGTCAGGACGAAGATTTATTAGAGGAAGCTGAACAAGAAAGAGAAATACAAAAGATACAAGAAACAGAAAGGTTAGAAAGAGAAGGAGCAAAAGGAAGGGTAATAGAGACAAGGAGCATAAAAAAATAGATCAAGTAAGCTGCCAGCAGGCATTTTTCTCCCCTTCCAGACGCAGCAACCACGGTTCAACCATTAGTTTGGTATCGTAAACTACCAGACCCCCAGTGGAAAGGACCAGCTGAACTTATTACCTGGGGTCGTGGATATGCTGCGGTGCAACATGAAGGCAATACGATATGGGTTCCTGGCCGCAATATTCGCCCTTAGATTACAAAGACTCTGGTGAGCCCAAAGTGGACAGACAATGAATTTTGGAAGGACAATAAAAAGTTAGTGCCTTAACAAACCATACTGACTGCTAGATGTGTATGATGTCACCATCGGATGCCAGTCAAGGACTTTCTTTAGTTGGACTTCATTTGAACAACACTGGAGCCAGCGAAAGTTTTGTTAATATTAATGTGGCAGGACATTATACTCTGCCACTTAGGTTTTATTATGTAGATTTTGCATTAGTGTGTTTTAATTTTCTAAGGAAATTATCCTTTTAAGTATATATCCCTCTTGTAATATCACCTTTAATATGCCTGATAATTGTGATCAAAGTAATAACAAAGTGTATGTAAAATGTGATAATGGAGAGTACAATGCAAGTGTATTGGGTTTGTAGCTATTTGAATGGCGCACGGAATTGGACTGCAGCCAATGACAATGACGGCCATTGAAATGCTTAATGAAGAACAAGGACAAATCCCTCCACCAATATCCGGAGATCATAAGCATTGGGGATATTTGGAATGCATTCTGGTTTTGGTTACCAAATTTTCAATGGTTAAGAAATTTGATAAGTAGTATTATTTTGTATTGTTATATTATTCCATTGTGGATGCTTTTATATACAATGTTTGCCTGGTATTTTTGTTATGATGAAATCTTTTATACCAAAGAACAAATTGTCTCAACAAGTGAACATTAGTCAACAAAGATTCGAGTGGATGCCAATGGATAAACAGCCACTTCAGTTGGATGAAATCGAATACATGGACTGAAAGCCCTTGATTCTAAACAACAACAAAAACGGATGAGATGTTGCGATAAATGTCCATTTCTTCTTTAAGAAATCCTTTCTCTGTCTGTATGGGCTTCCCTTTCCTCCCCTCTTACAGGCTGTCAGCTGACAGCTGCACTAGGGGGGTGGAGAAAGAAGGGAATGAGTTTCGTTTCCTGAGGAAAACATCAGGCTTTCAAGTGTATTGTTTAACTATCTATGTACGATGATTGGCTGTAAATCAGTAGGGTGACAATTTGTGGGTAGAAACCTTTGATGTGCAATAAAAGAATGTGCCTGGGCTTCTAAAAAATGGGAGAAGCAATTAAGCTCTTCTCTGTAAACATTAATGGTTTAAATATACCAAGAAAAAGAGCACAAACGTTTAACAAATTAAGGAAATTGGATGCAGATGTGATATGTCTTCAGGAAATTCATATAAAAAAGGATTATAGAAAACTACTAGAGAATATAAAATTAGGAACACTATGCACAACATTAGTACAAAACAAGAAAGGAAGAATTGCTATATATGTCAAAGAAAAAATAAAATCAAAATTAATATGTTCAGATGAAGAGGGTAGAATTTTAATGTTGGAAATAGAATTAGAGTAAAAACAAATCTTATTAATGGCAGTATATGCACCAAATAATAATCAACATGAATTTTTTTAAAAGGTACATAAGAAACTAGTGGATCTGGATTATGAAAGTATTTGTATAATTGGGGATTTAAATGCAATAGTTGATGTTAAAAAAGATTATAAGAGTAGTAAAAAGAAGAAAAAGAAGAAAAATATATTACCAAAATCGTTCTTTTACATGGTAATAGAACTCAACCTTCAGGATATATGGAGAGAGACACACAGGTCAGACAAACAATATATGCTTTATTCGCATCCGCATCAATCTTGGTCTAGGATGGATATGGCCTGGGCAACAACAGAAGTACAAAACGGGATAGAGGAATTGAAATAGGACTTAATGATTGGGTGGATCACAACCCAATAATAATAAATGGAAAGGCCAGAAACAGAGAAAAAGATGGTCAATGACTGTGTAAAGATAAACAATATATACAGATGCTAGAAAAGGAGTTGACATTATTTTTTCAGATAAATAAAAAGGAAGAGACATCAACACAAAATTTATGGGATACTACAAAAGCTTACATTCGGGGATTGACAATTGCATACAACTCTAAGAAAAACAAAGATAGGAGAGTTCAACAAGGAAAATTACAGGAAGAATTTAAAAAAATAGAAGGTGATCTACAGAAGGACCTACAAAACAAAAAGATTTAAAAAATGGAATATTATAAAACACAAGATTAACCTGACAACACAAAAAGAAATGGCACAGAAAATTAGGATGGCGAAACAAAATTATTTCGAAAATGAGAATAAAACTGGTTGATGGTTGGCCTATAAATTAAAAAAAGAAAAAGAACAATACATCAACTACAAGATGAAAGTGAAACAGTACAATATAGACAGGAAGAAAAAAGGAATATAATACAAAATTTCTTTTCAAAGCTATACCATCAGGAAGATATAGCAGATGATAAAGTCAAACAATATATAGAAGCAGCAAAAATGAGCAAAATCACAGAAGAACAAAAGGAAATGTTGAATAGACCAATAGCCGCAATAGAGCTAGAAACAGCATTGAAAAAACAAAAAAATAAATAAATCACCAGGCCCAGATGGAGTTCCGGTTGAGTTTTATAAAAATACACAAGAGTCACTACAATGGATAATGTTGGAGATGTATAATGAGGTGCTGGAGGAGGCGAAGATACTGACAACTTGAACTGAAGCAATCATCACCCTTATCCCTAAGGAAGACTCAGACCTGCAACAAATTCAAAATTATAGACCGATTTCTCTACTGAATAAGACATTTGTAACAATAATAGCAGAAAGGATTAAAAAAAATTTGAATAATTACATCCACCCAGATCAAAATGGATTTTTACCAGGATGACAGATAAAAAATAATATAACACAATTGTACTATATGGATTTTGGGACAAAATTTGGAAAGATGGTTGAGAAAATACATACTAAACGAGCAGCTAGGGTAATTATAAATGATGAAATGACAGGAAAAAATGATATAACCAAAGGAGTAAGACAAGGATGCCCACTGTCCCCTCTTCTATTTATTTCATCATTAGAAATACTCCTGACAAAAAAGGGTTTAAAAATTAAGAAGGAAGAATATAAGGTCCAAGCCTTCGTTGATGATTTGATATTTATTTTGGAAGATCCATTAGATTATACATGGAACAGAAATAAAATTAATTAGCAATTTATACAAATACCTATTGAGATATAAAATGGAAGACAAGGTTGTCAAAGACACAATGATTAGACGGGCAAAAAAGTTCGGATATAATAGAGAATTGGAGAAATGGGAAAAAATATAGGAAATAAATATAAAATTGACTATGTCAGCGGCATTCAAAGAAAACCAGTTGAAAACCAGATGTTTTACAGATGGCATCTTCCGCCAGCAAAGCTTGCCAAGATGTTCCAGAACAATTTTCCAACATGTTGGAAATGTAAAAAAGTACATGGAACATATTATCATTTATGGTGGACATGCCCAGTTGCGAAAAAATACTGGACTAAAATAAGAAGATGGATCAAAGAAATAATAAATCAACCCATAGACTGGAAACCAGAAATCTTTTTGCTGGGTATTTTAAACAGAAAATATAGTAAAGAAATACGGTATTTAATTATACATATAATAACGGCAGCAAGAATAGCATACGCACAGTTCTGGAAAAATGAGAATATACCATCAGAGGAAGAAGTGATAAGAAAAATCCTGGACTGTGCTGAGATGGATAAATTAACAAAAGAGATAAAAGAAAAGAACGACACAGAGTACTATTTAATATGGAATAAATATTGGTTGGAGACTAGAAATAATAGAGGAGAATAAATGTGGAAAGGTCAAAAGTGGAAAATGTGTGTATAATAATGTATAGTAATAATAATATGTATTATTTTTAGTATGAAGTATAGTATGAAGGAAGAAAAATGCAAACAAGAAACAACGGGACAACAAGGACAAATATATCTAAAGAAGAATAAGGGGGGAAATGTAAATAATACATTACCGTTACAAAATTGCTGTTAAAAAAAAAGGAACACACACTGTGTTTGTATGTGTGTTATTTATTTTATTTTATTTTATTCGGATTTGTATGCCGCTCCTCTCCGAAGAGGAGTTTTGTTATGTTTTGTTTTGTCTTTTCTTGTTGGATTAAAAAATTTTAAAAAAGTTTTTTTAAAAAAGAAGTAAGATATAAAATCCAATAAAAAAGAAAGATTGCAAAGTTGGAATTGATTGATTGAACTTTTTCCCCCAAAAAACTTCCTTTGTTTCCATGCACTCGGCGGCGGCAGTGGCAGATCACGAAGGAGAAACAGCATAGGGTTGGGAGTCAGGTAAGGAAAGACAGGCAATTTCTGGGGAGAGCGAGGATTTCTTTCCTTATCTGCCCCACTTCTTCTGAGGCTGCTTTCCACTCAACTGCCTTGTTCTTGCCAATGACCCAACTATCCACTTCAGCACCCTCCCTCCCCAAGCCTCCGGCACTCCACCTGCTGCTTTAGTGGCTCTGTAGGCAGAGCTGCAAAGTTCTCTGTCAGAGCCACCAAAGCTGTAGCTCAGGGGTCCTCAAATTATGGCCCGACCTGTCTTTTTATCCGGCCTACCTCAACGTCCTGGGCAAACTGTCCAATCACAAGGAGAGGGTGGATGGATGGTGGCAAGAACACCAGCCAGGGGCAGGATGGCAAGTTGGTGGGAGAAGCTGTTTTTTTGCCAGTTTCTCCTTCGCATGCCTAAGGGCATGGTCGCACTTTGGCCATACACCTCCTCTTCTCCTCCTCTTGCCTATTCACATTTTTACCTCAGGGTTGGGCTGAGAGGTTTAGGCCTCACTTGCAGCCTCGGCCTCGCTTAGGGCAGCCAAGCCTGGTGATGATAATGCCACTGCTGCTCCTGCTTCATGAGCCCCAGCCTCTGCCATTGCTGCCACTGCTGCCATGCTGGCCAAAAGGAAACTGGTGCTGCCGGCCCTCAACATCACCCCCACCATTGCCAGCCCCACCGGCGGTTGGAGTGGGGCTGCTGGAGTGGGGCGCTGATTATGGGTCTGAGGGGAGCGGGTGAAGGTGAGGTATTTGTGAGGGGCAGCTGGGGTGAGTGAGAAAAAATGAATTTGCTCCTGGAAGGTTATTTCAGGGTTGTGAGGAGCTGAGGCAATGAAAAGTTGGAGCCACTGGGAGGGAGGATGCCTTTGGAAGAGCATGCCGATCCACAAACGAGGTTGGTGGTGCCGTGTCCAGGTGAAGTCCTGAGAGGTAGGCAAAGCTGGAGGTGGTGGAGCAGCTCGGAGGAATGGGGATGCCGGTCCTGGTGGTTAAGAGAAATTTCATTGGCCTTTAGGACCCTGGAAATGGTGGAGGAAGGATGGGGGCATTGGGATGTGCCCCATGGGAAAGAGGAATGAGGTCCTGCCAGGTTCTTCTGCTCTGAGATGGTCCAGAATGCCAATGTCCCATCTGCCAGAGACCCCTTAGATCTCCCCCAACCATGCCCGCCCCCACAGATCTCCCCAACCATGCCCGATCTCCTCCAACCATGCCCGGCCCTCTCCATGAGCAACATCGAGGTGGCCACGCCCACGCCCACCCAGTCATGAGCAACATTGAGGTGGCCACGGCCACCACTACAGCCACGCCCACACAGTGGCCATGCCCACCCAGCACCCAAGGATAAATAAGTGGGATTTGGGTTGCAGTTTAGGCACTTGGTCTCTAAAAGGTTCGCCATCACTGCTATAGTGCATTCCTCCCACAGATGTTGAAATTAAACATTCTGGATTTCATTTATACATTGTCCATTAATGGTTAAGAATAAAGTTCAGATAGCTTTTCCCTTTCATTTTATTTATTTTTATTTAAGAAACTTTTTGGCTGCCCAACTTAATGCCTACATTTCAAAACAGATAGGCTAAACAACACTCTTCAAAATAATAATTGCTGGGCTCTAGTCTCACCCTATTATAGTAATTAGGACAACAGCTCTTCAGCTGCAATGGCAAACCATTTCCAAAATCTTCCTAAGAAAACTGCAAGAATTAGTTCAGGTAGTCATCAGGAGCCAACAAACCCTGGAAGACATATAAAAAAGAAGTTTATTTTAACATTAAAGTAATTGAACCTTGGTAATAGGATTTGAACCATAAAAAAATTGTTCTGTTGATTTCAGTAGGAGCTAAATTCAGACAATTCTGAATCTAGTTCTTCTTGTCAAAGAGCAGGCTCAAAGTTTTAAAAAGTATGGAGATCTGGTAAGACTAAAAGCAAATTAAAATGGGAGGTAAATCCCTTTACAAAATGACTTGTGGTAGATTATCCTGCTTAAATCAATGGAACGTGCTGCCATCTGATGGTTAGATCTTTTTAAGACCGGTTACAAGACTGTAGATATGTTCAACATGTACAGCTTCTGTGCTCTAGAAGCATTTGGCTTTTTAAAAGAAAAAGCTACTAGATTTATGCTACAGTGTAATTTACACAACTTATCAGGACTTTCCACACTTCTCCTTCCCAAACTGCAGCTTCTCACAATGTATTCAAGAAGGCTCAAAAGGATTATTAAGGATAGAGATATAAATTTATTGCAGTGGACAATGGACCAAGGCACTCAGATTCTCCAAGGCTGGGTAGAAGATTCAATATGGATATATAGATATTGCTTATTACTATACACATTCTACCAGTTTATTCAAATCTGAAATTCTGTTAACCTTGAATTATTCTTCTGAATATTCTGACCAAAAATGACCTGCTATCCAATCTTTCATGTTAAATTAGAGAAAAATCTATATGGCTGCTAAGGGTCAAAAATAAATTGGTGGCATATAATCATATATCAATCAATCAATCAATCAATCAGATATTTCATTGTCTTTTGCTTTTTTTTCAGGTAATTTTATTGAGGGCTACTAATCTGGATGAACCACACTGAAGATAGATAAAAAAATATTTGTTAACTGTCTGTTAGCAGAGAAACGAAAATTCATAATATATGGTTTGAGCCATGTTGTTTCACTAGAGGCTTGGTTCTTAAAAGAAAGAAAAAGCGAGAAATAGAAATTTAAAAGGATCTACCAAAGAATCTACCAAACCTGCTAGGTCAGGCAAAATCACCTTAAAACCCTACAGGTAATTGAGCGCTGTGACTGCTACTGGTTTATCTATAGAGTCTATAATATTAGACTCAAGACCACTGAATCTAATCCAAATTGCTAAAACTTAGGCAGAGACGCTGAGAATTGTCCTCAATAGAAAACTGTATTTTCATTATTTTATTCATTTATTTAGGGCAGTGGGATTCAGCTGGTTTGTATCAGTTTGGCAGAACCAATACCGAGCTTTTTGTTGAGTTCGGCGAACCGGTTACGATAAAACTACCAGGCACGTTGTGCTGGTTATACAGCCGCTGCGAGGTGTGTTGCACTGGTATTGACATCAATGTGACGCATGTCACACCAGTGATGATGTCAATGCGATGCGCATCATGTTGGTGATGACCTCAATGTGACATGTGTTGCATTGGTGATGACCTCAATGCAATATGCATCATGCCAGTAATGACGTCGATGCAATGCGCATTGCACCAGTGATGGCCTCAATGAGATGATGAAGAACATGTGAGGCACTTTGCACCGCTGATGACGACAAACGGAACCAGTTGTTAAATTATTTGAATCCCACCACTTATTTAGAGTATCTATATTAACTACTAATCATTAAAATGCATTACAAATAAGAACCAGTTACAAAACTAAATATACATTCAAACTAATAGAAATGCTCATATCTGATCATTATTAAAGGCGAAGCAATTTTATGTGGTCAACAACACAATGAAATCCTATTAAGAAAACATTCCACAAACCAAGTATTTGAAGAATGAACAAACGATCTTCATGCCTGGGCATGTGTGGGGGAAAAATGTGGGAAATTGTGGGTTTTCCAAAGTTTATTCAAGCAATGTGAAACTGCAGTTTCCAATGTATTGAATACAAAGTCACATATTTATTCTTAATAAAAAGGATTTTTCCCTTTATGAGTTTACCAAAGAGCATACAAATTCGCTTGAATGAAATCTTAGACATTCTATGAATGAGCTCAACTCAGGTTGAGTGGAAATGCATCCCATTGGATTTCATTTACTGTTTTAACATTGATAGGATATATCTTATTCATCAATGTTAATGAAAGGGAAATGAGTGCATGCAATAAATCTAGGAGCAATTTGATTGGCACAGCAGTTGCTTATTCTTTGCATGATTGCAGAAAAATCTAAATTTATATTCTTCTCATTGATCATAGTTAGACTTCTATGTGAAAAGCAAGATAAAAATGGAGCAGATACTTTAGACTGCCTATTAAATATGAAATGAAGATCCAAAAGATAATAGGTTCCCAGATCATCTCATAGACTAGAAATTACAAAGGTGAGCAAATTATATATTTCAATGACCAACAGGGTATATGACATACAAGTCTACATATTTTTACATTTAAAGACTATATATATTCTTACATACATATTACATATTACACTATTTCATTACTTAGCTAGTTAAATTCTTATTTGCTTTACAGTGATATTTGTAAACACTGAAATGTGAATGACATTCAGAAGGACAAACTGAAGCTCAGGAAACCAGTATTTCTGCATTGCATTGCATGTTAGCAGATGGTAAAAATTTTGGAAGTAAAACGTTAAACAAGTCTTCCTGACAAAAACTTGACAGATATCAAATGTAATGTTTTTGCATAGTGATTTAAAAGAACCAGATCATGACCATGTTTCATGTGTTTAATCAAAATCTTGTTCTTTTTTCCCCTTTTTTTCCCCATTCCAATCTTTAATTCGGGTAATAGGATAGGTAGTGGGATCCTATTAGTGGTGGGATTAGTTTAGTGTTAGGATTTACCTTAGTGTAGTGGAATCTGAAGAAAAGCAACACTTTCTATTTGTTAAAATATAAATATTCTTTCCAGTTGAACTCCTCTAAACATAAAAAAATGTCATTACTAATATACTCTGAAAAAATGCCCTTCTTCCTTCCCAATCTTTCTTTTTCCTTAAATCTTTAAGTTTCTGTCTGGCTTTGATGTTGGACAGTTCAGGTCCATACAAATGTTTCTGATTCATGATAGTAAATTCAAATTATTGCTTAGTCTTTCTGTCTGGATAGTGGATAGCAAAAACTCTTTTTGTACTCTTGAATATCACAAAACAAAAATAGGTCAAGGTTTGGAGCTGCTTACAGTGATTAGAAGGCTTGAGGGCAGCATATGCAATTGAAGAAAGAAACTTAGTCTGGTACTGTGACACATTTAAACTATTGACTTTAATCCGCTAAAGCCAAAGCAGTTGGTGGCAGATTACATGAAGGATTTCCTTCTCTTAAATTTACGGAATTGGATTTAGGATCTTTAGAGTACTTTCATTGAGTGGCTATTAAAGGGGAAAAAAACACTTCCAGTGCTGGCATTCCGATTTTAGAATAACTTCTCCAGAAAGGCCTACTATATGCATTTTGAGCATTTTAGTGTGATATTTAGCATTAATGGCTCTTCCTTGAAGGTGATTTTGAGCTTTGTTAAGCATTCCCATACAGTAGCACTGGAAGACTTAGCCCCTTAGAGTCCCCATCCCACCCCATCTATGTTCTTTAACATCTAGTTGAGATTACTCAGTGATTATTGGAAGTCTGAGGAGCAATTCTCATCTATGAGCTTTTAAAATTCAGTTCTTATTAAGTATTGTCTAGATGGAATGAGGAACTGGATGTGGATGTAGATGAAGAAATCAAGATCAAAATGACAAATTCACTTAACATGTCCTGAATGGGAAAAGCATTCAGCCAGAGTCATTAAATATGCAATCTGAGGGATGCTTTTGGATTCAGTGTAGTTCCAAAGAAAGTTCAAGTAGAAGCTGTGGTCAAAGTGCTTTGCTGAATCTCATTGATTCATCGACCCACCTTTGCTTGGAAACTGAAGATAAAGTTATTCCTGCCTTATTTCCCATATTTATTTAGATTACTGGAAGGTGTTTTACATGATTTGTGCTTTAGAAATATAGAAAAATAACAAATATCAAACTGATACAACAAAACTTTTATTAGCATGTACTTTGCATATCGTATGATCCCAGTCTTGGATTATTTTCACCCAACTGCTACAATATTGCTATTTATTTCTGGACACAGTTCAAATGGCAGGTCAGGACTAGGAATAACTGAAGTTCTACTTTATTGTATATGATCCTGGGAATTTATAATCATAATAAGACATTTTTTAATCTCATACCTAAGTTGATGATAATTAAAGATATGCATGGAAAGTAAAATTGGCTCCTTCCTTACCATGCTTTATTTAGAGAGTAATATCAGTCAATCTTTGTGTCATTTGAATGCTATTCTCAAGGATGCCATCTCATTATAACATTTGATATGTGGAGAATTTCAGCTCTCAGATGGTGGGCCAATCCTGAGTTTTAGAGTCAATGATCAGTACTTTGGAATGCACTCGGAAACATACCAGTAGCTCCCACAGAGCTTCCTTGAGAACATGGTTAGGGAATAGCTTCAGAAGATCATGTAGGAAAGAGATTGTCTAGACCCGTTTCAGTTAGAATTCAGATTAGAGGCCAGTATAGAGACAGTGTTGTCCATTCTTGTTGAAGATGTTTGGAGAAACCAGGATGGGGGTGGTAATCAATCCTTATGCTCCTTGATCTTTCAAGATTTCTTGATACGGTTGATCATGGTACCTTTATGGAGTAGCTGTAAGGGATTGAGACTAGTGGTGGGAATGAATCACATTAAAAATTTTGTGGACCTTTAGAGGTATCTGAAGGGGCATTGAAAAAGTCAAGGTAGTTTATAAATAATTATAACAAAGAATTATTTAAAAAAATAAATTGTAATTAAGATATTTTGCAATTAAATAAAATGCTTTTTTTAAAAAAATCATAAAAGTTGCTGCTATGCAAAAGTGTGCTCTTTTTACATTTATCATAATACAACTCCATTGCAGGTGAGGCTTTATAGGTCTAGATCACCTTATTTTTTAAAAAAAAAACAGTGTTATTCACACAATTTATGTTCAGTCTTCTTTCTAACAGAGCATTCTAGTGGTAAGCAAAAGAGTTGTCCAATCTGTTCTATCACTTTTAATTTAATTTGATGAAGTTGGATTTGCTTTAGAAATTAGTTTAAAGGACAAGAGAATCCTGGAAAAAGTATCATGAATATGGGCACCCCAAAGGACTAGAGGTCAAACAAAAACATATGAGTCAATATATGATGATGTAGACAACACATTAAATCAACATTTTCATTTGATGTCATGACACATTATGATTATATAATTGCTTATATTGCATATTGTGGTCCTCATGACATGTTACAGTTGCTGCTGCTCTGGGTGAAGTGTGATATTTTTGCACATATTTATCTGGGAAGTAACCAAAAATGATTTCTGCATCCTTCATTGTACACTGATGTACAAAGATGTCTCTAATCCTCTGTGGACTCTATGGTTTCCCACTCTTCAGTAACTTATGACCTCAACTGATCTCAAAACTTCCATTGCTAAGCGAGACATTTGTTAAGTGTATTTTGACCCATTTTTGAAGTTTCTTACCACAGTTGTTCTGTGAATAACTGCAGCTGTTAAGTTAGTAACACGGTTGTTAAGTGAATTTGGCTTCCCATTGATTATGATGTCAGAAGGTTGCAAAAAGCTGATCAAATGACCCTAGGACACTGAAATTGTATATCCCAAAGAAAGTTCGTTCATAGGTGTTTTTTTTTTTATTAGATATGCTATGCTATCATTAGTAAGGGACGTCTTGCAGTTGAAAAGTAGAGAAATAGGGACAGTCAGAGCAGAGAGTTTCCAGAGAAGAAGAAGCAAATGCTAAACTGCCTGTTGTTCTTTTGAACCAGCTATAGAAAAACAAAATTTGGGGAAATGAAGTGTGCATAAGAACTTCTGCACTGGCTACTTCTCTTGCAGATATATTGGGAAAGCTAATGTTCTGGTTAATAGATTAAATGAAGCTTACTTCCAATTCTAGCCCTGCCATTTAATGAAAACAGATGTGTTTTCTTTAGTTCACAAATATTACAAGATACAGCAGGCTCATCTTCATTTCATTCATTGTATGTGTTCTGCTGTGCTCAGCTTTCTTATCACAGCTAAACGTTTCATTTAGAAATGTATTTTTAATATCCGTATCATTTCTACTTGCATCACCTGTTTGTGCTGAAGGTGCACGAATATTTTATGAAGATTTAACAGTCACCTTAACTGTGAATAGAGCAGCTAAATATAATCCTTTGATTTTCAGGGAGATACTATTTTTCCTTGTACAGTAATTCATTATTCCAACTTTTTATAAGATAGGTCACCATGAGCAATTAAAAAGAAACAAAATAATTTAAAAGAAACTTCAGCAAAACAATGAAATTCTGAAACAGTAGCTAAAAACAGAAGCTAAAGAGAAGCTAAAATAAAGCTGATATAAAGTCTTGTAAAACATAGTCCTTTTCATAGTGTATCAAAAATTAATGAAACACTAGAGGCTCCTTCGACGCCGGCGGAGCCACCGGTCTCTGAGTGAGTACAGCCGACAACAACAGCGTTCATCTGCTGTTTGTTGCGGCGAAAAAACTCCCCTTCGGGTAAAGAAGGAGAGTAGAGCATCAAGAGCCGGGTTGAGCCCTTCCAAGACCCCTGGAATAAATTTTCAGGGGCAGAGAAGGTGTGCTCCCCAGGCACTTGAAACGCTCCTGCTCAGAGACGCTTCTGTCTTCGGCAGAGAAAGACGTCGCGACCACTTCTGCTTTTTTAAGATTTCGTGCTGGAGAGACTGTTAGCAGGCTGAATGAATACAGGAGTCTTAAATGGATTGCAAGTATTTTATTGGGGGTTTTTTTTTGGTTATGCATTTCTAACTTATACAATCAACATGATGTTTCAAAATGGCGCTTAGCTTTCACTACTTTCATTGTTAAGAAAAGTCCTGGAAAGTGAAAGTGGATCTGTTACTTTCATTTCTCTTCCTGTTCTTTTAAGCGCAGCCAGAGAGGTGGCTGTGATTATATGAGTTTAACATGGAGGGGAATTTACAGTTAAATGCTAAACCTATGTTGGATTTTACTGATGAATTTTATGAGAAAAGGCTGGATACACCTAGGATTTTTGAGCAAGAGTTTAAAGAGATGAATGCAATATTGGAAGAGGCTTTTACAGATATTGAGGAATTACCAATTAAATTAGTTAAACTCTTTTTCCCTAATGAAGTTGATTTATATTTGACTGCTGATCAATTTATTCTACAATCTGAATGTGGAGAAGACTTAGAACAACCAATTGGAACTTTTTCTTTAAAGGAAACTGATTTACAATTATCTGCTGATTGTTATATAACACAAGAGAAACTAGAAGAACAAGGAGAAGATGACAGTTTTGAGAATATTGATTATAATTGGATTTTGCTAGATGAGCAGTTTACTTATGGAATGGTTCTGTTTCAAGAAAAGCAACTTTTTCCAGCCAAGCAGCAGGATGAGGATATTGGCAAAGAAGAGACATTGTCTTATTTTATGATGCAATTAGATTATAAAACGAAATGGATTCTGTTTGATGGGAAGCAAGAAGACTTGATTCAAGGGGAGAGTCAATTTAAGATGCAACTTATTTATGGGGCCGAAGAAATAAAGATGAGAGACTTAATATTTGGAAGGGGGGCCTTGGTATGGTGGTTTATTTGGTTAAAAAAAAGACCTAGAGTTCGTTTGAAGTAAAGAATGGGTAATTTGAAATTATGGATTGGATTAAGGGTTAAGATTATGGAGATGTTTAATGGTTGATGTAATTAAATTAATTTAATGAAGGATGTATTTGTTTTGATGATCTAGGCCTGACATTAGATTGGAACGTAAGTTAGAAATGGTATTAATAGGTTGTTTTTACTATTGAGGTTTATTTGTTAAGCGAGAGAGCCCAGAAGCTGATTGATTAAATGAAATTTATAGTTAAACGAGAGAATTAAGGTTAATCTAAGATTATGGGTTGAATTAAAGATTAAGAGTATAAGTAAATTGTAAGAGAGGATGTTTAAATGATATATTAAGATATATTAAGATATATTACTATAAATTAAATTTGTTAGTACTGACTTAGATTGGTGGTTTAGATGTAAATGATAAATAGCATTCTTAACAAGATGAGTTGATTGTTCAATAAGGAATTGAGGTTAATTTAAGATAAGGGATTGAATTAAAGATAAATATTAGGAGTAAGGTTTAAGAGAGGATTTTTTTAAATGAATATATTTATTAAGATATACAATGGTAAATTGAATCGAATAAGAGTATAATTATTATTATAATTATCTTTTGGTTTTTCTTCTTTCTCTTCCTTTTTTCTTTTTCTTTTAAGGTGTATAATTCTTGTTAGGACTATACAATTATTATGTTTGATGTAGTGGGGCTTTCTTTTGTTATACCCTGTATTCACTCTGGGAAGTCCTGAGGGGGGTGGGTTAGAGAGGGTTTATAGTTTTGTACATGATGTTTTCTCAACTGTGTTTGGGGTTTTTGGAGGAATATGTAATCGCTGTTGTTGATGGGTTGCTCGGGTGGCCTCTGGGCACCACATCTGATGGGAAATAGTTAGGAGGAGGGGAAGGATAGGGTTGGTGGGATGTGGTGGTGGGGGTTCTGAGCAGTGATGTTGATAGTTTGGGATGATTATTTTTACTTGACTTATTAGTAGTGGATGTGTTGAAGGATGTGTTTATATTTTGGGTATGCATGATTGTTCATTTTTATATTGTGGTTTGATATGATTGGTGTTTTTTTCTTTTGTAAAAATTGTTATCAGTTGAGTTATTGTATTTCTGTGTTAAAAATTTATAAAAATTCAATAAAAATAATTAAAAAAAAAAAAAATTAATGAAACAAATATGAAAGATTTCCTTAAAATGAGAATTTACCTGAAATCTACCAATGTGTTCTTACAATTGATTGAAAATTATTGTCTTTCTATCAACCTTAGGACTTCGGTTCAAAAATTATTTCCTGTTTTATTTTAAAGTATAACAACAAGAAAAAAAATGCTTGGTTGAAATGGTTATCCAACTGAGTCCAAGTATACCAAATACCATTATCCTGAGATGTGCATTACTATATAAAGGATGGAAGGATATTGGGATGTTTGCTGACAAAATCAAATAATTAACATCATTAATCAAAGCAGTTGCAGCTTTAGATCAGATCATGTCTATACAGACACTCTGCATGCAGATCCTAAAGATGAAACTTTGGAAGAGAAGCCTCAACTATTGCTGGAAGATAACAAGGAACAACTCTGAATGAATATGATAAAAGCCTTTATTAGAACTTTTCTTCTATTGATAAGAATGACAAAATATTTCTCCATTCTTATTTTATCTTTTGAGTGATGGCCAGCAGATTCTGGATGATTCAGTCCCTCCTCATCAATGGGAGTCTGAGGAACATGTGCAGGATCGCTGTGAGGATTATTCTCAGATAAAATCTGGATAAAATATTCACTTTAAGACTATAGCTGAGCAGATCAGTTGGAGATAATTGGAGGATAGTTGCCTGATGTTATTTGGGAAGAGTCTGAACCTGCTAGTCTTGAAGAAATAGTGTCTTTAGTGCTGTGGTACATTCACCTGGTTTGTTTGTTTTTTTTATTTATGTCCTTTCTGGTTCATTAAAGCCTCCAGGGAGGAGCCTACAGATGGATCTATGTAATGGCTGTTCTTCCTTAAGAAAGAAGTTTATTCTGGTAGCTCTTAAAGAGGCAATGATTCATCTTTAAATCTTCACTGGAACCTTTTGATGTGAGTAGCTTTCATTCAATCTCTGATTTTTCCTTTTTAGGAAAAGTTGTTGAGAAAGTGGTTGCCCTACACTCCAGAGCACCCTGGAGAAAGTAAACTATCTAGACCCCTTTTAGGTCTAGAACTGTTCTGTTTGCACTAGTAGATGAACTCTGACATAATCAAAAGCCATTTCTTGATCATATAATTTTTTTTAAATATAAGTTGAATACTTAGCAGAAGTATGCAAATCATAAATAGGGCTGGTTCCTTCTAAATTGTTATTCAACTCCATCAATTGTTCTACAATACTACCATCAATAACTGAAAACCTAATACACTTACCCCCAAATTAAGACCCACAAGAATCAAAATATTGGCACTGAGACCTTTCTCAAGCAAGGATTACTGATACATGAGAGGTAGGATGAATCAATGTAACCCAATGATTAATTAGGTAAAGCCCTGTGTTAACCAAAAATGAAGAAAAGAAAGGCAACCCTATCTGGTTAAATATTAAGCAGTCTGCTGTGTTTGTTTCCAGCATTTAGTTACACTTTATCTGATAACCTAGCTAAGGGAATTTAAAAAATAAAAACAAAATACGTGAGAAAGTCTTATGTCTGGAGGTTAGGGTTTTTTTTTTTTTTAGAGTAATAAGACAAATTGGGAAGCAGCTCCCTCAAACAGCCATCATCATAATCTAATGTATTCATGTGCATTGCAGAAGCTCTATGAATTGTTCATGTTCTCTGTGCTGTACTGGCTTTTACATAAGTAATTGTTTAAGTTCATAGTTGCACATTACTAATTTATATCATCCATGCTGCAAATTCAGGAAACAGAAACAAAACAAAGCCAACAACAAAAGGAAAAACACTAAACCACTCTATTTCATTTTTGCTCAATTACTTTAAAGAAAAAAAATAATAAAGTAGACAAGCCATTTTATGTTTCTAGGAAAACTAATGCCAATATGGTGTATAGAAAAACTAAAAAATTAAATATCTGCTTCTTAAGAAATGCAACTCTAAATGATTAGTCACATCAGGGACAGGATTTTATTTATGGAAGAACAGAACAGAAGCAAACCATTGCTAAAATGTACAAACCTTGTTGAAATTTGGAACAGAAGATAAACAAATTAAAGGATATATGATAAAATGGACTAAGAATTTTAGTTACAGATGGATCAATGGGAAAATGTATGATTTCAAGAGTTGATATTTACATTGTATTGTGTAGATCTTAGAGAAGGTTTATAAAATAATATATCATTGGTACACAATAGCAATAGCATTTAGATTTCACAGTCAAACAATTTTGGATCCAAATACATACTTCAATACAAATGATTTTAAAAATCCATATTCAACTGAAGCTAGAACTTTTCCTTTCAGTGTTATTGAAAAACAGAAAAAAGCCATAGAATATTATTTTAATAAATTATCATAGCAGTAAGATTACTGAATGGATAGAGATGGAAAGATTTAGTACTACCTACTATGAGGTTGACAGATTTTGCTGAAATGAAAAACTTAACTTATTTGATTTTAAAAAAGACATTATCTACATATATTGCTGACTGGAAGCATCTTACAATTTTTTTGTGTAAAAATAAAAAAAGAATTTGTTGCTTATGGTTTGGATGATTAGACAGGATGGATTATAGAAAGAACAGTAATATGATGTAACTTGAGAGAAGAGGTTAAAATATATTTGAGTTATAACTTATAATTTCCTTATACTTTATTCTATTTTTAATTTTTTTCTTGCAGCTTTTTCTTTTTCTTTGCTTTTGTTTTTTATTCTTTAGTTTACATTAGTTGGTGTTGACCTTTACCTTGTTTAAAAATTAAATATAAACAAGAACAAAAGCAGGACATCATTTGAAAGAGAATAATCAGACCTGTCCTAATTCTTTAACACAATCATAACAGCTAAGGTAATAAATAAAGGCTGAGTTCTGGCTTCTTCTTTATTTAACATTTATATGAATTCTCTTTTAATTGTATATAGAAGCTAGATATAGATGAAACTTAGAGGACAATTCAAGTTCCATCCCTTTTACTTATATACAATGGAAACATCATCTGTGAAAAAGGAGCAAGGTTTCAACTGCCAATCACACCTGCTATTTTGACACTGTTGTAGGACAGAGATTGGTTGTGTGTGTGAGAGAGGAGTCCAATGGAGAATTAGTCTGGAATCCCTACGTGGGCACAAAAGGGTGAAGTCCAATCCCCCTTGAATGCTAGTTGAACCATAGCTAGCCTTTCCCATGTGAAAACTGTCAGTCTGAGACAGTTTATAGGTTGAACAATAAAAAGTTGAACTTTTCAAACATGGGTATGGTTTTTCATGCCTGACAGTTGCTGACATCTCCACTATCCTACCTGAAACACATTGTTTTTTGAACTGATGCCTTTCAAAAGTCTGAAACCTATATCTATATAGAATCCACTGTCAGCACAGCTTGACTGAAAATTTTGATAGTTGAAATACACCATCATGTTGGGGAAGCTCTCTGAACTGATGAAAAGAAATTAAAAATATTAGTGGCAACTTTTTTTAAAGTACCCCAACATACCCTTTAGTCTACAACAAAAGCCATGTAGAAAATTAGACTCGTGTTTTTCAAAGAATAAAATAGTCATATAGCCACACTTGAAACTGTGTATTTCTTCATCTAAGTTCTCTCCAACCAAAGGTCTTTCCTTCATGTTTAAATAATGTAGTGCAATACAATGCCAACAGGTGCTTTATGTGTTGAAAACAGATCAGAGCTCAAAGTGGTTGGATGGGATTGAAGTGAATTGGCACCATGAATCACCCTTATGCCTGCAGCACAGAAGCTGAAGTAACTGTGTAATTCAAGATTAATGTTGGAAGGAACCAATAGTTTCAGATTCACAAATTGACTTGCTTTATTCATAACAATAAAAAGCTAAAGAAGGAAGCATAAGAAAAGGCATTGTTTTAAGTAGTGTGGATAAATCTGGTTTCTGAAGCAGCTGGGAACATCCATCATGGTAAAGAAGAAAAGTGAATTACAGATCATTATGGAAGATGGTTTGTATGCTCTCCAGTATTTAGCAGTATTCAGTGTATCTTGCATTTAGCATCTTAGAAAAAAAGTAATTTGTACCGGTTTCACGTTCAGTTTTCAAAGTATATTTGATATCACTACACAGAAAAACTTGATTAATTGCATATTTTTAGAAATATCACAAAAAATACATTTTAAAATACAGATCAAGCCAAATTGATGACAAGAAAAAGCTTCTTTTTCTCTATTAAGATGATGACAACAAATGTGATGGTTGATTTTGCTTTGCAGTTGGGATGGAGATTGATGGACAAGTGGAGAGCAACACAGAAAGTGAAGGTAAATAAAATATGAATAGCTGCTGTTTTTGGAAAGTGTATGTTAAAGAATTTATTTTCCTGAGAATACATGCAATGCATATAAATTGAGATCTACCAACACTCATCTAAGCATTGTTCAAATCACTGTCAGTGTTTCCACACTTGAATAAAAACAAATCTGGACTTAACTTTTTCTTGAATATTTTGTTAAGGGCTGAGGCAAAAAACAATCTTAATTTACAAAATCACTGATGTTGAGTAACCTTTAAGTTTAAGCATTTAGATTACAAGTAGAGCTCCTGAACTGTAAAATTATTGCAACTTCAACTTTTGCTTCAATGCTGCCCATCAAAGAAATTTGACAATTCCCTAAGAGTAGTTGATAGCAATAGACTTCTCTAACATTTTGCTTTTCCTCACACTGAACTTAAAGGCTGCAAAAAATCTGATGAACCATAAAATGGAATTTAAAAGTTTGAGATTTTAGTATCCCTTTGCTGCCATCTAGTGGTTATCTGTATTTCTGCAGTTCGGATGGCAACTGACTAATTTTTCAGTTTGTGAATTGTAAAATTGATATTAGGAGAAGCAGAAGAACAGAGCTGCAGTTTTCAGGAAAATTTATTCGTTTTTACAATATAATATATTGTATAATATATAATACAATATATATAAAATATAATATTTTATACTGTCAGCTATTTTTCTGCAGTTTAAAAAGCAAAATGAAATATTATTCTCTCCTAATGCATCAAATACATCACTAATATATTCTAGGATATCACTCTTAATGCCTAAGTATCACTATTATATTTATAATTTACACAGAAAGGGGATGAATTCAGATATATGAATAATTTAAATTCCATTGATTTCAATAGTTCTTTTCTAGCAGTAAGTTTGGATTTTGCAAAGTACAGCATGAAAAGACTGAAAAGAAAAGTCATTATTTTACATTTACAAAATATCTGCATTTCCCTAGTGAAAGACAATATTCTTAATAACTTCAAACTCTTCAGGTTTTTTTTTAAGTAAAACACTTTTTAAAACACAGATTATGAGTATGAAGAAGAAGAGGAAGAAAAAGTAGCCCCAAAAAAGAATATAAAGGAAATCGTCAAGGTAAACAGAAAAGCAAGTTATGATAAAGACACTGATGATGAAAATGAAGAGCTAGATGTATCCAGGAGGAAGAAACCAAATAAAAAGAAAAAACAGAAAGCATATAATGATAACGAAGAAAACAAAGAGGAGGAAACAGTAAAAGGGAAGAAAAAGAAAGACAAAAAGCAAAAAGAGTTTGAAAACAAGAAAGCAAAAGGAAAGGACAAAAAAAAGAAGAAAAATACAGGTGAAAGGTATGACATTTTCATTATTCCCCAGATCAAAAATCCACGTTTGTTCTTAATAGTTAGCATTTTGTATATGAGTACAATGGAAAATAATATATTTCCCATTCATTTCACTGACTGGCAAATTACTGGTTTCTAATTTTGCTATCAAAATGCATCAAAATACTATGCAATGAAGCTCAGTGAAAGACATGTAATTATGTTCTGTGTTTGAGCAATCTGGCGCAAACCAAACAGCTCATCTGAGAGTTGTCAGGATAATTTGTGTTTTTCCCCAGAATAGATCTCTGAAACTAGAAACAATTTGTGGAGTTCTAGACTGCATCAAATTACCATTGAAATGCATTAACACAGCTTCAGTCCCAGAAACTCATAATGTTTAAGCATAATTTGAAAGTTCTGTACTGTATTCAGATATTCCAATCCCATAATCCCAATCCGTAGGCATTATAGGAAGAGAATCATGTCTGTCAATAGTGGTCAAGTGAAAAACTGTTAAATTTACATATTCAAAAGGTTTCAAACTTCCTCTACAAATACCCAATGGATTTTTAACACATCACAACTGTTAACTGATATTTGTATTCTGTCTCACATGTAACCTATGCCTGCATAACCAACTGTTTCCCCGTTCTTCTCCACCATCTCATCTCAATTTAAATTTTATATCAGTCTAATCATTCCACTGACTCTGATGAAGTGAGCTAAAATTCTCAAAAGCTTATGCTTTTTAATAAAATTTTAGTGTGAAAAAATGGCTCCCAAACTGCTTATGTATCTGAAGCATGTTGTCTGAGAACAACCTTTAGGTATGTGTAGTAGTATAAATTGAGCTGCTGATGATGTTACAGCCTATCATATTAAATAGAACTGGAAGAACAGGACTGCCCACGTCCAGGGCAAGATGTTATTTTCACAGAAGTATCGGTAACAGATATTTTCAACTAAAGGTAGCCCTCAATTTATGACCACAATTGAGTCCCCCATTTCCGTTGTTAAATGAAACATTTGTTAAGTGAGTTTTGCCCCATTTTATGCCACAGTTGTTAAGTGTAATACTGAAGTTGTTAAGTTAGTAACATGGTTGTTAAGTGAAGCTGGCTTTCCCCATTGATTTTGTTTGTCAGAAGGTTACAGAAGGTGATTGTGTGACCCCAGGACACTGCAACCGTCATAAGCATGAGTCAGTTGTCAACTATCTGAATTTTGATCATGTGACCATGGGGATGCTGCAACAATCATAAGTGTGAAAAACAGTCATGAGTCACTTTTTTCAATCCCATTGTAACTTTGAATGGTTACTAAATGAACTGTTAATGTTAAATTGAATTTGTAGGGCTAGTAGTGTGTGATGATGATTATTTGTATCGGCAGTGTTAGTTGGGCACTTGAGGGATGCAAGAGTAGGGAGCGATAAAGGACTCCTAAGTACAAGCAGGCATGATAAAGCTATTGTAATGCTGGGAAGCTACTGCTCATCACATTCTTGGCCAGTCTTTTAAGTAATTTGGCACAACATGGAACTAAAACCATGTGTGCCCAACTTATCTGTTGTTGGCAATTCCAGCTTCTCTCTCTCCTACGATCATCAAGTCACCCAAGTATTAGTCCTGCTGCTATTTTGATCACACATCCATTTTTCTGCATAGGATGAGCTCTTTATTTGCTAATTTACAAGAGGATGCATATCTATGCTCCCAAGGCCTGGATCCAGAGTAATCAGACAAGTGTCTTCTAGAAAATTATAGCAAGGATCAATTTTTTAAAAAGTATTAACCTAAGTGTATCAGAAAGTAATGATAAATAGGAAAAAACAACATGTAAATATGAAATAACATTGACAAAGTAAGGACTTCTGCATAAGATCTAGTCATCCCCTCCAAAAACTGATAGTTCTCCCGAAATTTCCTCTGAGTGCTAGTGCGAAGTATATTGTTACCGGTATATCCTTTCCCATTCCAAATGTTATTGTGTTTACCCAAGTGATCTCCCCTAGCCTACCGGTAGTAGGTCCTATGGGGGGAAATGTTTAGTTTCAGTTGCCAATATCTTGTTCCTAAAATTATCCATTAAATTCTATATTATGAGTCTCCAACCTTTTGGCTCACCTGAATCACATTGAGTGAAGATGAATTATCTTGGACTGAATATAAAATATATAATATAGTTAATGTATATTAATCATATAATAATGTCAGATGTATAGGATCTTGTGGGGTCACATTACTAACTGTCCAGGACTGTGGGTTGGACATATCTGCTGTAGTGCTTCAGGCAAATAATTTGCCCCTCCACCACTAGCATATGCTATTTCTTTTAATGTCCCTTCTCCCTAAAACTTTAATTTTCTTTACAATCCATTTTTCTTTCTATTGAATAAACTATAGACATCTAATATATAAGCTAATACATACATACTCTTGAATACATACTATGTAAGTTTCAAATGGTACAAAACACAGCAAGTCAGAGAGTTCTGGAGTCTTTTCAGGTAGCCTATACATGCAGCATTGGTTGCCAGTCTGCCTTGGTTGCCAGTCTGCTTCCAGGTCCAATTAAAGTGTTTGGAAGAGTTTTTTCAGTTCTGCCCTTCGGAATATTCTCCTGCTGGAGGTGAAGTCAGTCCCCACTCTCCTGGCCTGGGCTCTAGAAGCTGGCTAGGACCCCAATAGAGATACTCTATATGGGGCTGATTGATGGGTAGAGAGAAGATCCTTAACCCATGTCCCTTGTCCTCTTGGTCTCCAGCCTTAATTTAATAATTTTTAACTATAATTGTTTTCTATTATCTTTTTTATCATTTTTAAGCTTCTCAGAATCACTGTGACAATAAATGCAAATTTATATATTTAAATATGCAAATCTAATAAATTATAAATAAGCTAACCATCTACAGCTATTTAATATCTAATATTATACTTTTGATTAAAATACCAACAAAATAAACAATTGATTTCAAAGGCAGATTTAAAAATGGCAAATGCTAGCATCCTATTTAAAAACTTTTTTATTTAACAGGTGCATATAATATGTTGAAAATATATAACACAATTTCATACAATATTTTTAAGAATTACTACTGTATATGTAATTGTTTGAATTTGGATTTGGTTTGATTTTGGGTTTTTACTCCTAGTTCCTCCTCGTCCACTCCAAACTCTTCAGATGATGAATCTCTCTCTGAAGAGGAGCTGGACAAGCTAAAAGAACAGGTAGAAGAAAAGAAAAAACTCATATCTATCATACGAAACAAACCCTGGCGCATGGCAAAGAAATTAACTGTGCTAAGGTACAATATCTTGATGATTACTGTTCACATGACTTCTAGGCATATAAGCATGAGTTTATGTAGGCATTCCGTTCCACGTTCGACAAAGATTATATTCTGTGGCTGTTGGTTGAAGCATCCTATTCTTAGTCAAAAGGCTTTGCTCCATGGTTGGCTTAAAAGTAAGTTTGTTTTTTTTATCCATGTAACTAGAAAACAGAAAACTAGAAATCAGTTCTTGGCTGATTTTATGCATTAATTAAAAATATAAACCTGAATGATTAGAATGGCTGTATTCTCTGTCCTTTTTGATTGTTGGTTTTTTTCCCATAGGAATCAAGTGACTTTCAGCACTTTCACGTTAATGTTTGTAAGAGTTTAGACAAAACATATTGCTATGATTACTCATCTGCTACATTTATTTAAGAGAATGATTTAATATGTCTGAAATCAATATGCCCTTCTCACAGTTACCCATCCTAGGTCAACTATTGTCTAGACTATTATAACGTGCTTTACATGGAGCTGACCTTGAAGAATATTTAGAAATTTCTGTTAGTTCAGAATGCAATGGCCTGAACAGTTTTGCACAAATCTAGACTTACACGTGTCTCAATTCTTCTGCAATGGTTACCAATCTTGGTGGTGACCCCTTCTTTAGGATCACTACTCCTAAGGTATAGTTGACCTCCACTTTGTTGTTTTTCTAAAGGGCTCTAAAAATGGTTTCGTCAGTGGGCCTGGGGACCATGAATGGAGATAGAGCCAATCGTGACTGATTTGATTGGGTTGCTATTGCCTTAGGGCAGTGGTTCTCAACCTGTGGGTCATGACCCTTTTGGGGGTCGAATGACGCTTTCACAGGGGTCACCTAAGACCATCGGAAAACACATATTTCCAATGGTCTTAGGAACCGAGACACTAGTGAGAATTTCTGCTCAATGCTAGCTCCACCAGCCAGCTTGGGCAGAAGGAAAGCAGCCGCCTCAGCAGCATGGCGAGGCTGCGCTACCCATTGCAGAGCAGCTACTGCCGTGTTGCCATGGCTATGAACCATCCCCAGCAGCCCTAAAAAGCACTGTGGAAAAGTGGGGAATGCTGGGAGTTGCAGTTCATCACCATCTGGAAAAACATGACTCTCCAAAGATCAATCCTTCCTTCCTTCCTTCCATCCATCCATCTCCTTCCTTTCCCCTTCAATCTCTCCTTCCTTCCTTTCCCCCTCAATCTCCTTTCTTCTCCATCTCTTTCTTTTCCCCTTCAATCTTCCTTCCTTCCTTCCTTCCATATCCATCCCTTTCCCTTCAATCTCTCTTTCCTTCCTTCTTTCCTTCCTTCCTTCCTTCAATCTCTTTCCTTCTCCATCTCCTTTCTTTCCCCTTCAATCTTCCTTCCTTCCTTCCTTCCTTCCATCCATCCATCCATCTCCATCTCCATCCCTTCCACTTCAATCTCTTTCTCCTTCCTTCCTTTCCCCTTCAATCTCCTTCCTTCTCCATCTCCTTCCTTTCCCCTTCAATCTTCCTTCCTTCCCCTTCCTTCCCTCCCAACATTTTTGAGCAAGGAAGAGTAAGCTTCTCCAGCGAGCATTGCTATATTGTTTTTGTGATTAATCACTATGCTTTAATTATGTTCAATTCATAACAATGAAAATACAACCTGCATATCAGATATTTACATTACTATTCATAACAGTAGCAAAATTACAGTTATGAAGTAGCAACAAAAATTATTTTATGGTTGGGAGTCACTACAACATGAGGAACTGTATTAAAGGGTCGCGGCATTAGGAAGGTTGAGAACCACTGCCTTAGGGAGTAAGAGTGGATAGCTTTTTTTAATGGATTTTTATCATACAGTGGATTTTTCAATGATGTAAACCACTTAGAGTCCCCTATGTGTGAGTTGGGCAGCTATATAAATTTGTTTAATAAATAAACAATAAATAAATAAATAAGAGCTCCTTCTCATAAAACAGATAAACTGCATGGATGAAATTCAGCTTTAATGTCTGTCATTTCACCAAACTGAAAATAATGGTAAATGACCTGCTTCGGAGTGCAGGGCTAGAAGAATTAATGATTTGACTCAGTACACGTACTAATTCATACAGATTAGATGTTGCTCAAGATTTGCTTTAAAAAGACAAAGAGGAAGGTTGGTGCTATAAAGAAAGCAAATCCAGGGTTTGGACACTAACGGATTTATTTATTTATTTATTTATTTATTTATTTATTTATTTATTTATTTTATTAAATTTCTATACCGCCCCTCTCCCGAAGGACTCGGGGCGGTGTACAGCCTAAAATTTAAGAAACATATAAATATACAAAATTTAAAATAATTAAAAATAAATTAAATCATTTGGCCAAAATCCTAAAACCCAAAACATACAAAATTTAAAATCTTAAAAAATACTCAGAAGCTTCTATGCCAGGCCGGCCTGTCGGAAAAGGAATGTTTTTAGTTCCCGACGGAAGGTGCGTAAATCTGTTATTATACGGAGTTCGGGGGGGAGCTCGTTCCATAACGTGGGAGCTCCCACAGAGAAGGCTCTCCCCCTGGGGGTCGCCAGCCGGCACTGTCTGGCCGACGGCTCCCTGAAGAGGCCCTCTCTGTGGGAGCGTACCGGACGGCGGGAGGTATTTGCTGGCAGTAGACGGTCCTGTAAGTATCCGGGTCCGATGCCATGGAGCGCTTTAAAAGTGGTCACTAACACCTTGAACCGCACCCGAAAGACCACCGGCAACCAGTGCAACTCACGCAGGAGCGGTGTTACGTGGGAGCGCCACGACGCTCCCATCACTACCCGCGCGGCCGCATTCTGGGCAAGTTGGAGCTTCCGGATGCACCTCAAGGGGAGCCCCATGTAGAGAGCATTACAGTAGTCCAGCCTGGAGGTCACGAGGGCATGAGTGACTGTGCGTAGCGAGTCCCGGTCTAGGAAGGGACGCAACTGGCGCACCAGGCGAACCTGGTGGAACATCCTCCCGGCCACGGCCGTCAGATGGTCCTCTAAGGACAGCCGTGAGTCCAGGAGGATTCCCAAGTTGCGAACCCTTCCTGTGGGAGCCACTGTTTCGCCCCCAATACACAGCGATGGAATCAGCTGGCTGTACCGGGACGACGGTAACCACAGCCACTCGGTCTTGGAGGGGTTGAGCTTGAGTCCGTTTCTCCCCATCCATACCCGCACGGCCTCCAGGCACTGGGTCAGCACGGCAAGGGCATCGTTGGGGTGGTTTGGCGTGGAAATGTACAGCTGGGTATCATCAGCGTACTGGTGGTACTCCACGCCAAAACCACGGATGATCTCACCCAGCGGCTTTACATAAATGTTGAACAGTAGAGGCGAGAGGACCGACCCCTGAGGTACCCCACATACGAGGGGTCTCGGGGTCGACCTCTGGCCCCCTGTCAACACAGACTGCATCCGGCCAGAGAGGAAGGAGGAGAACCACTGCAAGACAGTGCCTCCTATGCCCAGCCCCTCCAACCGTTGCAGCATGATACCATGATCGATGGTATCAAAAGCCGCCGAGAGGTCCAATAGCACCAGAACAGAGGAGCAACCCCTGTCTTGGGCCCGCCAGAGATCATCCACCAACGCGACCAATGCTGTTTCCGTGCTGTAGCCAGGCCTGAAGCCCGACTGGAACGGATCGAGATATGACGATTCCTCCAGGTGCTGCGGGAACTGTCGGGCAACCACACTCTCAACAACCTTCGCAAGAAAGCGAAGGTTGGAGACGGGACGGTAGTTTGATAAAACAGCTGGATCCAGGGCAGGCTTCTTGAGGAGGGGTCTCACCACTGCCTCTTTCAAGGCAGCGGGAAAGAAACCCTCACTCAAGGAAGCGTTGATAATTGCTCGGAACCAGCCTCGTACCACCTCCCGGGAGGCCAGCACCAACCAGGAGGGGCACGGGTCCAGTAAACATGTGGTCGCCCTAAGTCCCCCCAGCAACCTGTCCACGTCCTCGGGGGTCACGGGGTCAAACTCAACCCAGGTAACAGTCTCAAGACCAGCCTCCGCCTCTCCCATTGGACATACCCAGTTGAAGTCGAAGCCTTCCCGTATCTGAGCGATTTTATCATACAGATATTTTCCGAAATCCTCAGCTCTACCCTCTAAGGGGTCTCCCCTCACCTCCTGATGAAGGAGGGAGCGGGTCACCCTAAACAAGGAGGCTGGGCGGTTATCTGATGACGCAATAAGAGCAGTGAGGTAGGAACACTTCTCTGCTCTTATCGCCATTAGGTAGGACCTAATATGGTCTCTTACCAATGTTCGGTCAGATTCGGCACGGCTCGATCTCCAACTGCTCTCTAGGCGTCTTTTCCGGCGTTTCATCTCTCTCAACCCCTCGTTATACCACGGGGCCGGTCGAGACCCACGCCGAATCAGAGGCCGCAAAGGCACAACTCGATCCAGGGCACCGGCAGCCGCCCTGTCCCAGGCCGCCACCACCTCTCCAACCGAGTCGTGTGTCAGAACCTCAGGAATTGGCCCAAGCTCTGCCTGGAACCGCTCGGGTTCCATCAGCCGCCTGGGGCGGTACCATCTCACCGGTTCCGCCACCCTGCGGTGGGGTGCAACGGTCCGAAAGTCCAAGCATAGGAGAGAGTGATCAGACCATGACAGGGGTTCAATGACTATATCCCCTACACTCTGACCACTCAGCCACTGTCCAGAGACAAAAACCAGGTCAAGCGTGTTCCCCCCTGTGTGTGTGGGGCCTTGAATTACCTGGGTCAGGTCCATGGCTGTCATGGAAGCCATGAACTCCCGAGCCTCCCCGGACGCCCCGCCCCCGGACGGCAGGTTGAAGTCACCCATGACTATTAGCCTGGGGACTTCAACCACCACCGCGGCGACAACGCTCAGGAGCTCGGGCAGGGAGGTTGATACGTGGCAGGGCGCCAGGTACGTAATCAACACCGCCCTCGGACCCCCTAGGTCCCACTTCACCAGAAGGGATTCACAGCCTGCCGTCTGAGGAACAGTGACCTCCCTCGGCCTGAAACTTTCCCTGATCACGACCGCCACTCCCCCACCCCTGCCTTGAGCTCTCGGCTGGTGGAATGCAAGGAAACCCGGTGGGCACATTTCCACCAGAGGGACACCGCCCTCTGGTCCCAACCAGGTCTCCGTTATACCCGCCAGGTCTGCTCCCCCCTCTGAGATTAAATCTTGAATGAGGGGGGCCTTATTTACCACAGACCTGGCATTGCACAGCATCAGCCTACAGCCAGGGCCCTGTGGTTCTGAACAACCCCGAGAACAGGTTGAGCCTTGGGGGTCGGAGCGCACGACCGCTCGTAAGCAGCGGGTGCGCGCTCCCTTATTATGATACGGCCCCCTGCTCCCACCATACCTGCCCCTCCCGCTAACGGTACTTATTGGAACTGAGTTAGTCTTAATCAGCCCCCCGTCTGCACCCTCAGGACTCCGTCCCCTTCCGTCGCCTGGCCTGTCTTCTTGTTCCCTTCTGACAATTTCTTCCCCTGCCCTAAACACTCCTTCCCCACCCCTCCCCACCCTTAAAACTTTGACTAAGTACCTATTTAAAAAACCCCAAAGCCCCTTTTTTGATGCATGCCATCTCTCAGGACTCCAAAGTCCATCCTCAAGATGGGCCCTTGATAGAACAGAGGGCCATAATTGCGAGAGGGGGGAGTCTCGCAATGCAAGAAGCGTCCACTTCGAGTAAGCAGCCAGTCAAGTAAGATGAATCGATAGGGTCCGGCAAGAAACCAGGCAGTCAAGTCTGAATTAAGGTCCAAGTACCAAGTTTCTATCAGGGTGATGGTAAAAATAATAATAATAATAATAATAACAATAATGAAGGTAGATTTTGAGTGGTCCGAGCAGGAAAAGCCCCTATGTTGTTCCATCCTGCTTCGTTTAATCCACAATCCACAGATTCGCATATGTGCTGCCAGGGGCAAGGACCAGGTCTCTGAAAAGGGGTCCATAAGGGCAGCACCAGAGTCATAATCCGGGATTCTTTCTTCAGGGCTGTCTTACTGCCCCTCCTGATAGTTCTCAGTTCAAGCTCATGGGGTGGGGGAGGCCACTGCAGTTCTCCCATTTGGCCTCACCGTTGGACGCTCGTTCACCAGTTCATAGGGGGGGGAAGCATGACCACGTTGTTTCCCTCACTGCCAGGTCCATGCTGCCCCCTCTATCCCCTGCAATTCTCAGCTGTCTCCCCGAACCACTAGCTCACATGATGGTAGGGGGGGCGCCGCTGATCTTCCCTTTTGCGGCAGCCTCCCAGCACCAAGGCCTCTCGACTGCCTACCTGAGCATAATGATGGTAGAAGGGGGGAGGGGGAGGCCAGCTGCCAAGCTGTTCCCCCTCGCGGCGGCCTCTCAAAGCCAGGAGCCTCTCAGCAGTCTTTTCAAGAGTCACTCGTTCACATGGTGGGGGAGGGGGGAGCCGCCGCCGAGCTCTTCTCTTTCGCGGTGGCCTCCCGACTCCCAGCTGGCTTCTCACCTCACCGCAGGCCGCAGGGGGAAGTACGCTGTTACCACCACTCAGCTTCGTCCATTCCCGGCAAGAAGGGAGCTGACAGACATATCTCAGGGAGACTAAGATGTTCCGCTGCCAAAATCCCAGGGGTCCCAGATGTTTCTCGGCCCCTGGGGGGAGGTCTCTAGCCATTCCCCATCGGAGGCCCGGCTGCTCTCACAGGGAAGCGTCCATCTTGCGCATGCTCCTTTTACATTTTAATCCTTTACGGATTAAAAAATAATTCTGCAAAGGAAGTAAGATTTTGTAATATATCTACCTACATCACAAATGTTACAGTTTTTCAATGTGTGACCTACTAGAAATTTTTCATAAGCTTAGATCTTGGAGAAAACTCCAGTGCCTGTAATGAAAACATATAATTCATTACAGCTATACATTTAACATCTCAATGTGAATAAATTAGGTGCAGTTTGCCAGCTGAACTAAACAGAAGATTAGATTAGATTAGATAATCTTTATTGTTATTTTTTACTGTGGGCACAATGGCACACATAAAAATGAAATTTAGTTGCTTGCTCTCAAATTGTACATATACATAACACACATTTAAACATACTATATACAACATATGTATAGACCTACACCTTTACATATATGTAACATATAAATATTAATTACTGACCAACTTGAATATATAACAGAAGGAGGAAGCTTTAGAGTTCACAAGGTTAATATTGTATGGAACAAAACTGTGACTGAATCTGGATATTCTGCTTTGGATACCACGGAGCCTCCTCCCAGAAGGTAACAAGGAAAACAGGTGGTGAAGAGGATGTGTAGTGTCCCAGACAATCTTATGGATCCTGCTTCCGGTTTGTGATTGCGCGCTAGCAGACATGTGGGGCGATCGCTCCCTCCGCCGTCCAGTTTTCTCCCACCTGAAAAGAGTCGGAAGTCATCCTGGAGGGGCGATGAGCATGAAGAGGACTCCCGAGCAATAGCAAAAGGGCGGCAGCCCTCCCGTTTGATCCTGGGCAACTGTTCAAACTAACAGGGAAAAGATCAGCCATTAACATGGCCCATAAGCAAGCCACTACCAGCCGAGGCCAAAATTACTAACAAGCACTTTGAAAGCACTGCGGAGGAATTGGGTGAGATCCTATCTTCTTTCTACCCCAAGTATTTTTCCTGTAAAAAGACTCTGGAAATTTCTTCCCTCTGTGAGGAGAAAGGGAAGGGAACATTTTCCTCCCACCCTCTAAAATGGCAGCATCTGAATACCTAGGGGAAATAAAGCCTTGAAAAGAACTATTAAATAATTGGATTTGCTTCTTTTTGATATTTTGGGACCCAAAAAGTTCCTACTTTCACGGGGATTTGCTATTCTATCTACTCGTAAAAAAGATGAAAAAGAACTTAAACTGGATAAAAACTTAGCCTGGGATTTGAAAAAAGATTTTAAACACTATCAAGGACATCTTGTGGCGAAACTTGGTACAGCAAGTGAATATTCTTGACAAAAAGACCAGATCTGTCCTTGGTATTATCTAAAAGAGATTAAAAGCTGAGAGAACAGCTGGGTGGTAAAATTGCTTTTTAGGACTGTGGAGGTGAATACTTACTGACTCTCATTTAATAAATAGCCTTCACTAAAGGACTATCTATAACCACATCAGAAATGGAGGAGGACCAGCAACAAATTTCACTTAACTACAAACTTATATTTGAAAAAATTCTTAAAGCTACTGAGATAATTAAAGCTAGACTGAAAGACAAAGGCACCAGCTTAAATCTACAAAGCGAAACCCTGATTGCAACCAAAGAACCTACAATTAAAAAAACAACAGAAGCAAAAGAAATTAATACCAAGACAGAGGACTTTAAAGAACAACAAGTACAATGTACTGAAAATCTAGACAACCAAATCCTGACTGCAACTAAAGAATTTACAACCCAAAAAACAACAGAAGCAGAGAAAGTAATACCAAGATGGAGGGTGCTAAAGATCAACAAGTACAGCCTACTGAAAACCTAGACAACCAAACAACAACCATAAAATTGGACATGACTTTTTACTTAGATTAGAAGAAACCTGAGGAAGAAGACCCGATTGAATTGAAGACAAATATGTTAGTGCAAATATGGGTATCTGGGCTACCAGGGCAACAACTTAATGACCATAACTGGGCCAAATCCTCTGGAAAATTAATAACTAGATGGTCTCCTTTGATTCAAGTAACATGTACAAGAATGAAGGGAGATCTATCTGATGATCTAAAGGCATTGGTATGGAAGCCTGGTTGGCATAAAAAGAAAGCTAGAGTTAGATTTTTAAAAAGGGGCCTTCTGATTTATTAGAGAGGATCCTAAAGTCTCAACTAATGGGCTAAAGGGAGATTTTGAGATGAAGGGAAATACGATTATTAGATTTAACTATTGTTGGAAAATGATAAAAAAAATAAGGGATTAATTGGCCTAATATTGAGGATTTAGATTTATAAGGAAAATGAAAACTAATTATTAGGGAATAGCTTTGAATTATTGTTTAGCCCACCTAACACAGATGATGGATTTGAGCCAATGAAAGATACTCCATTAGTAAGTAGTGATGTACTAGGATGAGAAATAGAAAATGTTTATGAAATAAAATAAGAATATATTCAACTAAGTAATAGGTGTATTATAGATATAATTTTTATATAGTGAAATAAAGGAAATTTGGGTTACCCGAAATTTAAATACTATGGATATTAAAGATTAAATTGGAATATGGTAATTAAAAATTAGGTAAAATTTAAATACAGGATAATGGATATGTATAAGCAAAAATATGATAAATGTTTTAACTGAACTTGTTATAATTAGAAATTTGCTAGTTTAAATATGATATAGCAAATGTTAAGGGAAATGGAGAAGGAATTTTTTGCTGATGTAACCTGAGATATGTACTAAAGATTTTGTTATTGTACTATTGACTACCCAATCACCATGCTGCTTTCCAAATACTCAAATGTAAAAGTGGAAAACCAATAAAAACTTGTTATAAAAAAAATCTTATGGATCCTGCTGAAGCAAACGCTTATGTGCTTTGTCCTGGATGGAAGGGATCTTTTCAGCCATTCTCACCACTCTCTGAACAGAAGAGATTTGGTGAAGGTAACTTATCTATATATGATAAGAGGTCATCCTGAATTCAAACAGTAATTCACTAACAATATTGTATTATTAGATAGAAGTGATTAAATCAGTTTATAATGCAGACAGAAATTATCTTGGAGAAGGAATTTCAGATCTACTCTATTGTTACTTCAAATTTCTATAGTTAGACCATGAATCAGTTTTTATTTTATTTATTTATTTTTGTCAAATTTATTTGCTGCCCCTTTCTTGGTTCAAGACAATCCTGAGCAGCAGAATTAGCTCTGTGAGTTCAACCATAGTATTTTAATATTTGCAGTATACTATATTATGATTAATGCCAGAGTAAGTTTTAGAAGTCATTTTAACCAACTATTTCTGATGGACAGGTATATTACATCACATCACATCATATCATAATAGATAAGTATAATCTTTTTCATATATTTTTTTATTTAGGGACGCTCAAGATTTTGTAGAAAAATTTGAAGGTGCTTTGGGAAAGGGAAAAGGAAAAAAGTTGTATGCATATAAGATGATGTTGACAAAGGTAAGTGCTATAAGAATTTGGGTTAAGCAATTTTTTCCCATACTTATTACATCGGCATTGTTCATAAGATGTTTATACTACTGAAATTTAGAAGTCTATGCAACTTATATTAAAAATGAAAATACTGATATGAGTTTCAAAACCTAAAATTCAATGTTTGGCAGACAGTAAATCTGAAAACTAACTTGGATAGATGCATCTCTTCCACTGCATTCTCTAAACACTTCATTCTAAACAGTTTGAAGTCTACTCTCTTCCCCAACTTGTTAACAAAAGAAATGCAGTTGTGTGCAGAGTACAAAGAATGTTAAGACTAAATAAAACAAAGAACAGGTATGACTACAAGTTGTCCCTGCCTTTTTTTCCCACCTTTAATTATGTTGCTAATGAATCTTTTTTTAGCAGGAGTATGTATTGTAAGAAAGTTATTAATACCACTTTATAATGCCTTGGTAAGGCCACACTTGGAATATTGCATCCAGTTTTGGTCACCACGATGTAAAAAAGATTTTGAGACTCTAGAAAGAGTACAGAGAAAAGCAACAAAGATGATTAGGGGATTGGAGGCTAAAGCATATAAGGAACGGCTGCTGGAATTGCGTATGTCTAGTTTAATGAAGAGAAGGACGAAGGGGGACATGATAGCTGTGTTCCAATATCTCAGGGGCTGCCACAAAGAAGAGGGAGTCAAGCTATTTTCCAAAGCGCCTGAAGGCAGGACAAAAAGCAACGGATGGAAACTAATCAAGGAGAGAAGCAACCTAGAACTAAGGAGAAACTTCCTGATAGTTAGAACAATAAACCAGTGGAACAACCTGCCTCCAGAAGTGGTGAATGCTCCCACACTGGAAGTTTTTAAGAAGAGACTGGACAGCCATTTGTCTGAAATGGTATAGGGTTTCCTGTCTGAGCAAGGGGTTGGACTAGATGACCTCCAAGGTCCCTTCCAACTTTACTATTATTGTCGTTGTTGTTGCTGTTGTTGTTATTATTATTATTAAAGCAACCTTTTAAAATCTTCTGAATATTTCTGACAATCATTTCCTTGCCCTGACATAAGGAAAAATAGGAAATTATATTAATTTTTACAAGCTGAATAGCAGACATTAAGTAATACTTTCTTTAGCCCTCCATGTTCCCAATCACAATAGATATGTGGATTGGAGGTGAGGCAAAAGCTATTTCTTTTGCCAGTATTAGCAATAACATGGCAAAATCAAAATGCTGGGGAAATGCAGTATGTCAGCAAGATAAAGGCAGCCTTCCAGAAAGACAATTACATCCTCCTTGCTACAACTGTTCTGGAAAAGAGAAAATGAATATAGATTCATGCAGAACAACCTCTAAAGGCAAGTCCAGCCACAAAAACTGGAGAACTCATCCACTGTTGGCTATGTGGTCTATTATTAAAGGATCTGATGCAAATTTTACAGTGCCAGCTTTTGGGATGCCCAGAAGAGAAGTTTAGACTCCTTTTCTAAGACAAAAGTAATAGAACTGGCCTACCTTGAAGAGCTGAAGAATTAAGAGTTAAAGAACTAATGGTTATTACTCTTATAGTTCACTGAACAGTCAGGCAGAGGTTTAGATTGGATTTGGCATTTTGACATTTTTAATCCCATTGCGCTTTTTTTCCCCCCCGAGTATCTAGGATAGGCAGATATTGGATAATGGTGTCATCGCAGGATGTGTGCTGTTCCAAATAAAGCTGCCATTTTGCAATTGACTGATGGTGATTTTTATCAATGCAAATAGTATTCAAGTTGTGCTCCAGTGGGTTTGGAGGCAAGCTCAAAGGAGGTCTGGGAGGCTCCTCCGAGGAAGGTCATCCCGCCCCCTCCTCACAAGGAACACCTGGCTTGGTTTGACTTAAGCAGAGGCCAGGGGAGATTGTCTTAGTCAGGAACAATTGTTTTGCTTTGGCATGCACTTTCCCAGCCTTGGAAAAACTCTGCCTTGTATTGTGCTTCTGCCTGTGGAACTCAACCTTGCCCTGTGGACCTGGAATCTTGTACACAACTTACAGACCTTGCTGTGTGTACCTGTATCCTGTTTTTGGGCTTCCTCTCTTCTTTTGCTATTCGGCTCTGTTGGTTTATAGGCTTTGTTTGTGGAACTGTGGGTGGCTTCCTTCAGTGAAGTTTGGGGTGGACCTTTGCCAGCTGTTTCAGAGCAATTTGTTGTAGAATCAGCAGAGCAATAAAGGAATCAAAGCTTGCCTCTGCCTAGGTGAGCTGGGTCATAACAGAAGGTTTTGCTACCTAGAATAGCATAGCAAATGGTGATTTTCTGTTTTGACAAGGCAAGATGCCAAATAACAACACTGTTTTCCCATTTGAGTTATACAATTTTTAAAGAAGTTCTCCCCTGTGTGGGCACAGAAAAAATAACAAAATCTTGCATAACTACTGTTCTCTGTAATTATGCAACTGTCAAGTTCACTTTTAATGGTATTCTTGGAAAAACAACAGAAAATATTTCTTCCTTCTGACCACTCAGAGGGACCAAGTTTAATTGAAATGCATCAGATTTAAAAACCCAGCACATCTTCAGTTTTCATGTTTTTCACTAGCATTTAAACTTTAACGCATTTCCCAAGTCTTTCTTTACTTTAGCCTCCAATAAAAATACATTTTACTTTGCTTCTTTTCAGAAATGGGTAAAGTTTAAGAGAGATTTTGATAATTTTAAGACACAATGTATACCTTGGGAAATGAAGATAAAAGAAGTCGAAAGTAAGTTAATATTTTTCCACTTAATCTACATGTCTAAATATTATTCTGAATTCATAACACAAAACCAGTTGAGAATGGATGAAAGCAGGGCTTATTTAAGTTGACAAACAGTCTTTGAGGCTGTGAGAAAATGTAAAGTAACCTGGGAGGAAATTATAAATCTGATTGAATCAGATTTCAGTTTCAGACGTTTGCTCCTTCTTCCTTCCTCAAAAGAACTTTGGAGAAAGAACTGAATGCATAGTACTAGACATTGAGTCATATTTAAATTGATAATTCATTACAAATCTATCCTGTTCTCTGGAAAATTCAGTTTCAGGACTTTTCTAATTGAAGCTTATTTATTTTTTAAGGTCATTTTGGTTCTTCGGTGGCATCTTATTTCATATTTCTGCGATGGATGTATGGTCTAAACCTGGTTCTGTTTGGCTTAATATTTGGACTAGTTATAATTCCAGAAGTAAGTATATACATTAAATAGTTAATTTGAGAAGTGTAGTTATCTATCCTATAAGTAGAATTATAGGTACCAGGTTTTTTGAGACTATATATATAAAATCACAATACATTTATCATTCCATGCAACTATAATTTTAAACCTAAATTTTTTGGGGAGGGATAATTTCTTTATCATGCTACTTACTTTTATTGAATCAATTGCCTATTTGCCAATGTCTGTGGCTGGCTTACAATGTCCAACATACAAAGTAAAAATGTAAAAGTAATCTTCTCCCTCCAAATTTTAAAAAATGGAAGAAAATACATAACATCCTAGCTCAGAACTGGAAAGTTTCATCTCTGTGTGTACATGCATGTATCAAAATAAATGCCTTGTAAAACAATGCAAAATTATCTTTTACTGAAAATCAGAGCGGGACCTTTAAAAATGTTTCATGTAGAGAGGGAAAAGGATTGAGGGAGAAAGAGGAATCAGATGGATTATTCAATTCTGAACATATCTAAACAGAAACTTACCTTCTCTCTGGTGAAAGTGCTAAGGATCCTTGAAATGATGAAATGATTTAAATTAAAAAAATAGGCTCTCTCACACCATTTTCTCCAAAAGTACTGGAACACAGTCCTTTGATCAAATCACCTTTATCTCTAATGGGAGAATGTTCATATTGCAAGCCAAGTAAAAAGTTATCCTAGCCAACATCCTGTAGTTTCTCCCTATACTGTATGCCCCAATATGGCTAGATAATACAGCACATAACATGAAACTGACATATTGAATCAGAATAGCTACTGTCTTTTAAAACATAGTCTTCAGTTCCTCTGCTTTCCAAAGCTGTGTCCGTGATGTCTGGGCAATATAATGACTGAAGTCTAAGACATTTGCATTTGCAAAAGAGCCCAACCTATCAAAAACAGTACCATAAAAAAACAGATTAGAAACATAAGTTAAGATAGGCAAGAAAATGATGAGTACCTGTCCAGCCTAGATGAGTTCAAATCACCAGGACCAGATAGATTACACCCCAAGTGTTAAGTCCTTTGATCGGCTGCGAATGATGTTGTTCTAACAGCTCTTTATTCATTGCATCCACAACTCCAACAACAATCCAAGGCATGCAGGCCTCTCTTATCTGCCCAGAGCCCTGGACAGAAAAGTAACAAGCAGAGATGGCTTTCACGCCTCACGCATGCACACGAGGCCAGCGCACTCAGTCTGGTCCTGGGCAGCTTTTGCAAAGCCCAGGACCGTTGCAACGTCCTGAGCCTGCTTTTGCAGGCTCAGGACACAACACCCCTCCCCCCTAGATTGAACACTCCTGTACACCCCACATCTTGTTCCCTTGGGAAAGTGTTATGGTTTCAAAACTCAAATGCACGGAATGTGAAATACTTAACTTATTTTAGGCATAATTGTATCCAAAATCAAAAAATACTACAGTACTCTTTTTGTTAAGGGCCCTTGTTGTTAGTCCCCTTTGAACTTGACAGCAACATCACAAAATCCCTAAGGTGTTTGGGTTGGCACTTGGCCTGCTGCGACCTCCTAGGGCCAGGAAAACTTACCTGGCCCCTCTACTTGAGGCAGGCCAGTGCTTTGCTTTTGCCTGGCCTACCTGCTCACCTACCAGGCTAGGCAGGCCAGGACTTTGCTGCCCCCAAGACCTGGTTAACTCACCCCTCAGCTGTCTGGCTGGACCCTCTACGTTCCAGCCAGCATGCCGTGGAGGGGTGGTAGTCCCTGATTCCACAATGGACCTTTCTCGGGAAAGGTCAGCAGCTGAAGAGTGCTGGATAGTGGGAGTGCCCCAGTGCTCGGAAGCCCCTAAGGCTGTGCCCCAGGTGTCAGAGTCAGGAGATGCCTCCCAGGCTACCCCCTGTCCTGTTGATCTTCTTCTGGGAGCAATTGCAGAATTGGGCCTTTGTCCCAGCCAGAATTCTTGTTCTCTTGTGTTTTGTGAATTATTTGTATACCCCCAGTCAATCTCCCTGTCTGGAGCACTGTCTGTTGTTTGTGAAGAATTTGGATATCCCCAGTGTGACTCCCTGTCTGGAGTAATTGTGGATGTATGGTGTGACCCCCTATCCATTGAATTCCTGTCCTGGCCACTTGTGGAACCCTGGGCTGACTGTTGAAATTGATCCTCAGAATGCACATTATGATCCTTTCCCCCCCCCTCCAGAGCAGAGCCAGAAGCGGAAGGGTGCAAGTCCAGTCTCACACGCAGCTGATCTATGTGCCTGCGAATGACGCGGCCGTTGCCCAGTGTCACTTTGTATGACAACGGCCCAGAGACCTTACAGACCACAGCTATTACTATAAATGACCGGGCCCATAGTTACGTGCACAAACCGGATCTCCCACTTGGATGTAACACCTGTTAAGCCACCCGGTCAGGGTGCAGCCTGTCCAGTTTTGTGATGAGGCCGCAACCCCAGCGCAGTTCAGCAGGACTCTTCCCAGTGGCAGTGCATGGTGTGGTGCAGTGTGCAAGAAGAAAATCTGCTAACCTGTGATGCCAGTTACCATAAGTCAGTCTCTTGAGGGCATCCTTGGTGGTGCCATTCCATTGGAGGAAGGGTGGAAAGGAGCGGAAGTTGCATGCTGGATCATGTTGGCTTGGAGGAAACCCTGGAACTCAGAAGATGTAAATTGAAGACCATTATCCGAAACCAGAACATCTGGAAGGCCATGTACAGCAAAAATTTCTCTCAATACCTGGATGGTTCTGGCAGTGGTAGTGGAGGAAACAGGAACAATCTCTAGCCACTTAGAATGGCTATCAACAACAACCAGGAAGAACTGCCCCTGAAAGGACCCAGCATAATCTATATGCATCCTGGACCACGGGGATTGAGTTTCCTCCCATCTATGTACTGGGGCCTGAGGCATTTCGGGGTGGGACTGTTGGCACGCTTGGCACCTGTGCACCTGTGCCTCGATGGCTTTATCGAGCCCAGGCCACCAAAGATGGCTGTGTGCAAGCGCTTTCATTCTGACAATGCCAGGATGTCCCTCATGTAAGGAGTTCAATATTCTAGATCTCAGTGAGGCTGGGATCACTACCCTGCTGCCCTATAACAGGCATCCTTTGAAAGTAGACAACTCATGTTTCTTTTTCCAGAAGCTTTGGAATTCAGTATCTAGGCACTTGTCAGGCTATCCTGACAACACCCATGTCAGCATGCGTGTGAGCGTGTGATCAGTGGCGGTTTCTGCAGCCACATCCCTAGCATTGAGGGGAGACTCAGGTAACTCCTGGATAGACAGGATATGAATAGCTGGAGCAGGATCAGGCTCCAATTGTTGCAGGGGCAATCTATTCAGGCCATCTGCATGACCCATTTCCTTCCCAGAATTATGAATTAGTGTAGTCATATGCTGACAGGAAAATGGACCATCTCAGCACACGAGGAGAGATGATATATGGGGTCTGCTTGGTAGTAGTAAACAATTCCAGAAGAGGCTTATGGTCAGTATAGATTGTGAATTGGTGGCCATATAAGAAATCATGAAATTTCTTAATGCCAGACACAATGGCCAAAGCCTTTCTGTCAATCTGAGTGTAATTCCGCTCTGCAGAAGACAGAGCTGGTGAATAGTAGGCCACAGGAACCTGAGTCCCATCAGCCATCAGATGGCTGAGTACTGCTCCAATCCCGTAAGGAGATACATCGCAGGCGATGCAAATAGGCAGTTGCTCATTAAAACGAGCTAAAACAGCATTAGACGTGAGCAGGGCCTTAACCTCATTGAAGCTCTTGTCATGGACTTTAGTCCACTGCCAAGGAGCCTGCTTGTCCAAGAGCCTGTGTAATGGCTCTGCCACAGCAGCCTTGTGAGGCAGGAAAGCATGATAAAAATTTAATAGGCCCAAGAATGCTTGCAGTTCACTCTTGGATTTAGGACTTGGGGCCTTCTGTATGGCTTGTAATTTTGTTTCAGCAGGGTGAATTCCTTGAGCATCTATCCTGAATCCTAAGAAGTCAGTGGAATTGACTCCTATCTTGCATTTATCCTTCTTGAGTTTAAGGCCTGCTTTTCGAAAACGAAGCAAGACAGCCCTTAATCTCTCAGCAATGAGGACATCATCAAAGTAGGGGCAGACCCCAGGAATGCCACATAGTGTCTCTCCATCACACTTTGGAATATGCCAGGGGCTACATTTACCCCAAATTGCAGTCTCTTGACTTTAAATGCCCCTCTGTGAGTTACCATGGTTTGTGCCTCTGCAGCTGCCTCATCAACAGGTAGCTGTTGATAGGCCTGTGCCAGGTCAAGCTTTGCAAATATGCGGTCCCCCTTGAGGGATGGCAGAATGTGGCTTACCACAGGTACTGGATAAGCGTGCTATTGCAGGGCCTTGTTTATTGTGCACTTGTAGTCTGCACATATATGTATATCCCCATTAGCCTTTAGAGGCGCTACTATGGGGGTTTCCCATGGGCTTGAATCTACAGGTTGTAAAATACCTTGCTGGAGCAATTTGTCCAGCTCAGCATCAATCCTGCCTTTGAGGGGGAAAGGTACCCTCCTAGATTTAGCCCTAATGGGTGTGATGGTTGGGTCTAACCATAGTGAAACTGGAGGCCCCTTATAGGATCCAAGCTCTGAAGTGAACACATCTGCAAATTCCTTGCAGACTTCTGCCAAGCTTAACGTTTGCAAATGGTGCAGCCCTGTAATCTGGATTCCCAGAGCCTCGAACCAATTGAGTCCAATAAGACTCGTGCGTGCAGCCCCTACAACCAACACATCTAAGGGACCATCAAAATCCTTGTGCTGTACATTAAGGGTGGCCTTCCCCTTAACACACACCTTAGAATTCTGAAAATCCGTGAGTACTATATTGGATGGTTTTAGTTTGGCTCGAAGGCCACTGCTGCTACAAATCTTTTTGAATTTACTGATGGATATAATGGATAGAGCAGACCCAGTGTCCAACTTCATGGATAAAGGAACCCCTTGCAACCTTACTTTAAGGGACAGCTTCTTCTTTAGTTATTTGTGTGTGCCTATTCTTAATACACACTTACATGATGCACAAAAAAACCACCCTATTTTGGCTGGGGACCCTGGTACCTTTCAGACGCAATTCTTCACGTGGTTGAATCTTCTGGTGGCCCAGACAGGTGGCTGCAATGTGGCCTTGCTTTCCACACATTCTGCAAATGGCGGAACAGAACCTGCAGTCAGCTCTTCTATGGCTTCCTCTGTACCCGAAGCATTTAAGGGATGCTGCGGCCTTGTCCTGATGCTCCTTTTGCCTCCTTCCAGCTGGCTGGTAAAGTCTATTCACTTCTTCTTCAGGATCCATCTGCTCCTTCTTGGACGTCCTCCTGATGGATGGTAGCTATCTCTGGAGGGCTCCTGGTGGGCCGTAGAGTCTTCACAGCCCCACCGGCTGCTTCTTCAGCTGTCACCTCTCTCAGTGCATTTTGGAAAGAGACATCCTCTCTAGCAAAAATCTTTTGCTGCAAGTCTCTGTTCCTTAATCCGCATACGAAAAGGTATCGCAGCCTCTCTTCCAGATCCTTGAACTCACACGGTCTGGCTGCTCTCCTTAAGGCTGCAATAAAGTCCTTAGCAGATTCACCTGCCCTCTGGTCCCTTTGCTCAAACATGTGTCTCCATACAATCACAGACAATTTGGGCTGGAAATATTCCTTGAGTAGTTTCTTCAAGTCAGTGTATGTTATTGACTCCAGAGGTGCAGGGGCCGCCAGGTTCTCTGCAATCTCAAACGCCTCCTGACCACAGACACACAATAGGATTGCAGCTTTCAAGCCATCTTCTCTGACCTGATTTACCCTGAAATAATTCTCCACCCTTGCAACGTACGAGTCCCATCTTTCTGGGTGGGAGACATCAAATTCGGATATACGTCCAATCTTCGCCATCCTACAGTCACAACTTCACCACTCGCTCCTGTTACTCTATTCTTGGGGAAAAGGGTCTTTCAGCCGAGCTAATCCTCCAGCGACGCTGTACTGGCAGGCTGGGACGCTGATTTCGATGCTGTTTTTCCCTTCTGCAGGACTTCTTGGGGTGAGTCTTTACAGCTTCACTTTCTTCTGCTTGTAAATCATCCCACCTTCATTGCCAGTGTTAAGTCCTTTGATCGGTTGTGAATGATGAAGACTCATTGTTGTTCTAACAGCTCTTTATTCGTTGCATCACAACTCCAACAACAATCCAAGGCATGCAGGCGGGTCTTATCTGCCCAGAGTTCTGGACAGAAAAGTAACAAGCACAGATGGCTTTCGCGCCTCACGCACATGCGCGAGGCCGGCACCAGTCAGTCTGGTCCCGGGCAGCTTTTGCAAAGGCAGGCTCAGGACACAACACCAAGGTTCTCAAGGAACTGGCAGATGTGATCTCAGAACCACTGAACTATATCTTTCAAAGATCCTGGAGCTCTGGGGAACTACCAGAGGACTATAAAAGACCTGATGTAGTTCCCATCTTCAAAAAAGGGGAAAAATGGATCCAGAAAATTATAGACCTATCAGCCTGACCTGGGAAGATTCTGGAAAAGATAATCAAACAACGAATCAGCGAACACCTAGAGGCAAACAAAGTCATTACCAAAAGCCAACATAGGTTTGTCAAAAACAGATTGTGCCAGACAAATCTTATCACATTCTTTGACCAAATGACAAAATTAGTGACCAGAGGAATGCTGTGGATATAATTTATTTGGACTTCAGTAAGGCATTTGATAAAGTAGATCACAACCTACTACTTGATAAGATATAAAAATATGGATTAGCATCACCACCAGATGGATGTAGCTGGCTGACCGGCTGTACTCTGCTTGTAGTCCTCAATGGAACTGCATCTACATGAAGGGAAGTGAATAGAAGAGTGCCCCAGGGCTCTGTTCTGGACCCAGTGTGCTTCAACATCTTCATCAATGATTTGGATGAGAGGATAGATGGGGAACTCATCAAATTTGCAGATGACACCAAACTGGCAGGAATAGCCAATACTCTAGAAGACAGGCTTAAGATACAGAAGGATCTTGACAGACTTGAACAGTGAGCGCTATCTAACAAAATGAAATTCAATGATGAAAAAAGTAAGGTTCTACATTTAGGCAAGAAAAACCAAATGCACAGGTATAGTATAGGAGGTACTTTGGTCAATCGTAGTAACTGTGAGAGGGATCTCGGAGTCCTAGTGGACAATCACTTAAATATCAGCCAGCAGTGTGCTGCAGCCAGCAGTGTGCTGCAGCTACCTAACAAGTGCTAGGCTGCATTAATAGAGGGATAGAATCAAGATCACGTGAAGTGTTAATACTACTTTACAATGCCTTGGTAAGGCCACATTTAGAATACTGCATCCAGTTTGGGTCATCATGATGTAAAAAAAGATGTTGAGATTCTAAAAAGAGTACAGAGAACATGATCAGGGGACTGGAGGCTAAAACATACAAGGAACGGTTGCTGGAATTGAGTATGTCTAGTTTAATGAAGAGAAGAACGAGGGGAGACATGATAGCAGTATTCCAATATCTCAGGGGTTGGTACAAAGAAGAGGGAGTCAAGCTATTCTCCAAAGCACCTGAAGGCAAGACAAGAAGCAACAGATGGAAACTAACCATCTGTTAGAGAGAAGCAACCTAGAACTAAGGAGAACTGACAGTTAGAACAATTAATCAGTGGAACAACCTGCCTCCAGAAGCTGTGAATGATCCCACACTGGAAGTCTTTAAGAAGAGATTGGACAGCCATTTCTCTGAAATGGTATAGGGTTTCCTGCCTGAGCAGGAGGTTGGACTAGATGACCTCCAAGGTCCCTTCCAACTTTTACTACTACTACTACTACTACTACTACTACTACTACTATTATTATTATTATTATTATATAGAGCAGGCATGTCCAACTCATGATGGCATGTGACGTCGTGCAATGTATTGGGCCGGTTTTGCCATTGCCGGCAATGGGGTGGGCACAGCTTCCACATGACGCATCTGGCCCGTGGGCCAGCAGGTTGACACCCCTGATAGAGGACCCAGATTGTGAAAGATGATCTAGGATAATTACATTTTTTCTCCAAATACCAAGTCATTACCATCCCTGCTATCTCATTCCTATTTAAATAAGTCTGTGTGATGCCAATGTAAGTGTAAATTAACCGTAAGAGCTAAGTTATAGATTCTATTTCTCAGATATGAATTAAATATGTACATTAGCACTTGCCACCAATTACATTATTTGATGTTGATATGCTGTAGACAACAATATCACACCTCTGTTGGGTTTTAGGTGTTCGCTAAGATTGGCTTCATTCTTATAAATATTTCATGACTAAACTAGTTAATATAATCAATATTTTTACATGAGAGATTGGGTTTTTCTGGCTTTTTTTCATGGATTGTCTTCTGAGAGCCAAGCTACATCACTTGAATGCAAATTAGGTTCAACAGTTACTTTTAGCCACTGGATAGGGTCCTGGTTCAGAGAACCTCTGCTTCTGATGGTTACATCTTGGGTGCATTAACTGTTCAAAGCTGGAAGAAATATACATCTCCTTGTGTTTCTTTTTTTTGCTGAACATGTTGTTGAATATCTTTCTTTTCAACATGGTTCAGCTATTTTTAATGGAACATACATACCTACACATCTGCACCATATTGAGCTTCTCCTTTTGTCAGCCTATGGTTATCGTTTGCCTGTTTCTTTCTTTTCAGTCCTTGCATTTATTTTCTCACACACATACTTGTATGCACATACATTGTTAAGGTGATTACGGTACAAACTTCAGGTTTAAATATTAAAACAGTTCTTTCCAAGCTTCAATAATTGCCTCAACTTGATCTTCATTTTTCACAGAGGTTTGAATACTACATACAGAAATAAATACAATGCTTTTAGTGCATTCAAAAGGAAATAATCCATGAATTTTCAGCAAAAAGAGCTTTTTTGTCTGCCAAAAATAAATGAAATCCACATTGCTGCTTGTGAAATATGTTGTTTAAGGTGAAGTTGGGACAGTTTAAACCTTTGCATATTTGTGAGCATTGTTGCTATCAATATTTTATTTCCAAGAATGAAAAACAGGACCGATAGAAACCATGCAAGAAAATATATCACTATAACAATCCATAATGAAAAAGTATGCTATAAAGGGAAAAAAGAGGTGCAAAAAAATTCTATTATCCTATCTATTCTAATAAGTGGAAAAGAATTCTATTTATTTTAAATATTTACCCTCCAATTGATATTCCTCCTAGTTAGGCCATTTCTCATACCTATGATAACAGATTTTTTCCAAATTTTAACATCAACACTTTTGCTAGTATTATATTTCAGATCAATTCTACCCAGCAATTATTATTTCTTTTCTTAATATCTGTAAGCATAATTTTATTTGTATATGGCTAACTATCTATATATCATTGATTATTTATAAATTAAGTTCTTAAAACAGAAAGGATTTTCAGAATTTCTCAGAATCCAAGTCATGGTCTTCTTCTCAATTGTTCTATAACCAAATAATTGTTTATTTTATTTTATCATTTTATTCAATTTGTACATCATCTAACTCTCGATGAATCTGAGTATATTACAAAAAGAACAAAAAATATTTAAAAAGTAAAATAGAGCATAAAAGAAGACACAAATGTGGCAAAACTGGGTAGCAACAAACACACCCAGTCCTAAAGCTATATTATTTCAAATCTTTATTAGCAAAGAATAAGCTATAAAGGACTTGTATTTGGGGAATATTTATTAAAGCCAATAGAGGTAGGATTCAGTCAAAATATATTTAATGCACATTGAGAGACATTTGCTTTTTAATTCATATGTTTCATCTAATTCATCCTCAATTTCACACTTTACTGCAGGGATCCCCAACCCCGGGTCTGTGGACTGGTACTGGGCCATGGCACTCCAGCAACCGGTCTGCATAAACAACCAAAGCTCCATCCATGGGATGCAGGCAGCACACAAAACCAGACACTCTCCAGTCCGTGGAAAAATCTTTCTCCATGGAACTGGTCCCTGGTGCCCAAAAGGTTGGGGACCTCTGCTTTACTGGGAGGCAAGCCAGTTGTTGCATTTTTTATTTTGTTGTTCAGTTGCTTTTGTGAATAGACATCATTTTACTACAATTGTCTGTAGTTTCTTTGAGCTTTTCTAAGCTCACGTTTGTGTCATCGCAGCAATATCTTCTGTCAGTCTCTTTTTTTAATTGCCTTTAATTTTTCCCAGCATTAGAGTTCTGACTTTTCATTATTTATCTCAGTTTTAACTTCATTATTACAAATATATCCTTTGTTTTTATTGTAGTTCCACGGTTCTCAATGCCTTTTTTAAATCACCACAATTCAAAAGACACTTTTTCTTCATTAGCCTATTCTAATGGTCCAGCTTTCATATCCATCTGTTATAATTGGAAACAGAATACACTTTATATAATGGAATAGCAGGCTAGTTTTGGCACTTTCTCCCTTCAAATTCCTTAAATCTTCTTTATTTCTAGTCATCAATATGGTATCATCACCATATTTGAGGCTGGTCATATTTTTTTCTGTCAAAGTTAATTCCAATTTTTATTTCTTCTAATCCAGAAGTCCCCAATCCCCGGGCCACGAACCAGTATAGGTCCATGACCTGTTAAGAACCAGCTGGAGGTGAGCAGTGGGTGATCAAGTGAAACTTCATCTGTATTTGCAGCCACTCCCCAATGCTAGCATCAACGCCTCAGCCCAATGGTGGGATTCAGCCGGTTCGCACCACTTCGGCAGAACCGGTAGCTAATTTTTTGTTGCCCAGGCCCAGAATGGATTTCCAGAAGCGGCATCCATACCGAGAACTGGTTGTTCACATATTTGAATCCCACCACTGTCTCAGCTCCACCTCTGATCATTAACCATTAGATTCTCATAGGAGCATGGACCCTATTGTAAACTGTGCATATGAGGGATCTAGGTTGCACACTCCATTTCCCCCCACCTGGTCCATGGAAAAATTGTCTTCCACAAAATTAGTCCTTTGTGCCAAAAAGATTGGGGACCACTGTTCTAATCCATCATTTTTACATTATATTTTCCATACAGATTAAGTTAAAAGGTTGAATCTTAGCATATGCTTTTCCCAATTTTCAACCATTTTCAATATTCAATTCTAACTGTTGCTTCATGGGTTATCATACCAATTCTTCAACAGGAGGTGAAGCAGCTCAATACAGTGCTTAAGGAATGTCCATAATTTGATATAATCTACATAGACAAAGTAGAACAATCTGAATAATTTGAAGAATCAATAAAGCAACTATGGATGTCTTTTTGCAACTCCTAAGCTTTTCCATTATCAACTGTTTAATAGTATGAACTCAGATGCCTCCGCTTATTCTGAATCCATCTTGTACATTTGGCAGCTGAAGCCCGGATTACAAACTCTTACTTACATGTGATGTATATGCAATTATATAGTTAAGCATTATTTTGCACTTTTCTTTTTTGATATTGGAATAGAAATGAGTATTTTCCAATCCTTTTCACAATTTCTGTGCCCTTATCTGCTTATAAACTGAAGTAGATTTTTATTCTGTTATTAATAGGTGAGAAATTTTAGCACTTCATATACATTAAAAATAATTTTGTTATAGATTTTAATGGGCATGCCATATGGAAGTATACCTAGAAAAATTGTGCCCAGAGCTGAACAACCCACTGCTATGGATTTCTCTGTTCTTTGGGATTTTGAGGTAGGTACTTCTTGCATTTTTGTTTAACCTTAGTTCCTCAGTCTTTTATGATTAAGAGTACGGGCTAAGCAAAAAAGATTAAATGTAAGCATCACAAATTAAATGTATATTGCTGGTCATCCTACTGAAACAAACATTGTTACATAATATATTTATTTAAATGAACTATATATATAAAATAAATATCGTAGAAATGTACAATGACATAAAGCCTGGTTCGGTTTTCATTCTCCTCTGTTAGGGGAATATTATTTGTGAATGGAAGAGCAGCTTCTGTGATTTCTTCAACAAATGCATAACACATTTACTGCTTTGTCAATTTGGACTATGGGATTTGGAATTTGTTTAATGTGGAGCAATATATAGAACAGTAAGACGCAAAGTTCACCGACTACAAAAAAAATTGGGAAAGAGTAAAATTGCACTTATTTATTTAAGGAAGCACAGGGAGTAGGGAGCGAAGAAAGAAACTAAAAATGTGTTTAAATGTTTTTTTTTAAATGTTCCTTTGATTTATAAGGCAAGAGTTAACTGTTCAGCAGGCACAATAAATATATAAATAATGATAAATAATAATAAGCTCTGATTCCACTGAAGAGGTATTTTGCCTCTGTAAAGTAGTTAATGATCTGTTGGTTTATTTATTGGGGTTTCGTAAATTGCTTAAAACATACCTTTGCCGGCAGGCTTGGGGCAGCTAACACCTTGCCCCTAGCCAGTGTATGTTTGTGTGTATGTTTGTGGAATGATTGGTTTTTCTTTTTTAACTTAGGGGTTTTTATATTCATGTATTTTACTGTGATTTCTATCATGTTGTGAGCCGCCCTGAGTTCTCTGGAATAGGGCGGCATAGAAGTTAAATAAATAATAATTATTATTATTATTATTTATAAAGAAATAAAGTGCTCCAGCCAAAGCTAACAACAGCATTCAATGTGACATACTCTAGAAAAACATTAATTTCAAAGTACGCAAGGAAACATATTGGGAATCAAATTTGCAACGGGATAGCCGGGAATTACAGCTAACCTTGTCCATTTCTGCCATCAAAACCTGATTACTTTTCCATTCTGGTGATATGGACAACCTGGCCAGGCAAATAAACCTTTAATCTCAAAATACCTGAAGAAGAATATCAGACATTCCTTTCTCTTTCTAACAATAAACAGATGAATTGGCTTTTTTTATATATACACAAAATCAGCTGCCTAAGGCAGATAAACTAGTCCTGTGTCATTCAGTTATGAAGAAACATAACGTACAGGCACAACATTTCCTGTAGTTCAAAGATACAGGTAATCCTCAACTTAAAACCATTCGTTTAGTGAACATTCAAAGTTACAACAGCATTGATAAAAGTGACTTATGACCATTTTTTCACACAACTACATTTCAGCATCCCTATGGTCACATGATCAGAATTCAGATGCTTGGCAAGTGACTCATATTTATGACGGTTGCAGTATCCCAGGTTCATGGGATCATCTTTTGCGACCTTCTGACAAGCAAAGTCAATGGGGAAACCAGATTCCCCATAACAACTGTGTTATTACCTCAACAACTACAGGCACAACCACAATTGAGCCCAAAATTTCTGTTGTTAGGTGAAACATTTGTTAAGTGAGTTTTCCTCATTTTACAATCCTTCTGGCCATAGTTGTTAAGTGAATCATCATAGTTGATAAGTTAGTAACATGGTTGTTAAATGAATCTGGCATCCCCATTGATTTTGCTTGTCAAAAGGTTGCAAAAGGTGATCACAGCAACGGTCATAAGTATGACTTAGTTTGCCAAGCAGCTGAATTCTGCTCACATGATCATAGAGATGCTACAAAGATCGTTAAGTGTGAAGAACAGTCATAAATTACTGTTTCAGTACTGTTGTAACTTTGAACAGTCACTAAATGAACTTTTATAAGTTGAGGACTCCCAACAGTGATTCACTTAACAACTGGTGATGGGGGAAATCCGGACCCTGGGCTCAGGCTGCTGCTGCTCAATGCCAGGTCGGTTGTAAATAAAGCTCCCCTCATCCATGATCTTCTCCTGGATGAGGAGGCCGACCTCGCATGTGTGACTGAGACCTGGCTGGGCCCGGAGGGAGGAGTTCCTCTCTCTGAGATGTGTCCAGCCGGGTTTCAGGTATGGCATCAGCCACGACCCCAGGGAAGGGGGGGAGGAGTGGCTATTATAGCCAAGAAGACCTTTAGTCTACGCAGGCTTGCTGTTTCTGAGATTGCGGGTTGTGAGTTGCTTCTTGTGAAGTTGGACCTAGGGGTTCAGGTGGGCTTGTTGCTTACGTACCTGCCTCCCAGCTGCGTGTCAACAGCCCTGCCTGCGCTACTTGAGGAGGTTGCTGGGCTGGCGGTTGAGTTCCCCAGGCTTATTGTCTTGGGGGACTTAAATCTGCCGTCGCTCGGCGAATCCTCTGGGTTGGCGCAGGAGTTCATGGCCACCATGGCAACCATGAACCTGACTCAGGTAGTTCAGGGTCCGACTCACGAGAGGGGACACACTCCCGACATGGTATTCCTCTCAGAACAGTTGAGCAATGATCTGAATTTAAGGGGCTTAGATATTTTGCCTATGTCATGGTCAGATCATTCTCTGCTGCGGCTTGTTTTTAAGGCTCCACCCCTCCCCTGCAGGGAGGCGGAACCGATTAGGTGGTTCCGCCCCAGACGTCTGATGGATCCAGAGAGTTTTCAGAGGACGCTTGGGGAAATACCGGACTCTCTCATTCACAGTTCGGCAGAGTCCCTGGTTACGGCCTGGAATATGGCTGCGAAGGGGGCTCTTGACCGGATTGCGCCGCTGCGACCTCTCTGTGGTAGCAGACCCAGGAGATCTCCTTGGTTTACTGAGGAACTCAGGGGGATGAAGCGCCAGAAGAGACGCCTAGAGAAGCGATGGAGGAAAAGTAAATCCGTATCTGACCGAACACTTGTAAGATCTTATATCAAGACTTATCAGGTGGCGCTCAAGGCGGCAAGATGCGCGTATCATTCCGCCTTGATTGCATCTGCGGAATCCCGCCCAGCCGCCCTGTTTAGGGTAACTCGCTCCCTCCTTAATCAGGGGGGGGTTGATGCACCCTTGCAGGGTAGTGCTGAGGACTTTAATAAGTTTTTTGCGGATAAAATCGCCCAGATTCGGATGGACCTTGACTCCAATTGGAATGCAGTATCGGCTGATAATGATTCAGTCGAGATGACAGGGACTCGTCTTGATCCTGTTGTGTGGGAGGAGTTTGACCCGGTGGCACCTGATGAAGTCGACAAGGCCATTGGAGCTGTGAGCTCCGCCACCTGTTTATTGGACCCGTGCCCCTCCTGGCTGGTTTCGGCCAGCAGGGAGGTGACGCGGGGCTGGGTTCAGGAGATTGTCAACGCTTCTTTGAGGGAGGGGTCCTTTCCGGCTCCCTGCAAGGAGGCAATTGTGCGCCCCCTCCTCAAGAAGCCTTCCCTGGACCCAGCTGTTTTAAACAACTACCGTCCTGTCTCCAATCTTCCCTTTATAGGGAAGGTTGTTGAGAAGGTGGTGTCACTCCAGCTCCAGCGGTCCTTGGATGAGGCCGATTATCTGGGCCCTCAACAGTCAGGATTCAGGCTCGGCTACTCCACGGAAACTGCTTTGGTCGCGCTGACGGATGATCTCTGGCGGGCCCGGGATAGGGGATTTTCCACTATCCTGGTGCTACTTGACCTCTCAGCGGCTTTCGATACCATTGACCATGGTATCCTTCTGCACCGACTGGGGGGGTTGGGGGTTGGGGGCACTGTTTTGCAGTGGTTCACCTCCTACCTCACTGGTCGGTCACAGTCGGTGTTGGCGGGGGGTCAGAGGTCGACCCCTAGGTTCCTCCCTTGTGGGGTCCCTCAGGGATCGGTCCTCTCCCCTCTGCTGTTTAATATCTACATGAAACCACTGGGTGAGATCATCCGACAACACGGGGTGAGATATCATCAGTATGCTGATGATACCCAGCTTTACATCTCCACCCCGTGTCATTTCAGTGAAGCAGCGGAAGTGATGTGCCGATGTCTGGAGGCTGTTAGGGTTTGGATGGGTGCCAACAGGCTCAAACTCAACCCCGACAAGACGGAGTGGCTATGGGTTCTGCCTCCCAAAGATAATTCAATCTATCCGTCCATCAGCCTGGGGGGGGAGCTTTTGACCCCCTCGGAGAAGGTCCGCAACTTGGGCGTCCTCCTCGATCCACAGCTAAACTTGGAACATCATTTTTCGGCTGTGGCGAGGAGGACATTTGCCCAGGTTCGCCTGGTGCACCAGTTGCGGCCCTATTTGGACCGGGAGTCTCTGCTCACAGTCACTCATGCCCTTATCACCTCGAGGCTCGACTACTGCAATGCTCTCTACTTGGGGCTACCTTTGAAAAACGTTCGGAGACTTCAGGTAATGCAGAATGCAGCCGCGCGAGCAGTGTTGGGCCTGCCCAGAAATGCCCACATCTCAGCATCACTCCGTGAGCTGCATTGGCTGCCTATTGGTCTCCGAACGCAATTCAAAGTGTTGGTTATGACCTATAAAGCCCTACATGGCATCGGACCAGGTTACTTACGAGACCGCCTGCTGCCTCACGAAACCCAGCGACCGGTTAGGGCCCACAGAGTCGGCCTTCTCCAGGTCCCGTCGGCTAGACAGTGTCGCCTGGCGGGGCCTAGGGGAAGGGCCTTTTCTGTTGCGGCCCCGGCCCTCTGGAATCAACTCCCCCCGGAGATCCGTATCGCCCCCACCCTCTCCGCCTTTCGTAAACTACTAAAGACCCATCTCTGCCGGCAGGCCTGGGGCGGTTGAAATCTTGCCCCTAGCCAGTGTATGTCTGTGTGTATGTTTGCTGAATGAATGGTTCTTAATTTAGGGGTTCTTCTTTTTATATATTTATTTTTATAAATGTACTATTTAGTTTGTATTAGATTTCTATTTATGCTGTAAGCCGCCCTGAGTTCCCGGAATAGGGCGGCATAGAAATTTAATAAATAATAATAATAATAATAACTGTAGCAAGAAAGGTTGTAAAATGGGGCAAAACTCAATTAATAAATATCTTGCTTAGCAGCATAAATTTTGGGTTTAATTGTGATTGTCAGTCAAGGACTACTAGTATATTTTATTCAGTATATGGTTGGTTGAGGGTCGGTGTTGTCTCTGGTTGGCTGTGCGGTTGGTTTGGACACCCACACCTGAAGCCTTTATAAACAGAAGAGCAGTGACACAGACATCTCCTAAACTCTGTTGAAGATGTTACCTAGTCTGGTTATGAAATGTTTGGAAACCAACTCACAAGCTCGGAGAATGAACTTTCACCCTCACATATGTGTAAATCCAATCCTAGGAATTGTATTATAGAAATTATAACACCAGATAAACTATATGTTAGCATTTTATAGTGATCCTTATCCTATGGTACTATCTCTGCAGGCTCACAAAGTTAACCTATCTGCGGATGCATTGAAGGTCAGGACAATATATTTCATAGAGTATATATCATTAAGATTGGATTTAACAGTGAAAAGGATGAATAGTCAGTAATGTTGATCCCAGTATGCCCAGCTTCAGATAGCGCAGATGAGCTAGATTTCAGCTCAAATAATATTTTTCCAGTAAATCAGTTATATAACAAGATGACAGACAAGTTTTATTTTAGCTGAAGACATTCATTTTGGAAAAATGTTCTGGAGGCTGTAATTTTCATTTTATGCTTGCACTGGAAAAAGTCAGAGAAATAAGAGGTAAGACATTTCAAGACCACCAAGCCAATAAGAATATTTTTAATGATAATAATAAATTCTGAGTCTTAACATAGAAAAATGAGGATGTTCATATTGTTTATTTTATTTTTGCATTTGCAACATGATAATGAAAGAACAGATCTAAACACTGCTATGGAAAATGTGCTAAAATGATTGTAAGCACTGAACAGAATATAGGAGGATTAGAGTATACAGGCTCTTCCCATGTTGTTTAGAAAAGCAGAAATAGTGCTCTCATGACACTGCTATGACAACATAATTTGAGGAAACTATTATTTGAAAAGATTTTTTCTGACATATAATACTTACTGATTATTTGAAAATTGTTTTTAAAATGTACCTGAATACATTTACCAAATCTAGCTGCCAAATCCAAATACTAAAAAGTAATGCTTACTGAATTCAGATATTTTTAAATAAATACATTGAAGATTATGTTAAAATTGATACCATATAACATGTACTAGACAGACTTCAATAAGCAGAATTTTAAAATGAATCCAGTTGATCCTCAACCAGCCACTTATAATGGAATAAGCTTAGATTTTAAATTATGTAAATGGATATCTGATATGCTCCTTTCCTCCTTTCAGGGTTATATTAAACATTCAGCCATTTTCTATGGCTACTACAACAATCAAAGGACAATTGGTTGGTTAAAGTACAGGCTACCAATGGCATATTTCATGGTTGGTGTCATTGGCGTGTATGGTTATAGCCTGATGGTTGTAATAAGATCGTAAGTTCTATTTGTTCTTTATGTAATTCCACACTATATATTCTTCCCATGAAGCAACCATATCTCTTTCAAAGTGAATAGAAGGAAACAGGCAAAGATGTACATCTTCAGGATATTGACCTTGCTTTATTACACTATCCCAAAAAATACAAGGAATATATATCAAATTGAAACTGCCCACTTATTCTATCTTAATCATGAAATCCAAGAAATTGGAGAATGCCAGCTTAATCTGAGACTATATGGTATATTGGTATGGCATTTATTCGAAGGTTTGCCAGAACAGCATATGTGAAGCATTTGTTCATTTATTCATTCATTCACTCACTCACTCACTCACTCACTCACTCACTCACTCACTCAATCAGTCAATCAGTCAGTATGTCCCTAAATAGTGATAAAGATTTTAATAAATGTTTAATAAGTACAGACAAAACACAGAAATTACTGCAAAAAAAATCTGTGCATAAGAGAGACACCTGGTGGCTAAATAGACTATATATTATTCCATCTACAGGATGGCCCGGAATGCCCATGAAGACACAGGGGATGGAGATGATGAAAACTTCATTTTTAGCTGGAAAATGTTCACTAGCTGGGACTACCTTATAGGCAATCCAGAGACAGCAGATAACAAATTTGCATCCATCACAACTAGCTTCAAGGTACCCTCCAGGCAAGATGCAAACACCTCTGTTGTATTGCAACTTTGGCAGAATTTCAAAGGAGAAAATATAGACATTGTACATAACAACTGAATCCTCTTATCCAGCATTTTATCAGAAGATGTACAGGTTGTTTTTCTTAACATTGTAGCTACTTTTATGATCAGTGTCTTCATTGGAAGGTTTCATTGATAATATTGTTGCTCTATATAGTCAATATTGAGGTCCCATGTGACACATTACAAGTATCTCATGTTGCTTGCTTTTTTTAACACAGGTATATAATTTTTCAATTCAATATTCTCATCAAACATAGACAAACTTTTTAAATATATGATAATGAAATTGCTATAGGTTTTAAGGCCCCTAGTTTCAGGGAATTTCTATCTTTAACTTTGCATGGAGATACAATTCCAGTCAGAGTTGATGCGCAATTTGGAGGTCTTTCTGGACTCTCAGCTCTTGCTCAAAGAGCAGATGGCAGCTATGGCAAGTGGTGGCATTTTGCATTGGTTTGCCTTGTGCACCAATGTAATTCAGACATCCACAGTTTAGATTATACTACTGCCATTGAAGAGCATTCAGGAGCTACAGCTGGTTCAGAATACTGAGGCATAGACATTTTTTTGCTATTTCTTGTTATGCCTATGTAACACTGTTGCTGCACTGACTCTTAATAGGCTTGTGGGTGTGATTCAAGGTGCTGGTTATTATCTACAAAGTCGTCAATGGCATAGGGCCAGGCTATTTACAGCACCATCACTCTCTTATTGTTTCTGCCCATCAGAGTTAGTAGAGAGGGCATGATCCAGTTTCCTTTTAATAAACAATGTTATCTTGTTGAACCATGGAAACAAGCCTTTGCAGTGGCAGCACTTTTCCTCTGGAACAGCATTCTTGCAAAATCAAGAAATTGAGTAGTTTGGGTCATAGGAGGAAGCAGTTGCACAAATTTCATTTTCATCATCCTTTTTCTAAGGGAGAAACATACATACATAAATCCAGCCATCTCCATCTTCTTTTGTTCAATTGTAATCAAAATAAAATTAAAGTCGGTTTTTGTATATCAGTATATTCATCTGCATTTTAAGAATGTAACAAGAAAGCAGCAATAGATTATAAAAGCTAGCTATTTATAGCTGGTTATAAAAAGTATTTAAATGTTTATAAAAACTGTTATCATCCATATGTTATGAAATAGAGTGTCCTTTGTTTAAAAATCACAAATGTTGTTTTGCAAGTGAATGTGTGTGTTTTCATATACAGTAGGCTGCAATCCTACATACGTATCCTGAACGTTTGTAAGTCTGAATATAATGTGACTTATTTTCTGTAACATGTGCATAGGGCTACACCCTATGCAATAATTATTCCCATTGTTTCTTACATCTATATTAAGGAGTCAATTGTGGACGAGCAAGAAAGCAACAAAGATGAAAACATCCATCTAAGAAGATTTCTGAGGGTTCTGGCCAATGTACTTATAATATGTTGCTTATGTGGAAGCGGCTACCTCATTTATTTTGTTGTGAAACGATCCCAGGCCTTTTCAAAAATGCAAAACATTGGCTGGTATGAAAGAAACGAAGTAAGACAACAATGTTTTTAAATATTTGTATAGTACTGGCACTGCTTCTGTTACCCGGTTCAGACAAAAGTCATCTGTTCTTGCATTATACTTCGATTGCTTTTAGCTTTTATTAGTACCTTCGGGACTATCTCTTTTCAAATGAATCTGACTCTCTGGGCATATGATCCAGAAGAAGAAGGTGTTTCAGAATTCACCATCCAAGAGAGATAGAGAGCCCTAAAATGATTGCTGCATCCCTTGGAATAGCTTCTTTCCAGATGTTCTGGTTGTACCTGTTTTGCTATCATTTAGAAAGCACTAAAAAAAATTGGGAATTTAAACAGCTGTTCACATTACTTTTTATGGGATGGGGGATGGAAGTGAAGCTCTTTTTGTTTTAATATTAAATTTACTCGCATTCTGGTCTTCATTTTTCAGCATGGATAGAATTGTAGGACAGCTAATGGAGGCAATAAGGGAGCCCACTTTCACTTTCACACAAGAGTAAAGTCAAGATAATGACTCTCATGGTATGACTGAAGTTCCTAATACTATAGACAGAGTTTGGTCATCCATGACCTCCCATCCTTTATTTAACTTTTGCTAGCTCTGTGATAGTCCCAGAGTTTCCAAGATTCTCAGTCAGCAGCAGGTGTGCACTTAGCTGATCCCATTGTGACAAAAATTCTCTTTTCTCTTTTTTGCAGGTTGAAATTGTTATGTCACTACTTGGAATGTTTTGCCCTCCACTGTTTGAAACTATTGCAGCCTTAGAAGATTATCACCCTCGCATTGGGCTGAAATGGCAACTGGGACGCATCTTTGCACTTTTCCTGGGGAATCTATATACTTTCTTACTGGCCTTAATGGATGACGTCAAGGAAAAGGTGAAGAATGTAAAAGGGCATACACTCGTTTATATGCAATCAGCCTTGCCTATTATAGAACAGTGCCCCATATTTCGTGACTCCCTGTTAGCTTTGGCTTTTTAAACTGCTTTAATAGGAGGGGGAAAAATATAAAATCTGGCTGCACAAAAGAGAGATTTGGAAAACCTTCTTACTTTGGATTTACAAAAGGAATGTATATAATAATAGAAAGTCTTTCTTAGAAGAGAGAAAAAGGAATTTTTCAAGCTGCTCCTTGGAAAGAGACAAAGAGATAGTGATAAGAAATCAGCTTGTGAGGTACTACTTGATGGGACTAAAGATTTAAAAATGAAAAGATTTATAAAGTGAATTTGTTTGACAAGGGTTAAATATATATTCCATGTAGCTTCTGGTAGCTATTAATGGAAGTTCTTTTTCATCTAGGCTGTATGTCTAAGCTTTAAATATTTATTCGTGAGTGGGAAAAGATTTCTTCTGTCTTATTTGTTGGAGAAAATTATAACTTTGGATTATAAAATTGAATGTTTTCATTAAAATTAAAATATATAGGTTAATATTTCTGGTATCTCTAAGTTACTTACTTACGGGACCGTCTGCTGCCCCATGAAACCCAGCGACTGGTTAGGGCCCACAGAGTCGGCCTTCTCCAGGTCCCGTCAGCCAGACAGTGTCGCCTGGCGAGGCCTAGGGGAAGAGCCTTCTCTGTTGCGGCCCCGGCCCTCTGGAATCAACTCCCCCCGGAGATCCATATCACCTCCACCCTCTCCGCCTTTCGTAAACTGCTCAAGACACATCTTTGCCGACAGGCCTGGGGCAGTTAACATCTTACCCCTAGCCAGTGTATGTTTGTGTGCATGTTTGTTGGATGATTGGTTTTTTTTTTAATTCAGGGGTTCTTTTTATATATATATATATGTTGTTTAAAATTGTTGACAAAGAAATAAGGGATTTCTGATATAGCCATTTCGAGTTTCTTAACTCTCTTCAGTCAGAACTCACCCTTCCGGGATTCGAATCCAAAAGCACCAGCCTGAAGATGATGAATGAGATTTCATCGAAACGTTGCCAAGACACTTCAAATTCTACGCGGGAGAAAACCCGAAGAACCAAAGACCTACATACAAACACCCGCGAAAACCTCAGAAAACATATATATATATATATATATATATATATATATATATATATATATATATATATATATATATATATATATATATATATATATATATATATATGTGTGTGTGTGTGTGTGTGTGTGTGTGTGTGTGTGTGTGTGTGTGTGTGTGTGTGTGTGTGTGTGTGTGTGTGTGTGTGTGTGTGTGTGTGTGTATGTCTATGTCTATGTCTATGTCTATGTCTATGTCTATGTCTATGTCTATGTCTATGTCTATGTCTATGTCTATGTGTATGTGTATGTGTATGTGTATGTGTATGTGTATGTGTATGTGTATGTGTATGTGTATGTGTATATATACATATATATATATATGTATTTTAATGTTAGATTTCTATTTATGCTGTGAGCCGCCCTGAGTTTCTGGAATAGGGCGGCATAGAAATCCAATAAATGAAAATGAAGTAGACTTTTGCTGATTAGGACTGAATGATTGTTTGTTTGTTTTTTGTAATTTGACTATGGATAAGATGTGAGATATAGGAAGAAGAGATTATTTTTAACTGAAGTATTATTTTTACCGAAAATATTACGTTAGCTAAATTGCTTGTACTTATATGTAAGGAGTGGGGAGCCATTTTTATATAGCTTTTCTTTTATTTTCCTTTATTTTTTTCTATTTTTCTTTATTTTTTCTATTTTTCTTAATTTATTTTACTTTTTTTAATCTTTGTATTTGTAAATTTTATTTAATTTTTTTTTAAAAAGGTATAATCACATATCTACCACATTTGTTCTTATGGCCATTCATTGTTTTTGCTGAAGATGTTAATACTCCTCAGCATCCCAGAATAAGCCATTTTCCACCAATAATGAAATTTGGTTGAGTTCCAAATGACTTCAAAACAATTTGTTTTCATTACTGTTGTTATATGTGGAATCTTGTTAAGGCGCCAGTATGCAATTTAAATAACTAATATTCTTGTATTACAATTTTTTTCTTACTTAATTTTATTTCAGTCATTAACAAGTACAAGGTAACTGGTATTCAAAAATTCAAACCATCCTAAATAAAATTGTCAATGTGAGAATAGTTTTAAAAAGTGCATACAGAGAAAAAGTTTTGGCTAAAGGATAATATTAAATCAAAATATGCTCAAGGTTTGCCCAGGCTGCATGCATACAGCAAGAAGAAATTAAAATTAGAAATCTGGACAATACAAAGTTGGAATAGCAATGTAAAATACAAATACACAGAAACACACACACACACACACACATACACACACACACACATATATGAAACCATAAAATTATCCAGAATTACCCTTTTTTCCTATTGCAGCTGACTGAAGAAGGTGTGATCAGGAACATAACGCATTGGACTATCCTAACCTTCCATAACTCAACTTCAAGGAATGGAAGTGCTCTTATTCCACCGCTAATGGATCCAGCTGATATACCTCGAGGACCTTGCTGGGAAACAACTGTGGGAATAGTAAGTAAATAAAAAGCAGTTATGTTGTACAGTGCTTCAGACAATGTTCTGATAGAGTTCATTCCAGTCAAATTAAAAGTGTTGGTTATCACCTATAAAGCCCTACATGGCATCGGACCAGGTTACTTACGGGACCGTCTGCTGCCCCATGAATCCCAGCGGCCAGTTAGGGCCCACAGAGTCGGCCTTCTCCAGGTCCCGTCAGCCAGACAGTGTCGCCTGGCAGGGCCTAGGGGAAGAGCCTTCTCTGTTGCGGCCCCAGCCCTCTGGAACCAACTTCCCACGGAGATCCGTGTCGCCCCCACCCTCTCCGCCTTTCGTAAATTACTCAAAACACACCTCTGCCGGCAGGCCTGGGGTAGTTAACATCTTGCCCCAAGCCAGTGTATGTCTGTGTGTATGCTGAATGATTGGGTTTTTTTTAAAAAAAAAAATTAAGAGGTTTTATATTTATATGTATTTTTATGTTGATTTCTACTGTGTTGTGAGCCGCCCTGAGTTCTCCGGAATAGGGCGGCATAGAAATCGAATAAATAAATAAATAAATTACAGTCCATGCACTTGAAAATCATTTAATAGAATCAGAAAACAGTTATCAGTCTATAAACTTTTATAAAAAGAACTACAGGAATAAGATAAGTGATTAAATGTTCCTCTAACACAGCGGTTCTCAACCTTTTTCAGGCTGCGACCCCGACCTGCACCGCGCATGCACGGCGCGACGGCCCACATTGCGCATGCGCAGCGTGACGGCCCGCATCACGCATGCATGGCGCTATCCCGCGCATGCATGGTGCTGCCCCCTGCGCCGGCCGAGGCGTAGGCCGCCACCCATTTGGGACGGCGGCAGGCAGGCCCAGGTGCTCAGGTACTCCTGGGCGTCTGCGGCAGCGACAGTGAAGGGCGACCACGGCCTGGGCCACCAGCTGGCCCAGCCCAAGGGAGGTAAGCCACCCGCCGGGCCCCACACATGCCAAAAACCCTCCCTGCACCCGCCGGCCTCCCACCTCCCACCCCTGGCCCTCTTTTACTTACAGTTTTAGTAGTTCTCAGCAGGGAGGGGTGGAAACGTCCGGAGAGCTCGCCTTCACTGCAGACAACTTGCAGCACCGTTTGCAGACTGGGACTTTTGGCGGGCTCAGCAGGGCAGAGACAGCCTGGACAATTCCTATTGGCTTTTGAAAGCCAATAGAATTAGACTCTATGCAAGAGGGAGTAGCACAGCTAAGGAAAAGGGGGGGAAATGGCGTAGCATAGCTAAGGAAAAGGGGAAAAAATGGCGGACTGCGTTGTTTGGCGACCCCTGTGAAATGGTCGTTCGACCCCAAATGGGGTTGAGAACCGCTGCTCTAACATATCTTCTCCATCTTTACCAAGTATTGACATGGATACTTAGTTCAACTTAGTTCAACTACACCAAAAATAGTTTTCCATATTCCTATTTCATAAACCTTTTTTATTTCCATAGCTTTATTTCAGATCACTGAGGATATTTCCAAAGAAGACTTGCTTAAGGAAATGGTCGGCTTCCTTTACCATTTATTCTAGTTAATCATATTTTCTGACAGAAGGGCTACTTTTCCTAATTTACACAAGTCAATCTTTGATTTCAACATTTATTTTATTTATTTATTTTTATAAGATTAACCAATTTGATTGTGGTGTAAGGATAAATTTTCACTGAAAGGGAAAACAAATTGCCTATCAACATTTTGGGTTTATCCTGGCTTTTAGTTACTCCATCCCTAAAATGGGTATCCACCTCAACTCCATGCCATCAGAAATTCAACCTCCTACATACTTCCTCCAGCAGTTTGAAAGCTGGCTTTTGTAGGTTTAGGCTGGAACATTTTATTTTGTGACTATGACCGACCTACACTGTTTCTTAAAGTATAATCCACTGGAGGTTCCCTAAGATCCTCTCATGGCTCCATGAAAGAATCAGGATTTGCCAGTCTATGTTCAAAAAAATAATATAATATTAAAATCTCATCAAACAATTGGTGGGTGCTGCAAGCATAAGCAGCAAAGGCATCGATTATAATTTTTAATATGATAAATATTGACAAATATAACTCATGCAAGCAAAGCTTTTTTTTGTTATCCTTCATAATTTTTAAAAGTGGAAAGAGGTTCTGAGAGAAAATATTTAAGAAAATATCCAAGTAGATGATATTTATAAAATTTTCCATTTGATCATATTAATATAGCATGGTGGCTAAGAGCTTTGCCTCATATAAAAACCTTGTAGAATTCTTTTTAAAAAAAACAAATACTGTTTTTTTCTTTTTGTCGATTTCCATAGTTTAGGCTTTCCAATTTCTGCAAAGTTCAATATTTCATTTTTTCAATAACTTGAAGAAAACTGATTTCTCATGTGAAATCCTTAAGTGACTGAAAAATGATGACGTGCTAGAACTCTACATTTATTTATTTATTCTCCTAAAACTCCCTAAACAAGACAGGAAAAAGATAAATAGATTTTAAAAAATGAAACAATAATGAAAAAGAAAGCAATCCAGCTTCCTGAAAAGTCTTGGCTAATGCTAAAATTTAATAGATTATAAAAGGGCTAGAAAGAAAGGACTTCTTTTTAAAGTGATGGCTTTGTTTGTCTAAATAAATGTACATTTTGATACTTTAACTTTGCATGTATAAATTTAACATGCATTTTGCACACAGCATTATTTACCTGCCCAAGTCAATCCTTGGTACGCAGGATGAATCCTTCTTCGGCTGCTTTCCAACTGTTTTGAAATCCCATAAGTAGATACCTATTGCCCAGCTAGAGCAAAGAGATTGGCCCTTGCTTTTTCAGAAGAAAAATGTTTGAGAGGTATTATCCAATAGAGGATGATTCCCATCTCAACAAGATTTTTAAGCCAATTTAAGCATTTTTTTAAGACTAAACATGGTGCATTTCATTTGGAGAGTAGGCTAATCAGGTCATTTAATTGTGGCCTTCATCATTGTAGTGAGATATTATTTATTTCCATTAATTTATAGTTTTATGAAATTTTCTTCTACACGCCAACTTTTACAGAATTGTTGGTTTCCTTATAGATTGCCATGCCATTTAATAGTCTATTAAGGCTTTCACCTTGACAGCTTCGGGTATGGAGGGAATTAATATAGTCACTGTCTGACTTCCAGTTCCAGTTCGCGGCATCTCTAGTCATACGAGTAGACTAGTCTCCTCATCAGCTAACCTTCCCTTCGCCAGCAGACCCTTATGCGTGTCCAAAGTCGCCCTGGAGGGTGCGACTTCTGTTGTGGAGGCTCTGCTTGGCTGCTGAGGAGCAGCGGCTCCTTTAGCGGTCCAAGCTATCTCTGAGGATAGAAGAAGAAGAAGAAGAAGAAGAAGAAGAAGAAGAAGAAGAAGAAGAAGAAGAAGAAGAAGAAGAAGAAGAAGAAGAAGAAGAAGAAGAAGAAGAAGAAGAAGAAGAAGAAGAAGAAGAAGAAGAAGAAGAAGAAGAAGAAGAAGAAGAAGAAGAAGAAGAAGAAGAAGAAGAAGAAGAAGAAGAAGAAGATCGGCCAGTAAAATGGCCAATCACCCTGCTGCTTCAAACCGCAAGTCAAAGAACATCTAAGCTGTAAGAACCCCCATGGTGAATCCGGGTGAGACCTTTCTTTGTTATTCTCTCTATTCTACTTTGTATTTGGTACCTGAAAGAGCCTTGTTGGAATTACTTCCCCGGCTTGAAAAGGCAGCTTCTACATTTTTTGGGAAGAGGGGTGTTCTATAAAAATAGAACAAAATTTTAAAGACTACATTTACTTTTATATTTTGGGTGGTAAATTTTTTTTTCTTTTCCTTTCCTCTTTTTCTAAGAACTGTACTATTATCCTATGCTGGAAGATTATTTCTTTTTCACATTATACTTTAAAAGATAGAAAAGGGGAAATGGTGTTTGGAAAAGACCTTTTTTAACTTACTGAGGACATCTATGGTGAAAATTTAATACTGCAGCTTCTGGTTACTTGGTTTGAAGATAGCTGACCTTCAAAACACTTTGAAGAAGAAAGATAAGCTGGGGAACTGTGGGGGTGGATATTGCCTAAACTATATCAAATATAGCCTCCAACAAAAAGAAAAGAGAGACTCTTTTTAATCACTATCAAAATGGAGAAACCTCAGTCACAATTAAACTGCACACTTATATTGGAAATGATTTATGAGGCTACTGCAGAAATATATGCTATAATGAAAAAGTTTACTACAGAACTAATGTTTACTACACTTCAAATGTTCAAATGGATGTCCAGGCTACATCTGACTATGGTATAAATCAAAATATATTAGAAGAGGAATCAACAGAGATAAAAGAGGAACTTATTCTATCTTACAAACCTTCCATTTGCAACTTTGAGGAACAGAAGAAGCAAAGACTGAGATTTCAAACTACAAAGCAACAACGCTTCAAGGAGGAGAGAAATAGACGTCTAATGCAGAGGATGGGATTTCTATTATTTCAAAGGCTATTTCAAGCAACAAAAATAGACCCACTGGTTGAAAGGGAAGTGTCCCTATGGAAACCTTCTTGGCACAGGAAAAAAGCCAGAATTAGACTGAAAAGAGAAATTTAAAACTGTGTAATGGATTAAAAGGCAATGTTGGATTTATGGTTTGTTTTAACGATCATGATTTTAGAGTTAGAAGCAAGAAAAAATATAAACATATATACATGAGGGTGATTTTTAGAATGGATATTTTAAATAGATTAAGAATACGTTTTGGAATAATAGATATATTTTGATGAAAATTATGTATTGGAATTGAAAAAAAGTTGATTTTTTTAGATTGGGATGGTTTTAATAATTAATGGAGTGTTTTAACTTAGATGGGTTTTTTGTACAATAACATAGATGTGATAAGATATGACAATCAATTGGATGAAATTTGAAGTTTGTGTAATGAATTGAAGTGAATTAAGGTTTAACATTATTTTTAACTAAGATAGCTATCGTGTAATGGAAAAGGAAATAAATGAGATTGGTGATAAAAGGAGGGATGAGAGAAATTAAGAATTAGAATACATCTGGAAGGGATACCTGAATTGATAACTTGTTGATTTAAAGTTAAATTTGATTTTGGTAATTGTAAACTGATAAAGTTTTAAAACAGGTTTAGTAGTAATAGAAATTTAATTTAGAAATGGAATATTTTAAATGTATTATGTTATTTGAAGGAAATAGAGAAGAGACAGTGAATGTATTAAGTTGAGTTGTTCATTTATGTTTTTACTTTTGAATATCTGATTACCCAAACATCACAGTATGTCCTGAGTACTTTTCCTTAAAAATTAAAAAAACCAATAAAATGTTTTTTTTTAAATAAATATTGTCACTGTCTTGAGGATGGGTGCGATGGGTCCACTTACCAAGGGTTCGCCCTCCAAGCTGTCGTCTAAGGCATCCACCAGCCCTGTAGTGTAAGCTGGAGTTCCTTCCCCACGTTGAGCAGAGTTTGGGGATTCCACAGCCTCTATCGCTCTCATGGCGAGTTCTTTTGGCTTAGCTGGGGACTTCCCGGATTTACTGGCCAGTGATTTGTCTTGGTTGTACTGGGGGGCTTTCGAGCAGCATTCTACAGCCCGATGCCCCTCTCTCCTGCATTTGAAACAGCCCATTGGCTTCTTGGCCATAGCCGGTGGCTTCGCTGGCTCACAGATTGGCTAAGGCAGCAAGCGGCCCCATGGTTTTCCTCGGCGGTGCCTCTTCAGTAGGCCGATCTCTGCTTCCTCTGCCAGGACATACCACTCATCGAGTTGGTGTGGCTCCCCCCGGGGCAGGCAAGCGTCATACAGGTAGTAATTTAGGCTGTCTTTGAAATGGCTAAGGAGGATGTCTTCTGGCCAGTTCAGCTTGCTGGCAATGGCCCAGAATTCTTGTGTATCGGGCGTCTGCCTTGCCTCACCGGGAGTTGGGGACAGACTGAAGTTGGTTGGTGTGGTATTCTGATTTGTGATTTAGTGCTCCCAGTCAGTAGTATTATTAGTATAATCAGTCATATGTTTAGACTAGGTTGAGATTTTTATCCACCTACTAAGTCCTTTCTTGGGACAGGCAGATATTGTTGTTTCGATAATGTTAAAAGTATCATCACAGGATTTAAGCTGTTCCAAATAAAGATGCCTTTTGCAATGAACTAATGGTAATTCTACTCCTCCTCCTCCAGTGTTCCCCCAATTTTTCCTCATTTTTATTTTTTCAGGTTTTCTTGTTTCTACCTACCCTAACAAATTTATTCCATGTAAAATAGAAAGGAAATTGTAGGAAGTGCTAAATAAATCTTTTTCAATTTTTGCTCTGTTGCAGGAATTTGTGAGGCTTACAGTATCTGATATTCTTGTGACCTTTGTAACGATCCTAGTGGGAGATTTTCTTCGGGCTTGTTTTGTCAGATTCGTAAACTACTGCTGGTGCTGGGATCTCGAGGCTGGATTTGTAAGTAGCTATTTGCAGAGGAAGCACAAGTTTCAGCTTAGAATAGATTTAAGCAAATGCTTTAAGCTGATCTTTTATATATTTTCTTTGTTCAACTTCTAGTGAAGACTACAGAATTGCATAATTCAGCAGCAGCATCTCTTATCTTTCCCATCTCAGATCATCAAGATGGCTAGTAACATTTAAAAACTAAATGTATCTTTTAAAAAAGAGAAAAGAAGAGAAAATGAGAACCTTAAAATATGCAAATATTAAAATGTTGATTATACAAATACAAGGCAAATCACAAAATCCCATGAATGGTAGTGTAAAAATGTTCATTGGCTTAATGAACTGTGCAGATAGAATTAGAAAAATCTCTCTATGCATCGGGTACTTTATTTACTTCTGTATTTGTCTGTCTATCTATCATTTATTAGATTTATATCCTTTTGTACAGGAATATAAGTTGGTATACATGCTCCTCCTATTTGTCTCCACAATGGCCAATCTAGGACACAGAGATGGACACAGAGAGAGAGAGAGAGAGATCAGCTGGCTCAAGTCCACTAGTGGGTTTCTGTAGCTAAAGATGGACTAAAACTTGCATTTCCCTATCCTTCATCCAATATCTCAACCATCTTAACCATACTTGCTCTCTTTTGTTACAGCTGATCCCCAATTAACATTCCTAACATCTCCACTTACAGGGTCTTATAAAAAAAGAGCTATAAAGGATATCAGCTTAGGTTTTGGGAAGAGTTGAATAAGGCTTATTAGCATTTACATCATATTTCTTGTTTTCTCAACAGCCTTCATATGGAGAGTTTGATATTAGTGGTAATGTGCTAGGTTTGGTCTTCAATCAAGGAATGATCTGGTAAGATACTCTAGCATATTAACATTATTAGCTAGAGAAAATGGTACGTTATTGTTACATCTTCACTGAACTGAAGGAAAATCGCTATGTATTCTATTTTTGTGCTTTTTCAGAGTTGCTGAAATATTCCATATTTTTTCAAGACATTTTAGTAGAACCAGGCCATTTTACAGAACTTTGGTTTATTTTCTCATTTGAATTCATCTTTTTTTTCGAAGACTGTGGGAACCCCCTGGGGTCTCAATATGCACATTAAACTGTTTCATTTCTTACAGATCAAGTTTTCATGGGTTGCATAACTGCCATGTAGCTGTTTCAGTTATATTATTGCCCCACACCTATGGCAAGTTCCATTCTAATTCTAGTTTTATTGGTTAGAAAAAAAGAGAGATATCTTCCTCATTTGTATCTCCTTCACTATAATTGCGTTCATTACATATGGAGATTTTAGATGTTCATTCGTTTTTCCATTTTATAAGATTGGAAGACAAGTTAGGGAAGAAAAACCACAAATTCAAGGTATCCTAATGGGCCTGTCAGTAACTTTTGAAACCAATGATCATTGTATCCTTCTGGTCTGTCAGAACGGGATGTTGGGGGGCACTGCCTTAAAATAGTGCTCTGCTCCTACTTGGCATACATTTTCCAGAGAGTAATTTAGAGCTTTGCTTTATAGTGACTAGGTGATGGCAATTCTGAGACCTCAATGTTATTGTCCATACTATTTATAGTCTAGATCAGGGGTTCCCAACCGGGGGTGCTTGCACACCCTGGGGATGTGAGACAATATTCCAGGGGGTGTGAAAACTTGGGTTTTTAAAATTATAGTGTATATGCATAATTCATTGCCATTATTTCAAACTTTTGTAAGGAGTGCGAGAATATATCAGAAGCGTTCTAGGGCTGCGGGGTATAAAAAAGGTTGGGAACCACTGGTCTAAATATAATCTATGGAAGTGATTATCTGAAGTTGTGGGTTGTCATAATTAAGGCTATAACATTCAAGCTTATTTTGTTTTTTTTTTTATAGAACATAGATGAGGCAATGAATGTCCTGTATCAGCATCTGGGAAAAAAAATCAGTAAATTCATGGTCTATGGCAAATTCACAGTGCTAACTGCATTGATTCACTCGCCTTCTGCATAATTAATTGTATTTAGGGAGATGCCCTGTTTCTCTTTTTCGTGACACTTTATAGAATGGCTAAGTTGTCAGATCATAGGCAAGACTATTGAATAAGCTAATGAAAATTGTTTTCCTTTTCTGCCACTGATGAATGGACTGATGAAAAAGCATATTTTTTGCAATCCAAAAAGCATTTTTTTTAATAAAAATTGACATTATAATGAAGACACTACTTCTTGGTAAAAGATCTATATTTTGATTCACTATAGCTGGTTGATATGTTACCTTTTTGAAAGCAGGCAGTATCTGTCATTATAAAAAGGGGTATTTTTTTGTATTTCTCTTTTCCCTCAACCCTCCTCTCTATGCTTCCCCCTACCCCACTTAACGTACAGGATGGGATCCTTTTATGCTCCAGGACTTGTGGGGATCAACGTATTACGTTTATTAATCTCCATGTATTTCCAGACCTGGGCTGTTATGAGCAGCAATGTCCCCCATGAACGAGTGTTCAAAGCTTCTAAATCCAATAATTTTTACATGGGACTCTTGCTGTTGATTTTGTTCCTTAGTGTGTTACCAGTTGCATATACTATAATGTCTCTGCCTCCTTCCTTTGACTGTGGACCATTCAGGTACTGAAAAAAATTCTTCCTGATTCTTTTACTTGAATGCTGTTTTTCAATGATAAGTCAAGTTCTCAGGGGAAAAAAATACAAATTATGCAAATATAACTTTATATAATTTCCATACACTGAAATAGCAATTATAAGAAATATTAGTGAAATATTTATGTAGCTATCTGAATGATTAATCAAAAATCAAGAAATATATACCAAAATTGAAAAAAATAATAATTCAACCTCATTTGTACACACTGTAATCATTCTCATATGAATATCAAAATTTAAAGTAGGTTTGACTGATAATAAATTTCTTAGATGTAAATGTTTATGATACATCATAATATATCTATTAGTTGTTTTGTAACTAGAGAAAACAAAAGTATTTGTTTTAATAATTGGATTTTTGAAAAAGGTTCTTTCAAGTTCGCACATTAACACATCATCCATGTGGCTAATGGAATTAGTTTATAAAAACTGATAAACAAATACAATATGTTGCTAAGTTAATAGGAGTATTGTGTCCAAACAGGAAATAATAGCTCTGCTCTCATTTTTATCAAATTGCCTTTTCACATTGTGTTTTCACCAATTTCTATTGGGCTGCTAAAGTGACGTTATTGCAGTTCTAAAGTATCTATCTATCTATCTATCTATCTATCTATCTATCTATCTATCTATCTATCTAAATCCCACCTTTATTATTTTTACAAATAACTCAAGCTGGCTAACATATTCAACAGTCCTCCTTTTATTTTTCTGTACAACATCCCTGGGAAATGACTTGGAATGAGAAAGAGTGACTATGGCCCAAGATCACCCAGGTAGCTTTCACAGCTAAGACAAGACTAGAACTCATGGTCTCCCATTTTCTAGCCTGGTACCTTCACTATTGGACCTCACAGTACCGTGTTGGACTGTCAATAGTACTTGCCTGCCTGCCTTGGTCAGTCTGTTGCCCCTTTATAGGGTATGCAAATCCTGGTGCAGCAAGTTTTTCAGGTTAAGAAACATCTTTCTGGGAGGAAATCAAGAGCTCTGAAGGATATTCTAGCACTGTATTCAGATTTTGGCAGATATATCATTGGGAATTTAAGTACCGTAATTTCATCAGGGAATTAAACAAGGAACCTGTAGTTCTGATAGCAGCTGCATTCCCGAAGCAACAATTCTTATGGAGACCATACAAAATTTGGGATCACTTTATTTAGAGATAGATGTGTGCATACTGTATTGGAGGAAAAGAAAATGGTAATAAGAAAAAAGAGTTGAAAATGCAGAGGGTTTGGATAATATTGTTGGAGCTTGCTCAGTGGATCAGACAAAACATCTGGTTTCGTAAAGAAGAAATGTTATCTTGAACAAGAGGATTGCTATTTGGCAATGTTTAAACTAGGAAGTAAAAATATAATGGTTCAATATATAGCCGAAACTACCAGCAAACATAAAAATAAAAGTATGTTTTCAAAGCATTATTTGAAACTTCCTTACTCATTCACAATGAACTATCATGACTGTAGAGAGCATAGAATAACAGAAGCTGACTTGATCAGAGTATGTGCCAGGACTACTGTATTAATAAGAGTTTTGTGCTTCCAGCGTGAATCAGTTTGTCTCAAATGGATCTGTAGGACGGATTAATAACCCAGTGACCTGTAAATTCATTTAATAACTCTTTCATGCTGCACTGCAGATACTGACTCAGTCTGGGACCAGCTCAGAACAAACTGTTCTTCGGATTTTTATTTCGCTAATAAGAAATGTCAGCAGCAATATCTTTTGATGAAAGAAGGATTGTATTAAGTTTCTTTGGATTATATTAGACATGTTGTCTTTAAAATTCCATTAGAACATATCTTCACCTGAAACCATATACTGTCTTTCCATTTAAAAAAAGTTGATGGCATATAATCATTTAGTGACTTTATGACACATCAAATTCTTACTACATATTAAATGGTTGTTAATAATATGCAATCAGACTTTCACATCCTAACTTTCCAGTTGTATTGGGATTACAACTTCCAGAATTGTAATTGATACAAAGTATAACTAACTGGAAAGTCTAACAATTACAGGCAGAATTTACAAGAGTAGTGCCCAGTTGGAGAAAACAGCAATATATGGTGTGGTATTTATTGTTGTTTAAACCAGCTTATATTGAGCATTAAAAATAACATAAATTCAGAATTAAGCATAGCTTCCCATACAGGTAGTCCTCGACTTATAAACATAATTGAGCCAAAATGTATATTGTTAAGAGAGAGATTTATTGAATTTTGCCCCATTTACAACCTTTCTTATCACAATTGTTAAGTGAATCACTGCAGTAATTGTTAAGTTAGTAATGGTTAAGTGAATCTGGCTTCCCCACTGATTTTGCTTGTCAGAAGGTTGCAAAAAGTGATCACATGACTCCCAGGACATTGCAACTGCCACAAATATGAGTCAGTTGACAAGCATTCAAATTTTGATCTCATAACCACAGGGATGCTGCAATAATCATAAGTGTGAAAAACAGTCATAAGTCACTTTTTCATTTCCATTATTACAGTCACTAAATGAACTGTCAAGCAGTTGAAGATTACCTGTAGTATCAATTTTTTAAAAGAACATATTTTACTGTTGTTTTCAAAAGCATGTGTCATGAGATTGTCATTATTAATTTTTAGGTACTTTAAATTTCCAAATTCAGAAAAAGAGAAGATAAATATATTCAATTGTTTCTTTAAAAATAACAGGCTGAAGATATTCAAGCAGTATATTCTGAAAATAAGTTGCATGAAGACTTTTTGTATAACCTCTGTTTGCTGAAGTTTGATTCCTGTTGTTATACAATCCTGTCTGTGTATTTCTTCTTCCAGTGAAAAAAAGAAAATGTATGATGTCATCCAAGAAACCATCAAATACGATTTCCCACCAGTTGTGGCTAAAGTCTTAGGTTATTTGGCAAATCCAGGACTAATTATAACCGGAGTTTTGCTTATGATGTAAGTTGCATTGACTGAGATGTTGGGATTGGGGGAATTGGAATCTTGTAGATAAGAATATATTACTAGAATATCAATTAATATTTATCATGAGTTAAAAAAAATGTGTGTGCTGCATATGACAGCAAATCAAGCAAAATCCTTGTAAATAGATCATGCAACTTTTCCAAAATTCTTAATCTGCCAACTCCCAAATCTTCATGAATCCATTATACAAATGGTTGCTTCCAGTGTGATTAACAAATTTATTAGCGATTTATCTACATTTAGTAGTGACTGCATTTTTGAGATGAGAATCTTAGGAATGCATTGTTTTCATTCTCTTGAATTTGGTTGTGAATTGGAATTCATTATCTAGTTAATTTTAGAATAGATGCATTATTCATAACAGATTTCAGTAACTATTGATATAAAACTAGATCTAGAATCTAATCTAAATGAACTTTCAAATAGTAAGTGATTTCTCATACTATGGGTTACAGCCCTCCTGAGGAGAATCTATGAGCAGTGTTTATTTTTTAAGATGATTAGGTTTGTTCGTGTACTTCGTGCGAATGATGAAGACACATGGCAATGCTGAACAAACATTTTATTCTCCTTCTACAACCAAGCAAAAGCAAAAGGCACGCCTTTTTATATGGCCAGAAGCCTGGACAGTGTCAACCAATAGGAACAGAGCATTTTCACGCCTTGCGCATGCACACAAGGCCAGCTTTTGGAATGCCCGGGACCAATGCAATGTCCCGAGCCTGCTTTTGCAGGCTCAGGACACAACAAGGTTAGCTCAAGCAAAGTGGGAGTGCTTTTTAAATAATTTCACTTTGTCTGGACAACTTCACAGTGAATCTTAGAGTACCCCTGCTTTTGTCTGTACAAGCCAATCAGGAAGACTTGAAAGCTCATTCTTATTTTGCACGGGCTTCAGTCTAGGACAGTGGTTCTCAACCTTTTTCAGGTTGAGACCCCACTTGCTCCGCCCATGTGCGGTGCGACCCCGGCACACGTGCGCGCACCGGGCCGATACGCACATCGCGCCCCCCCCGAAAAATGGCGGCCTGCGACGGACCAATCCGCGCATGCGCAGCGCGCGCGTGACGACCCGAACCGCGACAGGCCGATCCGGGCAGGCAGGGCGCGCGCACGCCCAAAAAAAATGGCGGCCCGCGGTGTCTGGCGACCCCCGTGAAACGGTCGTTCGACCCCAAATGGGGTCATGACCCATAGGTTGAGAACCACTGGTCTAGGACCTGTAAAAATGGCCAAACCCATAAGTCTAGCTTCTGCCGAACTGGTGATTTTTAGGATAGTATATAGCTATATGCATTCATTACTGAGTCTGTAGAAACTTGTGGGTTAGTGAAGATCAGTGTCTTTATCTACTATTTTAAACTATTAACTATTCATAATGGAAAATGTTTTCTTAACTAGTAGGTGGAAGAGCTAAATGATTGGTCTATTGATAGTTAAAAGTAAATCTAAGTCAAGGAATTGTTATAGCAGCTTTTATATTATATCATAACCTCTTAGAAAGCAGCTTCTTTCTGGTCCAACTCTGACTGCAATGAAATATTGATTTTATCTATGAGAGAAGCAACACAGATTTAGTTATCATATAAGATTCTGAATATCACAAGGTTTATATTTTTTTTAGTATATTTTTAAAGTTCTATAAAGTATCCCAGATTTTTTTTTAATTTGACGTTTGATTTTACAGTCTTGCCATATATTACCTGAATTCTGTGGCTGAAGGATACAAACATGCCAATGCAGAGCTGAAAAAGAAAATGCAAATGGTATTTAGTTTTGTTTATATTACATGTTAGTTTAAATGTAAAAATTTGCATTATTTGCATTTGCATTATTTGTGTATAGACTTCTATTTGTGATAGCTTTATACTTTTTTTCAACAATACAGTTGAAAAAGTCATGTGCTCAGACAAGGATGCCCTCTCTTGCCGTTGCTGTTTATATATACGTTGGAGATTTTAGCAAGAGTAGTAAGGCAAGAGGAGCAGATCAAAGGGCTTGAGGCCAAGAAGGAAATATACAAACTCCAAGCATATGCTGACGATTTAGTATTTATATTGGAAGATCCAGTGCAATCAGGTCAGAAGTTATTTGAAATATTGGAAGAGTATGGAGATTTGGCAGGCTTGAAAATAAATAGAAATAAAACAAAGATCATAGCAAAAAATATGACTAATATGCAAAAAGAAAATCTTGGGGGAAAATTAGGTATACAAATAGTTCCTAAAATGAAATATCTGGGAATTGTTATCTCCGCACGATGTTCATCAATCACAGAAGAAAATTATGGAAAATGAGTAAAGCACATAAAAGTTGACTTAGATCGCTAGAGAAACTTACATCTCTCGCTTCTTGGAAGAATCTCAGCAGTGAAAATGAATATTTTACCCAAAATGATATTCTTCTTTCAAAATATTCCAATCCAATTAGATAAAAATTTGTGTGGCAAGGGAAGAAGGCAAGGATAAAACAAAAGTCTGTATAGGATGGCAAAGAGAGAGGGGGATTAGGCTTTCTGGATTGGAAGCTGTACTATCGTGCAGCAGCCCTGACATGGATTAGGGATTGGATTACTCTGGAAAACAAAAGATGTTTATATTTAGAGGGGCATGAGCTCCAGCAGGGCTGGCATGGTCACTTTTGGACAGGGAAAAGTAGGAACTATCAATATTTCTTGAGGCACAAAGTTCGGCAAGTACTCATAAAAAGCTGGAATATAGCTAAATGCCAACACTATATAGGAATTCCGGGTTGGCTCTCATCATTAGAAGTAGTTACATACCCCAACTTATACAGGCAAGGTAAGGTTATTATATATAAAGATATCCTGTCAGAGGAAGGCCATCTAAAGCAAAGACAAGAGTTGAGACAACAGGGAATAGTTTTGGAATGGTGGTCCTATCTTCAGATGCAAGAGAAGTTTGTGAAAGATAAGAAAGAATGGGGAATTAATAGACGATACGGGGCTTGACAAAATATTACTAGGTTTGGAGAGAAAACAAATAGAAAAACGCCCTCACAGCATGAACAAATGAGATGATACCTCCCGCCTACCAGCCATTTGGAAACCCGCCCTTATTGACAAACGAGTCCATAACACCAGACCTACACTCACAAAAACCACACAGGATATCACCACCACACATCCAGGCAAAAAGCAAACCCAAACCCACACCGATGATGAGGCATGACCACAAACCAGAAGCCAGACCACAGCTGCATCATTAGCCACCTTAAACCCCTCCAATCCATACATGAAGCAAACTGACACCCACCATGAAGATGAGGCACGACCACGAACACGAAGCCAAACAGCTATGCAGCTCACCATCTCTAATCCCCCTGTAACTCAGACTAACCTGAGCACAACAAAGCCCCCACCCAAACAGAACACTCCCCCAGCCAATCAGAGCACAGCCAACCTCTCATCCAATCAGAGCACAGCCAAGCCCCTAACCAATCAGAACACACCTCCACCCAATCAGAACACAGCCGAGCTCCCAGCCAATCAGTTCAAACCCCCACTGGCAGTTAAAAGGAAGAAACAGCCACAATCACACATTGCTCCTAGAAGCACAAAGCCGAAAGCACCAGCCTGAAGATGACGAATGGGACTTCGTCGAAACGTCGCCAAGACACTTCAAATTCTACGTGGTATATATATATATATGTGTGTGTGTGTGTGTGTGTGTGTGTGTGTGTGTTAGAATATAAATTATATGAGGAATAAGTCAAAATCTGGACCAATGGCAGCAAACTTGGGAACGTAACAATAAAATTACATTGGTGACATCCTACAAAGAAAATCTTTATAAGATGCTTTATAGATGGCATCTGCCACCAGCCAGACTTGCAAAAATGTATAGTGGTTACTCACCAATGTGTTGGAAGTCTAAAAAGGAAAAGGGAACATTTTTTCACATTTGGTGCATTTGTAAAGAAGTTTACTGGCTCAGGGTATGGAAATGGATAATAGAAATGGATAACAGAAATGACGGGTCAAAAAATTCAGTATAAACCAGAGATGTTTCTATTAGGAATATTAGAAAAAACCATAAACAAAGATGATATATATTTAATTATACATGTGATAACGGCGGTAAGAATCTTGTTTGCTCAAAACTGGAAAGCAACTAAAGTGCCTAGCAGAAACGCATCAATAAGAAAAATTTTATATTGCGCAGAATTGGATAAGATGACTAAAGAATTAAAAAATCAGGAAACAGAATATCACTTAATTTGGAATAAATTTTACAAGTGGAGGGAAATAAGAAGGAAGTCAATAGAAGGGATATAAATAGAGGAAGATTACTAGACATGTATAGTTGTATATATAACATTTACTCTCATATGTAAAGTATGGAATGATTAGACAAAGATATATGTCAAAGATGATACACCATGTTCAATGTTTTTTAATTCTCTTTTCTTTTGTATCTAATAAAATGTTTAATAAAAAATTAAAAAAGAAAAAGTCATGTGCTCATTCATATGCTAACTGCAGTATCTTATTAATTCCTTGTTAAAATCACAGCAGCTTCTCCAAAAAATATTTTTAAAAAGATGTAATACATTAACCCATGAATATTTAGTATCTATAAAACACTGAGTTTTATTTTTAATAGACTTCTTAGTTTGTACATTGAACCTGGATTATTTTTTATCACTCTGAACACATAAATCTACTTAGGACCTTAGACATTTAGAATTAACTTTGTACTTAAGTTTGGTATGTAACCTACAATTTAAACATTGACCAAATAAAAGTTATGGGGTTCTTTAAAGTAATATGACTATTAAAGTGGATGAATGGAAAAATCTTTATGTTTTATTGTGCTCATTATTGCCTTTCTTATTTTAATATTTCTTTAGATAAAATGAGAAAGAAAAATACAAGTTGAAACTCAACTAAATAAATATGTTCAAATTACACTAGATTTAGAATATATTTCATATAATTATATATTTTAGAACATGGCTGAAATTAAATATTAAAGGTACTAATTTAAATAGCAAATGGGCAGAGAAAATTCTTCTACTTCCTCATATCATGTTGGACTAGATTTTCCTGTTTTAGTCTGAGTATACTATATATTATATCTTCAGACTGATATGAGATAGAATGAAAGATCAAAGATAAATTCATTTACTGCTCCAATTCAGCCAGACATGAAAGCTAGCTGGGTGACTTTGGGCCAGTCACTCTCTCTCTCTCTCTCTCTCTCTCAGCCAAGATGCCTCACAGGGTTGTTGTTATGAGGAAAATAGAAGGAGGAAGGAATATTAGATATGTCCGGCATTTTGAGTTATTTATAAAAATAATAAATGTGGGATTAAAAGAAATTATCAATTGCCAGTTTTGTTCTGATTTTAAATTACATTATCCACATAAAAGTCTCACTTCAAGTCTCAATTCTGACTAAATTAGATTTACAATTCTTCTTTCCAAATGAATCAGGTATTTCATGACATCTGTTTTTATTTGTACAGCAACGGGAAGATGATAAAAATAAGAATAAGATTTCTGCCAATTCTGCAACACAAGAACTAGAAGACTTGCTTGTTCCATATGCAAAAAACATGGAAGGATCCAATGCAGCTAAAGGTAAAGATAGTGTCCAATCAGTGTTCATACATATATTGCTTTGGATGAGTTGACATAATAGGACAACTTTAGTTCCTCTACCATTTGCAGAGTGTTGTCCTCCCAAAATAAAAGACTAAATGTGCCACTGTTTAATCTCAAGTTCATCCCACACACCAAGAGAGAGACAATACTTATATTGCATTATAGCTTTTCAATTAATTACTAAAAGTCAGCTTAGTTTAATCATTAATCAACATTTAATGTTATGCCATAGTTCAGTTTGTCTTGTAAGGTTCAGTGAAATACTCTAAATCAGAGTAGACTGCAAGATTAAGCTTTAATCAAAATAACAAATTCTGCTTTGTGCTCTAAAGGTGCAAGCACCACCTCTTCCCTATGTGCACCTCATATCAGTGCACATAAAAAAGAGGTGTCACTTGTATAGTATAAGCATGATTGTGTGCATTGTTACTCCTTTGACCCAAAGGCATCTCTGTTTAAGATTTAATAGTATATAAACCATACAAATCAGGTGAATTTGAATTCTAGATACTCAATCTTATCAGTTTAGCTAACCGAGTTCTCTAAAAATGTTAGCTACTAAGTAATTTGCCACGCTAATAATAGTTAATTTGGTCTTGCCTTTTAGGCTACCACATTTTATTTGCAAACATTCAGAAATCATCAAACACTATATATAGAAAATGATAATTCTTCACTGCCACCTAGTGGTCACTTTCTACGTTAGCTCTATTAGCTGTAATACTGACAATTTTAGTGCAATGTTTTTTCTTTTAAACCAGATAAGCCTGTGTCACCAAGCTATAAAAACCAGTCTGCAGAGAAAGAGATAAATTTAAGTCCTGCAAAAGGAGTCCTGTTGTCATCCTCATCTTCTGTGATAATGACCCAACCACTTATTCCAAGAAGAGGTGTGCCTTTCTCTAATCAACTAAAACCAGGATCTTATCTAAGGCGGCCTTATCCAGGAATTGGAGGAAGGGAACCTAGTAACAATGGCATAGAAATAGCAATGATATCTACTAGATCATGAGCATAATGGTACTTAATGAACTTGGTTATTTTACAAAATTGTCCAAGTGTTAGAAATTTAAGAGCTTCAACTATCCTGGAAGGGTGATGAAAAATTCCTATTCAGGGATGAAATGTTTTTGCCAAACTCCAAAGCTCACTGGTTTCTCCTTATATACTTTCATTTATTTCTATCTGGCACACAAATAGTTTACCTAGGCTTTAATATCTAGTTAGAGATGGCAGCTGGAGGGGGAAACATCCAGACTTAGCAATGTTGACAAGACTCCATGTATCTAGAATCTAGAATCATAACTATAAAACTGTTTTAAAAGTAAATAAGAAACAAAGTTTTGACAAAAGTGTAAAGATTAATTACACCTAATTATGGTATCAGCCAAACTACTGAAATCCATACCACCAGCTTAATACAGATAAAACTACCAATCTCTCAGTTAATGGTTCTAAAATTAACAGAGTAGCTTGATTTACAGTATGTACTTCAAAATATTACCATTATAATAGGAATAGCTGGCCTTTGAAAACTCTTTGATTTCCCTGTTGGCGTCTTTTGGGTAGCATCTTCTCTTAACACCACTTCCCCAGGCTGTTAGGCACCACCCTGGCTTCCCCATAGAGCTCCCTCAGTTGCGATCCCATCCTAGCATGGCAATCAGGAGGTACATGGCTTGTCTTTTCTCCCTTCCTAATGAGAGCTGGCAGGTGGATCCAAGGCCTGCCAGTTGACTCCATTTCTGGTAACCAAGTTTCCAGAAATGTTTGAAAGCTCCCTTTTACTTCTGTTCCACAGAAAAGCTTTCCACATATTTACAGCTTACATATATTTACAATTCTTGTTAATGTGGAAAATACATTATACACATTAGAATTTTAAATAAAATTTTGTAAAATCAAATGTATTAATTTCAATTTGTAATCATAATTGGAAACAATTCAGCTTTTTTCATATGTACAATAGTAGCACTTCTTTCAATTCACTCTTACAATTTTCCTTGCTTTTGTATATGATTATTTTTTTCTATAATACATCTCTATATTACATAGTATTTATGACTCTAGTTTACAGTACATCTGTCCAGAGCTGGAAAACAGAGAATTGGCAAACAATTGATAGCAAAATCGTAATAGTGTATAGCAGACCTGGGCATCTTACAATCCCCGTTCCTGTCATGAAGACAATTGGAAATCAAAAATCAAATGTAAGTAAGTGTGCTGCAGGGAACAGGAAAAGCAGCAGTGCCTGGCTCTATGCCAGACATGTCAAACACAAGGCTCGGGGGCTGGATGCGGCCCGCAAAGTGGTTTCATATGGCCCGCAAAGCCATCCTGGAAACAGTGAGGGAACAGCCCCTGCTGCCTTGGCCCTGGCCCAGGCCAGCCGGGAGCCAATGAACAATTTTCTGGTGGCCATCTATGCTGAAACGCATTTAGTCTTAGCTCCACAAGGCTGTCTGGAAACAGCAAGGAACCAGCCCCTGCCGCATCGGCCCCATCCCCTAGGTGCATGCTGGGATGTATCACCCTTTGTGAGGAATGAAGAAATGCACCATTGTCTGGAAGTGGCCAGGAAATGGCCCTTGCCTACTTCACATATCCGGCTTGATGGGCTCTGGGGGAGGGGTTTTCGGCAGGCAGCGGGGCGCCCTCCTCACAGCGCTGAGAGGCTGAGTCAGGTGGCGCAAATATGATGAGAAGTGCAATGCTACCTAACCCCCAGTCTGCCCAGTTTCAGCAGGCAGCAAGGTGCAAAGCTGGTGAGCTTCGCACCACCTGGCTCAATCTCTCAGCGCTGTGAGAAAAGCACCCCGCTGCCTGCCAAAACCGGGCAGGCTGGGTGGCATCGCGCTTTTTTTCAGATTCGTGTCACCTGGCTCAGCCTCTCATCACTGTGAGGAGAGTGACTCGCTGCCTGCTGAAACCGGACAGGCTGGGGGCTGGACAGCATCGCGCAGGTAACATTGACTCTCACCCTGCTCATGGCATCCCCTCCCCAGAGCCCACCAAGCCAGATATGTGAAGTAAGTGAGAGCCGTGTGCTGGCCACTTCCAGGCGATGGTGCATTTCTTCATTCCTCACGAAGGGTGATACCTCCCCAGCTGCCTATTTTTCTCCCTCCCTCATCTCAAATATTTTCCCACCACTCTGTACTTAGGAAGTTAGGAAGGAAAGGAGGGTCTGAGGTAAGTCCTGCCTTAGTCCTGCCCTGCTGCCCTTTCACCATCCCCTTGCCCACTTCTCCTGGCCTATCCTGGGGGTCTCCCATCCTATTGCTAAAGAAGCTTTGGATACAAAGCCAGATCTCCTCCCACAGAGAGGGAATGGGTTTCCCTCTGACTTCGCCCTTGTACCTTACCTCATAAGCCCTCCTTACCTCATAAGCAACCTGGGTAAGGAGAGCAAGCACAGCGGCAGCAGCCTTGAGGAGGTGGTAAGTGCAGCTGGGCACCCCCTTGGGGAAGTGGGGCTGGGCTTGGTGCCACAGGTGCTCGAGGGCCAGACTAGGCATTTGACCTCTGCTGCCAGGGCTCCCAGCAGCCCGCACCACCAAGCCTCCTCCTCCCCCCCCCCCGCATGGCCTGAGAGGAACAGGCCTGAGACTCTAGTGGACCATGCCTTGGCATTTACCCTGGTTCCACCCCCTTCTGCCAAAGACGCTCAGATCTGTCCCACTCCTGCCCAGACCCAGTCCCCCTTGAAGTGAATATAGAGCTGGCCACGCCCACCCAGTAGGCCACACCCACTCAATGACACCCCTGCCCTACGCAGTCACCATACTCCTTCAGTCTACTGGCAGCCACTGGAGATCAAGGAGAAAAAATGCTTTTCTGTGCCTGTGCAAAGTTCACCGTCTGGAACAGCCCATGTCGAAACATCCCAGTTTCTCATATGGCCCCTTGGGAAAATTGCCCATTCCTAGTTTAGATTATGGCTGTCCAATGTTTTAGCTTGCCTGGGCTGCAGAATGAAAAGGAATTGTCTGGGCCACATAAAATATATATAATAAAGTATATAAATAACAAACTTCCTTTTTTATATATTATTTTGCTACTTTACTGGCTGTCCAGAACTGCACGTAGCCTGCAGGTTGGTCATGCCTGATTTATACATTATGGTTATGAAGCATTACAACTATTTCCAAGACTATGCAATACATTTAAACTTATATTATCAATCTCACAGCAGTTAACGTTATTAGTTTGAAAAATAAAATTTCAGAGAACTCTTATTATATAACACATCTTTTTTCTTCCATAGTTTTAGTTTTAAAAGGAAAGCTTTTGTCCATCTCTCTTGAATGCAGGCTAAGATCCCACAGAATAAACTGGAATAACTAGAATAAACATGTCAAGCCAAGAAATGTATTATGTAGTAATTTTTAGAAGGGAGACACGCAAGTGGTTTTAAGTAAAAAAAAACATTTGAAGTACAGAAAACTTTGCTGCAGTGTTTTGTTCTAACATAGCCATAAAACTGTTTGGAACACATTTTGTTTTGTGTTCACAACATTCATGACCTGTTTACTATAACTGTGTTCCTAGAATTAGGACATCTGAAACAGCTTAAGATTTGTTCAGAGACCACAAAAGCATCTTTTGTTCTGATATTGAATTCTTCACATGAAACATTCTGTACACCTCGGAAAACCCTTGTTAGCCAAATAGTTATCACAAGTTTACAGAAATCCTAGATTAAATAGAACATATAATCTAATAACCCTGTTCTAAAGTCAATTATTAAATGCTTTACTGTCTATATGAAACATAAAAAAGGTGGTAAGGCAAAATATTTTCCTTGATCCCAAACTATTTTAGAACTGGTTTTTTAAAAAAAAATGTAATGTGCTATTTCCCAGCTAGCTGGCTCTCCCAGCTAGTTATTCTTTGAATATGTCAGACAACGCTAATATAACTCTTCAAAGACCTTTGACATTCTACATAAGACTTTTAAGTCAAATTATCTTTGCCAGCTTGACTTGTATAGTATTCTTGTGAAGTGTGAATTTCAAACACGTAATATAGCAGAATTTGAGATGCTCAGCCATTAAACCTTTAGAGATCCCAAATTAAAGCTTGTCCATTCATAAATCCCGCCCAACCTGTCTTCTGTATCAAAGGAGAAAAAAGCACTCTCTTTTTCTCATAGAAAAGATATCAAAAAGTAATGGGATAGAATTTAGGGAATAAAAATGTTCCTTTCTTTAAGCCCTGCAACTTGATATGTTATTTGTTTTTGGGATGGATGTAACTTGGCTAATCTCTTAGTAGCTGCGGTGATGCAATTTCTGGAGTTACAACACTAGCTTTCAGCTTCCTGGCTCTGACTTTCCCAGGTGAACATCCCTACGGCAAGCTTCCTTGTAAATAATGGCTGATCCTGCATAATTTCTCAGATCAACCAAAATGTAAGAAAAAAACAACTCAGTCTCAGTTAACAAGGAAGATGTTTTATTCTTCATCTGTAATTCTTGAATTGTTATTGCTTAATCAGGACCATTCTGTGGCAGTACCAACCCACTCAGTAGCCTGAGCAGTGGGAGCTGCTGACCAGTCTTCAGTGGCAGTCTGTGAACTCCAATCCTCTGAAAAAGATATAAAATCACACTGGGTTTTGAAAAATATAAGCAACTTCCTGCATCTTCATTACCATATTTTGAGATCATTCATTGTGAGTAGCAACTGTATTCCAAAATTTGGAAATTTGTGTTACAAATATTTACACAAAGATGAACAGAATCAAAGCCATTTGAATTAAGTACAAACCTCAATGCAGGAACAGAGAATTCTGGAGAATTCCAAGTGGCCCACTTTTATGTGAATCAAGCTGTTCTAGGGGGAGATTTTGATTTAGTTATAAACCCCATGAACTGGAAGGATCTTCATGTGTCCTGGATTAAATAGACTTTCATGAAATAGGAATATCTCAGGAACACTCAAAATGGCTTCTGATTTGAAGGATTTAGTTCAAGTGCCAAACTGCTCCCTGTCCCAAACAGCACAGTACAGAAGATGCTTGGTATGGTCTTTAGGGAAAGAGGATGTTCCACAGATCCTTGGAACAGTGTGTCCCTGTATCAGTTAATATAAAATATTTCTAGTAGAACTTCAATGGATAAGACCATCTAATTCAGCTTCCTCTTTTTAATTCCTCTTCCAGAAAATAAAACTGTCCCCTCGTGTAGAGCCAAATTGCCCTGGTGCGTATTTTAGATGTAGGTATTACCTCCAAAACCTATGTTACATCTGAGTAGCAATTTGAAATTAAAATTTCCAGCATAAGTGGAAGCATTTTAAAAGCCATCAAGAGGCAACCGGAAAAGGAGAATAAAGAAAACTAATAGATTAATAGAGAATGCAAATGGATGTCTGAGGTCTGTATGTCCATGTCTTAGATACTGGCTCTTACCCACTTCTCAAACTTTGCATTTCTTGAATCTACTACCTCCTCAAAAGGGAATTGGTTTATCAATTGTAAAAAAAAATATTTTATCATTACATAAATTACGATACATTATCCAGTCAGCATTCTTCTCAATTACTTTTTACTTACCAGTGGGGTAAGGCTGTATTGGGACCGAGGGCACTTGTACCCCTTCAGACCAGTCAGACACCTCAGGTTGTGGAGGTGCAGTGAATTCAGGGGCAGGTGCTGTCCATTCACCCTGGAACTCCTCCTTGGTAACTGCCTTATCAGCTGCAGCCTGCTCTTCTTTTTCAATCTGAACAGGAGGCAAATCAAGTTACAACTATAAATTAAAGTTTTCTGGGTAGCGCCCAATGCATTTCTGAGTTTACAGTTTGAAAATGAGCGATTCAGTACAAACCGTGCACTGTGGATTTCTATGTTTAAACTAAGTATCTCTTTGACAAATTTACTTTAATACTTTTTCAGTGTTGTGTTACCAGACCACACTGTAGAAAATATATGGTCATATTACCAATGCAAAAATGACTTATTTTAATAAAAAATGTAATTATAAATCGAGTCAAATATGTATGTTACATTTTTACCTCTTCAGGATCTCGGTAGAAATAGAGATCAGGCATAACTTCCCATGGATGTTCACGGGAAATAGTGCCACGCATTCGCAGGACTTCACGAGCCAACATCCACCACATCAGACCAACTGAGTGAGCTCCCTAAACATTTGTTAGATAATGGTCAATTAGATTTTCAACAGGCTCACATAAGTTCATGAATAACTATTTAACTGAATTTGAATAAAAGGATCATGATATCAACAATTCAGGAAGACAAGAAAACAAAATATAGATTAACCAACTCAGCTTGATTTTCTTCAGCTAGCAATTGACTGCTGTTTATTTTAAATATGTAGCAAGAATCACTATCAAACCCCATTCATTGAACCCAAGAGGTTCTTATGGTGTTAGCGAAAAGACTTGCAGAAGCTGATGTAGCACACTTCCTACACTCAGAAGTTCTTTGGATAGAAGCCATCCTCAGCCTGAGTTCTAACAAGCATGCATATATTTCCTTCCCTAAAATTTGAAAACAAATTTTATATCATATCTACTCATTTTTTTGCGCAACCATAGCTAGAAGTGCTTTTTGAAAAAACATAAATATACCTTGTTGTTGCAGGGAATAGCAATATCCACATAACGCAGGGGAGAATCTGTATTGCACAAGGCAATGGTGGGAATGTTTACATATGATGCTTCAGTCAGCGGCTGGTGATCAGCTCTTGGATCAGTGACCACCAAAAGGCGAGGTTCACGAAAAGCAGCCTGGATCTGATTGGTAAATGTGCCAGGAGTAAACCGGCCAGCAATTGGAGTTGCACCAGTAGCTGCAGCAAATTTCAAAACAGCACGCTACAATGGGGAGGTAAAAGAAATGTCAAAATGGATGTTTCTAGTGAAAATTCCCCAAAATCAATAAAGCAATTATTAATTTTGCAAGTACAAGCAGCACTGAATTGAGTAATGTCATTTTGGACCACCAGATATAAATATATTTGACTTTTGTCAAAAGTTTGACCTAAAGAAAATTTAATTCATATTACTTGTTCTTAGATGGTTCCTAATGGGACATACATACAATCAGGATACAATTTTCATCTTCTGGCTAAGTATATCCATACCTGCCCAGTATTCCTGGAAGAAATAACACTGACATCAGCTGGATTTTCAATAGCAACAATGGCACGGGCTGCTAAGAGCAGTTTTTCCCAGGTTCTTTTCAGATTGATGATGTAAATACCTCAATAAAAAGATGTAGGGTTTTCAATTAAATATGGGAATGCTCAACAAAATGCATAAAATCCAGCCCTAGTCTACTATTGTCTTCAAAAATCTGGAATGTGGCAGCAACTACTATCAAACCCCAGTCACAAAGAAACACTCTACTGATGTTAGCGAAAATCCTGCCACAATTTACTCTAGCACACTTCCGACACTTAGGAGTTAATTGGCCAGAAACTGGCCTCAACTCCAAGTTTTAATAGTGTGCAGTTAAAACACATACCAACCTGTTTACTCTAAGATTTCAATAGCAATAGGGTTTCATGAAAATATCAGCATCATATAAGGGGAAATTTACTTTTGTACCACTTAATTTTTAAAAAAGCCTGTGAATTGGGAAGAAAAAAGGTATTTCAGTTTGTGACCTGTTCTATGAAGATTTTGGAATGGATAGAAACTAGGCCAAATTAATCATGAAAAGGACCCACTTGAAAGGAAGCATTAAAATGTTTTACTTTTGGCACAAGGAATAAAACTCAGAATGGGGAAATATATTGTATGAACCAACTTGGAATTTATAAATTCTGATAGCAAATACCACTATTGTGCATAATGATGATTCTGACATCACTAACATAAGGTGAAGTCTATAATCAACAATTTTAAAAAATCCCAATTTTTACCATCACTTTTTCTTTTATATATATACTGTTCCATCTGAAAATCTAGATTGGTGCCTCCCAAATGGGTTCCTGCAGCAAGGAATTTGAGGACATCTTCCTCCTTCATCTGTAGAACATCAAGGCCTCCGGACATTGTGAAAGTTTCCCTTTAAAGCAACGACAGGAAACCTAGAACAAAAATCAGCAAAGTTAATTATTATTTTAAAGTTACGTTTTAATCAGTACTGTCCAATGGAAGTAATAACTGCTACTATAGAGAAAATTGTTAACTATAAATCAGTTTATAAAGTCAGAATCAATAAACTTCAATTGCTGTTCTATTGTTTCCAACTCAGTTTAAGAAAAACATTCCAGCATTCAGCAATTAACTTGTAATCTAAAAAAAATAATACTGTAGTAATCAAAATGACTGGGTTTTTTAAAAAAAACTATTCAAGAGACTGAATAGTTTTAATGAGAAAGCTACACAAGGAAGTATACTTACTAGGCCTATTGAACGTTTTAAAATTGGGAAGAAATGCTTTGTTTGGCCATAGCACAAGTATGAGCACAGCAGCTGTTACTCATTTAGGCATATGCATCTTCAGCATTTTACAGGGGCCAGAAAAGTTATTCCTGTACTGTTTTAATGAATTCTTTTTAGTTCTTAGAAGTCAAACTGATCCTGCTAAGATGAAAATATGAACATCAGTACTTAAGACTTGACATCTTTTAAGAAAAAGGAAATCACTTTTCTGAAAACGATTCAAAGGACGTGGCCACTCACTGGAAAACCTCAATCCATGCATCATTCTCCCTCATTCTTATTATTTGGGATAACTTTTAATAGCTGAAAAAGAGCAAGATGGAGGTATTTTCACGGCCAATATTGCGCCGTAAGGTTAAAGGCTACAGATGGGACCAACGAAGCAAAACCAGCATGTTTTACATTTTGAGGCACATCAAAAACCTAACCATATAATAATATGGCCTCGCATTCTACTCATTTCCAGTGCCTTCGTTTCAATTTTGAACTAGAGTAAATACAGGACAGCGCTCGGTTTGTAAAGTTTCAAAAGCGTCGGAAGCGCCAGGATGGCGTTTTGCAAAACGAGACAAGGCGGGAGGCCTGAAACATGCGTGGCATCCCAGCCATTTCGGCAACCCAAAGCAGAGACAGCTGCCTCCTCCCAACGCCGCCGCTTCCCACCGTCCAGCCACACTGCGTGGCCCAAGCGAGCACAGTGCCGCCTCTTAACACGCGTTACACGACTCACGAGATGACAACGCCGTATGGAGGTTTCTCTGAGGTCGAAGAGAAAGAAGGCCGCGACGCCTGATTGCGGGTTTATATAGCCTGCTTGCCCACCAATCGCAAAGTCATTCCCCAGAAAGGAAGTGACGTAATTGCTTTCGTTTCCTTGCGCGAGCCTAACTCACGATAATTTCCGTTCTTTTCTGAGCGCGGCCATCGGAGCGGGGGCGGGAGCAAATGAGGTTGATGTAATGAAGGAGGGGGCAGCTAATAGCCTATCACGGCGTTTCTCCAACTTGGCGAGTCCAAGATGTTATGTGTGGTTGTCTGCGGGATTCTGGGAGTCCACACTTCTCATTTCAAAAAACGCTGGTTTACGAATTCTGACAGCAAAATGCCTGGCGGAATTTTAAAAAGAGTGACTGGACTGAATCTCACTAATACGGCTTTTCCCTTTGAACGTTTCACCGTTCGGTTGCACTGTTTGTCGAGTCCTTGCCCTCATTATCCTCACACTGACATAGACGCTGACATTAGATCAGGCTCCGGACAAAGAGAATTGCGAGTCACGTCCATCCATTGAATTAAAGGGCGATTTGCTTAGAACGCTTTTCAGCCCCTGCTTAACAAATCGTTCTAAAATAAAATATGGTTTTCAAATGAAAGAAAATGTATTTTTAACGTGTGTTTATACAGGCCACAGACTACCAACGATTCAGAATTAGAATCAGAATAAAGCTGGAAGGGACCTTGGAGGTCTACTACCACATTCCAGCCCTTTGCTCAAGCAGGAGACCCTATTCCATTTCAGACAAGTGGCTGTCCAGTCTCTTCTTAAAAACCTCAAGTGATGAAGCACCCATAACGTCTAAAGGCAAGCTGTTCCATCGGTTAATTGTCCTTATTGTTAGGAAGTTTCTCCTTAATTCCAGGTTGCTTCTTTCCTTGATTAATTTCCATCCATTGTTTCTTGTCTTCCCTTCTGTGCTTTGGAAAATGAATTGACCTTCCTCCTTGTGGCAGCCTTTCAAATACTGGAATACTGCCATCATGTCCCCACTAGTCCTTTTATTTTTTTTATTATTATTTTTTTCCTCATCAACATATGTTAATTTTTCCAATCAACAAGTTGTCTGGAGTTCGCTAAGCTAATACATGTTCAATTCCTAATCCTTCATTCTTTTCTCTAACCAAAAATAAAATAAATTTCAAATTTGATAGTAGTCTGTATCTTCTTTGTCTTTCAGCCTCATAGTTAGTCTGTCCATCTCTGCACATTCCAATATCTTCCTGATTATTTCTTCCTCTGATGGCAATCCTTCATTCTTCCAGTATTGTGCAAAGATTATTCTCGCTGCTGTAGTAATGTGTAGAATTAAATATAATTTCTGCTTATTCATCTTTTCAGGCATAATGCCTAGTAAAAAAAAGTTCAGGTTTAAAATCCACTTGTTCGTCCAATATTTTTTCGAACCACATATGTATGTTTTTCCAATAGGCTTTTGCCTTTCCACCTGTCCACCAAATATGATAATATGTGCCTATGTTATGTTTACATTTCCAACATCTATCTGACATATTTTTAAACATTTTTGCTGGTGGAAGGTGCCATCTATAAAACATTTTATACGGATTTTCTTTGTATGAAGTTGACATTGTTAATTTATAGTTTCTCTCCCATAACATTTGCCATTTTTCTAATTCTATTATCATAACCAAAAAACTTTGCCCATCTTATTGTTTCTTTCACTTGTTCACTTTCCATATCTAAAATTAACAAAAAATTATACATTTTCTTAATTAATTTCTAATCTGAGGTTAACAAAATCTTATCAAACACAGTTTGATCCTTGTAAAATCCATACATTTTTACATCTTTTTCATATCTACTTTGTATTTGTAAATGTACCCACCAGGACAGATTAATTCCTAAATTTTCCAATTCTTGTTTAGATTTTAATTTACCATCAATATCTATAATATCTTTATATGTCCATACTTTTTCAAAATCTACCAGATTCAGATGTATAAATGCCTCCATCGTTAATAACCACTCTGGAATTTTTGAATATATTTTAGCTTTAATTTTTTTCCCATACTGTTAAAGGAAGTTAGCCCAGAGAAGGAAATATTAAAAGGGCAGAAAAATATATTTTTCCTCAAAAGGATTTTTTTTTTAACCAAACCTGGCCCCAAATCTATCTCTCTGCCCCAAGCGAGAGCTAGCCCCATATGAATGCAGATGTAGAACCCTCAGAAAGCTGAAGCCAGGGCACTCAAGAAGACAAAGAGGAGATCTGCATGCCCCACCCAAACTCTAGGAGTGATTAAGCCCATCACCTGGCAAGCAGGATATGATAATAGGATTAAACCACAGATATCTAGTCCTAGAAAAACACTCAGAAATAGCTTCAAGGTTCATGCCACAGGAACAGGAAACTATTCCAAAGGCTAGAGGAGGTATAAAAACCTACTGCCCATGTGCTCAAGCTCTCTTTCCTCTCTGCTCCTTGCAAGGACCATCTTTCTGCTTCTTCAATAAACTGTAACCTTCTTCCCAAAGCAATCGCCACTTTGCTTATTTATCCCGGCTTGGATGAACCAGGATGAAGACTTACTTCTAACACTGTTAACAAGGCATTTCTTATAAAATGATTTTGAAAGTACTTATGGACTCTGTTTTTCCCATACCATAAAAAAGCATGCCACCCCAATTGTAAATCATGTCCCTCTAAATATAATAACCTTTTATTTCTGAGTGTTATCCACTCTTTTACCCATGTTAACACAGATGCTTGATAATACAATGTCCATTCTGGCAACCCAAAACCTCCATTTTCCTTAGCATCTTGTAATGTTTTCATCTTAATTCTAGCTTTTTTCCCCTGCCAAATAAAGTTCAAAACCAATGAATTTAAATTTTGAAAGAATTTTGTCTCAAGTTTTATCGGAATCATTTGAAATAAAAATAAAATCTTCGGCAACACATTCATTTTTACTGTAGCAATTCTATTTATTTATTTTATTTATTTATTTTATTTCTTAAATTTCTATACCGCCCCTCTCCCGTAGGACCCGGGGCGGTTTACAGCCCAATTAAAACAGATAGCAGTATCAGCACCCTCAAAATGTACCTTCCAGATACTTCAGAAGAGCCCTCGTGCTGTTTCCATGGGCAGAAATTAACATAGTCTTTCCTCTCTTGACCTCTGGTGCTATCCTTTCATTCCAGTATTCTTGTGGAAAACGAAAGGAACTTTTACGAATTCCAAAGGGTGCAGAGAGGTTTATTTGTGCACAGGTTCAGAAGCAATAAAATAGGCAATTCTGAACCCCGAGGGGGGGTTCAAACTACAGTTTTATAGCTTTTCTTTGTCAGGAACAAAGAAGCACACATGAAAATCTACATTGTATTTCATCGGGTTAGTTCTCATGGACATACAATGAAGGGAGTTATACTTGATACATTGTTTCTGAACGCAATGTGCTTTTGGGTTAGTCATGTATTTGCTAACACAGCTTTATTCCAGTAATTATGCAGACACATCTATTTTGCTTTAGTGATTTTTAGTGATTTTTCATTATCATTGTTTGGAAACTCATCTTCATTGGCCAGATGTTTTGCCTATGGTTTTATATGCAATCAGACTGGCCCCCCGCACTAAGTTACAACTTAGTCCTTATGAGCTCATGTTTGGCCGTCCCCCTTGTCTATTTAAACCTGACAGTCAGGGTTGGCCGGACTTGGCTCATAAGGGGGGAATAGACCAACAGAAATTGTTACATCAGTTACAGCTTCATAATTTGGCTGTTTCAAACTTGCGCCATTATATGATGGAACAACAACCCCCTCCAGTAGTTACAGCAACACATGGCAATTTACTTTCTTCTAAATATTGAACAATTCTCTCTTTTGCAGCCTCCTCTTTGCCATATAATTCCATATAATAATTCTTGATTATCTTTTTTATTTCTTCCTTTTTAAATTGTAAACAACCTTTCCCATCTACTAAATTATGTATTATTTTCTTTTCTTTCTGTTTTTTAAGCTTATATGCTAACCATATTCCTGGCTTGTTGGCATTTTCGAAGAAATTTTGTTTTGCTCTCTTTATTGGTTCCGCCATTTTTTCTGAGTCCAACAAATTCAGCTTATGTTTTATTATTTCCATTTCTCTTTTCAAAGTCTTTTCCTGTGGGTTTTGTTGTAATTCTGTCTCTAACTTTCTAAATTCTTCTTTTAATAATAAATATTGCTATCTTCTCTGTTTGTTTTTCTTTGCCATGTACGTTATAGCTATGCCTCTAAAATATGCTTTAGCTGTATCCCATCATTTTATAGTGATGTGTCTTCTTCTTTATTTTCTTTAAAGAAGAATTCCATTTCTCTTTTGGCCAAGTCTATGAATTCTTTGTCTTTTAATATAGATTGATTTAAAATCCATCTTGGGGTTGTTGTTGTTTTGCACTCCTTTCCATGTCGCTTTTAAAAGGTTATGATGTGCCCGTGTGCCTATTTCTATCTCAATTTCCTGTATATCCATATTTAATTCAGGAGTCATCCAAATTATGTCAATTCTTGACCAAGATTTATGACTATTTGAGTAAAAGGTGTACTGTCAATTTTGAGGATTAATATCTCTCCAAACATCTTGAATTCCAATTTCTTCTGCCATGTCAAAAAATGTCTTGAGTAATCTTCTTCTTACGAGTTTTCCTGTTTTGCTACTTTTATAATCCATTGTTCCATCTACTATCGCGTTAAAGTCTCCTATTAAACAAATATTTTGGTATTCCATTTCTGTTAATTTCCTGTGTAATCTTTGATAAAATTGTTCTTGATTATCATTTGGATCATAAATTGCCACTAACAATATTTGTTTTTGGTGCAAATATATTTCAACCATAACAATTCTTCTTTCTTCATCTGAATATATTAATTTAGAGTCTATTGTCTCTTTAACATAAATCGCCACCCCTCGTTTCTTTTGTTGTGCTGATGTATAATAAAGCTTCCCCATTTTAGGGTATTCCAAAAATTTGTAATGTTGTTTTTTTATGTCTCTTGTAAACAGATTATATCTATATTCAATTTCTGAAGTTTCCTAAAAATTTTATTTCTTTTTATTGGGGAATTTAGTCCATTTACATTTACCGAAAAAATCTCATTTTTTTTCTCCGTTTTCTCTTTCATTACTTATTTTTAGACCTAGTCGATCTTGTAATCCTTTGTTCTCTAGCAGTTCCTTCTCCTTCACCTGCGTGTTCACTTTTCTACTGCTGCTGTTCTGCTTGTGCCGTTGCTCCTTAAGCCGTCTCTCCCATCTGCTTATTCTCTTGTTGCTGCAATCCTTCATCCAAAATTACTCTATTTCTTACTTCAAAGTCCTCTGCTTTCAAAATTGAGTCTAATCGATATCTTGTATTGTTCCAATTTATTAAAATGCCTTCTGGCATTAGCCATCTGAAATTTATGCCTTTGGCAATCAGTTTTGTAGTTAGAAAATGGTAGTGTCTCCGGGTATCCCTCACTCTCCTGGGTATCTGTTTTAGGACCACAATTTCTTTATTTTTATATTGTAAGGGTTCCTCTCTTACTTTTCTCAGTATTTCATCTCTTGTTGATTTCTTCATGAATCTCACATGCACTTCTCTTGATAATCTGTTTTTTCTTGCATAAGTTGAACTCATGTGAAAAATTTGATCAGTCTCATTCTGGATATCAATTTGATCTGTGTTTAAAAGTTCTGCCAACAACTCAATAATCACCGTTTCTATATTTTCTTTGCTGTCTTCAGGAATATTTTGAAACCTCAAGTAATGTTCCGCTTCTCTCATTTCTACCATTGCCATGGCATGCTCTAGCTCTTGATTTGTTTGTTCCAGTCCTTCATTCTTTTGCAGTAACATTCCCGCCCTTTTATCAATATCTTGCATTTTAAGTTCCACTTCCTGGATTTTCTGTTCATTTTTTAAAATCTTTTGATTTTGAGCTTCAAATTGTGCCTTTATATCCATAATTTCTTCGCTTACTTTCTCCAGTTTATATTTCTTCATGGTTCTTTTGTAAAGTCAGATGAATTAATTTTAAAGAGGCCTGTGTCTCTTCTTGAGCCATGCTTGCTTTTTCACGCTGTAGCAATGTGCTGACAGAACTCTGAGTTGTTGGGCTGGCTTGTCCAACAGAGGGCGCTGAGGAAGTTTTCTTTGCAAGTCTAGAAATATTAGATGTACTCATTTTATTGCTCACAATCTTAAACTTATATCCAAGGCGTAATCAAGAATCAGTTGTTGTAAGGCAAAACTACCTCCTCCAGTCTCTTCTTGTATTTAAAATATTCTCTTTTTCTTTCCATTTTCCCGAATGGTGTCTATTTAGTCTTTAGCCAATGTCAACAAGCAAAGCCATAAACAGTCTTTCATTTATTATCTCAAACCAAGACTTTGTTTTACTCAAGTTTTTCAAGGTCACAGTGTTTTTAATTCCTTAATTCTTATTTTTCGCCAGTAGATGTCCTCGTTGGCTTATTTATCAACTCTCCACACTCCTTACTCCGATAGTTTGTTATTCAATTAAGATTTCCCCTTAATGTTAAATTGCCGCTCCAAAAGTCTCTCTGGGGGTCTTTACTCTTTCAAGTTCTCCCTTTCAGGGTCTCAATATTTTAAAGCACAAAGAGAAGGAAGAGATTTCAGCTCACCCAGACAAAACTTGTTGTTGGAGATCAGCTGTTTTCCATAGCTTCCCTTCCGGCTGCAGAGAACTTGGGCTGCCTCAGGCTCTCCTGACAATCTTTCTTCTGCCCCTTTAGAGGGGGCATTCAGTACGCTTAGATTGGTCGCCATCAAAACCAAGCTCCTGAAAGATCCCTCTTTCTTCGTTGCCCCTCCAGGACAACTTTCCGTCCCTTTAAGAAACACTAGGTGAAGCGAAACCGGACTGGGAGGCTGGAGACCCAGCCTCCTATGGCCGTCTCGTTTCCTGCCAGACCGGAAGCTCTCCCCCACTAGTCCTTCTTTTCTCTAGACTAGCCATTTCCAAAACCTGCAACCGTTCTTCACTTTTAATCATCTTAGTTGCTCTTCTTTGCACTTTTTCCAAAGTTTCAACATCATTTTTGTATTATGGCAACCAAAACTGGATGCAGTATTTCAGATGTGGCCTTACCAAGGCTTTATAAAGCGGTACTAATACTTCACATGATTTTGATTCTATGCCTCTGTTTATACAACCAACTCTGTATTTGCTTTTTTGGCTGCTGCTGCACACTGCTGGCTCATGTTTAAGTGACCATCCACTAGGACTCCAACGTTCCTCTCACAGTTACTGTTTTTGAGCCAGGTTTCACCTAATTTGTACTTGTACCTTTGTTTTTTTCCTGCCCAGGTGTGAAACATTGCTTTTCTTCACATTAAATATTATTTTGTTGGATAGGGCCCATTGTTCAAGACTTTTGGGATTCTGAGCTTGTCTTCTGGGGTGTTGTATTCCGGCAGGGCATAGTTTCATCTGCAAATTTGATGAATTGCCTTTCTATTCCCTCATCTAAGTCATTTATGAAGATATTGAAGAGTACTGGGCCTAAGATGGAACCTTGTGGTACCCCACTGCTTACTTCCCTCCGTGTAAATGTAATACCATTAAGGATAGCTCGTTGAGTGTGTGATGCTATCTGTGCCACATTTTTCTAATGTATCAAGAAGTAGGGTGTAGTCTACTTGTCAAATACCTTGCTGAAGTCTAAATATACTATGTCCACAGCATTTCGCTGGTCTACTAATTTAGTCACTTTGTCAAAGAATGAAATAAAATTGGTTTGGCATGATCTGTTTTTAACAAACCCGTGCTGGCTACTAGTTATAACTTTATTTGTTTCTAGATGTTCACAGATCTGTTTCTTGATTATTTTTTCCAGTATCTTTCCAATCATGTTAGGCTAATTGGTCTGTAGTTTCTTGGGTCTGTTTTTTTTTTCTTTTTTGAAGATGGGAACCATGTCAGCTCTTTTCTCCAGCATGTAGGGAATGTAGAATCCAGGAATGGGCTGTTTTAGTCTTCTAGCCCAATCAGACCAAACAATCAAAATTGCCACGCCCCTACAGGGTCTGACCATGCCCCAGTTTCGTTTGGTCTCAGCCCTGCAGAGACGTGAGAATTTGGCTCCCGATTTAGATTGAGAAAGGTAGTTATTGCCATTCGTGGATTCTCTACCTTTTTTTCCTTTTGGGGGGGATTGGTTCCACTCTGGGCTCAGTGCTGCACCATATCCTCTTAATCTAATCCAATTCCCTTCTCCGTTAAGTTTTTTAGAGGCAAACAGCTGATCGTCGGGATCGCTGCCTCCGCATTGCAATCCACCCACCACCCACCCCATAATCATCGCTGTTGAAATGAAGCTAGTTTTCGTCTGAAAACTTGGATTTGGCTTTTCTGGCTTCATTACCTATTCAAACAGCCGCGGGCGTCATTTTGAGCCTTTAGGCAGATCGATCTTCATATTGTTTAATTTCTTTCCTTATTACTGTTGCTAGCCAGCTCCAAATTGGCTAAAAATCCACAAGGTGGACTGTTTGGCCAAAATCATTACTGGGTTCCTTTCAGAAGAGGACCTTTTCCCCTCAGCTTGTGCTTTCTCTGATCAGATCATTACGGCTGCCATTTTGGGCTGCACGCGATCGCACACCATTAAATAGATTGCCTGACCTATTTACAGCCTTCTCAGTAGTAAAGCAATCTGATTTATTTGGTGATTTTTCTTATGTGGGGGTGGGTATAGGAGCTCTTAATTCCACTCCTCTATGGAATAGATCCTCCTTACCTCTCTGCTTCAGCTTCTTGGTAGACGCCATTTTAAGTTACCTCATGGCCATAGGGAAAATAGCTTGAGTCTCTCATTCTTTCTGACTTGTAGTATTGAGATCATACTGTGTTACTTACCTGTCCCTTTCAAATATCCAGGGTCATAGATTGGACTGCTGCTTGCCTCGCCTGTTTTCCACTATCTGCATCTAGTGGTCGGCAGTTACTGTCCTAGCCGTCACTAAGTGAGACACAAGGGTCATTAAATAAATAAATTAATTAATTAAAATAAAATAAACAAGATATACATCTATATTCATATATAGACTTATCATTAATTGACATTTGATATTTTATAGGCCCAATTGTCTCATTATTACAGTGGGCCTGAAAAATTGAAGGGGAGGACAGCCCCTGAGTGCAGCGCAGCTTATATTGCGTAGTGACTCCGTGCTTAACGGTGGGCCAGACCTCACAGATCCTTGTGAAGGCCTGTACCACTCAGGTGGGCCGTAGCCTTTTTCTCCTGCAGACCAGGCCCGATCCAGGGATCTCCTGGTGAAAACCTGCCTTTTTTTCTTCTCCTGTGGACCAGGACTGATCCAGGAATCTCCTGGTGAAAACCTGTTTCCTGTTATTTGTTTTCAATATGGCGGATAACACCATTTCACATGCTTCCACATCCAGTGGAAATGCAAAACTCAAGTCACCCAGTCAAGATGCACCCACAAAGGTCAAGGCCAAGGTCAAACGGACCTCTAAGGTGGCTGATAAGCAAGCAGATAGCAGGCACAAGGCACTGGAATGACAATTTTCTAAGGCCCAGCAACGGGCAGCGGAGATACAACCTGTCTCTGTTTCTCCTCGTGCGTCCACATCAGGAGACCATCGTCCTTCCCCTTTTCCATGGACCTGGTCCCCCAAGCAAAACCTGGACCAGGGTTCCTTGCTTGGATACGATCGGGACCATCTGGCTCTCTTTGAACAAGATTTGAGGATGCAGATCCAAGATTCAGTTCCAGTCGCCGAGCGTGGCTAATCCTCGGTGTCATGTGAGTCTTGGGGGGGTTGCTACAGTTCCCCCTCCTCAAATTATGTCGGCATCTTTCAAATTCCAGTGGCGGGCCTTCGGGCCCCTGACCATCCTTCATTCGCTGTCCAACTCCAGGCCATAATCTCACAGGCGGTGGCTCAGGCAATGGTGTCATCAGGGAGCCATTCTGGCCCAGGACCGTCAAAATCCCCTATGCCCACGGAAACTACGCATCCCAGGGAATATGTGATCTCAGATCACGGTTCTCCACTTCAATCTGAGGGAAGTGAGGTATCGAAATATTCCACACAGATTCCCGAAGAAGGCATGTGGTCAGACGAGGAAGACATTCAGGTGGAGCCCACTCTTATGGTTGGGGTGTTTTACTCAAATTCCTTCCATTCTCTCTTGCGCAAAGCTTATGTCACTGGAAAGATATAACCGGTGAAACCATAAACAGCCGATCAGGACTCTGGACAGAGTTCTGACCCACTGTTTTTGGAACCGGTCACAAAGAACCTACAGATACCTCGTCTCCCCATGTTTTTAAAATCTATTCAGGATCAATGGAGATCTCCTGGAACCTTCTCTGCTCTTGGGGGAATAGATCGTAAACTCTTGGATACGGTTCCTTCCTTCAATGATGTCCTTGAAGTTCTGGGAGTAGACGAGGCTCTCGCTCCCATACTGTCAGACACCAAAATTCGAGGAGATATGTTGGAGGCCCTTAAGGCCGAGGACAAGAAATCTGAGATTTCCTTCCGCAGGACTCATCAGGCATCGGCATGGGCTACAAGAGCCTCAACATCTAACTCCTTCTTCGCCAGGATCTCACTAATCTGGCTCCAGGAATTACAGGCTAGGATATCCCCAGATGAGGTAAGGGTGCACCACGATGTCACTAAGTTGAGAGCCGCACTGGAATATATGGTGGATGTGTCTCTGCAATTGGCCAAATATTTGGCTAGAGCAGTGGTTCTCAACCTATGGGTCGCAACCCCATTTGGGGTCGAACGACCGTTTCGCGGGGGTCGCCGGACACCGCGGGCCGCCATTTTTGGGGGGAATGTGCGCGCCCTGCCTGCCCGGATCGGCCCGTCGCAGTTCGGGCCGTCACGCGTGCGCCGCGCATGCGCGGATTGGCCTGTCGCGGGCCACCATTTTTGGGGGGCGCGATGTGCGTATCGGCCCGGTGCGCACGCGCGTGCCGGGGTCGCACCGCACATGGGCGGAGCAAGTGGGGTCTCAACCTGAAAAAGGTTGAGAACCACTGGGCTAGAGCCATAGCTTCCAACGTGGCTGCACGTAGGCTGTTCTGGCTTAAAAATTGGAAGGCCGACACCAGGCACAAATGGAGAGTGGCTGTGGCACCATATCAAAAGGGTTGCCTTTTTGGGAGGCTCTTACTCCTTACCTAATTAAAAACAAAGAAAAGATGAAAGTACTATCTCTCATTGTCAAGAAAACGGGCAGACGCTTTTCACCATACAATCGGCGTCCGTCATTCAAGTCTGGTTCAGACCGAACTTCCTGGAGCAGGTATTGGCCCTTTCAAGCGGGGCCAGACCGCTCCTCGGACCTGTCCGGCTACAGAGACAAGCCAAAGCCACAATTCCAGGCTAAGTGGCCCTTTCGTGGCAGAGGAGGTCGTCCCTTCCAAAAATCAAAGTGACTCGAGGCGGATTCCACCCATCGGCGGAAGACTAGCACTGTACTTCCACAAATGGGAAAGCACCACCACAGACACCTGGGTTCTCACTACCATCAGAGATGGTCTGTCTCTGGAATTTCTAAACCTCCCCCCCCCGGCGCTCCATCATTTGCCTCCTATCGTGAAATCCTGTGAAACAAGGTCTCATGGAGGAGGCCATTCATCATCTGTTAAGCATAAAGGCAATAGAGCGGGTACCCCCAGATCAATGGGAACTAGGTTTTTACTCCATCCTGTTCGTGATACCAAAAGCCTCGGGAGGATGGAGGGCGATCCTAGATCTCAAAGCCCTAAATTCGTTCCTAGTGTACCACAAATTCAAGATGCAAACTCTTCGTTCTATTCTAGGCAGCATTTAGCCGGGGGATTTTCTCACATCCATAGATCTGACAGAAGCTTACCTGCACATTCCCATACATCCAAGTCACAGACGGTTTCTCAGGTTCAAGTATTCCAACCATCAATATCAGTACAAGGCCTTGCCATTCGGCCTATCATCAGCTCCAAGGGTTTTAACTAAAATCCTGGCAGTTCTCGCCGCCCACCTCAGGTTGGTACCAGTCCGCATTCAGTGCTACTTGGACGATATCCTAATCCAGTCATCCTCGGCACTGAACGCCCAATCAGACGTGGCACTGACAATAAGAATGCTCCAGGATCATGGATTTATGGTCAACTTTCAAAAGAGCCATTTGATTGCAACAAACCATTTGCTACACTTGGGCGCAATAATAGATACCAACCAGTGCAAAGTTTTCCTGTCTCAGGTCAGTATACGCACAATGATCACCAAGGTGTGCAAGGAAAAACGTGTGACCCTACTTCTGCTTTCACAGCTGTTAGGGAAACTGATCTCATGTATTGCCATAGTGCCTTGGGCCAGGCTTCACACAAGACAACTACAGTGGTTTCTACTCCCCTACCAAAAACGAGGGGTAGCCTGCTTTCCACAGAGGGTGTGAGTCCCAGCACAGACGCTTACGTCCCTCATCTGGTGGCTGTCCCCGACATTGTCCAAGGGGTCCTTGTTCCAAGAACCGACTTGAGTAACCTTGACCACGGATGCCAGTCTGTTTGGATGGGGGGCACATTTACATCTTCAATTTGCCCAGGGGCGGTGGTCTCAACGGGATCTCAAGAAAAGCATAAATTTGTTAGAACTCAGAACCATACACCTGGCACTTTGCCATTTCCACAGGGAGGTGGCAGGCTGTCATGTGTGGGTTCTGATGGACAACATGGCAGCAAAGGCCCATGTCAACAGACAGGGTGGCACTCGATCTCGGACCTTAATGTCTGAAGCCCAGTGTCTGGGGTCATGGGCGGAACGGAATCTGTTGTCCCTAAAGGCAGAACACATTTCAGGGGTGGAGAACCGCCAGGCAGATTTTCTGAGTCGATCTACGATAAATCATTCAGAGTGGCATCTGCATCCCCTTCTCTAGATCATTCAGAGTGGCGTCTGCATCCCCTTCTCTTCCAGGAGATTACTCACTATTTTGGTCTACCCAACATCGACCTGTTTGCATCTCCAGTGAATGCTCAGCTCCCTCGGTTTCTCTCTCGGTATACCCATCTCAAGGTTTGGAGGGAGCAGACGCCCTCCGCAGTCCTTGGCCAGCGGGCCTTCTATATGCATTTCCACCTCTTCCCTTGATCCCAGCCATCATCAGGAAGCTGTTATAGGAACGAGCAGAGCTAATCTTTCTGGCCCCGTATTGGCCGAGGCATTCATGGTTCATGGATCTCGTGAACCTCACCGTAGCTCCCCCATGGCAGATTCCTCTAGAGAGGATAATTCTAACACAAGGGGCTATACGGTACCTGGATCCACAGTGGCTACAACTAGTCGTCTGGCATCTGAACACCAGTTCCTGATGCGCGGATCTTACTCTTCAAGAGTGATATCTATGATCCAAGCTTCTAGACAGCTGGCGACAAACCGGATTTATGATGCCACTTGGAAGAACTTCTGTGACTGGTGTACCCGTAAGGATTTGTCTATATCTTCCGTCAATATTCCAGTGATTCTTGAATACCTCATGGATGGAGTGGATAAGGGTTTAGCGCCCAACACCTTGCGTAGGCAGGTGGCCGCTCTTTCTACAGTGTTCACCTGTGCCAACTCCACTCCATTGTCCCATCATCCCAGAGTTCGGTCCTTTATGAAAGGAGTCTCCAACACCAGACCTCTGGTAGTACACAGGTATCCCTCTTGAGAACTACCTCGAGTTCTACAGGCACTCACAAGACCTCCCTTTGAACCTATCAGGTCTTGTCCTCTTCGTATTTTGTCACATAAGGAGGCATTCCTAGTGGCTGTTACGTCGGCGAGGCGTTTATCAGAGCTGACTGCTCTTTCCACCAGGATAGAGTGGTGCTTAGGTTAGATCCCTCATTTTTTCCCGAGGTGAATGCACTGTTTCACCAGGCTCAGGAAATTGTACTACCAAACTTTTGTCCCAATCCTTTTCACACACTAGAGAAGCAGTGGCATTCCCTAGATGTATGCAGGGCACTGTGTTATTACATTAAGAGGACAGCTCCTTTTCGCAAATTGGAGGCATTATTTGTATCTTTCCACACAGCTTCCAAGGGACAGAAGGTTTCCTCCTCTACTATAGCCAGGTGGATCAAAGCCTGTATCGCTCAGTCTTACCAGGCTTACTCTTTACCTGTCCCTAGTCGCCTGACGGCACATTCTACTCGAAGCACTTCCACGTCAGTGGTGTAGCAAACATAGAGGACATCTGTAAGCAGCTACCTGGTCGTCCCCTTCACCATTCATTCGCCACTACAAGCTCGACATGTTTGCTTCCGCAGAGGCCGCTTTTGGCCATCGGGTTTTACAACAAGTGGTCCATTTCAGCGCCAACACTTAACCAACCTGCTTCCCACCCGTGGGATCATAGGGGCTTTGGTATGTCCCATTTGTGGATTCTACATTCCCTACATGCTGGAGAAGGGGCGTTGTCTTACCTGAATGCCTTTTCTCAGCATGAGGAATGTAGAATCCACCCCCTCCCTGATTATTATTATTATTATTATTATTAGCAGTTAGGTTAGTGTCAGCAATTCGGGAGCCATCATGTCACACAATCATTAGCTTCGCCCTTTTTGAAACTGGGGCATGGTCAGACTCTGCAGGGGCGTGGCAACTTTGATTGTTTCGTCTGATTTGGCTAGAAGACTAAAACAACCCATTCGTGGATTCTACATTCCTCATGCTGAGAAAAGGCGTTCAGGTAAGACAATGCCCCTTCTAATCCTCTGGTAGTTTCCAGTGCTCCAAGATATTTTAAATTTATGATACAATGGTTCTGAGATAACATCTGCCAGCTCCTTCAGAATTCTGGGATGTAATCCATCAGGTCCTGGTGATCTACATTCATCAAGGTCAGACAGACATACTTTTATCATTTTCTTGCTTATTTTAATTTTTATTTCTAGTCTGTTTTTTACAGTTATGTTTTAGTAGATTGGGTTATAGTTTCTTTTTGTGTGAAGACTGATACAAATAATGAGTTAAGCAGCTTTGCTTTCTCTCTAGTGCCTGTTACTTCCTTGTCATCTTCTCTCTTTAGTGGACCAACTGTTTCCTTGATTTATTTTTTACTATTTATATGTTGAAAGAAACTTTTTTTGTGATCTTTGACTTTTGTTGCAAGTCTTCGTTCATTATGAGCTTTTGCTTTCCTGACTTCATCTTTGCAGATTTGGGCTATCTACTGATATTCTGCCTTAGTTATGTGTCCCTCTTTCCATTTTTTGTACTTAACCTTTTTGTCTTTTAGTTTATCAAAGAGATCTTTGTTCAACCATGCTGGTTTCTTCTTGGATTTCTTATTATTCTTTTTTAGTGGTATTGTGTTGGACTGGGCTTTTATGATCATGTTTTTCAGAGTTTTCCACCCTTCTTGAGTTGTTTTCCCTTTAGGATTTTTATCCATGAAATTTTGCTTAGACCCTCTCTAAGTTTGTTAAAATCAGGTTTTTAAATTTTAAGACATAGGTTGGATTATATTCTATTGCTTGTGTTTGCATTATATTGAATTCCAATATGACATGGTCACTCTCGCCCAAGGTTCCAGCAGTTTCAACTCCTTCTATCACTTCTTCTCTATTTGTAAGAATTAGGTCTAGTATAGTTTTTCCCTCCTCTATCTTTTGGATGACAAGCTAAGTTGGTTTGGAATCTGTTTAATTCCCCCACTTGCTGCAGAGTTTGCCTCTCAGTTGATACCAGGGTAGTTAAAGTCTCCCATTACTAGTGTGGTATGTTTCCTACATAAATTTTTACCAAAGATTTCATCCATTTCTTTTGCTTGGTTGGGTGCCCTCTAATATGTGCCTATAGCAGTGGTGGCGAACCTACTGCATGAGTGGCAGAGGGGCACTCAGAGCCCACTCTGTGGGCATGCACACCTTGTTCTTTGGCTAACTTTTTGCTGGAAAAAGCCATTTCTCAAGCCCCTTCCTAGCGAAAACAAGTCTCCAGAGCCAGCACGCCTCACTCTTCTTAAGAGAGGCTTGTTTTGGCTAGGAAGGGGCTTGATAAATGGCTTTTTGCTGTGAAAACTTAGCCGAAGACCTTGCAGTCTCTGCCAGATCTCCATTGGGATAAAAAGTCTTTTAGCTCTTATAGAGCTCTTCCAAACGCAGCCAAATGTTTCTCAAACACCCCATTCCAGGAATACAGAGCCTGCAGTCTCTGCCAGATCTCCACCAGATCTGGTAGAGACTGCAATCTCCATATGCCTAGAATGGGGCGCTTGAGAAATAAAGCCTTCTGCTAGATCTCCGTTGGGATAAAAAAAATGGGGCGCTTGAGAAACGGAGCCTTCTGCCAGATCTCCGTTGGGATAAAAAAAGTGTTTCTGCACCGATGGAGTGCTTCCAAATGCAGGGACTGGATGCGTTTGGAAGTGCTCTATAGGAGCTAAAAGACTGTATCCCAACAGAGATCTGGTAGAGACTGCAAGCTCTGTAAGGAATCCTTGCATTTTGAATAACCACACCAGAGCACAAACATTCCACAATGCCAAACCCTAACCCCCACCACACCCCAGTGCATCCACAATGCCAAATCCTAATCCCTACACCAAGATAACCACATTCCTTCACTAACCTCGTTTCCAGCTTCGTTCTGTGTGCAGGGCAACAAAAGAAGTTTGTGAGACTAAAAAAAAAAAGATCATTCTAACCTTCTAACTTTTCATATAAAAAAAAGATCTTGCAAAGTTGGAAGGTATGGTTGAACTTTTTTTTTAAACTGGTAGTCTCACAAGCTTCTTTTGTTGCCCTGCATGCGGTGGCAGAGAACAGAGCTGGAAAGGAGGTTAGTGAAGGGAGGCTTTGGGGAACCAAGGGGAGGGGGGTCTGCTCTGGCCTCCACTGCCTCACACCGCCAGCATCAGAGCTCGGAGGCTTGTTTTCGCCAGGAAAAGGCCATTTTCTAAGCACCTTCCTGGTGAAAACAGAGCCAAAGTGCGCCTCGCTCTTATTGAGAGCAATCCTGCGAAAACAAGGATGACAAAGAACAGCACAGTTAGTTCTGAAAATTAAATCCTTAAAGTGTGGAATTCTCTGCCAAATAATTTTAAGCCAATGAAAGCCCTTGGGGTTGCTTTCCTTACTTTGTTTGGATCATCTTATGCTTGTGAGCAGCTGTTTTCAGCTTTGAATTATATCAAATCTGACACCAGAAACAGACTAACAGAGTGCTGAATGCTGCATGTGTTGCTCTCAAACTTACAAAGTATGAGCCAAGGTTAGACAAATTATCAGCATGAATACAACAGCAAAAATCACATTAATTGTTCAAAAGCATGCCAAATGCAAACTTTTACTTTTCAATAAAAAAGTTGTTTGTATCATTGAAAGCTTTGTTATTGTGTTTTTCTTTTAAGACAAAAGGTGTTAATGTATTAATTGTTTTTTCTAAACTAAAACCTCAGTATTCAGGTTAACTTTGCTATAAACAAGTGGGTTTTGGGTTGCCGTTTGGGCACTCAGTCTCTAACGCCATTACTGGCATATAGCAATATTCTTTTTTTCTTTTATATTAACTCATATGGATTCTAGGAGTTTTTCATTCTTGGTTTTGTGTATTTCTGCAGAGACATAGTGATCTTTTATATATAATGCAACTCCACCTCCTCTTTGTTGGGTCTGGTTTTTTTGAATAGTTTATATCCTTCCATCAGTACATTCCAGTCATGAGTTTCATCCCACCATGTTTCAGTAATGGCAATTATATTATATCTGCCTTCATGTACTAATATTTCAAGTTCACCCTGTTTGTTCCCTAAACTTTGAGCATTAGTATACAGGCATTTGAATCCTTTATTGGTCTTGGGTATGTTTCTTGTATCTCCTACTTTATAACTGGGATTTCCATCCTTTCCATCACTTTCTATTTCATTGTTTTTCTTTTTTTTATTTCTGTTTTCTCTTTACTCCCTTCATATGTGATTGGTTATCTTGTGCTTTTTGCTTGGAATTGGGTTCTATAGGTCATAAAGTTTGGCCCCCCTCATTTTTAGTTTAAAACCCTTTTGATAAGATGAGCCAATCATTTTCCGAGTTCTTGTGAGAGGCAGTCCATCCCTTGTCAGTAGCCCTTCATCCAGGTCAGGGGTAGGCAACCCAAAACACTCAAAGAGCCACTTGGACCAGTTTACCACCAAAAACAAAAGACTGGGAACCGCAAAACCCTTTTGATATCTAAAATGAAGATAACACTGCATATATCCTTTTTTACATACATACATATATATCATAAAGGTAAAAAAGGATATATGTAGTGTTATCTTCATTTTAGATGTCAAAAGGGTCTCTCTCTGTCTCTCTTTCCCTCCCTCTCTCTCCCTCTCTCTTTCTGTCGTTGATCTGCCAATCCTCTTTCCCCCCCCTTTCTTTCTCTTTCCTCTCTCTCCCCCTCTCTTTCTCTCCCCCCCCTCTCCTTCTCTCCGATCTTCTGCTCATCTGGCAAGCTGGCTTCAAGCTGTTCTCCAACAAGCTCAGAGTAGGCAAACTTGGCTCTTTTATGATTCATGGACTTCAACTCCCAGAATTCCTGAGTCAGCATAGCTGGGCTAGCTAGCTCTCTTCTGCCCTTCCTGCTTCCTGTTTTCTGCAGAGACGCAGCCAAGGTAAGAGCCCTGCCCAGTAAGCTTCTCGGCTTGTCAAACAAGGTGAGGCCACTCTGTTTTTTATACACACACACTCACAAACAGAGAGAGAGAGAGAGAGAGAGAGAGAGAGAGAGAGAGAGAGAGAGAGAGAGAGAGAGAGAAGAGAAGAGAAGAGAAGAGAAGAGAAGAGAAGAGAAGAGAAGAGAAGAGAAGAGAAGAGAAGAGAAGAGAAGAGAAGAGAAGAGAAGAGAAGAGAAGCGGAAGTGCCTCTCTCTGTCTCTGTCTCTCTCTGCAAATGGCTCAAAAGGAAGGCTCAAAGAGCCACATGCGGCTCCAAAGCCGCAGGTTGCCAACCTGTGATCTAGATAGTGCAGACCATCGTCTAGGAAGCTGAAGTTCTGTTGACAACACCAGTGGTTTGTTTCTAAAATCCTTTGCTCCCTCATTGGATGTTGGCCTTTTGTTGGAAATATAGATGATAACACCATGTGTGATCCTAATTCTTTAACTTTCTTCCCTAGCTGTTCATAATCTCATTGTTTTCAGATTCATTGTTGTGTCATTGGTCCCCACATGTAGGAGAAGAAAGGGGTAGTAATCCATTCTTTTATTAATTACAGCTTTTTGCTCCAGGGAGACTATATACTTCCTTAGGTTGACTGCCTGGTCTGAAGACTATAGTTTCTGTTCCTCTAAGAATTGAATCTCCAATATTCTCCTTTTTTTTTCCCTAAGGAAGTCTGGAATAATTCTCTTCCCATCGCAGGAATGCTGGGTTGTGACTCTTTTTTAGAAACTATTGATGAATGCTCCTTTGTGAGTGCTTGTATATTTTCTCCCAGGGGGAGGCTGTAAAAGCGATTGTTCAGTTCCATAGGGGCTTCATTGGAGTGGGCAAGGGTAGATAGTACGGGCCTTTGCTCTTCGTTGTTTTCTTCTAAGAATCTCATGTTTCCATCGGTCTTGCTTTTTAAGTACATATGCAGGCTCGTTTTTTTACGGAAGCTGTTTGTTCCCTATTGTGTTCAATTTTGGTATATCGGTTTTCTTCTTTATGTTTATATATGGGGTCATCATTTTTTAGAAGCTGTTTGCTCCCTATTGTGTAGTCTCTTTGTTTAGGTTGGGATTTCTTGCTTTGCTCATTGAGTTTCAGAGTGGCTATAGTTGCCTAAACCCTTTATTTTTTCTTCTAATAATCAAATAGATTACATTTGATACATAAATAGTTTGGGTGGGCATAAGCTGAAACATAGCAAGTCACTATAGTGTCAGTCTCTATCTCCATGACTTTCTAAAAATTTAAATATTCTGTGTTGCGAAGTGTCAGTTTACAAGAGTTTACAAGAGTTTTGGGCTGTTAGTTCTCTCTCTTGAAAAATTCATCAGTAACTTCCTTGTTTTAAGTGTCTGTCTCTTTTTCTGTGGTGTTTTTTTTATTTCTTTCCTCTTAGATCAATAAGAATTAAAAAATTTATAAAGAATTAAAATAAGTAAAAAAATTTCAAATGTTTAGTTGAAATAAGAAATTGAAAAATTGAAGATTCTGTGCAGCTTACAATTAAAAACTAAGAAAAATTCAAAAGTAGGAAATATGAACAACTGGAAGACAAATGAACAAAAAGCTACGCATTAAGGGCCCAGCATACATTTGCCTAATTCTTGGGAGAAATTATTTAGTTATTTATTAGATTTTTCTCTCATGTTTATTACTTTTTAAATAACTCATAGCCAGGTACTGAGCAGCTTGATTCTTATGCATAATCAGTGCTTTTTATTTAAAAAAAAAAAAGGTGCCAGAACTCACACATGTTATACAACCTGCCTTGCCTACCTTACAAGGTTCCAACCAAAAAAGGTGCCGGAACTCCGTTCTGGGCATTCTATGAGAAAAAAAGATTTGTGCATAATATTACTACTGTATTGGCTTTAAACTTTCTGATGCTAGTGATATACACAATAATATGAAACCATGCTGCCAGTTCTTTAGCTCTTCGTAAAGATTGAGTTCCTCCCAAGAACCTAGATGTTGTAAAATATTGGCATAGTGTATGTCCTGATACAAGTAGTGTGGCTTTTGTATTTAACAGATAAATATGTTGTCAATGCAGATTCTATAAATGCTAACCAAAGTGTTTTGATATGTTACCCAGTGCACCGATAACCACTGGGGACCACTATGTTTATGCCATAATCTTTCAACTTTGATTTTCAGGTCTTGATATTTTGTGATCTATTCTTTGTATTCTACTATCCACTATAGTATTGCCACTTCAATTATCTACCATGTCTTCTTTTCAAGCACAGTTTAATCTGATATGTTATGAGCCAAGAGTTTATCAGATTGTATCTGGAAAACAATATTTTAGCCTGCTCATTTTCTTTTTCAACTCTGTGCCCACTAATTTTGAATCATTTTGGCCACTATGTTATTTTGTTTGTGTGATCTTCTGGCGTAAGTAAGTATGTATTTTATTGTTCCTTTTTCCACAATCTGCACTTTGAATCATTTGATTTTTCAATTCTGGTCTTGTTTGCATTGGCTCAATTGACTTGCTCTTGAGAAGGTAAAATCAACCCTTTAGTTTCTTTCCTTAATGTTTCGGTGACCATAGCCAAGTTTTCTTTACCCACTTTCCCCTCCATCTTTTTAGAAATTGACCATGTAATGCTTTTCCTTGCCAGCCTTGTCTTCGTGTTTTCATTACATTATTTTAATATTCATGTTTTGTTTCCTGTATATTCAGTCCCATTTTTAACTTGCATTAGTTCTAGTTCTCGATTGTCTTTTACATAATCAGCCACTGCAGGGTTTTCTTCTTTGACAATTTGTTTGACTTGAACTAACCTCTGCTTCTATTTCTGCAGGGGGGAGGAGGGAGAGGAGTACCATATACTATGGCATTTAGTCTTCCATATATAGGCAGATTATTATACAAATTACAATTCAGAATGCCCAATGAGAAGAATTCAAAGATTGTGCCAATAAAAATGATAATACTAGTAACTGACAACATCTACATAGAACATAAGAATCTTGACAGATCACTAGTATCGCAATGATTCTGACAGGGGGAGATAGTATTAAACGAAACACAATTTGGATTTTTCCTGCTCAATAGACATACAATGCTTCCTCATTTCTGAATTCAATGGAAGAGTAATATAGTAATAAAGAATGCAATAAAATATTTTAATTTTTAAATTTTCAATTTGCATTTAAAGTACTTCATGAATTATCCTAATGAATTAGTTTAGGAAAGCATAACTGGCTAGCTGGAGCATGAGAAGAACTGCAGTAGTTTTTCACATTTTACATATTCAGATCTCTAGCACTGAACTGAAAGGGGTCTAGGATGACTCAAAGCTGCTAGCTCGACACAGCCAGTCTTCTCACCACCAAGTCCCCTCTGCAAACTCATAGCCACCATCTCTTTGCAGGACATCTCAATATCAGAACTTCGCTGTGGAGATAACTCAGTGTGGGTGCTGGATGGAGGTGGGCGGGCGAACAAGCGGGCTGTCAGAGGGGGCCAGGGATGGGCAGAGAGTAAGGTTGGAGGCAATGTGCAGACAAAACGGCGGGGTTGAGGGGAGAGGTGTCAAAATGGGAAGTTCCCGCCACTCTGAAGCTTTTTTTTTAAATTGCTTAATTTTTGAGGGTGATTTGCTCTGAAAATAAGGGCAAGTTTGGGAAGCATGGGGTGGGATGTCAGCTTTTTTTTAAAGTAAAAAAGATTTATTTTGAGATGCATTCAAATTATTGCACGTCAAGCAGATTTCAAAGTTTGCAGCTCCATTTAGCTGCGGTCTGATGCACCACAGAAATGGGGCTGTGTGAACACGAATGTTTAGAGTCCAAGCTAAAAAAAACCGCTCTTCTCAGCATTACTCTTTTCATAGCATTGATGTTGGCTTTGGAAGGAATATTGCTGTGATTCTTGATCCAAACACGCTCTGCACATGACCAGAAACCCGCGGAAAGCATTGTGCATGTGACCAGAAACAAAAAGAAATCATCCAGCCAGCCCTGTGGGGGAAGGATACATTGCTGTGACACTCCGTACAAACAGATGTGTTTTTGGTCATGTGCAGAGTGCTTTCATGCTGTTTCTGGCCATGAGCAGGATGCTATTTTTTCCTCAGTATTATTATTAATCTGCCTCAATAAGGTTTTTCCTATTGGCTAGTATCAAACCAAGAACAACTGATCTCATTGATCTTTCATTCATCCTTTGGAAGTGAATGTTGTCAGGTGGAAAAGTAAGAATTTCCTGGAATAATTATTTCTGTTGGCTTTGTCGCTCAATAGATGTGTAATTTTAATTTTTACTTTTATTTTTATAATTTAAATGCTTCCACACTGATTAGATACCTTAGTTGACCTAATAAAAGACATTGCCCTGTTAGAAAATGTGAAATTTAAGACAGAATAGCATACCAAAAAGTACATGGTTTTTCTAAGATATCCAACTAAAAAAATGCTTTTTTAAAAAAGAAATGTATTACACCATTACTTTTAAAAAAAAACCTATGTAAGAGAAACTCTTACTAACACATGCAACTAGTTCCATTTTTTTATCCAACAAATATCCAGGCCTTGTCATGATAATAAGAAATAGCTTCACCCAACCAATAAATCACCTGGGACTTGCTGATAAGTTTATCAGCAGACAGCATGCTAGCTTCTAGAGTGCATCAAATTCTGCACTATTTTTATTTCAGTTATTTTGTCTTAGAAATACTAACCTCAGTGCCAGTTTGGTCTAATGGTTAAGCCACCATGCTACAAAGCAAGAGACTGAGTTCACGTCCCGCCTTAGCTATGAAAGCCGGCTGGGTGATTTTTGGCTAGTTACACTTTCGTAGCCCAACCCTCCTCACAGGGCAGTTGTTGTGGGGAAAATAGACAGAGCAAAGTATTGGATATGTTTGCTGTCTTGAGTTATTTTGTAAAAATAATAAAGGTGGGACATAAATAAATAATGTTCTTGAGTTACACATATCTTGAGTTACACATATACTTTTTTTTAGAAAAAACTGTTCTGAAATCACAGCATATATATCTGATTCAAATCCAACAGTAAATTATTTCTTTGCACTGCACTGCTAAAAGTCTCCTATTTGAATTTTTTAGTGAAAAAGAAATGCAGTAAGCTGCATTGCTAGCAAACACCATTGTTATTTGCAATTTATTTTTTAAAAAGTTCTCAGATAAGGCTAGAGACTATGTCAGCCTTTGGGGCAGATGTGACTTGAAACTGCTTAGGTTCAATTCCATGGAACTTAGTTTCTTAAACATGGTTGACTAGTGTTCAAGCAACTTGTGAAGCACGTATATCAAATATATGTGCAGGAGAAACAGCATAGATAACTACCATGGTGTCTGCCCTAGAAGCCAAAAACTCTAATTTCAAAAACATTATTGGTTTTTTTCTGCTGCTGGGAAAAAAGAAAGGAAACTGGTCAACTGCTTTGAGTGTAGATTTCAGGCTATAAACTTCTGTTCTCAATATGTTCAAACATAAAGCAGAATGAGTGATTCCTTACATGATCTCTAGCAAAGCCAGGTTCATGCTTTCCAAATACCTTAAAAAAAGCTTTGCTGGTGGACTTAATAGTTTTATTTCCTCTTGAATCCTAGCACCAACTGCATGGCCTTGTCTTATTTTGGATAGGCATTTAAACCTTACACATAGGTTTGCACTCTCTTCCTGAGCAAGCCACCTTCTTAGGGAACTATTTTGATGCTGCATTATAATTACCCTCCTTCCTTTCCTTTGTGCATGATATCTAAATACTGCATGTAACATCACGATCTGTGGCAGAGAGGAGTGATAAGTATTACACTATGCTCGTTTACAACCAACTTAGTATTCAGAAGCTATTTAAAAGATTAGGTTTAACAGTAAGTATCAGGCGTTTCACTTCAAAAGTGTAAAAGAACCAAAAGTGATAACAAATTTCCCAGGAGGAAGCATTTTTTTTAAAAAATAGATTTTAATAATAATAAAATAATCCAAGACAAGCATTTAAAACATGTCAGAATTCCTTCACAGCCCAAACAAGTAAGTCCTCTTGTAGATGCCAAGGCTTCAGATCTTTGAAGATAAAGAGCTTTCTTACCCCCAAGGAAAGCATTGCTGTTAATCAACAGAACTGCCTGGAAATAGCTTTAAATGACCACTTTTCCAACAATAGTTTTCTGCCTTCATTAGCTATGCAAAACACATTCAACTAGTCTTCTAAAAATGTTAAGGGTATCATTCCAGCATACTTTCAAGACTGATCTTTGGAGTAAGGAGTGCACAGAAGGGGCCAAGTATATTCTATTTGGAAAAAAGCAAGATGAGTCTTGATTAAAGGAGCAGTTTTTAGTACTAGCTTGGTATCTCTGGTCCTCCATATACTATTGGATTATAATTCCTATGCCTGTGCCATTTAATTACTGATGGAATGTTTAGCCTATCATTATTTGGCAGTATTAATTACCACAGCTTCAAAAATAATACATGCAATATTCAACTCTCTAATTTGATCTTAAATAGAACATCAAAGCCATGTTTCATTATGAGTTTGGCAGAATTAAGATTCTAAGGAAAAGATTTCCACAACCCAGAACTGTCCATTTATGCTGGAACTGCAACTCTAGCTATATTAAATAGCACTTTTGAAAGCCACAGTGCCAACAAACCTGGAGGAAGCAAGATTGAAGAAAACTGTTTCAGAAATGGCAAGATGATATCTTAGTGTTATTTTTAATCAAAATGTCAAATGTAGTCTTTTAGTTTAGCACTGATTTTTTTTACTTTAACAATTGTATCAAGCAAACAGCGAATGAGATTTTCTTGATGAAATCCTTTGCAAGGCTTCCTTCAGAATTTTTTGGTTGCATATATAAACAGGAGCAATACTGAAACCAGAGAAAAAAACGCAGCACACAATTCTGGAGATTGAAAACAGCAAAAAGAATGTTTCTAAGTTCTAGAATCTCAACTGCAAAAAGTATTCAACAGTTCATTGAATAAAGACATCACAGTAGAGGGTGAAAAAGTTCCTGTGGGTAAAATGGCTTTGTAGGACAATTCATACTTACTAAACAATGGGATTCTTGGTTTGCACTGATGATGTTGCCTAGTTGGGTAATGAAATGTCTGTAGGAAAACACCAAGCTCAGAGAGCATTAAGGACCCCACTGTTCAACCCTGAGCTAAAAATATTCTCTTTTATTGGTACTTACTTAACCACAAAACAGACAAAAGTCCATGCCATTTCCAAGTATGGCACAGGTTTCCTGAAATATCTCCCCCTGCTGTCACATTATTCTGTTCCATTCACTCATATTCTGAGCCACTGTTTCGGCAATTCAGTATATAGAGAAAAACTGCCTAACCAAGTCACCTTTCACATAAGATTACTCCAAACACAGGTCTCACCAAGCAATCACAGTAAGTGGAAAAATAAAGGTAGAGCGATTGTTCTTGTCACATCACTTAGGATTTCAAACCCATCTTAGCCATCATTTGTTCGTATACAGTCCATGCCATTGCTGCCATCAGTGTGCGCCGCAAAGCTCGTGGAACAGCACCTTGGAAAAATCCAGCCAGCCCATAATTCTGTAGAGGAGGGAAAAAAATAACCATCTAATTCTTAAGCATCAGTTCTGGATGGTAATTATTAAAGATTAATCTTTAACTAAAGATGGAAATAAAAACTACTAACTATAGAAGTTAGAATGAGTTAACAATATTTTTATTAATTAATTTATTATTTTTTTGATACCCATCTTGCCACACATGTCAAAAACTATACCTATTTCTTTCTTTTTTTAAAATATTTTTTATTGGTTTTTTAATTTTAACAGAAAAGAAAAAAGATACTCAAATCTAATCATAATGTTAAAATAAACAATCATCCATAAACACAACACAACATAGATACATATTTCTTCTAAGAGAATACAAAACTGGTAAATTCCCCATTCCAAGTATCACCCTCTACAACCTAGATAACATTTTAGAACACACTTAGATTCTCCTGATTGACATATTAAAGAAACAGAATCGTCACCAGCATATTGATTAGCTCTCAAGTTCATAACAACCACCCACACCCCACCCTGATTTCACTGAGATGTGAAATAGCATTAAAGATAAAGATATTAATAAAAGATAAACAGGACTTCTGCTTCCTCTGTTTCTCTTTCACAAGAGATCATTTATCATTAAACTATGGCTGTACTGTCCCTAAAAACCACAATGAAGAGAGTTTAAATAAAATTTATGTCCTGTAACTATAAATTAAATAATTTATATCCTATAATCATTACTTGGGATCGAATGGTGTTCTAGTTGTTTTGAGTTTGTACCTTAGGTGCCTATTTCTATTGGTACTATTTTTGCTTTTTTTGCCACAATTATTCTACTTTTATTTGCAATATTTGTATTTTGCGATTTTTTCCAGTTTTTTTGTCTTTTATTCTACTGTCTTCATGTATTGCCAAGCCCGCTATCCAGACTTTCTTTGTCTTTCTTATCAACAATTATTAAGTCTGAGATGCTGTGTGGCAGATGCTTTTCTATTTGAATTCTAAGGTTCCAGCTTCTTTATTTTCTAACTCTTTGTCCATTTTGTGATTCCATCAGTTCTTGTTTACAAAAAAATGATATTTCTTGCCAATATTCCAATGCACCATTGTTGCTACTATGTCCTGCTGATGTTTGTAGTCCATCTGTGCCATCTTCTTACAGCAGTTAATAATCTAGTGCACTGTTTCTTCAGCTTCTTTGCAGAGGTGGCATATACTGTCTATTTCTGTCTCCTCAATTCTGATTTTATATGCATTTCATTTTAAGGCTTGGTATTGAGTAGACAGAATCTGTCACTTTCTTCAACTTTTCTTCTCTTAGACCTTGTCAGGTCTTGTGCTGTGTACTTTGCCTTTTTTTTTTAATACTGGCCATATGGAGTCTTTGGAGTTCTCTGAGCTTGGAGACAAGCAAAAGACTAACAGAGCACATTCATGAATACCAACTAGCAGTCAGAAGACACAAAGAAAATTCCTTAATTTCACAACACACAAACAGAGCTAACTATAGTTTCAACTGGGAAACTACGAAATCCTAGATCAAACTAAATCCAAAAATGCTAGGGAATTCCTGGAAGTTTGCCATTCAGACAACTCAGCCATCAACAGGCACATAGACATAACATTTATACATTGTTCAAAAGAGACAATAAAAAGCTAAACAATTTTTTTAGAATACCTTCTAGCCAGGAATACCAGATAACCATGGATTAACACCAGCAACACTAAACAAACCATCAACCAGTAAACAATGGCCTAATTAGGAATTACCAACTCAAACAATCAAGCACTGAATAAAAGTCCAATTAAGGAACAACCAAGGAGAAAACAGCACTCCCGTCAATATTGATGGAGCAAAATACTGTATACAATACTGTATGCAAGATATTATATATAACCAGAGAACAAATCCCACTCCTTTCTAGCACTGAAGATGTTACTTAACTAGATAATGAAATTAGTGTCTCTAATATTTTTTAGCTTTTCATTTTCTCTTTTGAATGGTATATAAATATGGTTTATCTCAATGTGCCTGTTAATAAGCCTTCATGGTATACTAGCTTCAGTGTATCTTCTTCACTGCCCTTTAGATATTCTTCCTATGACCTTTTTTTCTCCTTTAAATGTCTGGTATATTTGCAATATCCCATGCCCATCCATGCTCCATGGTTAAGTAGACATTGTCAAATCATTGGTAGATGAAGGGCATGATTCATTGTCATTATTTTTCTGGTCTTCCTATCCAGAGTTTCTAGTTCTGCTTGAGCCCAGTCCATTATTCCAGCTGCATTTTTGACTGGAATTGTGCAGGTGTTAATCACTTGATGGCATTTCCTTCACTGCGTTTGGATCTTTTTGATGTATTCACTACTAACCTTCCTCTTTATTTCAGTATGCTTGATATTGTCAGCATAATGTTGTCACCTTCATCCAGACTCTTGATGTTATTTTCCACAGGGCCTCTTAATTCCTTTAATTTTCACGATTTTCCCCTTCTTGTTGCAGGTGGGTGGATGGGGAAGAGGCACCTCTGTCCAGTCCAAACTCCACTGAAATATTTTGGCTGCATATTTGAGTACTGTTGAACAATGATTCTATTTCAGATATTTTTTTCCATACAGTTTCAGATCATCTGTGTAGAGGAGGTGGAATGGCCTGGCAGATATTTTTGATGTTTGATAGCCATGACCTGAGTATTTCAGTATTGTACACAGAGGAATAAATGCAATGATAGTCATGGTGATAATGAATCTCCTTGAAGGGTTCCCTCTCTTTCTGGACAAAATCTAAATTGTATCAAAAGCAGTATCAACAGGAACAATAAAACAGGAACCAACACCATGCTTCAGAAAGCTAATTATCAATTAATGGGACTAAATCAGACAAAGCTATAGTGTTCACAACTTCTTTGTGCCAAGAGACATCTGGTTTACCACTGCAGAAACAGAATGCTGGATTAAATTAGCCCTTGATCTTGTCTAATGTTTGCACATATAAACAATCACTGCAAAATCCTGATGAAATTAATTTAGGAATATTTTTTCAGAAACATGATGAAAATGAAGTCAACTATCAGGTTTGTTTTAACTGAAAATATTTTGTGCTGGTGATTTAAGAGCCAAAATGCTGTTAACTATTTAATTCATTTAGCCTTACCCTGAATATTAAGGCAATAGTCTGTCCAGTGCGAAGGTATTTTTCAGATGAGAGCTGCATGTGTGTTTTGATGACATCAGCAGGCTGAGTAGCTAAAGAAGCCAGAATTCCAGCCACAGTTCCACAACCAAAGTTCACTAGTGGTGCAACTGTTGTATCTAGTTGGCCTGGAAGACAGCAAGCAAACCCACAAAATAATATTACAATTAATTTCTGCAAAGAATAACTAAAAACAATTAAATCCTTTATGTCACATCATAAGCAAGGACTAATTTAGAGTCAGTGTTTTAAAACCCCAAAATTTCAAATGGGAAAAGGAGTATAATTGGAAAACAAAGTGGAGATGGATTTCTAAAGGCCCTGAAAAATCTGATTGCATGAATCTGTGGTATTGCACACCTAAGAGGATCCTGGCAAAATGATCAATGTTTTGAAAGTTTGAATATATCATGTTTGCTTCACTCCTATTCATATAATTAAGATAAAAAATTCTTTCAGCATCATTTTTCTCTTAAATCTGGCAGCTGTGATAGTTATACAAGTAAGAAACAAATCAAATTCCAGGAAGTTGAATGACAACTTGGTTTACATTTACATTATTAATTCAACATTCCTAAAAAGTAACACTGTTATAAAACTTCTAGCATTACTTGAACAAACAGATAATTAGAGTCAAAGGAAATGCAGGTACCTCCTTTTTTTTAAGCATACAACTTTTAGACCAGGGGTGTCAAACTCAATTTCACTGAGGGCCACATCAGGGTTGTGGTTGACCTCGGGGGGGGGGACATGGTCAGGGTGGGCGTGGCCAGCTCAACATCGCTTGTGTTGGGCACCTTTGTGGTCTGGGCGGGACTGGGGAGATCCAGACTGATCCTCGAGCTCCCAGGGCACTGGGACCCTACAGCTCATCCCTGCTATCACAAGAGGGCGCCCTGCTGTGCTTATCTCCTCCTCAAAGCTGCTGCTGCTGCTGTTCTTGCTCTCCTTGGCCAGGTTGCTCATGATGTGTGTGGGAGGGCAAAGTATGTGGGTCAGAGGAAGGCCACTCTCTCTCCATACGAGGAAACCTGGCTTTGTAATTAAAGTATCCTCAGCAATAGGATGGGAGACCACCAGGAGAGATCAAGAGGAGGAGACAAGGGGATGGCAAAAGGGCAGCAGGGCTGCTGGTGGCCAAATGCTAAGACAGCACTTCCCTCAGACCCTCCCTCTCTCTCATTGTAATCACCTCCCTCCCTCTCTTCCTTCCTTCCTTCTTCCCTTTTCTTTTTCCTCCCCTCTTTATTCTTTCTTCCTTCTTCCTTCCCCCTTTCCTTCTTTTTCCTTCCTTACTCTCTTCCCCTCTTTCCTTCTTTTTTCTTTGTCTTTCCTCTTTCCTTTCTCTTTTCCTGTCCCTTCTTGGATGCTCAAATGCAAAAGGGTAAACATTTCTCAATGCCACCATGGAAAGCTTGGCTGACATGGGCAAGGCAGGCGCGTACACAAAGTGTGCTGTTTTCAGCAGCGCTTTAGTGCCTGGCCTACCAAAGTGGAGCCAGACGTGGTGAGGCGAGGCCCGGCAAAGCAGAGCTGGACAAGGAGAGGCCCACTAAAACGGGGCATGGCCGGATGTGATGGGCGAGGCCGGGAGGGGTGGGGCGAGGCCGGGTGGGTCGGGGTGAGGCAAATGAGCTGCAGCTGCTCCTGCGCACCACCAGCCTCTGAGCGCTCACTATTTCCGGTGCGTGCGTCAGGAGATCGCCCACCCGGGTTGGGGTGGGCCAGGGCTGGGGCAGCGGAAGCCAGTCCCTTGCTATTTCTGGAACAGCTCCAGGGGCAAAATTTGGGCCTTTGGCGGGCCTTGTGTTTGACATGTCTGTTTTAGATAGCAGCAGCTTATCTTTCTTTCAGAATTGTTATGTCTAAGCATTCAAACTGAAACACATGATTAATTTTACATTCTTTATATCAAGCCATTCAGTCATAGTTAAAAGATTCATGGATCCAGAATCAATATGCTACAAAACAAGACTTACGATTTAGAAAACCAAACAGAGACGTAACATGTGCAAACTCAAGAACATTTTGGGAAATTTCAAAGGAAAGAACAATTACAAAGTACTAGTTTTATGTAACAAATGACATACAAAAGGACATTTTTAAAGATAAAGATGTAAAAGATTTCTTGCCACAAAATCTCTTATAGAAACTATTTCATCTATTTTAAATTCTACAGAATAAGCCACAGAACCTTTTTGCTTACCATACGGTGCAAGCTTTTGGGTCTGTGTGTAGAACATCAGATAGATGCCAGAAAAAGGTGCATCACGTAGAAGTGTTGCTGACAGGCCACTAAACAATCCACGGGCCCCTTCTGACCGATAGATATTTCTCAGGGCTCCATACACACTGTCATAGCTGTATTTTCCACTCTGTAAATCAAATGTTATTATTATTATTATTATTATTATTATTATTATTTAGATTTCTATGCCGCCCTATTTCAAGAACTCAGGGCGGCTCACAACATATTTCTACATATAGAAATCTAATATATAAAAAACATTTATAAACCCGTCAATTAAAAGACCAATCATCCAAAACAAACATACAAACATACATACACTGGCTGGGGCCAGGTGTTAACTGCCCCAGGCCTGTCGGCAAAGATGAGTCTTAAGTAATTTGCGAAAGGCGGAGAGGGTGGGGGCAATACGGATCTCCGGGGGGAGTTGATTCCAGAGGGCCGGGACCGCAACAGAGAAGGCTCTTCCCCTAGGCCCCGCCAGGCGACACTGTCTGGCTGATGGGACCTGGAGAAGGCCGACTCTGTGGGCCCTAACCGGTCGCTGGGGCATTTCATGGGGCAGCAGACGGTCCCGTAAGTAACCTGGTCCGATGCCATGTAGGGCTTTATAGGTCATAACCAACACTTTGAATTGCGTTCGGAGACCAATTGGCAGCCAATGCAGCTCGCGGAGTGATGCCGAGATATGGGCATTTCTAGGCAAGCCCAATACTGCTCGCATGGCTGCATTTTGCATTACCTGAAGTCTCCGAGCGTTTTTCAAAGGTAGCCCCATGTAGAGAGCATTGCAGTAGTCGAGCCTCGAGGTGATGAGGGAATGAGCGACTGTGAGAAGAGACTCCCGGTCCAAATAGGGCCGCAGCTGGTGCACCAGGCGAACCTGGGCAAATGTCCTCCTCGCCACAGCCAAAAGATGATGTTCCAGATTTAGCTGTGGATTGAGGAGGACACCCAAGTTGCGGACCCTCTCTGAGGGGGTCAGAAACTCCCCTCCCCAGGGTAATGGACGGACAGATTGCATTGTCTTTGGGAGGCAAAACCCACAGCCACTCCGTCTTGTCGGGGTTGAGTTTGAGCTTGTTAGCACCCATCCAAACCCTAACAGCCTCCAGACACCAGCACATCAAAGTGAACATCCTACCACAAAAATGTATCTGAATTTCTGCCAGAACTTAAATACACGTGGAGCAGAAAAAAGTTCCAAATTACAAAGGATAATACTGGAACCATTGTAAGCTAATGATATCCATAGTGAAACAATTTATTGTTATGATAGAATGATTTATATCAGAGATGTTTTAAAAAATCATGGCACTAATGTTCCTGATATTTTGATATTATTACACCAATTCTATGGCAATTCTATTTTTTTAGTTGTTGCTATAAGTTGCTTAGCGTTGGAAAGAGTGAAATAACAAAAGGATTTGAAGTGTATAAATAAAACTCTCCAATAAAAAAACAAATCCTCACCTCATACCGTGTTTTTACTACTGTGATGGGTAACATACAAATAACAGCTACAGTCCGTGAGGTTGCTCCCAAAAGAACTGATTCCAAGGCAGTAGGAGAGTGTTCCCACAAAAAATGCTGTTTTATCATATATAAGGTGCTGAAGTAAATCCCAACTCCTGGAATGCAACGTATAAAGGACTGCAAAATGATGGCAAGCAGAACACATATGGACAGAGAGAGAGAGAGAGAGAGAGGGAGAGAGAGAGGGAGAGAGAGAGAGAGAGAGAACAATCATGCAACGAAACAAATTTAAGGAAACCCAGATTTTTATTGGCTATTTTTAACTTTTATTTCAAAAGGATTGAGGCCCAATCTATTTTTTTTCAATTTAATAATGTTGCATTTCATGCAAGAAGCTCAAGAAATTTGCACGAAGTAGGATAGACTGGGTAAAGGCAACTTGTCTCAAGTCATTTTATCAACTTCAAAAGTGAAGTGGAGATTTGAACTTCCATGGTCTTTAACTCTAGTCATATATTTTAGTTCCTGTATCTAAATTTCAAGCTTCATTCTTCAGCAACAGGGACACCCATGTGCAAGCACTTTTGTCAAAATGCCCTTAACCAAACTAAAGAGACCACAGAGGACATGAGTGGCGAAAAATTGTCACTACACTTTTGGAAAGGAGAATACTAATCGATTCTTTAGACAATATGTATGATCAAGTAAAGTAGTATGGAAAGCTAATCATCAGACAGAGGTATTCCCATACTCTGTGATTAAAAAGGTACTAGTGACCAATGAATTACACTTCCATGGAATCCAAATAAACAGCAATTTATGTTTGTGAGAAACAGCTAAAACACTGTGGCCATGTTCAATCAATGTGTGGTCTAGAAGTTGGTTAGATTAGTTCAGAATATGGTAGGAAATTGATCATTGTTTTGGCATAAAAGAACCTAGATGTCATAATGGTTTAGTCTGATCATATATAGTTTACTTGGACCTCTATGTCACCTGAGCATTCCCTTTCAGACTTCCAAATTCTATTTTGAAAGCTCTATGGCAGGGGTGTCAAACTCAATTTCACTGAGGGCCACATCAGCACTGCGGTTGCCCTTCAGGAGAAGATGGGTGTGGCCAGAGTGGGTGCAGCCTACTGGGGGGGCGTGGATGGAGTGGGTGTGGCCTACTGGGTGGGCATGGCCAGTTCTACATCATTCGCTTCAAGGATGCCTATGGGGACCTGGGCAGGAGTGGGACAGATCTGAGGGTCTCTGGCAGAAGGGGGTAGGACCAGGGCAATTGCCAAGGCATGGTCCACTGGGGCAAGTGCCAAGATGGCCACCACAAAATTGTACATTGGCTCCCGGCTGGCCTGGGCCAGGGCCAAGGCAGTGGAGGGGCGTTCCCTCACTGTTTCCAGGATGGCTTCACGGGCCACATGAAACCACTTCGCGGGCCGCTATCCGGCCCCTGGGCCTTGTGTTTGACATGTCTGCTCTATGGCCACTGTTATCCCCTGGCTCAACAATGTTCAATCAAATGTTATTTTGAGCCACTGTTGGATAAATTTATTCCTGAACTGGTTGCCACTGGCTTGTAGTGGGAAGGATTAAAGTTTCTCATAGATTCAAACTCAAAATAAGGTCATTCCAACAAATCCAATGCAAGCAAAAAAAAAAGTCACACTACTTATTAGAGACAACTCACTGGAGAAATACCTTTCCACAGCCCAAATATACTTTCTGTACGAGCAACTTTGAGCAGTAAAGCTACCATCTTAATACGGCCTGATCTGGGGGGAAAAATATATTGGATATTAGAAACAGGTATAGCTCAACAATCATGTATTACAGCTTCTCTACTAGGGGACATTCTGAATGACAGCCTCTCCACCCCACTATCCCCCCATAAACACCAGCAATTGTACTGGTTGTAATTATGAGATTGAAAATTTAACCCCATGGAAGATTCCCAGTTCAGAAATATGCTCTACCAAAATAGTTGATAGCATACACAAGCCATTCTTCAACCTAGTAACTTCTGTATGCATTGGGATCCACTGGAGACCAAGACACTTTTTCCTGAAATTATTTAAATACAGGTAAATCCATACACATGGCTAAAATTCCACAGTTTTTACCTGTTGATTACATTAGAGAAAAATGCAAAATTTTGCTGTTTACTTCACTACCAGCAAGCATGTAGAGAAACTATCTTCCTGAATTTATGAGTAACTCAGATGTGCTATCTGAATGTTTTTCTCTTTGCACAATTAAGTTGGGATTTATCAATAAAGCCAACCTGTAAGCAGGCAAGGCGTAACGCCAACTTTTCCTATAAGGAACAGCAATAGACTTATATATCAGTTCATAGTGCTTTACAGCCCTCTCTGAGAGGTTTACAGAGTTAGCATATTGCCCCCAACAACCTGGATCCTCATTTTACCAACCTCGGAAGGATGGAAGGCTGAGTCAACCTTGAGCCAATCAGGATCGAACTCCTGACAGTCAGCAGAGTTAGCCTGCAATACTGCATTCTAACCACTGCGCCACCAAGGATCCTAATGCATAACTTTTATTTAATAAAACACCAATATGGATGTATTCACTTATAAAATCATGTAAAACCTAGGACTACACCTTTGCCTATCTCATTGTTATATCGATTTCACCCATTCCCATCACTTGATCACTTGATATTAGCCCAGAGTTTTAAAGTCAACAGCAGAAGAATCTCCAATAAATATTTGAAATACTTGCCCACTGACAGTTGGCTGCACAGTCTGTAGCCTAGTTTTCAGCAAGTCAAGAGGCTGGAAGAGCAGGGTGGAGCATGTTCCACTGACAGAACCACAAAAAAAGGCTTTCAGCACAGGATGCATCTTGAAAGAAAAACAAACAAAATTAGATTGGATACACAGTCAAAAATTAAAACTACACAATTTTTAATAACCATATCCCAGACTTTCTAGTCCTAAAAATAAAGATTAGATTAGGTAATATTTAATAAGTAAATGTTTTCAAATAAATAATAAAGCTTTCTTCTTAAGAAAGCATAATAATCTTTTAAATCTCATGTAGAATCCTTTAGCATATAATTCTTGTTTAAAACATTAGCATTTTCTTCATTATACTTACTAATTGGGTAACTGTGCTGGAAAAAATTCACAGGAATTAATATGGCATCTATCTGAGGAATTTTGATTTCTTTTAACACAGATACTCATTTATCATGATTTCTATATCTACAACTTGTTTACAACTTCAAGTAATCTATCATTTAATAGAAAGAACAGAAGCTGTGGGGAAAGTTTCAAAAAGTATATTGAGTCAAAAAAAGTTAGAAATAAATGAACACTAAGAAAGAATGAGGTCAACTGGAAAAAATGAGATCAGAATTGTGGCATCTCAGAACCCTAGAATCATATAACCACAGATGTCTTAGCAGAATAGCTTACAATATTGCCTATCCGCTAAAAAGGCTAAAACCAAACTGTTTATAAGGAGTAGCTGTACAAAATGTAGAATGCATCCATAACTTCAGACTTGACTTCTAAAGTATTCAGATGATAAACATTAGTATTTTTAGATCATTATCCTTTATGCTGTCAGTTGGCAACCAAAAAAAGAATATGAACATGCCAGCTGAAACTATCATCCTTTGAAAAAGCCAAATGCCTACCATAAAATTAAGCAATTCAAACATTATCTGGATCAAGTAGGTTATTTGGATCCTTTTTAGCCTGGGTTCAGGCTGGGGTATAGCACTGAGATGGCATTAGTTGTGCTTGCTATTGACTATTCAAGGGCTTGAAATGGCGGTGGTACAATTGCCCCAACTCTCTGGATCTCTCAGCTGCTTTCAATACCATCAATCATAATATTCTTCTGGAATGGCTCTAGGGGTTAAGAGTAGAAAGCATTGTTTTGCAGTGGTTTTCTTCCTCCATGGCTGGTTCTAGTTGGTGGTTCTATGTGAGGTATTTTAGGGCCGAAATCGTTTGTTACCCTTCTTTAACATCTACATGAAATCACAGGGTGAAATCAGACAACAGCACAAGGTTGGACAAGTGACATTGTTGGTATGTCCAAGTGCCTAGAGGCCATAAAAGCGTGGATGGGGATGAACCGGCTCAATTAATGGCAAGATGGAATGGCTTTGAGCTTTTGGATCCCCATCTCTGATGATCTTTGATCCTGGATGGAATTGCACTTCCCCGAACCAAGCTAGTGTGCAATTTGGGGGTCTTCTTGAACTTATGGCTCCTGCTTGATGAGCAGATGGAAGCCATAGCTAGAGGGTCTTTGCATAGTTGCATCTTGTGTGCCTTCTGCACCATTTTCTGGACCAAGAAGCCTTGTTCATTGTAAGTCATGCCTTACTCAACTGCAAGCTGTATTACTGTAATGCTTTTTACAAGTGGATGCCTTTGAAGACCACTCAGAAGTTACAACAGGTACAGAACACAGTGATACACATAGTTTTGGGTGTCCATAAGTTCATCTATGCTATGCGTTTGTTGCACAAGCTGTACTAGCTTCCAGTTTTCTTCAGGGTGCAACTCAAGATGCTGATTGTCACCTTTAAAGCCCTGCATGGCACAAGACCTTGTTATATGCAGGACTGCATAAGAATATCCATCCATCCCAGATCAGATAGGCTGGACAAATTCAAGGTCCTGTCCCTGAAATTTTGCCACCTAGGTACCTTCATGAGGTACCTTCATGGCTACCCATATCTTGTGGAACATTTTTCCACTGGTTATTTAATAGGCCCTCACACTTCTAGCTTTTCAGAAGGCCATTAAGACCTCTGACCACACTTAATTTGCACACTAGAGTATTAAATATGTTCACCACCATGGGTTACATATAAAAAAGGATTGGACAAAAATGTAATAATGTCACCGAGAAGCAAACTATCGGATGGCCTCAGGCTGTATCGATCTTGTATCTGCCTGCAGTCCTTATATAACAGTCTCTCCTGGTAGAGATCCCATAGCTACAATCCCCTTTAAGCCCAGACAGAGGAGCCTGGGACCTGTACCAAGAGTTTGGGAAGAACAAATACACACGATGCCCTTTACATACAGGTAATACCGCACGCTAGGTAAGAGGTAGCGTTTGGGGAGCAACTAAACTCCACGAGACTCGGGAGGCGGCGTCACTGCTGAGTAACGCTACCGCCCCTCCCTTTTCTTAAGCCAGCCAATTTAACAGAGAGATGCGAGGTGAGGCAAACGACTTCACCAACCAGCACAGCCTCCTCTTTCCTCCCAGAGGAACCGCGGCCCTTTTCTGATCCGGCGCCAAGCCAACTTCTCAGCTCGGATTCGGATTTTGCCGCAGCGCATATTCCACGCAGCTGGTATCTGGGCGCAAGGGGCGTGGCGTCGGCGGCTCTCCTTCACCACCGGGCCAATCAGAAAGGAGAGGAGCCAAGACTGAAATGCCGCTCTTTAACTCTTTCTCCGCTGAAGGAGCCTTCCTGCTCGGCTTCCTTTAACTAGCGCAGGCCTCGGAGGCATCCCACCCCCAGGATGGATACAGACAACGGTTGCCAATAAGAAAGCAGCTGACGATTAAACCCTTTCTCAAGATAAGGTGTTCTGAAACAAAAATAACTTTCGGTTTCTAATCTTTCCTTCTTGCAGCTCTGTTATTTTGCAAGCGAACAATGTTTCCGCTCATGATAACTAAGAAATCCAACCTCCTGGATTTGTAAAAAACTTCATATGAAACACGCCAGACGGCTCTCCAGCCTACTTTTGAGAGAAAAGGAACAACCCAATGTTGCGTTTGCTCTTCGGGAGTCCTTCTCAAGGAATTCCCGAGAAAGGTTTCCTTCACTAGCACTATCCGTGTTAGGACTGCACCGACCTGCACCAAACGTGCCAAGTCATTAGCCATGGTTTGCAATTTACAACACCTTAAGCCACTTTGCTGCGAACCGAATCTCAGCACTTGTACTTTAGATTTCCCAAATCATGTGATTCTACCCACCCTTCCCAAAAATGTTAGCCGCCCAGCCACGACACTGGATCGTTTTACAATCACAAGTTGAGCCGCTTCTGTGTTCTTACCGCTATAAATTCCACTTTGTGCTGCGTTTGGAGCAGAGCAGGGGTCCATTTCTGTATCATTTAAAATCTATGAAGGGGCCTCCACATTAATTAACAAAAATCAATACAATAACGTTATTAAATAATAAAATAAAATTCGACAGCTGTCAAAAGGGCTTCCTCCTTCAATTTTTTTTTTTTAATCCAAGAGGCTTAGCGGAAGAGGAAAGAGCCAGCAACATAGAGATACGAAATATGAAGAGAGGCATATTCCCAATTCTTTTTCCGCTTCAGGATTCTATTTAGGCGCAGCAGCAATTTCCTTGGCTTCGGCCCCAAAGTGCTCAAAGAATTATAGAAGATGCAAAATGATGAAAAACATTCTTGGATTATGTTCATGTTACTAATGGTATTTTTTCAAAAAGTGCTTCGTGATAGAACAAGATTAATTTGACTATCTCAAACGCTGAAATTTCAAGCAATTCTGCCCAGGAGGTTTCCCCCAAATATTCGACTGCCCCCCCCACACACACGTTTCTGTATTTGGAAAAGTCCTGAAGGCATGACTCTTTTGATCAGGCTTACCATCAGAATGACTGACGTCTCTTCCTTTTTGTTCTCCTCTGAATTTATTTTCTTTGCAATCATTGTTCCTTCTGTCTTATGCTGGTTGGCTGGTTGTGTTTTGGTCTATCTGTACATTTTCTACTGTTTTTCACTTTTAAATGTTTTAATAATTGCAAATCCCTCAGAGTCATTGGGAATTGGAGAGCATATACATTTAATAAATTATTATTATTGGTCATACAGTCACCCAGGTATAAACAATGGATTTGACATTTTTATACTCTTATTGAATTCTTTCCAAAGATCTGCGAATGCTCCACTCGTTTCCTTTTCCGTCGGGTTCGGCGTTGGCTTTCAGTGCCATATTGCCATCTAGTGGCGGTCCAATAAATGGCTTCCCTTTAAAATACTGTAGTATTCATCATTACTTTAGCCATTATATATCCATTATAGCAGAGGTCACCAGCCTTTGTTGGTTGGCAGACCGGATAAAAAGGGAGGGGGAAGGATTTTACATGTGTGTGTGTGCGCGCGCGCGCACATGGGGGCCACAAGCACACGTGTGCTGCAATCGGCAGGGCTACTGCTGGCGTGATACTCAGTAGCCCTGCCCCATTCTTGCATGCTGCAGCGCCTTATTTTGCGCCCCACAATGTGGCAGTGACTATTTTTGCAGCATGGTGGTGACCCATTTTTGTACCCCATGGTGTGGCAGCAGCCCGTTTTTGTGCCCTGTAGCACAGTGGTGGCCCGTTTTCATGCCCCAAGGTGCGGCGGTGACCCATTTTTGCACCCCATGGCACAGTGCCCTGTTTTTGCACCCCGCAGCTGCAGGGCTAGCACAAGAGAGGAGGTATGCACATACACGTGCGCACACACTGGCCAGCCTGTCCTGCGGCCCAGTGGCCAGGAGGCCACAGCCCATTACCAGGCCACAGCCCACAGGTTGGGGACCCCTGCACTATAGGATGAAGGCATGTTCTGCATGTTTCCAGCCAATATGGCCCTGAGATTTCTTTTGCAATTGTACCCACAATACTTGCTGAACTATAGTATTATATATACTATTCTGATTCTGGTCTCCATAGAGTATACTGTAGAATCAGAATAGAGCTGGAACGGGCCTTGGAGATCCTCTGGTCTAGTCCATCCACTTGCTCAAGCATTTCTGAAGAGTGACTGTCCAGTCTCTTCTTAAAAATCTGCAGTAATGAAGCACTCACAACTTTTTGACTAGTTAATTGTCCTCACTATTAGGAAGTTTCTCTTTAATTCCAGGTTGCTTCTGTCCCCCGTGCTCTTTGTGGCAACCTCTCAAGTACTGGAATACTACTATCATGTCAACCCTAGCCCCTTTCTCCTGCAACTGTTCTTTATATGTTTCTGTGTCCAGGCCTTTAATCATCTTAGTTGCTCTGTAATTCAGTCAGTCAGACTATTCATTTTTCAGAAAAGCTGGAACATTTAAATTAGTGATTATTTGCTGTTTCATAGCAATCTTCATATACTTATCAAGCACTTTGTGTTTCTTGATTTAGAAATAGGAGCTTTTTTCTCTATAGGTAGTCCTCAACTTATGACTGGTTCCTTAGTGACCATTTGAAATTCTGACTCAAAAAAGGGGACTTACAGCTAGATTCAAAGTTTTGACAGTTGCAAAATATAGTCACATGACTAAATTTCAGGCACTCAGCAACCAGGATTTATTCATCCATCCATCCATCGATCCATCCATTCATTCATTCATCAAACAAAAATTACAAATTTGAACTAACAAAATGAAAAAAACTAAAATGTGACAGGGACAATAGGCATGCACATATCCCCTTAGGAATATCTTAAATATGGGATGAGATCCACAGAAATTAAGTTGTAATTAAAACTGTGAAAGTTAGTATCTGACTAAATTTACAACCATTTGCAGCATCCTGCGGTCACATGACTCCATTTTATGATCATTTTGCTGAAAATCAGCAGTTATTTCTGATTTATGGGTTAAAAAGTGCCCAGAGTAAATTATGGGTTCACTTAACAATTGTTTTCCTGACATTTCAATGATATGCTTCAAGATCCCACTGGAGAACCATCATTTTAGCACATGTGTTTCTTTGACATTGTCTTCAAAAAAAACTTTTCTTTGTTCCAGGAATTGAGATTTCTTCTTTGGTGCTAGCCCAACTGCTCCACTAATATTTTGCATTCATTTTAGATTTTAATTAAAGAAAAATTGTGATCCTGCATGCATACAACCAATCTCAACTTTTGATCTAAAAACATGCCAAAAAGGGCTCAGAATGTTTTCTGTTTTTCCTATGAGTTGCCAAACAATATCTTTTTTCCAGGCACCATAATACCCATTAGCATCATGACATTTGTACTACTCCTACGTGGTATCCATAAGACATCCCGTCCCCAATTATAAACATGAATTAATAAAAAGCCCTGAATTCTTAACATTACAAATGTCACGAGATAAATGAAATGCCAAATTTTATAAGATATCCTGGGGCAACTCAAATCTCACAAGAATTGGGATATTATATTTTAGTACTTGCTCCATTGCACAAAAGTCAGTTCTGCTTTTGATCCCTGAAATCATAATGCATAATGTTTTAATTTATTCAGTTCTGCTGTATGCTATTTCAAGTCTGAACTTTGTTGTTTAGTCATCCAAGAATGTGCATTATTCTTGGAATTATTTTCAATCAGAATATTTTTCACTTTTTTTTTTTTTTACTCTCATCAGTTCAGCTTTCAGAAAAAGAAGTTTTCTGACTGGCCATAGCTATTTTATGAATGGGTGGGTTACAACTTGCTGCTGTGCATGATCCAATTGTTTTTCCCAGAAGCTTGTTAAATTAAATAAAAGGTCAAGTAACAAAAACCTCCACCTCCTCTTTTGGAGAAAAAGAAATCTGTCTTGAAAATGTAAGGTTTTTCAGCTCAGAATCCAAATAAAAACCAATGAGACTCTGAACACGAGCCTTCTGCATAAGCTTTATTCCTTTGATCAAAGTTATAGGCTGGGCACTTCAATCTCTTGTCACACGCAGGTACTGCTGTGAAGCAACGGAGAAAGAAAGGGTACTTAATCAGAAAAAAATCTTCTTTTTATAACTAATACATATTACAAGGTTCCTACGCATCTAAAAGGTTCCTTTGAATCTCCTTATCTATCCTAGCCTAGCTACATTTCTGCATCTCTAAGCTTGAACACACAATAGCTCAATAGCTGGCAATTAGCCCATTAACTTCGTTACCTCACAGGCCATTAGAGAAGCAAAGAACTGTTACATTTACCATCCAAGGAAAAAGGGGATGGAAAGTGAAGGAAGTGTTGCAGTTTCTTAGCTACGGTAGGCTTTATCTTGAGACAGAGAAGTAACAGAAACATTTTCTTTGGTCAGCACAATTTAGAATACAATGGAGCACATACAGAAAGCAAGCAAAAATAAATGAACAATAGCTGGGCTATGTTTTACATGAACAATTGATTATACATAAAATATTATTGTTGTGTATTGACCAAATTTCTAATGGCAGTTATAAGCTGTTAACTGAATATGTTTAAATCAAGTCTCTAACTGTTTGTGTATTGTTACAAGCCTGCACTATGGGCGGCAAATAGTGCTTTAAATTCATTGGCTGCCACCTAGTGGCAGTCCGATATAAGTACGGTAGGAGCCAAGCGGCTATTAGAGTCGCTTCTGTGTTTACTCAATAAAGAGCTGTTGCCTAACCTTCAGTCTGATCAATGCCTCACCGATCCCAGTATTTAACAATGGCAACGAAGGTGGGATATGCTTCTAAGGATAGAGAGAATTGAAGCATTAGAACCAGAGCCAGAATCCAATAAGGGCTGAGGTCAGGCACTAGCGCCCTGGTAGGGACCGTGTCCCTCTTGCTAGCAAGCCACCCTGGAGGCATCATTCTCCTGAGGGATCTGTCCCCACGATTCACACAGCAGCATAAGGCATTTGATAGATTTCATGAGAGTCAGCTATGGCCAAGGTGGGCAAGCTGAACGAATTTGACGTTTTCCACCCAGATCAATGGAGCTCCTACGTCTCCAGGTTGCAGAATAACCTGCGGGCCAACCAGGTGAGGGAAAATGGACTGAAGGCTGCTACTCTGCTATGAATGTGCAGACAGGCGACCTTTGACATAGCGGAGAACCTGATAGCCAGCTTAGAATTAGTCACCTATGCTGATCTGAAGAGGAGACTAAAAAAACACTTCGAACCCAGGCTGTCAGTCATTGCTAACATTGGCACGCATTCGAGCAAAGAGAACAACAGCCTAGGGAGTCAGCTGCTGAATTTGTGGCTGCCCTTAGGCAGGCATCCAGACTATGTGAATTTCCAGATTTAGAGGATCGGCTCAGGGACCAACTCATATATGGCCTGAGAAACAGAGAATTACAGCAGAGGCTGTTTGTAAAGGAAACCTTGACATTCCAGGACACATTGAAAGAAGAGATGTCAGAAGAAGCCGCAGGTGGGGCAGTGAAGGCATCACGACCTCCGAAGACTCCCCCAGCCAGACAGCTGTTCACTACGAAGACACAGATAGAACAGACAACCCGGACAAGGATGTTGAGATCAACCGGGTGTAGAAGCCACCAAGAAGAAAGCAGCGACCATTTGACAAGGCAGCCTTCTTCCCTAGCTGTGCTGGCTGCAGAGAACAGCATCAGCGATCGGAGTGCAGGTTCTGCACAGCAATGTGTCAAGCCTGTGGCAAATGGGCACATCACCATCATCTGTAAAGGTTGCCAGAGGGAAGTTCAATCCGAAGACATCCCCAGGAGAGGTAAATGGGCCCGGGAGGAACATTTTTAGAACAGGAGCCCATCGCCCTCTCAAAGAAAAGCTAAGACTCAGGATTAGGCTACAAGGAATTCCATGTTCAATGGAACTGGGCACTGGGTCAACCCTGTCCATAATCTCCTACAAAACTTTCAAGTACGTCTGCAGACATGGCAGAAAACGAGTCAGACTTAAGACGTCAAATCTGGTGCTGACAGACTTTCAAAACTCCCGCGTAGCAGTTAAAGGTGAAGCAAAAATAAAAGTCAGCTTCAAAGAGTTTGAGGGTCCCCTCAATGTCATAGTAGTTGAAGGCCAGCACACCAGTTTGATAGGGCTGGACTGGTTTGATGCCCTGGGCATCCATGTGACTGGCATCAACAAGACTCAAACAGCTGATTTGACAGCTGTGTGCCAGGAATTCACTGATGTATTCAGTCCCAGGTTAGGCAAGTACAAAGGAGCACCAATCACCCTCCACCTTGATCCAGCAATAACCCCCATCAGGATCAAAGCTCGCAGAGTGCCTTTTGCCTTAAAACCAAAAACAGATGCAGAATTAGATAAGCTTGTGGAGCAGGGAGTGTTGCAACCTGTAGATAGCAGTGTGTGGGAAACCCCCATAGTCACACCAGTTAAACCTAATGGAGATGTGTGCATCTGTGCTGTTTATAGTGCACCATTAATAAGGCACTTCAGCAGTATGTGTACCCGGTCCCGGTAGTTAGCCATATCCTGGCATCACTACAGGGAGATCGCTTATTTGCTAAGCTGGACCTGGCACAGGCATATCAGCAACTGCCTGTGGATGATGCCACTGCAGAGGCACAAACAATAGTTATGCACAGAGGGGCATTCAGGGTTCGTCACCTGCAGTTTGGGGTGAGTGTCACCCCAGGGCTTTTTCAGAGTGTAATGGAATGCACACTCAAGAATATTCCAGGAGTGTATCCTTACTTTGATGACGTTCTAATCACTGGGGAGTCAGCAGAAATCTTAGCAGTTCTCCAACGCTTCTGTGAAGCAGTGTTAAAGCTTAAAAGAGATAAATGCCAGATAGGTGTGAACTCTACTGAGTTCCTAGGATTCCGGATAGATGCTGCCAGAATCCACCCTGCTGACTCAAAGCTTAAGGCTATACTGCAGGCTCCCAGATCTAAGCTAAAGGGGGAGCTGCAGGCATTTTTAGAGTTACTCAACTTCTACCATGCATTCCTTCCTCATAAGGTAGCATTAGCAGAGCCTCTGCATAGGCTCCTAGATAAAAGGGCACCATGGCTGTGGACTAGCATCCACAAAAAAAGTTTCAAAGCAGTCAAATCACTGCTGTCATCAGACTCAGTGTTAACACACTTCAACGAAAAACTGCCTATCAGTATTGCATGCGATGCTTCATCGTATGGGATAGGAGCAGTTTTGAGTCATTTAATGGCTGATGGGCAGCACAGCATATTATTCAAGGACACTTTCCCCTGCGGAAAGAAATTATGCACAAATTGACAAGGAGGCATTAGCAATGGTAGCTGGAATAAAGAAATTCCACAATTTCCTTTATGGTCGCCCATTTACCGTTTTTACGGATCATAAGCCTCTTCTAGGTCTGTTTACTGCAGACAAGCAAACCCCTCAGATCCTTTCCCCAAGGATGCTGAGGTGGTCAATCTTCATGGCAGCCTACAATTACAGGCTAGTACATACCGTAAGTCTGGCAAGGAAATGGGCCATGCTGATGCGCTCAGCAGGCTGCCCCTGCCTAAATCAGAGCCCAACCCTGCATCTGCTGCATGTATCCTAGCAATCCAGGATCTGCCAGAGTCTCCCCTTCACGCAGGAGATGTGGCTGCTAAACAGCCACTGATAAAACACTCAGTCGGGTTTTGAACTGAGTGCTGAGGAGGTGGCTGAAGCCAATTATGGGACAGAATTTCACAGTTTCATCAGAAGACAAGATCAGCTATCAGCTTACAAGGGCTGCATTTTATGGGGAAGTTGGGTTATAATCCCACACACATTATGAGTAAGGGTCTTAGAATCTCTGCATTAGGGACATCCTGGAATAGTCAGGATGAAGGCACCTGTGGTGGCCAGGGTTGGATAAGGATATAGAGGCTCAAGTTAAAGGATGCCAGGTTTGCCAGCAGACCAGAGCTGAAATGCCTCAAGCTCCAGTACATCATTTGGAGACCACGCAAACTCCCTGGTCTCGAATTCATATAGACTATGCAGGACCCTTCCAAGGATAGGTGTTCCTCATTGTGGTGGACAGTTACTCTAAGTGGCTAGAGGTAGCACTTGTCCCAACTATGACTACTACTAGGACTATCCAGGAACTGCGCAGAATCTTTGCCATGCACGGCTTGCTTGATGTGATTGTGTCCAACAACAGGGCACAATTCACTGCCGCTGCGTTCCAGTCCTTCTTACGGACTAACATGATCCGACATGCTACCTCAGCCCCCTTTCATCCTGCTTCAAATGGTCAAGCAGAACATATGATCAGGACGACTAAGGAAGCATTAAAGAGACTAATGACGGGTGATTGGCATCATCGGCTGGCAGACTTTTTGCTCTCCCAACACACAGCCCATGCACCTCAATGGGCCGCAACCCAGCAGAACTGAGATGGGGACCACAAAGCTGGACCGTCTCCATCCAGATCGGGTAGCCACAGAAACAGCGCTGCCCAAGCCCCCGCGGAATCTGCAACTTGGTGATAAAGTTTGGGTGAGACACTACAGTCAAGTGGCACCGTGGGTTTGTAAGGTGGTAAGCTGTGGTTTTGTAAGGTGTCAGAGCCACTGTCGTACGAAGTGGCCCTGGAAGACGGTCGTGTGGTTCGGTGCCACATTGACCAATTGCGATGACGGCAGGCTAATCAAACCCTGGCCGCTGACAGAGAGGAGAGCCGGGAGCTGCCTGGTAACTGTAACATGCCTGAGTCCCCTAAGTTTTGTGAGACTCGCAGGGAGATGCAGGGTGACATAGCCACATCTGAGTCACCACAAACTTCTGAGACTATGTCCACAGAATGGGAATTGTTAGTGGACTTGTTCCCCAGACTGTCAGAAGGTGCTTCGTACAGAGAAACGGGCACTGATCAACCTAACAGTGTTGTGCAGGACAGCACCGGTCTACCTGGCCAGAATGTTCAGAAAGGCACCGGTCTACCAGAGGCGAGCAGCTCTAGGAACCCTGGTCTACCTGGCTCATCAAAAGGGCTTGTAGACCAGGAGCCTCTAACGGCGCTATGGTGATTGGAGTGGACGCAAAATCTGCCTGCCTACTTACAAGACTATATTATCTAGGGGGAAAGGGGTGTTGTGTATTGAACCATTTTCTAATGGCAGTTACAAGCTGTTAACTGAATATGTTTAAATCAAGTCTCTAACTGTTTGTGTAAATCAAGTCTCTAACTGTTACAAGGCTGCACTTTGGATGACAAATAGTGCTTTAAATTCATTGGCTGCCACCTAGGGGCAGTCCGGTATAAATAGCTGTTAGAGTTGCTTCTGTGTTGATTCAATAAAGAACTGTTGCCTAACCTTCGGTCAGATCAATGCCTCACCGATCCTAGTATTTAACAATTATATTTTGAAAGATTATACTTGGCTTGATCTCTACAATGCTATGAGATGCACAATCAGCAGATTGCTTTCATGATATGGGTAACAAAAAAATAGAGATGGCTCCAAACAAGAAATTTTAAAAATGGAAAATCTGCTTAAGAAATGCAGTTTTAAAACCCCTTTTTCTGGCTTTAGAAATCCTTCTAAACAAGTAAAATCATATTTAAGTTCTTAAAATTGCACTTTAAAGAGGGATCTTCAAAGCTGTGCAGTGAGTTTCCAAATGTTGCAACAGTATTCAAGGCCATTGAATACTGAATAATTAATTCAGTAAACATTAGAATCCACAGTGTCACTGATAGCAGACTTCAGAATTTCAAACCAATGAAAATTAAAATGATTTGTATGTAGTGCAACAATTGTACTAATAAGAAATACATGAATTATTTCCATCTGTGAAAATTAAAGACTATAATACAGCCACGGATCAGCCACTTTCCTTCTCAAAAGGGCAACAAAGAAAGATGAATGGAACATTCTACCCATCCTTGGTTATTTCTGTGTTTTTTGTGGAAGAAAAAGACCTTAGGTCAAAATTTCTGTGGGAAGGGAAATTTTCCTTCTCCACTTGAGTGCTAACTTCTTAGCAAATTAAAAATCTTTTTATTTCATTACCAAGCCTTCATCAATATGCACAGAATAGTGGTTTTGGATTATAGAATTGAAGGGAAAGTGTATTATTTCCTAAATCAGGGCTTTTCAACCGGTGGTATGTGTACCACCAGTGGTACGCAAGCACCTGGCTGGTGGTATGTGTAAAAAAAATGTAAAAAAAATGTTTAAAAAAGTGTAAAAGTGGATAATATGAAGTGGCAACAGTGCCGCACAGGCCTGTGGCAAAGTCAACTGGAACTGCACGTGCCTGGGTCCTACTGAGAGCCCAGGATCAAAGCGCGCAGCTCCAGCTGATTGGCGGCAGCCTTGGGGGTAGCAGGCAGCCTCAAGCAGTCTTCAGTGGAGATTCCACTGGAGCTGCGCGACAGGTTCCCCCTGCCCCCACCCAAATGCCCTCACCTCTCCCAAGCATTTTTCTACTCACCTGCTTTCAGCAGCGTTCCCTTTCTCCTGTCCTTCTCAGCCTTCATGAGTTTGTGAGACAAAAAAAAAGTTCCATGAGACTCGCGAGAAGTTAGAAAGTCTCATGGAACTTTTTTTTCTTTTTTACCCACAAACACGTGAGGAAGGCAGAGAAACAAAAGAAGAAAGGGAGTGCAGCTGAAAGGTGAGTACAAAAATACTTGGAGAAGGCGAGGGCATCTGGGTGGGGGCGGGGGCACCAACCTTACCCTGCATGGTGGTGGGAGGGTTAACAGCAGGCGCGGGGAGCCAGGAGGTGCTGCGCAAAGCAGGCAGAGGGAAGGCCGGGCAGATTGTGGGCGCCGGCAAACGAGCGAGATGGGCAGGGGTGCGAATCGGCGTGTGCTCAAAAATGCCAACCTTGTGCTCCTGCTCATCTCGCTTGCAAAAATCTATAAAGTTTACAGCACTGCCTTTTGGGAGGGGGAAAATAAGAATGGGCAAGCTGAGCAGGGCGGGATTGGCAGCTGCTCGTCGTCGCTCCAACCACTGTTAGAGGGCGTGGGGAGGCCCTCCCCACCAAGACCCCTGCCGCTCTCATGGCTGCCCTCTGGTCGCTGGGATCAGCTCTCGTCTGGAGAGCAAGGTCCGTTTTTGCCCGCAGGTCAGTGTAGTGATGGGGCTGGAGCCCAAAAAGTGCCCCTTTGCACCCGGGGAGGGGCTGGAGCTGCTGCAACTGCATTTCGGCTTGGCGCCAAGGAGCCTCCCGAGGTCCAGCCTGGTGCTGAGGCTCCGCCATGCCCGTAAAAGAAATGCCCGGGACTGCGTGTGGCTCTGGGCTGTGGCTGCAGCAATGAATGAGCTGCTTCCCCACTCGCTGCTTTTCTCCGGCTGCGGCCGCACACAATGCACCAGAGGAAGTCCAGCAGCCACAGCTCTTTCCCCATGCTCTTCTCCACTGCCTGCTATTTCCTTCCCCTGCGGAAGAACAGCAGCTGTGCTGGGCTCCCAGCTGCACCAAGTGCGACCACTGCTCCTTTTCAGAGGAAGCAGCCAAGGAAAAACAGCGGGCAGGAACCTCAGCAGCTGCCGTCGCACAGCCGTCTGGCTCAGCAACAGCGGTGATGGCAGCAGTGGCAGCCAAACTCCAATTGCCTCTTCCGGGCTCTTTTATGCCCTCCCTGCTCCCGTAGCGCTGGACAATGGGAGGGAGGGAGGAAAGGAAGGGACAAAGAGAGGAGGAAGGAAAGGAAGGGAGGGAAGGACAATGGAAGGAAGGGAGGAAGGGGCAAAGAGGGAGGAAAGGAAGAAAGGAAGGAAAGAAGGAAGGAAGGGACAATGGGACGGAGAGAGGGAGGAAAGGAAGGTGATCATGTCTTCCCACCCCCTCCACCAGAGACTCACAGATTCCCCCCCCATATCCCCGCCCGCACTCCCCACAGGCACCACGCAACCTGAGGGATGAGCTGGCTATGCCCCCCTGGCCATTGACTTCGCTTGTCAAAAAGTTGCAAAAGGTGATCACATGACCCTGGGACACTGTGACTGTCATAAGTATGAATCAGTTGCCAAGCATCCGAATGTAAATCAGATGACCCTGAGGATGCTGCAACAGCATTAAGTGTGAAAAATGGTCATAATTTGCTTTTTTCAATGCCGTTGTAATTTCGAACAGTCACTAAGTGAATTGTTGTAACTCAAGGACTATCTGTACTTTATCATTTTTTTCCCTCTCTTTTTTTGGCCATGTTTTTGACACCTTGCTGGGTAAGTGGTGGTACTCAGATATTGCCTTGTCCTAAAAGTGGTACAATGGGTGAAAAGGTTGAAAAGCCCTGCTCTGGATGACGAAACAAAGGGCATTTGAGAAACTGCACAATTTCTTCACCAGACAAACAGTGTGGGAGATAGCAAGTTGGTGCTTCCATTATGCAGAGAAGGAATTGGTGCAGTAAACTTGCTTTCTTCTCCTTTCATTGGTGTGACCATCAGGTCAACACAAGTCAGGTTTAACTTGAAGAAAGTGTATGTATGTACATGGAGTAACACTGTGATATCTAGATTAGCAGCTATGGAAGTTTGTCCAAAACAAAGTAGTTCAAAATGATATTATATTCATTGGGGTACAAATGTTAACATATGGACACTGGAAGTATAATTTACTTGATTTTCTTTTCATTCACTATTCTTTATCCTTTTCTCCAAAGCACCAAAGGGCAGGACAAGAAACAATGGTTGGAAACTGACCAAAGAGAGAAGCAACCTGGAATTAAGGGGAACCTCCTGACAGTGAGGACAATTAACCAGTGGAACAGCTTGCCTTCAGAAATCGTGGGCCCTCCATCACTGGAGATTTTTAAGAAGAGGCTAGACAGTCACTTGTCTGATATGGTATAGGTTTTCCTGCTTGACAGGACTAGAAGGCCTCCAAGGTACATTCCAGCTCTATTCTATTCTGTTCTGTTTTGTTCTGTTCTGCTCTGCCCTGCCCTGCCCTGCCCTGCCCTGCCCTATCCTATCCTATTCAAGATTCTGACAAAGCATCTGTTTTAATTTCTGTGTTTTAATTTCTGTCCAGTAATTATAAAAGTTATGTGCTATGTAAACGGTTGCTAATACTATTCATTATTTTAACAGGAATTAATTGAAAGAATTAAAAAAAATCCAGAAGCACCTCAACACCTCAATAGAAGAGATCAGTTGTTACCCTCATGAGCAATGGAAGACAAGGCATTATTTTTGACCCAGCTAATGAAGAAATCATTCTGGATGAAATATTTTCACTTTTCAACAATAAAAAATATCCTAAGTTCCAAGGAAAACCTAAAATATTTATAATTCAAGCCTGCCAAGGAAATGAATGTACCTCAAAACAGTCGCCTGCATTGAAAATATTATAATAAATAGAATCAAGGTATTTCTGATTTTTGTCAGTTGATTGTTCATTTTGTACTCTTGTTGCATTATAAAGAAATTTGAGTTTTGCACATGAATTTCAAAAGAATAGATCAGAAACTTAACCTCTGGGAGGAAATTGCTCATGTAGATGAGCAACTGATTATTTTTTATTAAGAGGAAATGTTTTTTGGCTTATATCATGTTGGGTCACCCCTTCCAACTGTCACCTTAAGTTGATTGTGATTAAAGAAACTAGAGCTTATCTGTTGTGAATGCAATCAGAGTTGACAAATAGTGAGGAAAGGCTTTTGTGCACAGAAACCAATTGATGTGCGAGAGTGTTTCCTGAAAATTTCTTAAGTGCTAGCCTTATAAAAAGATGGGGAATGATGAAAAGAGCCTGAAATTTTTTTGTTACAAGCTGATATTAACCTGTCTAAAATAAATGGCGAAGAGGTTTTTGCTGCTGAGTTTCTCCTACAATGGTTGCCTGCCCTGACCTTTGGATCTTAAGATTCTCCTCAGCACAACTATCTTGTGAGAGGAAGTCCCTAACAGAGAAGTCCCAATAATCCGCCATTCAATTGTTTTTTAGACTCTCAGTTCCAGGCTCTTTAGGCCACAATCCTCTTTTCTTAATAGTCATTTTTAATCAGTTACATTGGAACTGATTTCTTATATGATCTAGAATGAGTTTATTCTTCAAATGAAATGAGGGAAATAGTGAAGTTAAATAAATAAATAACTTCACTGGCTTCACTGATGTGATGTTTGTGAAAATATGTTTTATTGGTTTAGGAAATACCAATGTAATGGAGGAAATTATTACAATGCTACTATTATGCTAGAAGCCACAGTGAGCAATTTTCTACTCTTTATGTTTTCTTATATCCTTGTTTGCTTTCAACAGTCTGCTGCGTTCAAATAAATTTGCTTACTTGGCTTTGTGTGCATAGAATTATGGCCTTTAATACACAGGCTCCCTCAAACTGAGCCTTGATAAAATTGAACATCCTTTTCTTAATCTACAAGTTATTTTTACAACTCATTACAATTTTTACTGGCAGCTCTGTTCCATGATCAATTGGCACATTCATAGATATTCTATAATAACACATCAACTTCTCCAGGCAGTTTAATTGTTGATCCTGTTTAGTGAAATTTTCTATTAAACATATACTGAAATACTTGCTCACCCTGGTGTTAGCATTCATACAAATTTAGTGACACTCAAAAAGGTAAGGGTAAATCAAAAGACTGCTGTCAATGCGTATACTGTACACTACATCTTGATCCTCTGTGCCTATTCTAAAGCAAAATGGCCTTTAGCTCAAACTTCCCCTAAAAATATTTTCACATCATCCCTTAGAATTGGACTGAATCTCATTTGGCTGATTACTGGAAAGAAAAGACTTCATTTGAAAATATCACAGAAAAGGAAGATACAAGTATCCCTTGACTAAAAATTGTAACGGACCCTATCTATTGCAGTTACTAATCATGAGGGTCATTAGGTGAGATGTCTATGAGATCGCCTCACCAAATGATCCCAATCCAGGAATTCCAACTGCTCTGAAATGGCACTTGCTTCCAGATGACCCTTTATGGCTTCCAGGAAGGTTGAGGAGTGGAGCAGCCAGCTCTCCTTCTCAAACACAGTCTCTGGAATTCATGGTGTCTTCTACTCTCAAAACTGCTTCTGGGGTAGCAACACACCACCTGTACATCTTTCTACACCTGTTGGGTAGGCTGTGTAGGGTTTGTGGCAGACTATCTGCTTCCCAAAGATCTACTGAAAAGGTAAGTGATGAAGGGTGGGGAGGGGAATGCAAGACCCAGAGGGGTGGAATTCAGGACCAGTGTTTCCTGTTGTTGTTTTCTATTACAGAATATAATAAAATAATTGTACTTTAAATACATGGTCAATACTAATAATTATATTGAATATTTTAATGCTTAAAATGATTGTTTATTATGTTGTGGAGATACAAATAAGAACTTCATCCATTTACATTACAGTTCGGTCAACTGCCAAAGATCTCCTAATTTCCTAATAAAATGTAGAACAATTATAGTGGGAAGCCCAGGTTTCCTGAGCCTATATGTGATTGTACAGAGTTTCTAATGTATGGGAAAGAAACTATACCAAATCTCCAGCCTAAATTGGATTTGGGGAAAGTGGAGGGAATCAACACCTCCTGAATCTTGAAATTTCATCAAAATGATAAAAGATTATTATGCCATCACTATGTATGTACTACTCTTGATGTATGTTCATGAGACATAATGATACCTGTATAAAATGGACCCAACTTGCACATTTCCTCATTTGTCCTTCTTTCTGGATGTCTAGTAGAAAGCAATGACAAACTACTTCCATTTTGTATCCAAGAAAACTCTATGGATAGGTTGATAAAGTCACCAGTTTGATTCATTATAGATAGAGACTATAAGTAAGTCTTTAAGTAGAATTATAGGAATGTATTTATAATTTCTTGCACTTAATTCAACATTTGTTTGAACTACAGAGCCACTTGTGATTGTTTAGTTACAGACATTTGCTTTATGCAGAATCCTTAAACGCAAAAGTAGCCAAAAAGAGAAGAGTACACTATAACAAAATTGAATCTAAAAAGAGAAGATATCTGGGCTGAATTCTCACTGACACTTGAAGTTCCCTATTAACTGACAGTATTTACAGCCTGTATTTTAAATATATTTTATTAAATTTCTACAGAAGCATGTGCAGTCTTGTTTTGTTGTTTTTTATTAGGCCTGAATATCTTAGACATTGGTAGCAGCCAATTCTCTCTACATAATTTAGGATGTACACTTCTGTTCTTTTGACAGGCAATAGTAGTAACTAAGATGCTTAAGTAGTGATTAAGTACAGGTCAGGCTGTTACCTTTGATAGTTATTTTATTTCCTCCATTCCCTACTCCATTCCCTGCTAGTAAAATTACCATTGTTTATTAGGTAGATGGAGATTAAAAAGCACTATCATTACTGCATTATGAACAAAAAAATTCTCCAAAAAGAAAGGAAGCTAAAAAATATTAATTTTTATGAAACTATATCAAAAACTTAAATGTTGTCTAACATCTATAATCAGTTACCAAAGTGAATAAAGAACAAAATATTGCAGTTTACTTCTTATCTCAGAAATACTTTTAGAGTTGGGAAATAGTAATAATCTTAGGAACAGGAAGTAAAAGGAAGATGTAGATAGCATCTGGATGTGATAGTTCAGTACATTTTTTGTTTTTTGCTTCAGTGTGGTCCTGGTGATGTGAGCCACAGCCTTCTGGATGATGGGTGAGCAGCACTGTTTTGCAAGTTTGCTCATGGCTTGCATTGGGAGTTTTTCTGAAGCTATCGGAATTGGCTTGTGGTGACACAGATCCAGATAATTGGAAGAAAAGGAGAAGAATGTAGACTGTAACAGTTATTGCTACTAAGGGCCACATGGCATATCCATGCATGACCAAGTCCCTCTAGTCCCTTGATTTGGCGCTCCTTACCCTTATAATCAGTGGTGGGATTCAAATATGTGAACAATCGGTTCTCCGTGTGGATGCTGCTTCTGGAAGCCCATTCTGGGCCTGGGCAACAAAAAATTAGTTACCAGTTCTGCCGAAGTGGTGCAACCCGAGTGAATCCCACCACTGCTTGTAATCTGTTAGAACAAATATTTTGCAGCTCCCATCATTGGCAACACAAAACATCAGTAATTCAGGCTTTGTACCTGCTGCTGATTTATTTCTCAATGACTTAGCAACTAATTGTTAAATTTCTAGTGTACTCTAGCACTAGAGTTCATCATTTTAAACCAGGGGTCTTCAAACCTGGCCCTTTTATGACTTGTGGACTTCAACTCCCATAATTCCTCAGCCAGGCACGCTGGCTAAGGAATTCTGGGAGTTGAAGTCCACAAGTCAAAAAAGCCAAGTTTGAAAACCCATGTTTTAAACCCTTTAAATAACTGAAGCACCATAAAGTTAAAATTCTACTTATCAATCCAATGAACATTTTCTAAAAGTTATTACGTAAAAGAAAATGCAGTATATAGTATCAAGTAGAATATGGCATGTATAGTAAAAATGCCTCAAACTGTGCTTATTCTACTTTGCTGTGCCAGCATCTTGGCTTCAGTGAATTTCAAAGTAGCTGCTACATACAAGAACATAGAGAGAAAGCCTCCAGAGAAAAAGAAAGAATTGCTGCTGAATTCCTGTGAGCATTCAGAGAAATTATATTTATTTATTTGTTAAATTTACTTGCTGTATCTTGCCATGAGGCCATTCTAGGCAGATTATAACAATAAAAAGGAAGAAATGAAAAGAGAGTGAACAGAACAGAAAAAAGATAATAGAACAATAAAATTAACAATGAAAAAGAGTACAGCAAGAAATAAATTATATTATTACCAAAAAGGAAATGAGTGTATTGGTTCCTTAAATAATGTACCATGAAACCCAAGTACTTAGAACAAGGAATTCTTTTTATTTGGGTCTTTCAATGTTCCAACATAATTCTTAGCAGCCCTTGCAAATGCATTACCTTTGTTTTCTCATAGTAAATTGTGTTTCCTACAAAAAGATATTAGCATCTCATGGCTCTTCTAAGATCTATTATCTTCCAAGATCTATTATATTTGAAAATTGCCTGGCTATAGTGCATCTCACCCAACTGATATTCCTGTGGAGCATTTAATATGGTAAGTATCTGTCAATTGTAGATGCTTTGAGTTTGTTCCAAGGAGTTTCTCTAATGATGAGAGTCACAGACCTCTTTGATCTAGAAACAGGGCAAAAAGCATGATTTAATGGCTGAATATATTTCACAGTCAAATGAGAGTATCAGTCCTTAATCAAGCATGGAATAATCTGTCTGTACAGACTACTATCTTGAACTAATTTTGTAATTCTGTTTCAGGATTATCTCTGTCACTGCCTGTTCTACATTTGCTAAGATACTAGGCTGTGTCCACAACGGCAGCATAGGTTGATAATCCACTCCGGATATAAATTAGTTTGTTGAGCTATCAAAATATTTGAAGTAAAATCTGAGATGAATATAGAGAAATATTTTTCAAGAATGTGTGTGTGTAATTTTAAATCCAGGCTTTCATGAGAACCACGTCAAAAGCATGCTCACGTTTCCATGTATTAGAAGTAAGTCTTCATCAACTTCTGGTGGCTCCGCTGGCGTTGCCGCAGCCTCCTTTGGAGGCTTCGTTCTCCTGGGTTTTGTAAAGCCGCAAAACAGCGAACATCAGCTGTTTTTTGCGGTGAAAAATCTCCCCTTCGGGCGAAGAAGGGGTGAAGAGCATCGGGCGTGGGTTGAGCTCCTCTAAAAAACCCCTGAAAAAGTTTTCAGGGGGAAAGAGTGAGAGCTCCCCAGACGCTCGAAGACGCTCCTGCCCAGGGACGCTTCTGTCTGCAGACAGAAAAAGACGCTGCGACCATTCCTGCTCAAGATAAATTTTCAAGAGAGACCTACATGCAGGTGGAGTGAATACAGGACTTTTATATTGCAAGTAATTTTCTATATTTTATATTTTACTTCTGACCACAACCGCTTTTACAATCAACATAATGTATCCAAGATGGCGATCGCTCTCACTGTAAAGGAAAAGTGACTGGAAAGTGAAAGTGATTCCTTTTTTTTTTTAGAGTAAAGCCAGAGCGACCGCTCAGATTTAAACTTTAAAATCCTACAAATTACAATTAAATTTAGATTTGAAAGAAGAAAAGAAGAGGAAAAATTTTGGCAATATATATTTAAAGATTCTTTTTTATTTAAGGTAATTTCTTAAAAGTGACTGAATATAGAATGGCTGCCAGACAAACAAAGATAGCTTCTGCGAAGGTGGCAGTATCTTCTCTGGCTCAGCCCTCTAAATTACAAGCAAGTAGTTTTTCTGCTCCCCCAGCTTCTTTAACATCTACAGAGTCTCAAGCCCCTCTGTCTACTCAATCTCCTCCAGAAATGTTTACCACGAAAGATTTGCAGGCTGATTTATCAACAATGACTGACAATATAGAGAGAAGTATGGAAAAATTGGAGAAAAAGATTGAGGAACAAGTTAAAGGTGTAACTGATGAACTGGAGACAATTAAAGAAACAATTGAGACTCACAATATTGTGATAAGAGAAGATATTGTGGAAGCTTTTAAGGGGGTTTGGGAGTATACTTTGAGAGTTGAAGAGAAGGTGGAAGGTGGAAACTACTTGCAACAAATTGAGGAAAAACTTGATGAAATTAAAAGTGATATACAAGATCAAGCAGTCATGGTACAATATAATCAAATTATGTTGGCTATTAGAATTAGAGGGCTGAAGGAGGTAGCAAATGAGAATCAGGAGTATCTGAGAAGAATTTTTGAAGAAGCTTTGGCACAATTTTTAGAAGATGGAGTACAAAATGTCTCTTGGCAGATTGACAGGATTTACAGAGTCAATTCATGGATTGCAAGACAAAGAAATTTACCTAGAGACATTGTGATTTATTTTGTTACAAGGAGATTCAGAAATCACGTTCTTACTATATCTTACAACAAGAAATTAAGTGTTGCTGGTCAGGAGGTTGTGGTTTTGAAGGAGATTCCTCCGAAGATGTTAAGAGCAAGAAAAGATTATGCATTTTTGGTGGCTGAATTTAAAAAACGTGGTTTACAATTTAGGTGGGAGGCTCCAGCTGGACTGTCATTATTTTACCAGGGTAATAGATACCGCTTGAATTCTGTTGGGAAAGCAAAAGATTTTTTTTGAGAATGTGCTGAAGGCTGGTAAACCCCCATCTCCAACACCAAAAAGTGCAGATTCACCAAAAGAAAGATATATGGAGTTAAAACAACAAGTACAGTCTTCAGAGTCACAACCCCTTGCAGCATCAGGAGTTGATAAAGGAGCTTTGATGGAGCTGCCCGCGCGGAGCATTGATATTTTTCAGCCTTTGGAAGTAGAGAAGTCTAAAGATCAAAGGCAAACAAGAGTAACTACTAAACGCATGGAACAACAAGAAAAGGAACAACAAGAACATACAATTCTAGCTGTATCTACACGTCTGGAAGACATGGGAGCTAGGCCAAAGAAGAAAATGGATGAAAAAGTTGATATGGCCTTGCAAAAGCTTTCTCAAGTTGGTCATGTCAAATAAATATTTGACATGGAATGTCAATGGTTTAAATTCTCCACAGAAAAGGAAGAAGATATTTCATTATTTGACTTAATGTAAAAATGATGTAATTTGTTTACAAGAAACACACATTAGAATTACTGATCAGAAATATTTGATAAATAATAAATTAGGTTTACATTTTGTTGCAGCGGCTGCTGAGAAGAAGAATGGAATTGTTATCTATGTTAAAAATCATATAAGAACTAAATCAATAGAATCAGATATACAAGGTAGATATTTAGCAATTGAAATCTTAATAGATGGGAAGAAAGTTCTTTTGATCGGTATATATGCACCAAATCAACAAGAAGAAATTTTTTACAAGTTAATACATAAAAAGTTAATACAATTTGATTATAGGTCTTGTATTTTAATGGGAGATTGGAATGGTGTTATAGATATTGGTTTAGACAAGAAGAAGATATCACCAATTCCTCAAACACGTTCTATGTTGCCTAAATCTTTTTTTTATATAAAGGATGATTTTGATCTGATCAAAATATGGAGAGAAAGACATGGTAAAGAGCAAGAATTTACCTTTTTTTCTGATAGACATCAGTCATTTTCTAGAATTGACTTTATATTAACTTCAAGTGATTTTCTTTTTAGTTTAAAGAAGGTGAAAATCCTACCCAAAGTTTTAACAGACCATAATCTGGTTTGGATGGAATTAATGGTAGGACAGAGTTCCAAAAGATCTTGGAGACTTAATGAAAATTTGTTTAAATATGATACAAATGTGAAGAATGGACTCAAGCTCAACCCTTCCAAGACCGAGTGGCTGTGGCTACCGTCGCCCCGGTTTAGTCAATTGACTCCTTTGCTGTCTGTTGGGGGCGAAACAGTGGCCCCCTCGGAAAGGGTTCGCAATTTGGGAGTCCTCCTGGACGCACGGCTGTCTTTAGAGGACCATCTGGTGGCCGTGGCCGGGAGGATGTTCTATCAGGTTCGCCTGGTACGCCAGTTGCGTCCCTTCCTAGACCGGGACTCGCTATGCACAGTTACTCATGCCTTCGTCACTTCCAGGCTGGACTATTGTAATGCTCTCTACATGGGGCTCCCCTTGAGGTGCACCCGGAGGCTTCAGCTGGCCCAGAATGCTGCCACGTGGGTAGTGACCGGAGCGCCATGGCGCGCCCATGTAACATCGCTCCTGCGCGAGCTGCACTGGTTGCCGGTGGCCTTCCGGGTGCGTTTCAAGGTGTTAGTGACCATCTTTAAAACGCTCCATGGCATCGGACCCGGATATTTACAGGACCGCCTTCTGCCAGCAAATACCTCCCACCGTCCGGTATGCTCCCACGGAGTCGGTCTCCTCAGGGTACCGTTGGCCAGACAATGTTGGCTGGCGACCCCCAGGGGGAGGGCCTTCTCTGTGGGAGCTCCAACGCTTTGGAACGAGCTCCCCCCCAAACTCCGTACGTTGACGGAATTGCGTTCCTTCCGTCGAGAATTAAAGACATATTTATTTTGACAAGCCGGCCTGGGATAGTAGCCATAATTGTTTTTAGGGGATTGAGTTTTAAGATTAAGCATTGGTTTTAAATGATCGGATTAAATTATTTTTAGGTAATTGGGTTTTTAAATGATTGGGCCAAATTATTTAATTTATTTTTAATAATTTTACCTTTTGTATGTAAATGTTTTTAATTGGGCTGTACACTGCCCCGAGTCCTTCGGGAGGGGGGCGGTATAAAAATCGTAAAATAAATAAATAAATAAAAATAAATGAATGTAAAAATGTTATGAAGGAATTTTTATGCTAAATTTGCATAAGGACACAACAATAGAAATGGTATGGGATGATAGTAAAGCGTATATGCATGGGATTTTAATTGATATGAATAAAAGGTATAGACGTAAACAAGAGGAAAAAAGGAAGGAGTTAGAAGAGGAAATAAGAAAGAAAGAGCATTTATTAATAAAGAGACCAGATGATAAAAACATTAAAGAGGGGATTAAGATTTTACGGAAACAATTTGACTTGTTGATGGCAGATCAAGTTGCTAGAAATAAACAATATGCAAAACATAATACATTTTTTAATTCTAATAAACCTGGCAGATGGTTGGCTTATACATTAAGGAAAAAACAAAAATCCCGCATAATTGAAAAAATAGAATATAAAGGGAAGGAAGTGTTTCAACAAGAAATTATTAAGAAAGTTTTTTTAGAATTTTACTCCAAGTTGTATGCTGAAGAGAAGATACAAGAGAAAGAGATAGATACATTTTTACAAAATGAAAATGTATTGACAATCACCAATGAACAAAGAGATAGATTAAATGCATTGATTACATCAGAAGAAATAATTTCAGTGATTAAACAATTGAAAATGGGAAAATCTCCTGGGACTGATAGGCTAACGGCAATTTATTATAAGTATCTTCAAATGGAAATGGTGGAACCTCTTAGAGAGCTATTTGTTAATATACAAGAGGGTGGTCAGGTTCCACCTTCATGGAAAACAGCCTATGTTTCTTTAATTCCCAAAGAGGGAAGAGATAATGTTCAACCAGAAAATTTTAGACCTATTTCATTGTTGAATACGGATTATAAGGTTTTTGCAAAAATTATGGCTAATAGATTAATGACAGTTCTACAACAAATAATTCATTCAGACCAAACTGGTTTTTACAAGGGAGACAGATGAAAACTAATGTTAGACAACTCATTAACATATTAGAATACTTGGACAAGCATATCCAGGTGCCCGCAGTTCTTATGTTTTTGGATGCGGAAAAAGCCTTTGATAGACTGAATTGGTTGTTTTTGAAAAAATTAATTGTTAGGATGGGAATGGGGGATCAGTTTATTAATTCTATATTGGCAATTTATCAGAAACAAACAGGTCAGATTATTGTGAATGGGGAGTTAACAGATTCATTTAATATAGAGAAAGGCACTAGACAGGGATGTCCTTTATCCCCTTTGTTGTTTGTTCTAACTTTAGAGGTTTTATTGAATAGGATAAGAGCTGCAGATGATTTAAAAGGTATACAGATTAGACAACATGACTACAGATTATGTGCTTTTGCTGATGATTTGCTTGTGACACTGATTCAACCAACACAGCTCAGAGTTTGATGGAGATAATTAAAAATTATGGTAGGGTATCAGGTTTTAAATTAAATATATCTAAGACAAAGATGTTAGTTAAAAATTTAGATATTAATTCAAAACAAGATTTGGAAAGAATAACGGGTTGTGAGATAGTTAAGAAAGTTAAATATTTAGGAATTGATATTGAAGCCTCTAATGGAAAGTTATATAAAAATAATTATGAAGTTTTGTGGAATAAGATACAAATAGAATTGGAGAAATGGAAAAAAATTACAATTATCTATGCTGGGTAGGATAGCGGCAGTTAAAATGAATGTATTGCCAAAATTTTTATTTCTTTTTCAAATGTTACCTATACTTAAAAAGGATGCGAATTTGGAGGAGTGGCAGAAGGGTATTAATAGATTTATTTGGAATGGCAAGAAACCGAGGGTCAAATTAAAAATTATTCAGGATACAAGAGAAAGAGGTGGTTTGAAAATGCCCAATTTTAAGTTATATTACCATGCTGCTGTTTTAGTAGCGATAAGTGACTGGGTTAATCTAACTAATGATAGAATATTGAATATTGAAGGGTATGGTTTATTATATGGTTGGCATGCATATCTAGTTTATGATAAAAAGGTGGACAGGAGTTTCAAAGAGCACCTACTGAGAAGTGCTCTGTTGCGTGTTTGGAAAAAGTATCAGTATATATTAAATGAAATGATTCCTGTTTGGACGGTCCCCAGACACGCAATAGAGAATATAAATAGAGAACAAGTTCAAGATGTGGTGCCCTATGAGAAACTCCTAATTAAAGAAGGGAATTCGTTATGATTAAAGTCCTTGAACATGCTAAGTGAGGAAGGAATAGCCCATACTTGGTTTTCATATTTTCAATTGCAGACTAGATGGAAAAAAGATTTGAAGATGGGTTTATCTCAAACAGATGAAAATTTAATTAAACAAATTAGAGACCAAAGGTCTATGCTTATTAAAAGATTATATAACGTATTGATAGAAATTGATTCTGAAACTGAATTAGTTAAGGACTATATGATAAAATGGGGACAAAATTTTGGACAACCAATCATGATGGAAACTTGGGAGAGGATCTGGGTGAAAAATGTAAGATTTACACAAGCGCAACATTTAAGAGAAAATTTTTATAAAATGTTTTTTAGATGGCATTTGGATCCGAAAAAATTATCATATATGTACCCTAATTTACAACCTAAGTGCTGGAGATGTGAATGTATGGATGCTACTTATTTTCATGTATGGTGGAATTGTAGAAAAATCAAGGCCTTTTGGATAAAAATATGGTGGATACTTCAAAATATTTTGAAAAAACGTATTGAATTTTCACCACAGCTGTTTTTGTTAGGTATTATAAAAGACTGCACCACCATAGAGACGAACTTAATTTTGAACTTGATTACAGCAGCAAGACTGTTGGTGGGACAATATTGGAAGAATCCAGAATTACCATCTATTGAAGAATGGACTTTGAAAGTTATAAATTTGGCAGAAATGGCTAAAATATCCGCATATTTGAAGGATCATTCAAATGAAAAATATATGTTGGACTGGAAAAAATGGATAGAGTACATACAAGGGAAATATCAATCTAAGAAATTGTACTTAGCATATAGTTAAATTTTTACATGTTGGACTGAAAAATATAGTTAAATTCTTATTAGGATTTATATAACAATTTTGTTTAGTTTAGTGGGTTTTCTTGTGTTTTATCCTGTATTCACTTTGGGAAGTCGGGGTGGGTGGGTTGGGGGGTGTTATAATGTACTCAACTGTAATATTGGTAGTATATAAGAATGATATACTTTTTGATAAAAGAGGGGTTGCTCGGGCAGTACCTCGGAATCACATCTGGAGGGGGTGGAGATTGAGGAGTGAAGGATTGGAGGGAAGTAGGGAGGTGGTAGCAGGAGGGTGGAGAGAGAGGGAGGGAGAGAGGGTGGGGGGATAGAAGTAGGAGGTAGGAAGAGGGGGATGTGGTGGAGGGGGTGCTGCCGAGCAATACCCATAGTTATTTTAATTATTCCATGTAAGTTTTTATATTTTGTTTTGTGTTGGAAAAAGTTGTAAACGATTGTATTAAGTTGAGTTGTATTTAATTTGATTTTTTGTTTATATTTATAATTATAAAACTAATAAAACATTTATATATAAAAAAAGAAGTAAGTCTTCATCCTGGTTCATCCAAGCCAGGATAAATAAGCAAAATGGCGACTGCTTTGGGAGGAAGGTTACAGTTTATTGAAGAAGCAAAAAGATGGTCCTTGCAAGGAGCAGAGAGGAAAGAGAGCTTGAGCACATGGGCAGTAGGTTTTTATATCCCCTCTAGCCTTTGGAATAGTTTCCTGTTCCTGTGGCATGAACCTTGAAGCTATTTCTGAGTGTTTTTCTAGGACTAGATATCTGTGGTTTAATCCTATTATCATATCCTACTTGCCAGGTGATGGGGTTAATCACTCCTAGAGTTTAGGTGGAGCATGCAGATCTTCTCTTTGTCTTCTTGAGTGCCCTGGCTTCAGCTTTCTGAGGGTTCTACATCTGCATTTGTATGGGGCTAGCTCTTGCTTGGGGCAGAGACATAGATTTGGGGCCAGGTTTGGTTTTTTAAAAAATCCTTTTGAGGAAAAATATATTTTTCTGCCTTTTTAATATTTCCTTTTCTGGGCTAACTTCCTTCACATGCTTGTGGTTAAAATGTATGCAACTTCTTTTAGGGAAGCAATTTATTACCTCTGCTGATTTTGCAATTCAGAAATAGAGTATTTATATAAATGCTGACTGTAAACTAAAGTAGATATAAGACTCATCCAAACCATATTTGAAAAGTCTATGTTTTCAGAGCAAGACAGAATTGTTTAAGGTAAGACTGGAAATTATATAACATCTCAAACCCCCCCAGTTTTTCCCCTGAGGTATCCTCCAAAATATTAATGTCCCATAACTGTGATCTATTCAGTAGATACTGTAGATCGGGGTCACCAACCCCTGGTCCGTGGACCAGTACCGCTCCATGGCATACAAGCAACTGGTCTGCACAAAAAAGCAAAGCCCCATCCATGGGATGCAGGCAGCACTCAAAACCATGCACTCTTTGGTCCATGGAAAAACCTTGGGGACCTCTGCTGTAAATGAATCATACTTTAATTGATTAATTGGCTATTAAAAATTGAATACAAATAAGCAAGTGGTTTTGCAGTAAAGTATATACATTGCTTGTATATAGTATAATACCCTTAATAACAATATTTAGAGAAGAAGAATGATAGTTTTAACAATTTTCAGCTTTTCAAAATACTTGTTAAAGATTTTAATAATAGCAATTACACTTAGACTTGTATAGCACTTCACAATGCTTTACAACCGTCTCTAAGCAGTTTACAGACAATTTATCCAACAATTTGGGTCCTTATTTTATCAACTTTGGAAGGATGGTATAACTTCCTGCCCAAATTTTAAAATATGGATTCATATTGGACAGAATGCACAAGAAGTTAAATTTCAATATTTGTCAAAGATATCACTAAAGTATAATGAGTAGCCTATAGTCTCTAAGTATTGTTAATTTCTATACATTGTAAATGCTTTTGATTTCATTGAAGCTGAAGGCAGTTTCTGAAAAGCAGAGACAGAAAGCAAAATAGATGTTTTTACTGAAGCAGTATTTTGGGTGATAAACAGAAAATAAATCATATTATTTCATTAATGCAAAATTGTTTCCAAATGATATCCAGTATGAACTAATATTTCTTTTTCTGCTGTTCACTAGTGTTACAAAATAAAGGTAAAATATAAGTGTTCTACTTACTATTTACTATCTAATGTGTATGCTTTGTGCATATCTGTTAAGATGCTGGGAGAAGCAAGTAGAGCACCTTCCCTTCACGATTTCTTCATACTTGTGCCTTTGTTTGCTTCCTATTTTGCAGTTTCTAGTGAAGCATGATCATATTGCTTGTATGGTTAGCATGAAGGCCCAAAGCTGGAACTACTGTCCTTTCTGCCCTTGCCTCTGTTTGTGGGAAATGTGGACTTCCTTTTCTTAAAGTTCTCTATAATTATTCTGTAATTTTTCCCCATTCTTCTTCATCTAATCTCCATCAGACTGTTGAAACACTAGCTTTTTATTCAGGTTTAAAATGAATATATTCAAATATAGAAGCAAAAAGGAGCATAACATTTTATTTCATTTAAATACACTGATTTCTCTGTATAAACCCAATCTCAGCTCCCCATATTGAATGTGTCATTATTTGGTCATACATAAAAAATGGCATTATGCCTAAGGCCCTCAGGAATGGCTGTATTAATGAGGTGACTCTTTTACATTCTTTCATCTGCTATTTCTTTGTTCTTGCTATTTTGATAGTTTTTAATTTTTAAAAAAATTAATGATTTTGGTTTTACATATTTATTTTTTTATAATATTTTACTGATTTTCTCATTTTACAATTGGGTATTTAAAAAGCAGTGTGATGACTGGATTGATCAATAGTTCAATAGCATACATAAGTCTTTAGTATAAATCTCATATTACAACATATCACATTGCAATCATGGAGATAACTTGGAGAGCATCTTTGAGGAAACATTTATTTCTGATAGCATCCACAGAGGTAACAGAACTAAGGCAGGCACCACAAGGGCTATAAGTTAATCCTGCATAAGAAATGCCAGCAAGGGATCATTTAAAGAAGAAGTTGCCCCTCTCTTGCCCCTCTAGAAGAACAGCACCAAGAGAAACAGGATGTCTTGTTTTTCAAGAACTTACATGAAGACTTTTCTCACCATCTTCCCTTTTGCTTTGTTGCGGATAATTCCTTTATTAAGAAACTGTCAGCATATCTCTGATTTTAGTTGCCCTGACCCCTGACTAGCAAACACCTTTGTTGTTTTGAATTTTGAAAAAATACAGAAGTTGGTTACTAGTTGCAAAATCAGGAAGAGTGTTGATATTACAAAGTTCCTTTAGCTTTCATAGTGTTTCTCCTGAAACTAGATACCAGAACTCTTCTCAAGAACTGATGAATTCACTTCTAGCACTTACCAGTCTAGCTGAAACAAACAAGAAAGGTGGGGGAAAAAAATCATACTTTTTTATATTTTAATTTAGTGATGGTCACACTTCTCAGACTGGATGAATAACTATTACTTCAGAGTGTGAGAACTTTCTGTTTTTATGTTTGTTTGTTTGTTTCCTACCCAAAGAAAACAAGGCAACTTGTTGGGAAATAACAACTGTAACACAACTGTATCACAACCAACTGTAACACAATTATTGGGAAACTCCAAGGATCCTAACTATGATTAGAGGTGATTTGAGGGTATTAATAAAAAGCACCAAATAGCATTGATCTTAGCAAGTAGCAGCATCTCCTGATCCAAAAGCTAAGTAGAGTTGAACCTGGCCTGTATTTGGATCCGAAAACACTAGAGAATTCCAGGGCTGTGGGAATTGGGAAATAGAAAAACATATTGGAAGCAATCAATGGCTAATCACATATATACTGTAGCCAAGAAAAGTGCATGGTTAAATCTGTGAAACTAATTGTAATTACATTTAACTACCTTCTAAAGTTTATTAATGTTGTATTTCTACTGCTGGGTATGGGAGAGTGACATTGTGAAATATTTTGCTTTAAGCATCATATAGCTAATCTCACCTTAGATGTTATGCATTCTAATAAGGTGCTTCTGGCTGCTCCATCTGAAGAAGCAGGATATTTGGGGACAGGCCAGGTATATATATACAGAAAGTTTTTTCAGACAGACCGGTCTGATTGATTGCACCTTGACATATTGACTGCTATACTGCAGTTCTACTTTTTTATAATCTCTTTTGCCTTGCAGCCCCAAGTCGCAACTGTGATACATTACAAATTCAGATTTCTTTTCTCTTGTCAGCAAAAAGAAATCTGAATATATATCTATATATATCTATTTCTATATATAGATATAGATACAGATACAGATATAGATATCTATCTATATCTATCTCCTACCGGTAATAGCCCATTACCTCAGATTGGGGACAGGCCAGGTATATATATATATAGGATTTCGCGGGTGCTTGTATGTAGGTCTTTGGTTATTCGGGTTTTTTCCCGCGTAAAATTGGAAGTGTCTTGGTGACATTTCGACGAAGTCCCATTCTTCATCTTCAGGCTGGTGTTTTCGGCTTCGTGCTTTTCGAAGCCGAAAACACCAGCCTAAAGATGACGAGTGGGACTTCGTCGAAACGTTGCCAAGACACTTCCAATTTTATGTGGGAGAAAACCCGAATAACCAAAGACCTACATACACACACACACACACACACACACACACACACACACACACACACACACACATATATATGTATGTGTATATATATGTCTATGTGTGTGTGTGTGTGTGTGTGTGTGTGTGTATATATATATATATGTTTATGTATATGTATATATATATATCCTAGTAGCCCATTACCTGAGATTGTTGACTAAGGCTGAAGAAACATAACAATTTTCAAAGCTCCATACTTTGCCCATTGCAACTTTAGGAAATGAAACAGAAAATGTATTTTATGGTAATTACTACATAACTTGAATATTTACAGGACCGTCTTCTGCCACATACTTCCCTTCAACCGGTGAGAGCGCACAGGGTTGGCCTCATCCGGGTCCCGTCAGCAAAACAATGCCATCTGGCGGGTCCTAGGGGGAGGGCCTTCTCTGTTGTGGCGCCCACCCTCTGGAACCAACTGCCCCCTGAAGTCCGCGTTTCCCCCACTCTTCTGGCCTTCTGGAAGAATCTAAAAACTTATCTATGCCAGCAGGCCTGGGGATGACTGTGATTGTGTGTGAATGATGAATGTGTTTGGGGGTCTTTTTAAATGCTTTTTAGATTTGGTTTTAGATTTTTTGAAATGCTGATGTTGTTTTTGTTTATGTTGTTAGCCGCTCCGAGTCTTTGGAGAGGAGCAGCATAAAAATTTAATTTAATTAAAATAAATAAATAAATAAATAAATAATATCCTACTATTCATAATCCATGCTTAAATGTATGTGTCTATATATAATTTGCATCTTCACCTGTGTTCATATATATGTGTATGTGTATGCGTATGTATATAGGTCATTTTTTTAAATTTAGTTGGCGACAATTCAGAAATCATGTACACTGCTTTTTTTCCAGGATGTTGTTTCTACCTTCCAAGTTCATACAACAGCTTTGAGATTCACTGCTACTGTAGTCTCCTATCCAAGTACTAACAATTCAATTCTACTGCATTTATCAAGAATAGACAAGGTTAACTAAATGTTTCTAATGTTGGAATACAGTATTATATTGCCTATTATTTTCATATTATAAGACAATGAACATTTATAAAGCTACAAAAAGAGCAGTCACAATATAAGCTATTGGAAATAGCTAAAACAGAAGTCATGCCCCTCTGGCTGTTCATAGTACCCAGTTCTTTTTATGCCCCAATCCTCAACCACAGTCATCCCAAATAGAACCCATTTGACATATCTAAATATTATTGTGGTTTTTAATCAACAGTTCCTGCCAATAAAAAATATATGTGGCATGTCCTTTTTCATTTCATATTGTGATTCTGCTCACTACAATACTTGTGCATAGTAACAATTTAAATACAATTCTTGGCCATTCAGAGATTGTCCAGAATAAAAACATAAAATGCAATACTGCAAAACTTAAGTGTAACAAAATCCTACTAAAATCTGTTTGATTTACAATGTTTCCCTCTATGTTTTACTCAAAAATAAGCCCCTCAAATTTCCCCCCAGAACCAATATTTAACTAGTAAAATTAAATTTCACTTAGTAACTTGGTGATGTTTGCCTATATTACAGAAATATTCTATAATATAGAACTAGTAGTGCTGGGTATATTTCTAAGTGTTTTCCATTTATATTTTTATTTTAAGCATATATTCGCCATGACTGAAGAAGATATTGAAATAACATCTTCGTTTTATGAAGAAGAAGAAGAAGAAGCCATTCTATGTAACAAAACGGACATCCTGATGCTTGGAAAAATCTTCCTGCCTAAGTTGTATGGCCTGGTGTTCACCATTGGGCTGGTAGGAAATTTCCTAGTAGTTCTTACCATTCTGAAAGCCAGGAACCAAAAGAGCATCACTGATATTTTTTTTTTTAATCTGGCCATCTCTGACCTTCTTTTTGTGATTTCTCTTCCTTTTTGGGCTTATTATATTATACATGATTGGACACTTGGGAACTTTACATGCCAAATAGTTTCTTCTTTCTATTCTGTGGGCTTCTTTGGTGGCATGTTTTTCATCACCATCATAAGCATTGACAGATACCTAGCTATTGTTCGGGCAACATGTGTTATGAAATCCAGGACAGTCACCTATGGATATCTTACTAGTATATCAATATGGGCCCTAGCGATTTTCTTTGCAAGCCCCCACTTTATATTCATCCAAAAGTCAGACAAAAAATGTACTTCATTGTATCCAGAACATCTTAAAATAATATGGCCTGTTTTCAGCTTCTTGGAAAAAAACATCATTGGATTTCTTCTCCCAATGTGCATCATAAGCTACTGTTATCTGCAGATCATTAGAACATTACTGTCTTGCAAAAACCAGTGCAAACAAAAAGCTATGAAAGTGATTTCACTTGTCGTAATTGTATTTTTTCTCTTCTGGACTCCATATCACCTTTCACTTTTTCTGCAGGTGCTACAGTACTTTGAAGTCTTCAAAGACTGCAGTTCCATAAGGTTTCTGGATTACACAATACTAGTGTCTGAGTCAGTAGCTTTCAGCCACTGCTGTCTTAATCCAATCATCTATGTTTTTGCTGGTGAAAAATTCAGAAAGCACCTTTCCTACTTGCTTCTCAGATGCATTTCATTCACATGTGCCTGTGGGTCTTGTGGCAAATATTGCAGTGGAGTACCTACTGCTATTCCAGATTGTGTTATGACCAGCAATCATACCCAGAATACCAGCGACCAAGGTGTATCTCTCCTTATTTGATTGTTAATAGTTAAATAGTATTGAATATTGAGACATATCAAATACTGAACTATTTTACCCAAACTATCGGTAGACTTCGCTTTTTCAGTACTGAAACTTTTGTGTGCCATAGTTATAGGATTATGTTTCAAGTATTTTCCTTATAAATTTATAAAATAAGATTCTTTAGTATTAGTTTAGAATTTCTCTTTATGATGAATAGCAAACAAGTAAAATCAGTAACCAATAAATCCTATAATTGTTTACATCCTTATTTTTTTACTATTTATTGTTTAAGCAGTAATATCTTCTTTCACAACGTATTATTCAGAGGGAGAAAGGTTTTATATTGGAATCTCAGCCTGTGAACTACTGTTCTGAGTACTTCACATAAGTGGAAGAATAGGAAGAATTTCTACAAAATAAAGCTGTAAGGGCTCACAGTACCCCACAGTTCTTGGTACTATTCTCAACCACTGAAAAATTTGATACCCTGTCATATTTCCACCATCCACTTTTACCACCAGAACAAGAGATTAGGCATTGAAAAGGAAAAGACAGGGTGCATTCAGATTGTACAACACATAATCCAATAGGATATGTTTGACAGTATCAAAGAAAGAGTTGGAAAAGGTCTTGGAAATTATTCAATCTAAATTCCTACCAAATGCAAGACTCCAACATTATAGCATCACCAACAAATGGTCGTCCAGCCTCTATTTAAATATTTCTAGAAGGAAGGTAAGTAGTGTCCTGTTGAATTAGATCCCTGATGTATCTAGTTTAGCAGTATGTTCTCAGGGTAACCAACCAACTGCACAAAAAAGCCCACTAGTATTCTAACTGCTAGGCCTGAAAGGCAAGGGCACTGCCATCAGGCCTTAACTCTCACGAGTTTCATAAATAAATCTGTCCCATCATGCTGGTTCATCTTAATTATATTAAACTCTAGTTTGCAAAACAGATCTAGGAAGTTGTAGGTGCTTCATCTCTGGAGGTTTTTAAGAAAAGACTGGACAGTGACCTGTCTGAAATGGTATAGGGTGTCCTGCTTGAGCAGGTGCTTGGACTAGAAGACCTCCAAGGTCTGTTCTGATTATTATTATTACCTCTCTCTTTCAGAAATTCTGTAACTTCAACCCTGAGCTTTTCAGATCAATTGAATGCTACAAGTATTGGACAGCAACAAATATATTTTGCAGCATTTGTTTACAAACATGACTGTATTAAGTAATCAGACTATAAAATATTTTGAAATTACTACTACCGTGTTTCCCCGAAAGGAAGAAGTGTCTTACTTTCTTTTTATCCCCAAAAGCCCCACTATGTCTTACTTTCGGGGCACGGCTTATATTGATTGGAAAACAATTGTCAGTTTTATTTTAAGTATTTTAAGTATATATGTCTTACTTTCGGGGTACGGCTTATATTAGCCGACCTCCTGAAAACCCCGACACGTCTTACAATCGGGGGTGTCTTACTATCGGGGAAACACGGTATATATATTTTCATAAAATGGGGAAAACAGAGAAAGAAAAAAAGATGAGCTAGCAGAAATGTCAAAAAATTAAAAACACTACATAATTATTCTTATGAATTGTCCAACTGTGATGAGAAAGGAAGATTTCTTCTGGCAAAGAAGCAAGATCCAACTCTATTTCAATTGTACGACAAATTGTAAAAGGAGAAATAAACCAACTTGTTCAAAAAGTACAGAGAACCTGCAAAGAAAAGTTCTAAATAAAGCTAGCAAACTAGACGGATTAACCACTTCTGTTTTTTGCTCTCCAAATGTTCTGTTTTGAATCCAGCTTAAGTAGCAACACGACAACATAGTGAAAGTGTCCTTTCTTTAGATTTCTCATAACATTGGTGTTTGGTTTTGATTTTTAAATTCTTTTCTTTTTGTCTTGGTTCATCAATTCAGTAATCTGACTTTCTAAATTTTATCTCAGTCACTGATAAGTTTTCAGTTAAATATGCAAACCAAGATACAACGGGGATAAGTTACAGCTACTTAAGTTTCATTTAAATGTAAGGGGAAATGTGCTAATGTTAAGATCAATACGGCAGTAGAATAGCATGTTTAGTCAGGATACGGATACTTCATCTCTGATTGATTTTAAGAAGATGCTAGTTAACCACTCCTCCTGGATTAATTAATTAGTTTTTCTGCACATTGCAGAGGATTGCAGTAGGTCAGGGGTCAGCAATCTTAAACATTCAAAGAGCCACAGAAAAGAAAACACTGGGAACCACAAAACCCTTTTGACATCTAAAATGAAGATAACACTGCATATATTGTTTTTTTACCTTTGTGCTATTTATAAAAACTATAGTGTGTTGCATTTATGAAATCAATGAACAGCTACAAAGAAAACAAATTTTTATTTCTGCATGCAAAAAAAAAAACATTTTGAACTCCCAAAAAAAGACGCTGGGTTGAAGGTTACTTTCAAATAAAATACTCAATGTCTATTTGAGTCCTTCTCATATTTATGAAATAAAAAGCCAGTGCAAACTATAAAAACTACAAATAGAAAAAGAAAAAATAAAAAAATTGCGGGGGGGGGAGAGAGAAAAGGACAGGAGAAGGAGGGGGAAAAAATCTTTCTCCTTCATCCCAACAGGTAAAAACAATTTTAGTAGCTTATCTACTATCTTTAAATACAGCATAATTATCCCCATACCTCATCTCTTAATTTAAAAAAAATCAAAATATTTCATTAAATGTTCTTTACTAAAAGTCCAGTAAGGACAACCACATATATTCATATTTTTTTTCTCTCTCCTCCCTCTCTCTCTTTCTCCCTCTCTCCATCCCTCCCCCTCTCTCTCCCTCTCCTTTCTCCCTCCCTCTCTCTCCCTCCCTTTCCTTCTGCCCTTGGTCTGCCAGTCCTTTCCCCCCATTCAGTGTGTTTGTGTGTGCGTGTGTGTGTATGTGTGTGTGTGTGTGTGAGAGAGAGAGAGAGAGAGAGAGTTCTATGTTTTAAATTGCTAATGGAAAATGCAATCTAATATCTGTCTTATTATTTCCTTCTTCTCATGCCTTCTCTGTGAGTCTGAAAAATATAATAGTAAAAATAATATTAAAATGTAAATGCTCCATTCCCCCTTCACTTGGTACAAGGGTACCAAAGGAACCTGGAATTTGGTAGCTGTGATTGCTTTGGGAAAAAAATGAACTCATATTTATATATAGTATTTATCCTCTGTAATGTTTCTAAGCCAAATATAATCTCGTAACCCAAATTGATCAACCTGCATCCATTAAAGGATTTATGCTATTTCAGAAGACTTCAACAAATACAATGAGTTTTTAACATTTTATAATTTAAAATAGTTGTAATATGTCTCACACATAATCTGTACACCCAATGAAGCCTATCTATGCATCTAATTAACTGAACTTACAAAAGCTTATGTTTTTAATACAATTTATTAGTCAGACAAAAAGTGTGACTAAATTTCTGATATTTTTATGCCACATTATGACTAACATGGCTATCCTTCTAAAATGTCCAGGCCAAACTATGTCCCCTAAACATATAGCTCATCAACAATAAAGTTCAAAGAGCATCAACAATTCCACAGTTTAACCCTGAATTGCATATATTCTCTTTTATTGATACAACTTTCATATAGCCAGCATATCCAAATCTACTGGATAAATCTTTCAGCCAAAAATTATTTTTATCCCTTTGAAAGTATTTATTCCAATGCTGTACATAAAAGGAGGAGGACTTATATCAACAGCTAGAAATCTGTCTAGGATAAGAGCCACACTGAACCCCATGGAAATCTCAGGAGGGCACACAAGTACATTAGGAAGAGCTGGAGACTGAACAGCATCCATGGGACCAGGAATTATATGTCTATACTCTGTTGATTCTTATTCCAGCTCTTGCACATACACACACATTAACAAACCTATTCATACTTCTCACTACACTGCTGTATATCCTGAAGGTGATAACTTTAAGCATTTACCTCCACACGGTTTTGTGATGTATTTTTGTTTTTTTTCAATTCCATTTTAACAAACAGAAGTACATAAATGTGATCTACCAGAAAACGCATTTACCAGAAGAAAAAGTAGCAAGGTGCACTCTTCAAATCTCTAGTCTCCCATGAAATTTACTTTTTTTTTTCTTGGAACATGTCTCATATACAAATCTCTGGACTGCAGCCACTCACCACATTTTTCCTAAGGATATTGATGCAATCCATGTAATATTTGGTAGCATTATTGGGAAACATGCTGACTTTGAAGACTGGTGCTTCTTTTTGTAGTATATTTATTTGTCTTCCATGAAACCAGTTCCCTGTGCCAAAAAGGTTGGGGACCTCTGCTCTAACACAGGAGTCCACAACCCCTGGGCTGCAGACTGATACTGGTCCACGGCCAGTTAGGAACTGGGCTGCGCAACTGGAGGCATGCGCAAATCTGCAGGGGTCTGGGCAGGAGTGGGAGAGTGGTAGGGCAGAAGCCAGCTTGCTCAGTGCAAAGGTTCTCGAGTGGCTGTGCTTGCAACTGACTTGCAACATATGCGTTCAGTGTCCTTCCTCCACTTCCTCCTCCTGCTTCTTGTGCTCTCTCTTCTTCTGCCTCCTCCTCCTCTTTCTGCTTCCTCTCCCTCCTGCTACTTTTTCGTCCTCGTCCTCTTCGTTCTCTCTTTCCTCCTTTCCTCCTCCCAGCTCATGCTCCCTTCGCGCAAGTCTCCAAGTTTGCAAGGCAAGCGTGTGCCAGCCCAGCTTGCAACCGCGAGCTTTCAAAAAATCTTATTGGAGGGTGATCCCAACCCAAGGTATATGTTTGTGAGGGTGTTTTCTCAGGGTGCAAATAGCAAGGAGATTCTCTCTCGTTTGCTTTTTGTGGTTTAATTTGGTATGTGTGTGTCTGTGTGTTCACACTCCTTTCTTCATGCAGCTCTCATTGCCACTTTTTGTCCTCTTTTTTCTGCTACATCAATTTTTTTTTACTGCTGCATTGGTTGAATAACAACCATGCTTTAGCCCTACTGGTCTCCAGGGTCCCCAGGGAAAGGGTTGAATTTCCTAGTTCTGTGCTTTAGCCACTGATACCAACTAGATATATTTCTCAGGCTAGATTCTACATCCTCTCTTCAGTGTTTGTTTTCCCCCAAGATTAAAATTGTCCTTAAATCCTATTTGTGATAGAAAATTAAAGAAAAAATATACCATATGTCTCACAAAATATTGGATTTTACACAAGCTACTATTAAGGTGTACTACAATATCTGGTGGTATACCTTATCAGTAACATGTAAAATCCAAACATTGTAAAAAATGTCATTTTGGGTAAGGTATCATTGTAGGAATATATTTGTTTATCTTCCCTTTTCCGGGTAATGTTCTGTGGAACTTAAGATCCAAAGCCATTGAAAAATTTCTCAAATACATAATTTGAATCTTCTTGTTTCATGGTTGGAAATCTAATATTTCTGGACTGTGAAGAAAAAAAATACAGGAAGTTATTTCATGTAGGTCAACTACACTATTAAACACAATTTATATATTATACTTAAAGTTATTGATTGAAAATTTCACCTAAGTAGAATTATGCATCCAGATCCAGTCTGGATTTATTTCAAAATGGAATATATTTAGCCCTATCAGATAATTATGAAACCAAACTTCTTTTTTTTCCAAAATTGAAACTCATCAGTGACCGGTTTGCACCATGAAATAGACCTATATTACAGTGGTGTCAAACTGCCGGCCCGCGGGCCAGTTGCATCCTCACATGATGCAGTGAGTTTGACACCCGTGTTATATTAGGAACAGTGTGGAAAGGCTGGAGAATAATTTAGGAGCTCAAGTAAGAATGGTTCAGTTCAAAACAAAGATCATAATTTGACAGCTAAAAAAACCTAGCATAGTTTACTTGCTATGCTGTCCAGAATCCCCTGTCCTTCAAATTGTAACATAATTGTCTCTGGGAAAATAATTATTTTTAAAACAATAAATACTTTGATTTTTTTTCAATATAATTTGATTTCTGCACAGATCATATTTTATTCAAGTATTCCACAATTAGAAATGCAATCATAAATGAACTAAGTTACTACAATTTTAAACATCATACATAACCAGGGTATCTTCTTTTCAATCTGCTTTGATTGCAGAAGGATGTGAAAAGACCCGAAGAGAGACTTTAGAAAGAAAAAAGTTTAACGATACATATAATTATTAAACTTTTTGAAGTAAATAGAATGTGATTTTCTTAAGAGCTAGATAATGTTCCTAGTGTAGAAAACAGTGAATGTGTGGCATTAGCCTGATGCTATTCACAAGAGGGAGTTAGTGAGGCTTCTTCCATTCATCTACAGAAAGGTAATGTGTACTTCAATGAATTGTTTCTCTTCAGTTAACTTTTGTGCAGTTTATCTCACTTGATTTACACCACTTCCTTAGGCAGACGGTACATTACACTTATGTAAGATATTTCTTATCTTTGTGGACAGGTAAATATATATATATATTAAGTGTGGAATAGTTTCAGACAGAGAAAATTGCTTGTATTTTTTTCTTAACTCCACCTATAATGATAGAATTTGCTTTAGATTTTTTTTTAACCAAAAAAAGAGGCATTTGAAGAATTTACAGAGAATATATGGCATTCTAGCATTTACTTAGTTATGTGGTCATTGAATAGTGTTTCTGAATTATTATTTGATAATTTGTATGGTAATCTGGCAGTTCTCATGTTCATGATCATGTTATATTCCCAATACATTCCCAGAATGAAAGTGTAAGACATCTTCTCTCACTGTGATACTGGTACTAATGTCACAGCTAAGATGAAATCCTGCTCTTGGGACATTGTTGGCAAATTTCTCTTCTTTCTAGAGAAATTCACAGAATTTGTCTTTTCAATTTTGTTCTTTACAGAGGAAAAAAATAAAAATTGGAAACATAATTTATGTCCAACTCTACTAATTTTTAACCATATTTTTTTAAACAATGAACCTTTTACTGTGCTTAATGATTTGAAAAATGGAAAATTACTTATATTTTTGTAAATCAGCTCCCTCATGTTACCTTGTAAAAATGAAGGCACTTACAGCACAAATCTGTAACTGCCTACAGAAAACTCTCTGAGCTGAATTAAGCTTTCTAAGAAGTAACTGTGTATCATTTAAAGGATATTTTGGGACTATATAACTCTATAAATGGACGTTTACTATACAGTACTACAACATACACAAACTAATCATATCTATGCTTATTCAGAAGAAAATCTACTGGAACTCAACAATATTTATTTCCAGGTAAAAGTGTGTGGGATTGAGAACAATGAATTATAGGTTTTTATTTTCAGGCATAAGATCGGTAATATGCAAATCAACAAAACTTACACATTCATTTCCTTTGAGATAAGATCTCCTTGCACTGTGATCTACAATTGTTACTACAATTAATCACAGGTACTCTTAAAGGTAGGACTGGCAGAATCTTCAACCAATCCTCCAACCACACCGAGCCGTCCATTTCACCAATCCAGATTAAACTTCTGCAGGTATGATGAAGAAACTAGACAAGTTTCAGTATCGATATATTAGGTTTTTGTTTATGAAATTGATTTAATTTCATAAATTTTAATTTATGATACTCTGCCTCTTAGAAATAAATCCACTAATTACAAGGAGTTGGATTAGATCTCATTGTTTTTTCCTCTAATAGGAATTATCAATATGATTTCTGTTGCTGTGTAATAGATACAGAATTTAATGTAGACTTTCCTAACCTGATGTCGTACAAGTAAGTTGGAGTCCATTAAAGATCATCATGCTGAACTTAATGGATTTTTCTCCAAATTTTAGTATCTCTAGGAGTAAGATTTATATAATGCAAATCAACACTGATATATAGATAATGAAAAGGAAAATAAGAGGAACAATGAGATGAAAGGGATATGCAGAAGCAATAAAGATAAAACTGAATTGCAATTATTAATTATATAGTGTAGCGTTATTATTTAAACAATGCTGAAAGCATAAATATCCTGGCATTTCATTAATTGATTGATTAAAATGAGTAAAACTTGCAATAGTATTTTTAATAATATTATCTGAGATCAATATATTTGTGCTATGGTAAAAAATTCAGAAAATTAAAACAACTGTAAAATTAAAGGAAGAAAGAAAAAGATCCAGAAGCATGTGAATATAAAATGTGGAAGAAGCATATTTATGAATTCTGGAACCAATTCTTTACATGTGGAGTAAGAGGATCAGATATTTTTTTAAAAGTGAATTTTTGATCTGCATGAGTGACTAGAAAAAAGATAGTGAATACCTTATTGCTTCAGGGCAAGATAATTCTTAATCTGGCAAGAGATTGTATAGGATAAGAGAAATAGAAAATTAGAGAAGATTGCAACAGGAGTTGGACAGGGTTGATTATTCTATAGAAAATGTAGCCTCCTCAGCACAAAGAATCTGAAGTTCAAGAATGGACAATATTTTATTAAACTAAGGACTATGAATAGGTGAATGTTCAAGTTCTTCAACAGTTTGCATCAGATCAAGTGGCAAAAACTGGTCTCATGGTCTGCAGAATGGAATCAAGAAATATCCAGACAAGGTGCTGAAACACTATAATCAATTATAATACATATTTTTCTCTTGCCTTGAACAAACTCCATCTGCTTCTAATAAGGCAGAGAGAAGTATGGACATTTTTTTTGTAGTGGCAAAGCCAGATAGTGTACTGTAATCCAGTGACTGGAGGGAATAGTTTCTTCTACTCAGGAATGATATTAGAGCACTAGTAATTACGTTGTTCAGTCTGAAATTTCTGTTTTGGCTCGGAAATGCATATCTTCCAAATCTGTATTTTTTTGTGATTTTTTTAAAATTATAATACAGACAGTCTAGTTTTATGTATCATCACTCTGAACCAATATCACTGAATTTAGTGGGCCTTCCAGAATAAGCATGTGTAAGATAGCAACCTTAATTCCTCTGAGTAGAAAGCTATGAATTCCCGTGCTGACTCCTTAATCTTTTTATTTAGGTTTCCAATGATGTCTACCAGTGAAGCAGCCAGCATCAGCATGGAATCCTCTTCATTTATTGATTATGAATATGATTATGATGGTCCTCAACCATGCATCAAAGATGGAGTAAGGGGCTTTGGAGCATTGTTCCTTCCTACTCTTTGCTCACTGGTCTTCTTGCTTGGTTTAACTGGCAATACTCTTGTTGTCTTGGTACTACTGAAGTACAAGAGGTTAAAAAGCATGACAGATATTTATGTACTCAATCTCGCCATTTCTGATTTGCTTTTTGTTCTTACTCTTCCTTTTTGGTCTTACTTCATGGCTGATAAATGGGTATTTGGAGATACTTTATGTAAAATAATCTCTTGGACCTTCCAGATTGGATTTTTCAGTGGAATCTTTTTTATCATGCTCATGAGTATTGATAGGTATCTTGCCATTGTTCATATTGCATTTTCACTGAAAGCAAGAACTGCCACCTATGGCAGTCTTACTAGTCTTATTGTATGGCTAGTGGCCATCAATGTCTCTGTCCCAGACCTCATATTTAGCTCATCAGTAAATGGCTATAATCGTACTGAATGCAAATTAGTGTACCATAAGAATAGCACAGCATGGAAACTCTTTGCTTGTATGGAAATCAACATATTAGGCCTCATTGTGCCCTCCATCGTCATTTCCTTTTGTTATGCAAGAATAGTTCTGACCTTGCTGCACTGTAGAAATAACAAGAAAAAGAAGGCAGTGAAGATGATCTTTGTTGTGGTGGTCGTGTTTTTTATGTGTTGGACACCTAACAATGTTATACTTTTTCTAAAATGTTTGGATGATGTGGGTATTCTTGGACAATGTGAAATCAGCAAAAATTTGGATTATGCAGATCAGGTGACTCAAATCTTAACATATTTTCACTGCTGTTTGAATCCAATCATCTATTTCTTTATGGGACAAAAGTTCAAGTTATATATCAGACTGTTCTTCAAAAACTGTGTACTTTCAAAAATACTTTGTAAATCCTGTGGGTTCCATGAATCTTTCTATTCTGAGTCATCAGGTTCAGGTTATACTCAATCCACTAGTGATGAAGAAACATTCTGAAATCTAAAACACTTGAAGTTGAACCAATCACAACAGAACAATGACAACTATGATATGCCGACAAATAAGCATGGCTTCAAGTAAATTTTTAACATGGAAAAAGAAAAGCAGCCCATCCAACTTGGAAACATAAAGGCTATTTTGCATTGGATGCAGCAATTACACAGAGCTGTAAATCTCAGTATACATCAATTTGTCATTTCAGTCCTATGGTCACATTTCTGACAAAGATGTGAACTCTTTAAGTTTCCTTTCTAGTCATGGCATTAGGATACTTGTTTTACATATCTTTTGCTATCTAGGAAGGGGTTTTTTTTCTCTTTTTAGAGTTAAGATAGCTTTAAATCAATTCTGCAGGTCACAAGTTTGGGTCCTCTGAGGCAGCAGACAAGCTTGAAAATAACAGCAATTGCTTATCTCCAAGTCAGCAGTTCCCAAGATTTTTCAAAGTGGTTGTGTCAGTTGTGAGCAGAATTATTATCTTCAGTTAACTCTTTATCTTCCTTTAGATGTCTCTTCAAAGGCAATTTTCATAAACCCCAGCTAAATAAATACGTCTCAGAGAAAGTTATGGATCGTTTGCCATGGCTAGCACCCTTCCATCTCAGCATAACTAGTACAGACAAGGGGTCGGAAGTTTTTCTTTCCCTTCTTACCCCAATTCCCACAATCCCTTGTAACAGGGAGATATCTTAATTTCTTGCAAACTAGATAGTCAAAGAGTCTATCATTATAGTTTATGCCTGTTGAATTTATTTTAGAGGTACCTATCTGAAAGCAGAAAAACATATCTACTTTCCTCTTTAAGGGAATTAAGATTACTCAATTTCTCATATGTAGTTACAACATGTAGTTACATTTCACAAAATGTAGGCCATGTTCCTTTTATGAGAGTGCTGTACAGATCTATTCATGCCTTACTGAATTGAAATGAAGTATACAGACATATCACAGTATTATAAGTTACTGCATTATGCATGCAGGAGAACCTTGGCCATAATGCTGATCTTCACTTTCTCCTGTTGACAGGGACACTGAACTCTGCCTATCTTATTCACAGCTTATACTATGATTTTGCAGAATTCATTATTTTAATGTCAAACACATAACCTCATGTCATGTTTTCAGATAAGTATGATGATATTATATTAAGTTAGTTTTAGTTTTTAGAAATCATTTAATGTAAAGCCATTTCAATAATTAATAACATTAATAACACCATTAATACTCAGCTTTTTAAATGTAAAGAACCTTTGTTTTTTTGTGGGCACTTGAAACTTAAGCACTGTATTACTTAACTGTCTATAAATGTTAGTAGAAGAAATGTATTATTTTCTGAAGAATGTTTTTTAACATTTCTTTTCTTTATCTTTTAATGATAAAATAAATAAATACCTTTTGTGAAAGATTTATCAATGACTTTATACAAATTATATTAAAAAATTAGTCATACATCACTGGCAGACAGAAGTAAGGATGTACATCATACTTGATACAGAAAGTATATGTCGCAAATTTATAGTGAGAACTTGTCTTTGCATGCATTAGCATTTTTTTACTGGTCAGTAGTCAGAAGTCCTATGATGCAAAGGAAAATGTTATTAACAAAATAAGCATAAAAAAGATTATAGTTGTTGCAGTATCTAATATATAAATATCAAAAGCAAGTGTTTTCCCACTCTAAGAATCAGTATCTTGCAATTAAGATTAGTACAATCTACCTAGCATTTTTTTCTGAAAATGTGTTTCACCACTAAGTTAAATTGATTATGACTTGCCAAAAGTATCCATTTTATGCCATAAAGCCATTTAACATTGCCATTTTTGCTCAGTAAGTAGATAAAATACCAGCCCATTTCATGCAAAGGATGTTATGCCATTTCATACAATTGTCACAGTGACAGTAAATGAACTTTCTTCAGTGTGTTGCCTTCCATCTAAGTTGTATAACTCCCATAATTTTTACTTAGCAAATACATAGGGTATAGTTGCTGAACTCCACAGGGTTTGAAGTCGAATATAGTTCAGAGGGCACCATGTGGGGAAAAAGAACCACCAGGAATCTTAGCTTACTGTTGTTTCCAATAGATGCATTACTTGAAGAAACATGGTCTTGATTTCCAGTGTTGAAGAACCCACAACCTCTGATTAATCCACTGATTAATTGTTTTAACTGTCAGGAAATTTCTTTTAAGTTCTAGGTTTGTTCTCTTCTTGATTAGGGAGTTATGGATGAAAATGTATGCCTTTATGGATCTTGTTCCATTCACTTCAGAGTTATGAAACAGAAACAGAGTAGATAGCAAAGAATAGTGGAACATTTTTTTTCAAACAAGCTCTGAATTTATGCTGCTAAGTTCCAAAGATTCCACCAAAATCAAATTTTTGTCCCCTGAAGAGAGAATCAAAGAGCAGTAAACACAAGACCTACAACATACTGCTGTGATATTATGCATTGGGATTGAAAAGTCTGCGACTGAAAGCATTATGTTCTCTTTTTCTCCAACCTGGCAATGTTCTTTATAAACAGATCCCTCCCCCCTTGGGGCATTATCTCTTGCTCAAACTCACTAATGAAACACAGAGAAGTTTCAGAGAAATTTCTGTGGTTTTAGCTTAATAGTCTTTGACTCTTATGTACCAAATCAAATGTACACACTGCTTTAGATCTTTCAAAAGAAAGGTGGAAAGACCATTCTCTTTTGGAGTTGGTTACTCTTTTGCCTTTTTGAAATGTATTATGATGAAATCAAGACTTTTGAAGGGCCCCTCTAGCCAAAGTGGTAAGTACATGGACACATCTAAAATATCTTGTTGGTAAACGTAACAGAAATGGTTTGCCAGTGCCGCTTCCCAAGCATTTTTTTTTACTTTCTAATGTAGCTTATAGATTCTAGGTGGACTATATAGTCTCATAGGTAGTCTCTAGGTAGACTATATAGACTCATAGATAATAAAACTATATAGACTCATAGATAATAAAACCATTAAAAATGTACCTCTCCCCAAATCCCACCCCAATTTTTCAGAACATGGGGATACTATAAACAGAAAGAATGGTCAAGGCAGCCTAGTTACATAAGAACTAAATGGAAGACATCTGTATCCATCACTCTATCATTGGAGCTCCATTTACTGCTACATAGAGGAAGATATAATTAATTCTTTTTAACAAACATAAACCTAGACAAAGATAGATTTTCAGCAAGATCACAAAGAATTGCAGTATGTCGACAAATGCTGGAGCCCCAAAAATAATTCAAACAGTACAGGCAGTGGGAAGGAACTTATGACAGCAACATGCCTCCAGAATTATTCATGGATTTCTATTAATTTATTTTCAATTAATATGTTAAATATCAACTCAATGGTAAATGTCTAAGTGTGCCTTCCAGTAACAGAGAAGTGTTACTTTGAAAAAAAAGAGGGACACATGAATGTATCAGGAAAACATGGATAAAGAAGATGAATTGTGATATTTTTATGGCCATATATACAAAAGCTGAACTGTTAATATTATTTGGTTGTTAACACTATTGGTACCATTACATTGGCACGCAGAGATAATATGTCATTAGTCTCACTGTTTAGAATGAGGTTCGCTCCCAGGTATTTATACAAGATCATTTTATTCATGATTGTTTTTTTACAGAAAGCCACCAAATTCTATGAACATTTTACATTTCCTTTAAGACTTTTCTTATATAGCATTATAAAGGTAGATGGATGGCATTTAATTGTGCTGAAGAACAATTTGAATAAATTTCAATTTCTGCCTGAGGCAAGAAGAGAAATTCCTGCCCTAAAACAAACACATTTAGCCCTCTTACTTTAACTTCCCCGTTATTGTCCTTTAAATAAATACATAAATATTTGGTAGCATTTTTTGCTGTTTCAGGTTCAATGTCAGTTTCTTAGGATCAGCAAAACTCCTACTGAATTTTAATTAGTTGCTTCCTCCTTAAAATTTCTGCCTCTAACTCTTGCCTTTAGAACAATGTAATTATGCTTGTAAATGTTTTCAATTATTACATTACACACTGGACTTTACAGTGGCTTCATTTTATTGCAAAATAAATTTAAATAATGTAAAAAAAAGCTAGTAAATTTTCCATTGCATGTGACGAATATGAACTAATTAAAGATAAGTTATATTTCATAGTCATGTTGAATAAGGGGTAGTTAGTGTCAGAAGAACCAAGAATAAATCTGTCAATTTAAACTTCTAAATTATACTAACTAGTACAAAATATAGAAAGCTAAATTAAGGTGTGCTGCTGACAGTTCTGTATTGTATTTAATACAGAAATGTAAAGGGGGGGAAGAATGGAAGCTAGTTAAATTCTTGAAGTGATCTCAGCAGTATTTGTTAGAATATCAGCTTTATAAACATACACACCCAGCAGTCGTTTTTAGCTGGTTGCAGAGACCACAACAGTTTCACAATCCTTAACTACTGTACCTCAATAAAGCTTTGTGTACTCTTGCTGCATAAGTTGGAATTTAAATGGAGACATCTCTCTCTCTTTGAGCATCTAGTGTAAAATCAAAAATTAAGAAGACAGAATAACTTCTGTCTTCACATTGATTCGTTGCTATCTTTTCTACCACAAGATTTATAAAAAGAGGACATTTGAGCAGTCGTTTTTACAGATGGGTTTAGAAATATTTATATTTTTCTAAACTACTTACTTAAAATTTATTGTTGACTTTGTCAGTCACCCAACAGCTTGAAATAATTATCTTTTTCTTTTCATTTTTTCCCAGTTTGCGGGGTGGTGGTGGTGTAGGGATATGTGTGTATGTGTGCATCCAGTTAATTATTCAGTTGGATAGGTCACATTTTATGGCTCTTCCTAATTCCAAGTTCGTTATTGTATACCAGAGAGCAGTCAGAAACCTATACTATACTCATTCTGCCTACATTATCAAATGCTATTTTCTTGGACATCATGTATTTTGTTCACCAAAATTCTCTTTCAAATGAGAAAGATCATCACTGGACACATGACAATACATAAACAAATAAATTATGGAAAAGCTAAGGTCACAAAGTATTCTTTTCGAAATACACAAATATTCTTTGGCCAAAATCCTCCTCTTATTAAGCTATAAATATTTGCAGATTATCTTGACTCAAGTCTCAGAATATCAAATATTATTTATAACCAGCATTAAGCCAAATAGATACAAAGAAACAGAGAAAATTAAAATATTCAGTTTTTGACTTTACAAACTTTCTTTCTAGACTTCATCTTGATAACCTTCAATAAGGAATAAGGCATCTATAAGCAATCACCTGAATAGCACATCAAAAGCCCAGTTTCAGCCACTCCAGATCAAATGTTGCAGGATGAATTCATGCCACTCTAAAACCAATGTTCTTTAATAATACACATAAATGACTCTTGGTTTATCTAGTTCAGCATTGTCCACATAGATAGCAGTAATTTTACCCAATATAAGAGAAGTGTGCTTTTATTTCCTGGAAATGCTAATTTAAATTGGGGATTTGATTTGCAAAACAGGTATTTCATACTTTTTTTTGTCTTTGAATCAATCTTGACTCTGGCAACTATAAGTTCCTAGTTTCTTTGGCAATATATTCAGAAATAATTTGCCATTTGCTTCCTTGCCAGAGCTGAGAGAAACTGTCCAAAAGGACTACAACTCAGTATCTCCTGCTTCTAGCTAAGTGCCTTTCACCACTATGCTAAACTGGATCTTGTTTTATACTTTAGCTGTAGCTTTTTCCCCAACATATTTTGGCTGTGAAATGTAAAGCACCGACTGCTGCCTGGATTCAAGTCTGGATGCAGAGCAATTTCACTCATTTTACACAAGATTCTTGGTGCATCAGATGATCATACCACACCTCAATATAAATCATGTTTGAAGATTCACCTCATCTTCTATATTTGTTATCGCAAACACATGAGAAAGCATGTACATTTGTTGCTCTGTAAAGCCATGAAGGAAAACCCCTTGTTGCTTGCTAGGACCAAATGCCATGGTAGTTTCCAGAAACTGTAAGCCTGGATGGATCTTGTGATATTGCAATAGAGTGTCTGTGAAAGAAATAAAGTTCCCAAACAGTGTACCGAGGAATAAAAGTATAGTAAGTTGAGGAAAATCTGCAGGGAAGAAAGGAGAAAAATTGACTCTAAGGTACACAGAAATAATGGGATTTGTTTTTGCAAGTAACTGTTTTATTTATTTTAATGGTGGGAATACTGAGAGATGACACAGAGGGAGCAGTTGCCATTTAATGGAATGTAGCCATGTCTGGAACATCAAGAACACTTCTGCTTCTGGCAATTCAAAAAATATGCTATGTAGACCATCCTGAGCATGTAAACTATTGGGAGAATTTTCCAGAATAGCTAGTCTTGTGATGATGATTAGCTAGGTAATTTCACTTTCTGTGATACCATCAAACTTAAGTATACTTTAAAAGTATAATAACAATTTTTGTAATTAAGGATTTTATACTAACTTGGTTGTGCATTTATTTTCAGACTTTTATGATGAAGGGGAACCATGATGCATACAGTATTAATAATTTCATCAATTTTAGCACATGGACATATAAAAGCACTAACATATTCCAAAACCAAACATATTTATGCTGAAAAGCTACAATTGTCCAAGGAAAACACAGTGTAGTACATTTAAGAATATCCAGTTAAATTTGAGTGTAAAGGTAACACCTAGACAATTTTAAGAAATTATCATTTTGATTTAATATGGAAAAAATCAATTAAATAGAATGGAGTCTTCATCAATGTCAGTCACAGAATGTCAGTCAGTCATTTTCATGGAGTTAAAAACCTCTTAGAATTGTAACACTTCTCATTACTAACAAAAATTTTTAATCTGAATATTCTGATGGGTTCAACAATCAGTAAATCAAGTAGAATTATATAGGATTCAGTCATAAATCCTTAGAGAACAGCTTCTCAAAATTGCCTTCATAGTCAAGGGTTTCATTGAGGATGGGCTTGTCCACAAATTCCACCAAACAATTCTGGATGCCACAAGGAGACCTCTCTAGCTCTAGAATGGTAATATTATTTGGAGAAGATGAAACAAGGATATTTCTAGGCACGAACAATGTTAATTGAGGGCCAAGGGATGGCCAATAGCGTCCTAAATTAAAGCCATTAATCCAGACTTGTCCCTGTAAAGGAAAAAATATATAATTTTAGCTATCCTGACTGCAACATTTATATGAAATCAAATCTAACAAAATTCTAATTAAGATTTCAAAATTTCCCACCCCAACACTAATATCAGGGTTTGGGTTTGGAGCATTTATTAAAGAAGCAACCAGAGGAATATATGTAGGATTATATAGGGCACTACTGGATATGGCTTCAAATATGCTCAGGAAGCCAAATGAGCCATCTACGGCAAAGTTTCTCAACCTTAGCAACTTTAAGATGTGTAAATTTCAGATTCCAGAATTCCGCAACCAGGATGTCCACACATCCCAAAGTTGTCCACTAGAAACACGGATCTACTCACTGAAGGGAGTTAGGACTTGGAGTGACAGAAAGTGCCTACGAAGGCACTGATTAGTTGGATCACTTCTTACACAGAAATTAAATCCATCTGGTAATCTCTCTAACCTCTATGCTAGCATGCTGTTCTTGGAATCACTGAAGGGTATTATACTGATTAGACAATATTTGTAACAAGAAAAACTGAAACAGTTTAAAAAATGAACTCAACCAAGTTATTGTGCAAACAGCCTTTGCAAATCCCATTTTTAATTTTTGGCAGCTCATTCTGTTTATGCACATTTTCTATACCTTTTAAAGAGTAAAATTCATTTTAAGACAGTTCTGTAAATATGCTAAATCATATTCCACAAAGTGTTAAATAAGTTTCAACCTCAGAACATTCTTATCAAAATTATCTCTTGCTGTGGCTTTGACAAAATTGCCCTTGCTAATCTGTTTTGTTTGTTTGTGTGTATGTGTTGGTGTGGGTGGGTGTGGCAGGAGATTGATAAGACTTTTGTAGTATTAAGCTAAAATATATAGTGTTCTCTATTATTTGTTTAATACATAAAAAAACAAGAATAGAATCTGTAAGTAACAATTCACCCCAAAAGAAGATAACCCTGAATTTAAAATGACCTCTGCAAGAAAAAGGTGTACTTGTTTAAATTACTATATTCATTATAAATCTGACTTTCTTATTTCAAAAACAAATTATTGATGACAAAAATTCTAATATTGCACTTAGATAGATAAACACCTATATAATATAGCACTTTCTCATAAAAGTTAAAACTTCAATGTCACAAAACATGACACTTTAGCTGACCTTATCAGGAGAACAAAGAAAAGATAAATTGATCAGTGGTTACTACACAGGATGACCATATCCAATTCTACATCAAAGGTGAAATTCCCAGTTGCTGGGAAGTAAGGAAAAATGTATTGAGGAATCTTACATAAGCCCTGCTTATTGAACCTACAGGAATCCAGTTGGGTACAAAGCTCTTGCGATTTTTGAAACAAACATTTTTTGCAGGGAGAAATGTAAATACAGTTATTTAAACTTCTGAAATATGTAAATACGATTTATTTTTATGTATCTATTGATGGCTAATTTGTTTGAATGTCAAGTTTCCAGAAATTCCCTATCATTTTTTTTGGATTTAACTTAGTCTAGGATGCTAATATTTTCCCAGCTGAAACAATGTTTGAGTCTGTCCATATATTGTGAGATTAAGAAACTTTCATAGTGTCTTTTGATTGCTAGTTGTGTTCATGGATGCATTCTACTAGTCTTCTGCCTATATGCCCTATATAAGACTTTATGTTGAAGATGACCCTTGTATTTTCTTTTTAGATTACTGGATCTTTTGTTTTACTTAAAATATGCTGGAAGGATTTAGTTAGTTTGTGTGCTATGGTAATGCCATGTAGTTGTGATAATCTGTAGTTGTTCTGATATGTTTTGATGTTAGGCAGTATAATCCTTTTTATAGCTTGTGTTGTTTGTGCTGCAAAGATTTGACTGGTCAGGCATTTTCTGCAAAAGTTGCAAGAAACTCATGGATGATGTTGTATAGGAAGTGTTTCCTTTTTCCTTTGAAAACTGTAGGCATTCTAGATCAAGAAGCATTATTCAAAAGAAAGATTAAAAAAGGAAGGAAAAAATGCATCCTCTCAAGCAACCGACATCCAGATAATTAATACCACTCAAACAATCTAGCAGAAAAAGAAGCTTAATCAAGGAACTACAGAGCAGAAAACATACTTCCACCAACAAGGTTAACTAGTGTATATGAATGAGAAGCAAATCCTATACTCACTAGCATTGATGATTTACCTAATCAGGTAATGCTGGTCTGTGAGCAAACAGCCAAGAAAGAATAGAGAGCATCAAGGACTCCCTAGTTCACAGGTCGACAACATGCGGCTCCGGAGCCGCATGCAGCTCTTTGAGCCTTCCCCTATGGCTCCCAGCCTCCTCTGCCATTTGCAGAGAGAGACACAGACAGAGAGAGGCACTTTCTCTCTCTCTCTCTCTCTCTCTCTCTCTCTCTCTCTCTCTCTCTCTCTCTCTCTCTCTCTCTCTCTCTCTCTCTCTCTCTCTCTCTCTCTCTCTCTCTCTCTCTCTCTCTCTCTCTCTCTCTCTGTGTGTGTGTGTGTGTGTGTGTGTGTGTGTGTGTGTGTGTGTGTAAAAAAGAGTGGACTCATGGTATTCTCCGACGAGCTGAAAAGCTTATTTGGGCGGACCTCCTCCCCTTGCTGCATCTCTGCAGGAAGCAGGAGACAGCTAGCCAGCCCAGCTATGCTGACTCAGGAATTCTGGGAGTTGAAGTCCATGAGTCATAAAAGAGCGAGGTTGCCTACCCGAGCTTATGGAAGCACAGCTTGAAGCCAGCTTGCCAGGTGAGCAGAAGATCGGAGAAAGGGAGGGGGGAAGAGAGAGAGAGAGAAAGAGAGAGAGAGAGAGAGAAAGGGGGAGAGAAGAGAAAGAGGGAGAGGGAGAGGAAAGAGAGAAAAGAAAGAGAGAGAAAAAGAACAAAGAAAAAGAAAGAGGGAGAGGGAGTGAGGGAAAGAGACAGAGAGAGACCCTTTTGACATCTAAAATGAAGATAACACTGCATATATCCTTTTTTTACCTTTATTATAGGTGTGTGTATATATGTGTGTGTGTGTGTGTATATGTATATGTATGTGTATGTATGTATGTGTATGTATATACATACACACACAAACACACACAAAATAAAGGTAAAAAAGGATATATGCAGTGTTATCTTCATTTTAGATATCAAAAGGGTTTTGCGGCTCCCAGTGTTTTGTTTTCGGTGGGAAACGGGTCCAAGCGGCTCTTTCAGTGTTTTGGGTTGCCTACCCCTGCCCTAATTCAACCATGAGTTACAAATATTCTCTTCTCTAGTAAAAATCTTACTATAGACCCCATTTTTATTAGCTTACAGTTTTCACTTCTATATAGGAAGGGGTGCTGAACAGTGCCTTCTGTATAGTTCTATGGAATTGCATGACAAACTATTCAAATAATTAATAGCAAATAAGGTGCCATCAAGTATGATGAAAGAGATAGATGTTCTCCAGAATAAATATGAGTTTCACATAGCCTAATCTGAAAAAGGACTTATGTTATGTGTTCTTCAGCCACTTTTTATTGCACAATTAAAATCTCACTAGTGGGCTAAAAGAATAAAACTAGAACACATGAACAACAAGGGACACAACAGCACAGATACAATTGAAAAGGAATTAACTGTTCTACTGGGGTGAAAGGTTTTCTCTTGATTGAAATAATACAGAGAATTAGTTCCCTGAACTTCAGATATCATAAGGAATGCTTCCCAAGGACACCTTTAATTAGAAATAATGGACCAAATAACTTTTTAATTTTCACAATTTGTGCATTCTAATCATTGATATTCTCAATAAAAAATTCTCAAATGAAAAATTATAAGAACTGTTACGTTATGAGAGCTATTAAGGAACATGAGTCTTGGGCATTGGAACATATGTGTGGAAGGCAGAATATGAATTTCAGTATTAATATGCACATGAGGCAAGTACTAAAAATATCACAGATCCATAACTGACATTAACATAATTCAGCCAGTACACATCTACAGGTTTACCAGTTGCAAGAGATAGATATTAGACAGTAATAATTTAGTTTTATTTGATTATATCAGCCTGAAGATAATTGTTTTGTCATATATTGCCAACTTTATCAATCCTTGTGGTTGACCTACTAAATATTCCTATTATTAAGCAACATTCAATCCTAGCACTGGAAATTAACAATCTCAATACTCTTAATATACTCCAATTAAGTTGCTTTACATTTTACCTATAAATGAGGTGGATGAGAAATCTGATATGAATTTTGAAGTTATACATGAACTTTTTATGAAAAAATAAATTGTACCTTTGTCCAACCTGGAAATTTGAGATAGGTGTCCTGAGGCAAATCTGGAATTCCACTAGGAATGGAAAAATTGCCAGTATAAACATTAGGCCCTTCATATGTTGATATATTCCTTCCAGATATCTTATGACTCAAGCCCTCTTGTACTGCTCTGTCAATGTCCAGAGGATATATCTCCCAGTCAAGGAGGATATCTTTAGCAAGAGTTAAATTCGCAATCAGACCCTGAAAATAAATGTATTATAAATAGTCAGAGAAGAGTTTTACTGCTTTGGAATTCTCTTTCTCTCTCCCTCCCTCCCTCCCTCGCTCCCTCCCTCGCTCCCTCCCCCCCCTCTCTCTCTGTCTTTCCTTCTTAGGTTTTTTGCAGTCTCATAGCTTTATTTTGAAAACCCTCAGCATAGTGACTACATAAACTTCAATAAGTTAGTGCAGGTCATCCCATGAGATTAGTAGGTATTTGGGAGCTCTGGAAAAAACACTGATTATACAGATATTTTTCAACTGGATTTCTGCTATGGTTAGATAAATGGCATATGGGAGAGTGATAGACGGAGTGGTACCCTATTGATCTTGTTTCATCTTTCAGGAGTGTTCAGTATGGTTAAATATAGTTTGTATTCAGAGTTTAGGCAACTGATTCATTTAAAGGTTTTTCTTTTTTATATTACACAATTCTTACAGAATTCTCTTTAACAAAATTTATTAAAATGGAAAAGAATGGGCACAGGAATTTCTGCAACTGAACTTAATTTACCACTTTGAACCAATTTATTTAGATGGGGACAGCCATAGCCTTACAATATACTAGGGAGGAAAGTCTATAGCTGGTTATTTTGGTCACATATCATTTGAATCTTTTTTAATCCGAGAACCAATTGTGGTTGATGTGGCACAATGATTCTGCTTCTATCTATGGAAATTGTTCAAAGAAAAATAATGGGTGATTATATTTCTGACATCTGAAAACTTTGGGCTAGATTGTTGCAAGGCATATTGTCCCTGATATGGTTTAACAAATGTATGAGTTCCTTGGGAAGAGATGTTCATTAGGAATTTGAGGTTCTCATTAATTTACTTTTCATTAACATGCTGAAGTCATAACACTCAGCTCTGTATCTACATCAGAAAAAGCTGTGATGGCCAGAACAATGCTATGGTGGGATAGATGTGGCTTAATATACTAAAAATGAATAAGATGGGGATTTTGTAGGTCAGTGGATTCAAGGGAATGAGAATTTGGGGAATAGCTTGATCTGAAATGGGATATTCTTTCTCAGAAATGTAATGTGGGTGTATTATTTGAGTCAAAGCATTAGTGATAACTCAAATCTTTTTAACAGAAGTGCATACTATCAACTCCACCTGGAATACCAATTGTATTCTGACTTGGATAGGGAAACCTAACAATAGTGGTTAACAAAATGGTAACCATGTGATTGGACAACTACTATGCATTCTTTGTGAGGTTGTGACATGCTTGATCCAGACCCTGTAACTGGCACAAAATGCAATGGTTGGACTGCTGAGTGAGGCATGTTTTTGACATATAAGAGTCCAAACAATTTGAAAAGGGGTTGTCTAAAGAAAGACTTCATCTCCAAGACTTGGTCAAGTGATACAATCATTGAGGAAAATCCTACTGCATATGCATATAAGAACCACCACAAGCCTCAAGCTATCCAAGTTATTTACCCAAATAGCCAAAGGTGTTACTATTAACATTAGAAGGTAGCTTACAACATTAGCTCAGATGCAAAAGCTGTCAATACCTGAGCATCTCCTCTAAAGCTCCATTTTTAGAGATTCTTTGTAAGATAAATTTAATCTAGGATTTTGATCTCACCTTTACACTTTAAGTTTCACGGTACAATATGATTTGCAAGTTTCCACATCCTGTAGTGAAGCAGTTGAACACATGAAAGCTATGTTCCTTAAAGAAAACTATGAAGCTCTCTTTTTTTGCTTTTTTTCACTAAGACTGTAGTTTGTGCTATCACAGCAAGATTGCCTCCAAAAGTGGTGCGCGTGAGAGAGAGAAAGAGACTAAGACTAATTTACATCTGTATATCTTCTTTAATAATAATACTGGTACATATATACAATATCAAGCTAAACTCAATTCAACTGATAAAAGTAATGTATTTCTGATAAGAAATCCTTGCTATCAAAATCAGGGTTGGCAGCAGACTATATTTTGCATAATCAATCCATACAGAGGCAACCCATAAAAGGGTTGAAATGGGGAAAATAAATTTCTGATATTGTAAAATAAATGATATTCCAACTTTTATGCCAAATTTACTAAAAAATTGTTTCCTGATGTTGAAAGACACTAAGGAGCTGGAAATGAGAAAATTACTTCACAACTAATCAACATCAAAACTGGGTTGGCACAGACCACAAGTCTTCAGATTACAATGATTAGAACAAAAACAATATATCTACTCCTACTTTCCAACTTATTTTAGATAACAATGTAAATACAAAGGATGATAGGGAGGATCTGTACTCCTCCAGCAAGCCCACAAAAACTACATGATCTGAATAACTGTTCACATTTCCAAAGGAAGGTCCCTATTGAGATAACATCTCTTCATAAACACTGTATTGCATCTTGCCTGCATTAGGCCAATGGCAGTGGCATTTAAGGCGTGGTCAGATTGTTTATTATGCATATTTTTAATCATCCTCATGCCCACCAAAGACAGCAGGGATTTTGGAATCACTAGTCAAGTATAGTATCCCTTTCTTAATTAAAGGGATACAATGGTATCTCAAAACTTTTTTTCTTCTCAAACTATACCTCTAAATACTATACCTCTATAATTGTTCATTCAATAGCTGACTGGATATTTAAGACAGTTGAAACTATACCTTGAAGTCATTGTTGTATCGTCCATAATTGACTCGACCCATATTTTCTATCAACAAATCCAGATTGGCACCTGCATTCCCAGTTATGTTCAATGTCAAGGCTTTCCTTCTTTCAAGAATCCCTTGGGGAATCTAAGTGGGCAATATATTTTAAAGTTAAACCCAAAACAAGACAAGAACAAAAGCTATGTCACTCTTCACTAGTGCCTTTTTTAGAGGTATCTGCATTTTATGGGAGGTTTTAGAAAGTGCCTTATGCCCAATTGTGCTAATTCATAATCTGACTTGAATCAAAATTATGATAGTCATTTATATAATTAAAAATATTTCAGGTGTTTTTTTAAATAAAATGAGTACTTCTGAAGAAGTTCAAATTTCCCCACCTTCTGTGGTCAGGAAATTTAAATAATTGACAAAAAAACAGATACCGTGAGGGGAAATTTTTTTGATTCCCAGCTGATTTTGTATGTCTGCCCACTGATAAAGAAATGATCAGTCTATCATTTTAATGGTAGGTTTATTTTAACAGTGAGAAGCAGAATAACAACAAAATTCAACAAAACACATTTCAAAAAAGTTATAAATTGATTTGCATTTTAATGAGTGAAATAAGTATTTGATCTGCTATCAATCAACAAGATTTCTGGCTCCCAGGTAACAAGCTGAGGTTAGGAATGCTCTCTTAAAGGGAATGCTCCTAATCTCAGCTTGTTACCTGTATAAAAGACATCAGTCCACAGAAGCAATTAGTTACTCAGATTCCAAACTCTCCACCATGGCCAAGACCAAAGAGCTGTCCAAGGATGTCAGGGAGAAGATTGTAGACCTACACAAGGCTGGAATGGGCTACAAGACTATCACCAAGCAGCTTGGTGAGAAAGTGACAACAGTTGGTGCGATTATTTGCAAATGGAAGCAACATAAAATAACTGTCAATCTCCCTCAGTCTGGGGCTCCATGCAAGATCTCACCTCATGGAGTTTCAATGATTATGAGAACGGTGAGGAATCAGCCCAGAACTACACGGGAGGATCTTGTCAATGATCTCAAGGCACCTGGGACCAACATCACCAAGAAAACAATTGGTAACACACTACGCTGTGAAGGACTGCAATCCTGCAGCCCCGCAAGGTCCCCCTATTAAAAAAAAGTACATGTACAGGCCCGTCTGAAGTTTGCCAATGAACATCTGAATGATTCAGAGGATAACTGAATGAAAGTGTTATGGTCAGATGAGACCAAAATCAAGCTCTTTGGCATCAACTCAACTTGCCATGTTTGGAGGAGGAATGCAGCCAATGACCTCAAAAACACCATCCCCACCATCAAAAATAGAGGTGAAAACATTATGCTTTGGGGGTGTTTGTCTGCTAAGGTAACAGGACAACTTCACCACATCAAAGGGATGATGAACAGGGCCATGTACCGTCAAATCTTGGGTAAGAAGCTCCTTCCCTAAGCCAGGGTATTGAAAATGGATCATGGATGGGTATTCCAGCATAGCAATGATCTAAAACACACAGCCAAGGAAACAAAGTGCTCAAGAAGAAGCACATTAAGGTCCTGGAATGGCTTAGCCAGTCTCCAGACCTAATCCCATAGAAAATCTGTGGAGGGAACTGAAGGTTCGAGATACCAAACGTCAGCCTTGAAACCTTAATGACTTGGAGAGTGCAAAGAAGAATGGGACAAAATCCCTCCTGAGATGTGTGCAAACCTGGTGGCCAACTACAAGAAACGTCTAGCCTCTGTGATTGCCAACAAGGCTTTTGTCACCAAGTACTAAATCATGTTTTGCAAAGGGGTCAAGTACTTATTTCACTCATTAAAATGCAAATCAATTTATAACTTTTTTGAAATGCATTTTTCTGGATTTTTTGTTGTTGTTATTCTGTCTCTCACTGTTAAAATAAAACATTACCATTAAAATTATAGACTAATCATTTATTTGTCAGTGGCAGATGTACAAAATCAGCAGGGGATCAAATATTTGTATCCCTCACTGTAAGCATGGTAAGTATATAAAGAAATATTAAAACAACTCCCTGTTTTCTTGGTGTTTTTTTTTAAAGTCAAAAATTCACCTTTGTTTCTCTGATTGATGTCATAAACCACTTTTAGTATATATCAAGAACCCCTTTATTGCATTTAGTACATTCTATCATTCCTTGATAAAAAAGAATGGACAACCTTTAGGTTGTTGGGCTCATATTTAATATTTTTGGAAAATTAAAGAACCGCAAAGGTGGAACAGTGATGCAAAATACATAGAGCTATGTATAAAGAAATGATCTGGGGGGTTCTTAGCTATTAAAAAAATCTATTAACTTTGCTGTAGTATTTGACTACATTTTTAGCTTCTGTTTAAAACTGATGAGAAACGGTATCATCAATTTTCAGAAACAATAGAGAATCCAGGGACTATAAAGAAGAAATTTGGGGGGAGGGAGGGGGATAATGAACACTTGTCAAGTTAACATTCTCCTTCCTTTTTCCTTCCATTGATTGTTTTCTAATCTTAGAGAAAACATAGTGTACCATCTCATCTTCTTTGATAAAAATGCCGTTCAGATCAACTTGCAAACCAATTGCCAGCCAAAGTTACATAGCCATGTTTGAAATCAAATACAGTCTAAATCCACTTCCTTGCTCCTCTCATTGCCGGCACAATGTTAAAGGACAGGAGACAATCTTTTTCATGTATCTTTAGTTAAAATGCTGGCATGAGCACATGTGTCTTTGGCTTGGCATTGTCTCAGAAAATACGCATTTCAATGCATTTCTTCTAGATTTTAGGAAACAGTCAGAACAGATCATTCAGAATATAACAGGCTATGATATTGATAAGTAAACAATTTAAGTTTATTGTCACTTATTTTATGAATACAGTATATTGTCATGTGACTTCATGATTATTTTTCATAGATGCCCTTAAATTTGCAAAGAGAAGGAATACCTTGATACCCTACATTAACATTTTGCAGTTATAAATCAAGGATCCATAGTCATGAAAATAACCAGAAATTATTGTGACAGTAGTATCCTAAGACTGATCCATCTGAATTTATACTAATCCACAGTATTGGCATGTTTCTAACAAACTATTTTTAATGTATTTCTACAAGGAGACTGCACTGGGTAAGACAAAGAAGCAGCTTCTGACCCAACTTTTTCCCCACTGTCCCGGCCTTCCGGAAGAATCTAAAAACTTATCTATGCCGGCAGGCCTGGGGATGACTGTGATTGTGTGTGAATGATGAATGTGTTTGGGGGGTCTTTTTAAATGCTTTGTAGATTCGGTTTTAGATTTTTTTTTTTAAATGTTGAGATGTTGTTTTTTGTTTATGTTGTTAGCCGTTCCGAGTCCTTTGGAGAGGAGCGGCATAAAAATCTAATTAAAATAAATAAATAAATAAATAAACTTCAATTGGGAAGCACTCATAGCCTTGGATTTTGCCTAAAAGAGCAAAATGAAGTTAAGATTAGTGTTAACATTGACAAGATCAAGCCATTATAAAACTAAAATATCTATCTATAAATATAACAATATAAGCAAATTTATCCATCAATGACCATATAAAGAAATAAACAGCCTTCACCAAGATCACAAAACTGATCTTACTTAGAAGACAGTACTTATTTGGTATTCTTTTCGTATAATTATTATTACCTTACATATAGGAGACAGGATAATCCCTCAGAGAATCATTCATAGATAAGACAGACAGACAGACAGACAGACAGATAGATGTAATCATAGCTACAACTACAAGAAAGCAGTTTTGATATGGTGCTTTACCCCATCCACAGAGACATAGCCTCGATCATGAATGCCATCAGATGAAAAAAGAATTTCCTTACTACAGTTTCTTGGTAACTTTGTTCTGTATAATACGTATCCAAAATACTTGAAGAAAAAATAAAGAAAAACAAATATTGAAAATTATTTTTAAGCAAGCATTGCATTTTTTATTTATTTATTATAGCAATTTATATAGCAATCTCACAATTGCAATTGGGAAGCACCAACAGGGCTCAAATTACACTTATCTTTTTGCAACATTCTGCAAAAAAAACCCCATAATATACAGTTTTCAAGGTTTAAAACTAACATCAAATATTTGCTATTTAAGAGTCACCATTATCTTCAGGTATTTAGCAAGGAATGGTGGGGGGGGGAATGGGACTAGTGCTAGTACCGGTACCAGTTTTGGATGCTCTGTACCTACGGTAGTAGTTCTCTTGTAAGAATTACAAACAAATATGTTATTTGGACAAGAACTGTTGAGGAGAGTTTGGAAAATTATTATGCAGTATAAAAGACATTTAATAACTAGTTTATTTGAGGTTAAGAGTGTGGAAAGACATAGATTTATAGTTCTTACCAGCATATCCTCTAATAGGACTAGAGTACATGGAAATAATTACGTCCATCATCTGGAAAATATTTGTTAATATTTGGATATAGAGAGGGGATGGCATGAAGTATAAGAAAGATGACAGAAGAGGAAGAGGGTCAAATCAAGCATCCCTAAGTTTGGTATTGCAGTCAACCCAAGCAGGGTCAAACATCAGTGTGTCTAAATCAGTAGGCCCAGGGCTAGGGAACACTGCTGAAGGAGACGTAGGATGGAATGGTTTATTAATGAGTCTACGAATAATTGAGTAGTTAGTGTTTTCAATAGTCCTCAAACTCTATAAATAAGCTTGTCCCTAACCCAATTTATTATCTATTCAGATATCCATACCAATTATTTCCTGCTTGCTTCTCTAGATTTTTCAGGGTTTAATATTTAATCAGAGGCTTAGAAACAAGATTTTCTTTCTGCTACATGTTAAGATAAACATCCTTCCTTATGTGAGACATAGGAATGTATATTGGGTTAATCTGTTGCCTACTTGTTTAATCTTCTTACAATTTACAAGATGGCCTTTTTTGCCAACTCCAGAATTTTCTCTTCTATCTCTACATTCTCAGAAACTATTAGCATGATTCTTATCTCACCAATAAGAACTAGATTTAAAATAATGTTTTAAAACAAGAGTATTGTATTTAGTAGTAACTAGAAATTAATCCTGCCAAACCCAAATTTATGATTTTGGTGAAACACCTAAAATGTTTTATTTTGCTATTGAAGAATCCATCATAGAACAGTGAGGTATTTAAATATTTAGAATACTTAATGAAACAGAATTTTACAAGGCTTTCACAAAGAATATTAAAACAGTAGTAGCTAAAGGGGAGGGGGGTAATTACGAAATTATCCAAAAGGATGGATAGTGCTCATCTTTTACAAATTGAACTGAACTTTACCTGCTATTAAAGCCTGATTTGGTAGAAACAAATGTATAATTTTCCTGTTGGGTAATCTTTTATTTGTTATTCCAACAAAACAGCTGGAAATCTTCCTTAAATGAATGTGGGACAAGTAGCGCAAGGTCCTGGTGCACCCCTCCAAGAAGTTCGACAGGCGGCCACAGCAGGACTCCCGCAGGCAGTCCTTCCATCCCTCGGGATCTTGGGAGTGGTGACAGCCCTTTTGAGCAGGGCAGTCCTGGGATTGGCCCAGAGGTTCGCGATCCTTCCCCCAGAGGCAGGATCGTCAACAGGACCTCCCGAGCATCGGAGCCAGGGGTCAGTTTCAGGCCAAACGTCCCTTCAGAGGTCCCGGGGGTCGCCCCTACAGACGCTCCAAGTGACGCCATCGGGGGATTTCCGATAGGAGGGCGCCTAGGGCAGTTTTACGAGGTCTGGGAGCAGACCACCACCGACTCTTGGGTCAGGGACACTGTCAGATGGGGTCTGACACTAGAGTTTTATGTGCTCCCACACGAGCGCTTCCTACAGTACCCAGTATCATGGAATCCCTCAAAAGCACGTCTCGTATCCACCACCATCAAACATCTTTTGGACATCAAGGCCATAGAGCCAGTTCCAAGGGGTAAAGCTGGAACAGGTTTCTACTCCATCCTGTTCGTGGTCCCCAAGGCATCAGGCGGGTGGAGGGCGATACTGGACTTAAAGGGTCTGAACCGATTCCTAATATACAGGAGGTTCAAGATGCAGACCCTAAAGTCAATACTGGCCGGTATCAGGAAGGGAGATTTTCTATCCTCCATAGATCTGACCGAGGCCTACCTCCACATCCCAATCTCCCAGGAACACCGCAGGTTCCTGCGTTTATGTTACGCACGCCGGCATTATCAATACTGGGCCCTCCTGTTTGGCCTGTCTTCGGCTCCAAGGGTCTTCACGAAGGTCTAGGCGGTATTGGCAGCCCACCTTTGGATGATACCGGTGCGCATACAGTGCTACCTGGACGACATACTCGTACAGTCCAGGTCCCTTCAGTCAGCAAGATCAGATCTCTTGACCACCATTCGGATCCTTCAGGATCACAGCTTTTTGGTAAATTTCAGGAAAAGCCACACCTCCCCCACAAAACGCCTACTACATCTAGGGGCCCTGATAGACTCTGACCTTTGCATGGTCTATCTATCCCAGGAGCAGAAATTAGTATCCCAGATTCGGGGTGCAAGGATGGTTCCCCTGGTACAGTTGTCCCAGCTCCTGGGAAAGATGGTATCTTGCATGGGCATAGTCCCGTGGACAAGACTATACTCGAGGAGCCTCCAGTGGTTCCTCCTCCCTTTTCAGAAGCAGAACCTCAGCGCCTCCTCCAGAAAAGTCCAGGCTCCGTTCCACATCCTCTCATCCCTCCAGTGGTGGTCTTCCGCAGCCATGTCCAAGGGGACCCTATTCAAGATGACCCTCAGGTTCATCCTGACCACAGATGCCAGTCTATTCGGTTGGGGGGCTCACCTCCAGACCCATTTGGCCCAGGGGCAATGGTCCAGGGCGGACCTCAAGCAAAATATAAATTGGCTGGAACTCAGGGTGATTCATCTGGCTCTCCTCCATTTCTCCTCCCTAGTATCAGACAACCATGTCCTAGTCCTGACAGACAACGTGGCGGCCAAGGCACATGTCAACAAACAGGGGGGGCACATTCCTGGCCTCTTCTCCAGGAGGCCATGGAATTAGGTTTGCGGGCAGAGGCCCACTTGGGCTCAATCAGAGCAGAACACATTTCGGGGGAGGCAAACCGACAGGCAGACTCCCTGAGCAGGGCGACTGTGGACCACTCTGAATGGCGTCTGGACCCGAAGCTGTTCGACATGATTGCGAACAGGTTCGGCAGGCCATGCCTGGATCTCTTTGCCTCCCTGTCCAATGCCCAACTTCCCAGATTCTTCACCAGGTTCCCATCGAGGGGGGGCGAGGGGACAGATGCCCTTCGGTGCAGGTGGCCCGAGGGTCTGCTATAAGCTTTCCCTCCCCTCCCGCTGCTACAAGCCACCATTCGCAGGCTGATATTGGAGCGAGCGGAGGTAATATTGGTTGCTCCATTCTAGCCTCGACGCCCGTGGTTTGCAGATCTAGTGGATTTGTCCCTGTCTCCGCTGTGGAGGTTTCCCCCGGACCAAGTGGCCCTCTCCCAGGGAGAGGTCCGACATCTGGATCCTCAGTGGCTCCAATTAGCCGCTTGGCACTTGAGCGGAGAATCTAGCTAAACAGGCCTATTTCTCTGGGGTGATATCTATGATCCAGGCCTCTATACGCCTCTTGACGAACCGGATTTACGACGCCACGTGGACAAATTTCTGCCAGTGGTGCTTCTCACACAAATTGGACCCCCTCTCGGTTACGGTCCCTAACATTCTAGATTATCTGCTGAGATCTGCTGAGGGGCATTTCTAAAGGCCATCTAACTAACACCACTAACACCATCCGTAGGCAGGTTGCGGCCTTGTCCACGGTCCTCACCTGTGATACCCTGGGTCCCCTTTCTCACCATCCAGCTATCTCGGCCTTTCTTAAAGGGGTGGCCAACTCGGGTCCCCCCACAGTGCACAGATACCCATCTTGGGATTTGCCTACAGTATTGCAGGCATTAACCACTGCCCCGTTTGAGCCTCTCCGATCTTGTTCTCTACATTTTCTCTCCTTGAAGGTGGCCTTCTTAGTGGCTATCACTTCAGCCAGAAGGATTTCAGAGTTGGCCGCCCTCTCAGTCAGGGAGGATCTCTGTACCTTCCATAAGGATAGGGTGGTCCTTAGATTAGACCCCTCCTTTATTCCCAAGGTGAACACCAGTTTTCACAGGTCACTGGATCTCGTTTTGTCAAGTTTTTGTCCAAATCCTTCTCACAGGCTGGAACGCCAGTGGCACAAACTGGATGTACGCAGGGATCTGCGCATCTACATCAAGTGCACTGGAGTTTTCCGCAAGTCTGAGGCCTTGTTTGTCTCCTTTCAACCATCGGCCATGGGCAGGAAGGTGTCTTCTTCCATCATTGGCAGGTGGATCAGGGCTTGTATTGCTAGGGCTTACGCCTCCCAGTCACTTCCGGTCCCAGCTCGTATCACGGCTCATTCCACGCGCAGCGCAGCGACCTCTGCGGCCTGGTCTATGCAGGCTTCTGTAGAGAAGATTTGCAGGGCAGCCTCTTGGTCGTCCCCAACTTCATTCATCTTACACTATAAGATTGATAGGTTTGCTGCGGCGGATGCCGCATTTGGCAGACGGGTTCTTCAACAGGTCATTTCCTCTAGGGAGACACCAGCCTAGACCTTCCCCTCCCTAAGGGACATGGGGGGCTTTGGTATGTCCCAATCAGTGGATTCTACATCCACCATGCTGGAGAAAGGGCGTTGTCTTACCTGAACGCCTTTTCTCAGCATGGTGGTGTAGAATCCACACCCTCCCTTGAATAGGTGTCTAGGCTTGTGTTGCGTTAATTTTTTTGGTATTTTGGAGTCATTGCATCAGACTTCGTCAGGATCCTTCGCCTCGTCAAAACTGGGAGACACACCCAAAGGGAGGCGTGACCAAAGATCTGACTTAGTCTCTCTGAGCAGGAAGGCTGAAATAACCCAATCAGTGGATTCTACACCACCATGCTGAGAAAAGGCGTTCAGGTAAGACAACGCCCCTTTCGCTATTGAAGAATCCATCATAGAACAGTGAGGTATTTAAATATTTAGAATACTTAATGAAACAGAATTTTACAAGGCTTTCACAAAGAATATTAAAACAGTAGTAGCTAAAGGGGAGGGGGGTAATTATGAAATTATCCAAAAGGATGGATAGTGCTCATCTTTTACAAATTGAACTGAACTTTACCTGCTATTAAAGCCTGATTTGGTAGAAACAAATGTATAATTTTCCTGTTGGGTAATCTTTTATTTGTTACTCCAACAAAACAGCTGGAAATCTTCCTTAAATGAATGTGGGACAAGTATTCTATTTCTATTCCAACCATTTTCTTGGAATCCAAGAAGTGGTGAGATTTATTTATGATTTGGACACTAGGAGGGATAAGAACTACATGGTGAGAATTAAATTCTGATACATGTAAAAGTTGAAATTAGATCAAAAATGAGCTAAACATTTAATCAATATAACTTTCTACAAAAGTTGGCAACCATTTACAGGTTTTAATTAGCAAATAATGTCTTCAGCAATAATTGAAGATGTATTTTGGAAAATTCCTTATATACAGAGATTCTGACATTGCAGTCATTCTCAAACTGATGATCTTCAATATTATTTTTATATGCCTGTAATATTTATCTCTCTATCAAAAGAATACTGAAAAACTAAGAAAAAAATCTTTTAGTTGTGTCACATATAAGAACAAATAAATGCTTAAATCATGTGTAAATGATTTATTCACCCAATGTTGAATAAAAGTGTAGTTTAAAATTTTGTAATGTTGCTGGGCATATATATTTATTCTGTTTAAAATTGCTCATATTATTGTCCATTTCAAGTTGTATTTGTGTTTATATACATGTGAATATTTTAATACAAAATTTTATATAAAAAATAGGGAGCAATAGTGCCAGGAAATAAGCTTGACATCTGTGTTCACATAAATCTATTTTTTTGATTCTATAAAAGTTTTCAATACTTTAATACAAATCTCTAATTCTTTTCCTCTCTTCATTATCTTCTAGCTACTGACACTACTCTGGAGAAAATCTGTTTCAAAGTTTTATTTCCTCCATCTTCAAAACATTGCCTCTATAATTAGATTTATTTCTCCATCCCCATAACCCATCTACTGAGTTTAAATCAAAATCCCTGACTAATCTATAGAGTCCTTTTGTTCAACCACCTTTTCTATTTATAGCTCTCACATTTGTTTTATGCAACCCACACTAGTCACCACTCCCTTTTTGATATATTTCACTTCTTAAGAATTTGGTATCAGAGTAGAAACTCACGTTCTCCATTATTAGTGCAGAATATGCAAATGGTACAAACTTCCTAAAATGTTTATACATTTCTTCTAAAAAGTATAAGAATGGAACAATGGCTTAACTCCCCCACTAATTTAAAATGAGCAAATAATTTGACATGGCTTACAAAATTTAATAAACTGGCTAAATTGTGAGTCAAAAAACCTATGTAGGATCAACTTTTACCTGCTTTAATTGAACAAACGTCAAAGGATACATGCTTTTAATTAGTCCAGATGGGGAAAAATCATTCAGAAATTCAGTCACTCTTCCAATCTGTAATGGAGCAAAACAGAATACAATTTGCATTGAAATAAATGCAGATAAACTATGGAAGCATTCTAAACAATACTTACACAAATATTTATCAGAATTTCCTCTAAAAGATAAATCTATTTATGATATGCACCAGTATTTATAGAAACCATTTAGGCCTTCTGCCTGTAGAAGCTGTTTTCGTACTCTTAACTGAATTCTCACACAAACATGTTGAAAGGTGTAGTAATTCAAAATGATGCCAGTTCTATGTAGGGTAAATGTGAAAACTCAATGAAAAAAATTGATCATTCCTCTAGAGCTTGTATTTCATAATTAATTTTATTGCCACAATGTAAATGAACTATCTTATCCTGAAGATACAATTCTTCTCTGAGACTATATTCTCTGATGTGTTAATTCTAATTAAACTTTTTTCAGAGTTCTTGCACATTTTTCAACTATATACTACAAAAGAAGAGCTCCATTATTTTTTAAGCTTCATAATAAAGTTCCAAATTTCCATCTCCAATGTCCAAAGCACACCCCTACAAAGCAAATGTTTTGCCTTTTATTTAAAAGTAGATCTTTTTCCAACCCATGACTATGCAAATCTAATGGCTAAGTAATATACATTTACTTACCTTCATCAATTTAACTTCTCCATATGCAAACTTAGGAGTTGTTGGAGGTATAGGACCCTTTGGCAAATCCTTGTACTGAAATATGAATGAAAAAACAAAAAAAACCTAAAACATAATCTTTAGCATTTGAAGAATCAATTTTCTCTTTCTTGTGTAAATAAGCTTATGTGTTGCTGTGGTATCATTACTCAGTCTGGAACCCTTAAGATTTGTTGGGACTAAATCCACTTTCACCACTTTCAGCCAAAATAGTTAGGACTTATGGCAATTGTAATTTCCCCACATCTTCACTACACTGGTGACAATTATACACAATGAGGAGGCTGCCATGAATTCTATTTTTTTCCATTTCTGCTAAAAGAACTTTAAATCTAGAATCTAGACTAATTTAATAATTTGAGGAGCAACTTTGGAAATGTTACTTACACATATTTCACAAAAAATGTTTAATCTGTGAAAAAATTATAGACATTCTTCTTGATTCTACTAGATCAGGGGTAGACAACCTTGGCTCTTTTATGACTCATGGACTTCAACTCCCAGAATTCCTTAGCCAGCATAGGCTCAGGAATTCTGGGAGTTGAAGTCCATGAGTCATAAAAGAGCCAAGGCTGCCTACTCCTGTACTAGATAATCCTTTGCTCTCTTTTTAATTACTATAAGCAAATACTTATTTTCATTTGCTACAATTGGGATACTTTATATCCAGCCTGCAATGGGGTTACACTAACACTCCCAAATCTAGGATGAAAAAATCCAGAAAACCACAAGATAGCAGAAAAGAGAAACCTCTTTGCTGCAATCTATTGAGCCTCCAGATTTTTAAAATCCAGCACATGCATATACATCATTTACCTGAATTTTGTCATCAAATCTGAGAAACCTTGCTTGACTGACTCAGACTATTACGGAGCCCAGATTCATCTAGCAACAGCAGGTGCTTTAGATTCTTGTATTAAATTAGAAGTCAAAACAAATCCAGGGCAAGATAGAGAAGTAATATTCCAAAAAGAAACTCACCATACCAATGACTTCTCTGACAGCAAAATACTTCTCTGTAAGATCCCCTGCTTCACTCAATGGGGCATTGTAATCATAGCTAGTAGGTTGTGCCATGTATGGTATATTGGCTCCTGTGAGAAGAAGCAGATTGCAAGTAGGATATTTGATTGCCTCTTCTGAATGATATAGGTTTAGGAGATTTATGCCCTCAGTGTGTCACTACATTGCATGTACTTCATAGCTGATAATATACCTGCTGTAATAATCACCATATTTGAGATAGTAGCTTGGTATAATAGCATAAACATGTTTAGAGTAAAATTAATCCTTGGTTGAATTTGTAAAATACTGACCCAAATGCATCCAAAATGATGAATACTGTCATTATCATTCATATAAGATAACTGCTTAAATCACAGATATGACTAGTAACCTAGTTTGCACTCATTTCTTTTCTTACTAACAGATATTGTGCTAAAAACCTTGATTGACCAAAGCCATATTGGATAGTAGAGAAGAATATGATTATCTTTCTCATATACAGAGGGAAAGGAGTGATATCAAAACTATAGGAACTAGATAAGATTTTTATTGTCATTTTTTTATTGTGGGCATTGCAAGTGTGTTGGTTCAGGTTTTGGCAGAATTATAGTTGAAAGAAATGTCTATGAGCAAATTTTGAGAAGACGCTGGAATTTACACCAGGTAGTAGATATGTGCAGACTATTTTTTTGCTCTTCAATAGGTACATTTTTCATATTTATACATTTATTGACTAAGACAAAGTGCATGATAAAAATTACCAAGCTTGAAATATGGATGTTCTGTGTGAAAAATGGAATTGAAGATTGCTAAATACAATAAAAGTCATATATAGTGGATATAAAACAGGCAGGAGAATTCTGTAAATGAATTGCTTAGTGCATGGTTCAAATAACGCAGAAAGTGACAATAATGTGTGATTATTAATTGGATTATTTTCAGCAAATGTTAGAGAAACTGTATAATGCAAAAGTATGAATCAGAAAATGTACCAAAGAAAATCATATTTTGGTCATTCTTGACTCTATCTTATTGGTCAAGGAAAAAGGAGTGAACCATTGGAAATGGCAAAATATAGAGTAGGGGTCTCCTGGAAGAATGTTTACTAAGGGTTGGAAAATGGATGGAGAGATTAATTTAAGACATGAAAATACTGGCAGAAAGGCAGTTGGTACTAAGTTTTTGTTGAAAATGAAAATGGCTGTGTATAAGAACATGCTCATTCTGTTACATGGAAATGAGACTTGGGTATATTAGGAGAAATATAAAAATAAGTTGAATGTAATGGGAATGGGTTACTTGAGAATTGTGTGTTCATCTACAGAGGCAGGATATTTTGCAAAAATCTAAATATATAGAGATATACGTTGAATGAAGTCAGTGTGAACAAGATTCAGTTAAATGTTTCCCTTTCTATTTTCTGCCCCTTTATTTTATCATGTTTCTTGTTTTCTATTCTTTTGATAACATTATTTACTTAAAAGAGGGTACCATGATGGGTGGCTATGAATGAAATCCTGAGGGCATTCCTAATTTATAAGGTGATATCTATGCCCCAGCAATTTTGTCTTCCAAAAGACTATACTGTGGGGGGAGTGGGGAAGTACAATGGTTCCAAGTAAAACTGTCTCGTTTTATTTAACTCTCTTGCAAGAGAGTAAGTCTCTGTTGTAAATATAGCCTGTCATTTAGATACCAGTAATACACATACAGTCAGTCCTTGGATTAAGACTTGTTCAGCAACCGTTCAAAATTACAATGCTGCTGAAACCAGTAGGCCTATGACAGTCTTTTTAGTTCTAGCCATCCCTATAGTTATGTTACTATGAGCTGGCACTTGATGCCTGGTCTTGTGAGTAACTTGTGAGCAAGCCACAGTCAAGGGACCACAATTTCCAATGTTTCTTGCTAGCCTCCATATAAGCAATGTCAGTGGGGAAATAAGCAGAAAGTCAGAATTCACTCCCCTGCCAGTTTTTGTCCACCTGTGCTCTGTAGCGCCTGCCCAAAGCATCCCTACCCATACTCCACAGAGTCTGCCCATAGCACACCTGTGGCACCTGCACACTTGTGCAGCCCTGGAGTTATGATGGCAGCTAGGATTGCCATTGCTAAGTGATTGAGTCACATAACATTGCACTTTATTACTACACTGCTTAGTGACAGAAATTCTGGTTCAATTGCTCTCATAATCCAAAGATATTTGTGCTATATTCCGGAAATTGAAATGCCAATACAAAGAACTTCCTTTTATGACTTTTCCTTTTTTCTTCCATCCAAAATTCTTCCATTCCTCTGTTTCAAAGGAGGACATATAGTACGTGAAAATCCTTTAATTGCAAGACAAGCAGTTACACACACACACATACACACACACACCTTACCATTCCAGTAGCCAAAATTAGTCCCTCCTATAAACATATATCTGGAAAAAAGAAGCAGAAAAGCAATTGAGGATGCTGCATAAGAAACCTGTTTCTTTTTTTAAACAGATATCAATGAACTTACAGGTTAACGTTAGCTCCATGTGCCAAGATTTCACTAAGAGTTTTAGCTATTGCTGATGATGGTATAACATTATGGGTGTGGCCCCAGTGATCTAACCAACCAGTATAGAATTCAGAATTGACCTGAAATAGGAAAAGTTTTTTTAAAAAAAGAACATATATTGGAAATTTAAAAAAAACCCTAATGCATAACAATGTACAACAAAAAAAGCTGCTCAAGAGGTTGATTTGCTACACATTTAACTATATATATGAGGAAAAAATTTTCTCATCATCTCACACTCCATTTTATACCAGCACATGGTCATTCAAGGCATACATATGAGTGATATGTTTACAACTAATAGTAGGAAACCTCACCTAGCTGCATTTATTTAATCTACCTTAAAGGCCCATTGTCAAAGCTATGGCAATGGAACAGTCCATAATATTCCATTATGACACTGAAGAAATTAACAAAGGAATTTCAATTATTTAAAACCACAAAAACCTGTAAATGCTGGGCAGAGAGGCCTCTTCCACAATCAAGAGTTATGCCACATTCCATGGTCTCCACAACACCATAAGACTTGTAAAGGTTTTTGCAAGGTAAGAAGAGGAACTCCTGACTCAACTTCAGCTCTAAAGAAAATGTGACAATCTTTTTCAGCTTTTATAGCTTTTTTTTCTGGAGCTATAATGTGGTTGACCATTCTTTACAGCACCATCCCCGTGGTCACATGATCAAAATCCAGACGCCTGGCAACTCACTCATATTTATGACTGTTGCAGTGTCCCAGGGTCATGTGATCACCCTTCTGACACCTTCTGACAAGCAAAGTCGATGGGGGAAAGCCAGATTTGCTTAACAACTGTGTTACTAACTTAACAAATGCAACAATCCACTTAAAAACTGTAGCAAGAAAGGTCTTCAAATGATGCAAAGCTCATTTAACAATTGCCTCTCTCTTAGCAAAGGAAATTCTGGACTCAATTGTGGTCATGAGTCAAGGATTTCCTGTACTTCAGGTATGACTTTGTAGGTCAAGGAGGCAAAACCTGTAGCTAAATGGAAGCGTTTGAAAGTATAAATCCAGATTGTCAAAAACACAAAGCAGTATCCAAATACTAAATGTTCTAATACAACAAGATTGAATGAGAAAAGAAAAGAGAGAGAAATAGTTATACAGCAGCCTCTCCATAGACAATGAAATCAGATATGAAGAAACTTATGCACCCAAAGTTTCATCATAATTCTTAAAATGGGACAATATGGTAGGACACTTATTGAAATAATGTGAAAATTAATCAGCTTCTAATAAAATATGTGATATTACTTAACTTAGAAGAAAAGATTGTGAGGAACCTGACATTTCCATCACAAAGGATAAGATGATACAGAGTGAGAAATAAAGCCTACATTGCTTTTAAAAAGAAAGATCTACGCTACTCTTAAAATAGAACTTCATTACATTTAAAAAAAATAAGAATGGGAATTTGCAATGGAAAGGGAAAGGGAAATATTTTCATTTCAATATTCTCATCACCATAGAGAAGGCTCAAAGTTGAGTTTATAAAAGCCCATGTCTGCTTATACTTCTTCCATCAACATTGTCCCAGGATTCTCTTCACTCCCTTTACTTTCCAGAACTCTTTAGAGAACCAAAGAGCCATCTTGAATCAGCAGCAGACTCGCCTCAGGACAATCCTGCCTGACATCCTGGCCATCTCTCTTTTACAGAGGTTAACAAACCATTCAACAGAATTGCCTTCCTCCTAGATCAGGGGTAGGCAACCCAAAACACTCAAAGGGCCACTTGGACCCGTTTCCCACCAAAAACAAAACACTAGGAGCCGCAAAACCGTTTTGATATTTAAAATGAAGATAACACTGCATATATATACACACACATACACACACACATATATACATATATACATATATACATATATACATACACACACACACACACACACATATGTAGGTCTTTGGTTATTCGGGTTTTCTCCCACTTAAAATTGGAAGTGTCTTGGCGACGTTTCAACGAAGTCCCATTCATCATTTTCAGGCTGGTGTTTTTGGCTTCATGCTTCTAGGAGCAATGTGTGATTGTAGCTGTTTCTTCCTTTTAACTGCCAGTGGGTGGGAGCTTGGCTGTGTTCTAATTGGGTGGAGGTGTGTTCTGATTGGTTAGGGGCTTGGCTGTGCTGATTGGATGGGGGGGTTGGCTGTGCTCTGATTGGATGGGGGAGTGTTCTGTTTGGGTGGGGGCTTTGTTGTGCTCAGGTTAGTCTGAGTTGCAGGGCGATTTGAGATGGTGAGCTGCATTGCTGTTGTTCGGCTTCGCGTTCGTGCCTCATCTTCATGGTGGGTGTCAGTTTGTTTCATGTATGGATTGGAGGGGTTTAAGGTGGCTAATGATGCAGCTGTGGTCTAGCTTCTGGTTTGTGGTCGTGCCTCATCATCGGTGTGGGTATGGGTTTGCTTTATGCGTGGATATATGGTGGTGACATGTGGTTTTTGTGAGTGTGGGTCTGGAGTCATTCTTTGTGTAAGGGACTCATTTGTCAATAAGGGCGGGTTTCCAAATGGCTGGTAGGTGGGAGGTATCATCTCGTTTATTCATGTGTGTGGGCGTTTTTCTATTTTGATGGCTTCTCTGATTATTCTGTTATTAAAGTGTTCACTTTTGGCGATAGTTCTGGTCTTTTTAAAGTTAATTTCATGTCCTGTGGCTTTAAGGTGTTGGACCAGGGAAGAAGTTGGTTCCTCTTTTTTGACTGAGTTTTTGTGTTCTTCAATGCGTGCACTTATTCTTCTGTTGGTTTGTCCAATGTATGTGGTGGAGCAGGCAGTACATGGGATTTCATATACTCCTTGATTTTCTAACTCAATTTTGTCTTTGGGGTGTCTTAGGATGGTGCATATTTTTCTGTTTGTGCAGAATGCTGTCTTGATGTTATATTTGTGGAGGATCTTGCTGATCCTGTCTGTGGTGCCTTTTATGTATGGGAGGAGGGCTTTTCCGTTTTCTTGTTCCCTGTCTTGGATTTTAGTGGGGGTTTCTTTTTGGATTAGGTTGGAAATCTTATTTCTTTGGAATCCGTTGGATGTTAGTACATTAGTGAGAGTGTGTAGTTCAGTTTTTAGGTGTTGTTCGTCAGCTAGGCGTTTCGTTCTGGAGATGAGTGTCTTGGCTACGGAGTTGATCTGTGCTGGGTGGTGGTGTGAGAGTGTGTGCAGATAGCGGTTTGTGTGTGTTTTCTTCTGGTAGATGGTGTGTCCTAGGGAGCCATTGGATTTCTTGTAGACTAAGACATCCAGGAAGAGAAGTTGGTTATTAGCTTCTGTTTCCATGGTGAGCTATATTTTGGTGTGTAGGCTGTTGAGATGTGTGAGGAAGTTGTCCAGTTTTTCTTTCCCCTTGTGGCCAGATTATGAAGGTGTTGTCTACGTATCTGAGCCAGAGTTTGGGTTTGTGATCAGATTTTTCTAGAGCTTGGGTTTCAAAATGTTCAAAGTATGTATGTATGTATGTATACACATACATACATACATACATACATACATACATACATACATATATATATATATATATCATAAAGGTAAAAAAGGGTATATGCAGTGTTATCTTCATTTTAGATGTCAAAAGGGTCTCTCTCTATCTCTCTCTGTCTCTCCCCCCCTCTCTCTCTTTCTATCTCTCTCCTTCTTTCTCTCTTTCCTCTCTCTCTCTCTCTCTCTCTCTCTCTCTCTCTCTCTCTCTCTCTCTCTCTCTCTCTCTCTCTCTCTCTCTCTCTCTCTCTCTTTTTCTGCCCTTGGTCTGCCAGTCCTCTTCCCCCACTCTCTTTCTCTCTCTTTCCTCTCTCTCTCTCTATCTCTCTCTCTTTCCCTCCCTGTCTCTTTCTCTCTTTCTCCCCCCTCTCTCTTTCTCTCTCCCCCCTCTCTCCCTCTTTCCTCTCTCCAATCTTCTGCTCACCTGGCAAGCTGGGTTCAAGCTGTTCTCCAACAAGCTCAGGGGTAGGCAACCCTGGCTCTTTTATGACTCATGGACTTCAACTCCCAGAATTCCTGAGCCAGCATAGCTGGGCTAGCTAGCTCTCTCCTGCCCTTTCTGCTTCCTGCTTCCTGCAGAGATGCAGCAAATAGAGGAGCTCCGCCCAGTAAGCTTTTCAGGTCTTGGAGAACAGCGTGAGTCCACTCTCTTTTTTTTACACACACACAGAGAGAGAGAGAGAGAGAGAGAGAGAGAGAGAGAGAGAGAGAGAGAGTGAGAGAGAAAGAGGGAGGGAGGGAGGGAGGGAGAGAGAGAGAGGGAGAGAGAGAGAGGGAAGGGAAGCGCAAGTGCCTGTCTCTGTCTCTGTCTCTGCAAATGGCAGAGGAGGCTGGGAGTTGCAGGGGAAAGCTCAAAGAGCCACATGCAGCTCCGGAGCCGCAGGTTGCCGACCTGTGTCCTAGATTGTTAGGAAACTCCCCAAGATCCATCTGAAACCTTGTGAGAATAACAGGTGCTTGGGCTAGCCATCTATTTATCCTTCCTGTAAAGAAGACTGGTGTCTCCAGATATGGCACAGATCAGCGAGCGGGCCCACAGGTGCACCTAGTGCCGAGATCTGGAAATTTGGAAAATTGAGGACCATTTGTAACAACATTTATTTAACACTGTCATAACCTGGGAAGGTCACTGACTGAATGGTCATAGGCCAAAGACTGCTTGTAGTGTTCCTTGTAACTGCCAATGATTCCCACTTCATTTTTTTCAGTCCACAGTCAGAACTGATCTGATCTAAAATACACTGAACAGTTCTTCTCCCTCTTCTCTTTAATGCCGAGTTTACTTGTTGGTAGCTTCTATTTAGTAATAACTTTAAACTTTCCTATTCCCATTCACTTTCCTTCTTTCTTTCCAGTTTTCACAATATAGTTCACATAAAATATGTCAACCAACTTTTCAAAACATTAAAACAAACTCAGAAAACACAGCAAATCCTAACACACAGTTTCTCAGGCTCCATCTTTAATATAAAAAAGAAATACTATGGAATGTTAAAGACGGATAAAGATTTTAAAATAAAGATTTGTCAAACCTCTGATTAGGTCTGAATACAATAGGATCTGCTTTAGTGGTAAGGTGTACTGAACCCTGCAGTCTGTTCTAACAGATATTTGTATGAATTGTTTCTTTTGTGTAATATTAAGTTATGCTCTAGTTTGAAATTTAAATATCAGTTTTCTTCTACATGTTTGAACCTCCCTGTTATATCCAAGAATAAAGGAATCCAAAAACAGACGAACCCAAGAACTTTTACAGAAAGCTGGTTACAACAGATAACCCCCACTTTCTCTCATACATATTCACCATTACAGTCAGTCAGTAGACATTATTCTGTGCCTGAGTTGTTTTTTAAATCTCTCCAGAGCTTGTCTAAACACGTGATCTCTTCCCGAGTTGTTTATCTTCACAGTATAACACTTCCCCAAAATATGCTAAGAGCACAGATGTTTCCTTAATTAATTGAACCCTGGCAGCTGTTGCTTATAACTGACAAGACCCTAAACAGTTTCACATGAAAGGTTTTCTTTTGACTCCTTATTTGGCTTAGGACTCAAAGACACGAGTGCAGCTGGCACTAGTGCATTCCTTTTTACGTATATTTTCCATTGTATGCTTGCTTACTGTCTTGTGATCTCTTCCTCCTATGATTGTAAATATAAACATTAATTCCCTTCTTGCTAATTATCTCAGAGGTGGGATGAGCATTGAAAGGGCTGGGAAATGATAAAAAAAGGCTGTAAGATTTGCCCCTTTACCCAGCTTCCTCAAGAGCTGAGTTCCTGAACCATTTGGGCTCACCCAGCTGGATGAGGGCTTGTATCTTTTTTGTAATTAGCAGCGATTTTAAGAATTTTTTTTTAAAAAAATATGCTACAGCCATTCTTTCCACTGGCCATTTATTCTCCTAACCATGTATGGTCATCCTCCACACTTTCATATGCCTGCTGCTTGATATATCTTAGGTGCAACATATCCAACTCTTAAGACATAATTAAAACTACAAAGAGTTAACATAATGCTCCTAAATTAAAGGACACCCATCTTTGTAAACAGACCAGCATAAATGATCAACCCAAATTGGACTGTTCAATATTAATTCATTATTACAATCTTAGAAAATCTGTACTTATATCAGCAGTAAATTACAAATGTATGAAGGAAAAAATAATACCAAGGGGCCTTCAGGCTCACTTCGCCTCTGAGATAAAAATGCCGCAGTGACATTGGTATCTGCAAATCAATAAAACAAAGAGTCAAATCTGATTTATTAACTACAGGCCTCTGTTTAAAGACTATTCTTATGGTACACAGAGAAATTAGCCTTAACAAAAAGTACAATGATAATTTAATTTATCAGATGCATGTGTGTGATCTGTGAGCTCAGAAGCATTAAAAACATTGCAGAGAATAAAAGATCGGTTAAATCAGTGGTTCTCAACCTTTCTCAGGTTGAGACCCCACTTGCCCCGCCCATGTGCGCCGCGACCCTGACCCGCGTGCGCGCGCGCCGGGAAATTTTTAAAAAAAAAAAATAAAAGAAAAAAACAAAAACAAAAACAAAATGGCGGCCGCGACGGGCGGATCTGCGCATGCGTGGATTGGCCCATCGCACGCGCCACGCATGCGCGCATCTGCCTGTCGCGGTCCGCCATTTTGGTTTTTTTTATTTTTTTTTATTTTTTTAAATTTATTTTTATTTATTTTTTTTTCAGCGTGACGGGCGGATCTGTGCGTGCGTGGCGCGCGCTCCAAAAAAATAAAAAAAATTAAAAAAAAATAAAAATAAATAAATAAATAAAAATAAAAATAAAAATAAAAAAAACAAAATGGCAGCCGGCGGTGCCCGACGACCCCCGCGAAATGGTCGCGCGACCCCAAATGGGGTCGCGACACCAAGGTTGAGAACCACTGGGTTAAATAATAGTACACAGGTATGAGCCTTTGAGTCAGCGTTGATTCCCAGTGGCTGCAGTCCAAGTTTTCTTAGCAACATTTTGGTTTGCCATTGCCTGTGTCTTAGGCTGAAAAAAGAGTAACTAGGCTGGTTATCCTGATAGAATTTAAAGGCAAGGTAGAATTTATGGCCTCTCAATTTCTAACCTGTCTCAATAGTATGGAACCTTCTGAAAAACATGATTCTATCAAGATATTACTGAAGTGAGAAGGAAAAAAAATGAAAAGCTGATGTTTATTTAATTCTGCATGCTACACCAGCAACATGCATTCCCCAATATATTTTTGTACTGCCACTTCCTTTCAGAGGTGATCAAAATGGCAAGGTTAATTAGTTCAAAATGGTTTGTGAGCATGAGTAGGACACGGAAAGTAAAAGATTTTTAAAGCATTACTTTTTGCTTTTCTCTGTATCTTAACAATAATATTCCTTTAAGGATGTTTTTGAATTAAGAAGTTTTGTTGAATAGAAATTTAAAATAAACTGCACAAAAGTGAAATCATAAAGAAAATGTGTGGTGCTTTGTATTAAGGCACGAATCCTGTGCCACCTAATTCAATAGAAACTACTTCAAGTAGTAGGTAAAAATAGATTAAAATATCTATGTGTTAAAACTGAAGTATGTAACATTATTCTACATTTAATGAAGCATTTTAATAAAATTTTCATATTCAGTTGCTTTTCCCACCACTCCAAATTTTTCATATGTGTGCACGCTGCTTAAAAAAAAAGTTTCTAATGCTACCAATAAAAATGTTTTATGGATTACAGGTAGTCTTTGACCTACGACCACAACTGACTCCAGAAATTGTGTTGCTAAGTGAGAAATCGGTTGAGTTTTGCCCCATTTTATGACTTTTCTTGCCACATTTGTTAAGTGGATCACTGCAGTTGTTAAGCGAATCATGCAATCGTTATGTGAATCTGGCTTTTCCCCATTGACTTTGCTTGTCAGAAGGTCACAAAGGGGATAACGTAACGCTGGGGATACTGTGACCCATCATAAATATGAACAGTTGTCAAGCATCCAAATGTAAATCACATGACCATGGGGATGCTGCAACGGTCACAACTGTGAAAAATGGTCATAAGTCCTTTTCTTTCAGTGCTATTATAACTTCAAACTGTTGTAAATCAAGGATTACCTGTAATTCATTATTTTCCTCTTTGGCAGACATTTTCTAATAGAAAAACTAAAGAAAAGAAACAGCCAGAACTGCATTCTATTGCAACAGGATATTCAAAAGTTGATAATATACTAAAATATTAAGAAATACTGTCCAATGAGCTCTTTCCATCTAATAGGTTGATAAATAACTAGTGGCATATTTATTTAAATAGTTTAAATAGCTGTATACCTTGCAAATAGAAAGTCTCAGTGGATCACAGAAACAAAGCAAAGCAAAAAGCAACACAATCTATAATTTAAGATCAACCAGAGTGATTCAATTTCCAACCTTCATCAAACTCTCTGGCTAGAACTCTCCCTTCCTACTAACATTGTCCGCAGTAAAGATGTTGCAATGGTTCTCCTCTTTCCTCCAGGGCCAGTTCCAGACTCTAACCTGGTCTAAAACTAAATAAAAGGGTCCTGACTATCTGTTTCTTGCAAGATCCTCTGAAACTCCTTCTCAGCAGCCTTCCCTGAAAATTTTTTTTTCAATTTTTTCAAAATTGAACAGCCCTCTCAGAGGGGGAGGGATACAACATCATCTATCTCCAGTCTACAACAGAATCCTTTCAGCAGTTCCAAGAAGGCTCTACACCCATTTGCACTACTCAGGTGATCCTGACACACAGATAAACCTCCAGGTGGTCTCAACCACTCTCTAAAAGAATGCAAATGACCAGCTGTCTGCAAGGAGTATAAATCCTTCCGTTTCCCACCATCCAATCAGAGCTGAAGAAGCTTCTTGGATGAGAAGCAAAATGTCTTCAAAGAAAAACAAGAAAGTCCATTTGCCTCATGAAAAAGCACTTTTGGGATTTTATTCTCAAGTTAACATATAACTTCAATTGCTACTCACGTGGTCCAAAATCCACGGTTGAATAAAGGCCTTGAAGAGTTCCACAGCGCAAAAACATCTTTGTTGCACCATCTGTTGTAAACAAGACTACTTCATTCCCAAGGTACTGGCGAAAAAGATTCTTCAGGTAACGGAGGTAATGAAAATCACATGCAAAATAACTTCCATATTCATTTTCAACCTAATTTTAAAAAAACCCACATATAGACAAGTTCAGTAGGAAAAGATGAAACTTGAAAAGCAACATGAAACTTCAAATGAAATGAAAAAAAAAATACTCTAATCAAAAATAGTTACATTAAATTTAGGACAAAATGTACCAGATAGTACTCATACATAATTACACCAGAACCACATACAATCATACTTACTAATTTTACAAGGATATTAAAAAGATGCATTTCCATCAGGCTTTATATACTGCTACCTGGAATTTGGCTATAGTAACTTGGATTATTACTTGGTTGCCTATTAGATAGTAATAGAGAATCACAGAAATACTGAGCAACTGTGAAGTTTAAATGAAATTAGACAATCCTGTGACCTGTTGGCTTATCCTTTGAGAGAAAAGTAGTGCAATCTATTTGACCAGAATAAACATTAAAGTTCGGATGACCGTATTTTTTTTATTCCAATTGCTACGGTAGACTATCTAAAATAGACTATTATAGATACAAAAATAATTATCATGGCAAACAAACTTCAATGATAAGTCAATATTTACTTATTTAAATAATTTTTCCAGTACACTGTCTGTGTCCTGAAAAGCATTGTTGTGAGGGCAAATGAAAAATCGTGGCTGACTTATGAGGTCCGCAAGATGCTGAAAGCACGGCATGTGGCTTTTAAATCTGGTGACATGCTGGCACTTAGAACAGCCAGAGCAAATCTGAAAAGTGCCATAAAAGGTGCAAAACAAGCCCATTGCCAGAAAATTCAGAACTTTTTCCAGGACCCAACAAACATCAGGAATCCAGGCCGTTATGGATTACAAGGTGGCTCCATCCAGATGCAAGAATGACACAGATTTCCTAAACAAACTGAATACATTTTTTGGTAGATTTGAGGCATCAAATAGCACTCCTGCTAGGAAAGCTGTGCCCCATCCTGATGAGCAAATGTTAAGCTTTGATATCACCTCTGTCCGGAAAACACTGCAGAAAGTTAACATTCGGGAAGCAGCAGGCCCAGATAACATCCCTGGATGTGTCCTCAGGGAATGTGCCGAGGAGCTGGCTTGTGTTCAATCTCTCATTGCAGCAGGCAGTGGTCCCATCATGTTTTAAGAGGGCCATCATCTTGCCAGTGCCAAAAAAGTTCACAATTACAGGCCTCAATGATTACCGTCCAGTTGCACTGACATCCACCATCATGAAATGCTTTGAGAAGCTAATAACGGACATTATTGTATCTAGCTTCCTGCCAGCATTAGACCCACTTCAGTTTGCCTACCGACCAAATCACTCTACGGAGGATGCTATTTGTTCCATTCTCCATCTGAGCTTGAAGCACTTAGAGGAAAGAAATACTCGTGTGCATTTGTTGTTTGTCGATTTCAGTTTGGCATTTAACACAATCATTCCCCAGCATCTAGTAGACAAACTGGGTCTTTTAGGCTTAAACACCCCTTTGTGCAACTGGATTCTTGATTTTCTAACCAACAGGCCCCAATATGTGCGAGTTGGAACAAATACCACTAATATCATTTTCTTGAGCAGGGCTGTGTCCTAAGTCTGCTGTTGTTCACCCTGTTGACCCATGACTGTTGTGCTAGGTTTGCCACCAACCATATTGTGAAGTTTGTAGATGATACAACAGTAGTGGGCCTTATTCATGATGACAATGTGGAAGCTTATCGCAAGGAGGTTGAGGGGTTGATGAACTGGTGTAAGGAAAACAGCTAGTTTTAAATATCAGAAAAACCAAAGAGATCATTGTCAATTTCAGAAAAGGCAGGCACAGCCACACTTTTCTGTGCATTAATGATTCACCTGTGGAGATGGTTACCAGCATCAAATTCCTGGGTGAGCTTGGTCGCTCAACAGTGAGACATTGGTGAAGTGGGCACAGCAGCACCTGCATTTTCTGCATCGCATGAGAAAAGCACATCTTCCTTCTCCTATCCTTACCACTTTCTACAGAGGGACAATCGAGAGTGTCCTATCATACAGCATCACAGTCTGGTTTGGAAGCATCATTGCTTCAGACAGGAAGGTGGTGCAGAGAGTGGTAAGGATGACCAAAAAGATCATTGACAGTTCCATCCCTCCCATCCAGGACATAGCACAGAAGCGTTGCTTGAGCTTGGTCTGGGTCACTACACATCTTCTTCACAACCTGTTTTTCTTGTTACTTTCTGGGAGGAGGCTTTGTGGTATCCGTAGCAGAACATCCAGATTCAGCAATAGTTTCATTCCATACAGCATTAACCTTGTGAACTCTCAAGCTTCCTCCTTCCGTTATATATTCAAGATGGACAATATTTAATATTCATTTGTTATGTATATGTAGGGGAGTGGGTCTATACATATGTTGTATATAGTATGTTTAGGTGTGTGTCATGTATGTGTTTCACTTTGAGAGTAAGCAACTAAATTTCATTTTTGATGTGTCGCCCCCACCCTCTCCGCCTTTCGTAAATTGCTTAAAACACACTTTTGCCGGCAGGCCTGGGGCAGCTAACACCTTGCCCCTAGCCAGTGTATGTTTGTGGAATGATTGGTTTCTTTTTTAATTAAGGGTTTTTATATTTATGTATATAATGTAATTTCTATCATGTTGTGAGCCGCCCTGAGTTCTCCGGAATAGGGCGGCATAGAAATTAAATAAATAAATAAAAATAAATAATAAATGTGCGCCATTGTGCCCACACTAAAAAAATGACAATAAAGGTAATCTTAATCTTAACATTCAAAATGTGACTGTTTTAATTATACAGTCTGCATGGACATGTTTTTCCATTATTTAAGGGAGGAAAATGGGGGGGGCAAAGTCTTCAGGGAATGAGATTAGATCAATTAAAAAATGAATTCTAAGTTCAGGGTAAAACTTGAAATTCAACATCAACCCACCCCCAGTTATCTATAACTGGAAAACATTAGATGGCAAATAAATGTCAGATCACATTAATTTACTCAGTTTTTAACCTACTGCAGGAATTTATTTTCTTACAAAAGATGATACTTGCTAAATTGAAAATAAAACATGAATTTTATTCTTTAAACCAGTGGTTCTCAACCTGTGGGTCGCGACCGTTTGGGGTCGAACGACCATTTCACGAGGGTCGCCAAAGAACACAGTCCGCCATTTTTTCCCTTTTCCTTAGCTGTGCCACTCCCTCTTATTCTATTGGCTTTTGAAAGCCAATAGAATAAACTCTCTTGAATGGAGTCTAATTCTATTGGCTTTCAAAAGCCAATAGGAATTGTCCAGGCTGTCTCCACCCTGCTGAGCCCGCCAAAAGTCCCAATCTGCAAACAGTGCTGCAAGTTGTCTGCAGTGAAGGCGAGCTGTCTGGAAGTTTCCACCCCTCCCTTGAGCAACTACTAAATGTAAGTAAAACAGGGCCAGGGGTGGGAGGTCAGCGGGTGCAGGGAGGGTTGCCGGCGGGTGCCTTACCTCCCTTGGGCTGGGCCAGCTGGTGGCCCAGCCAGTGGTCGGCCTGCACCGTCGCTGCTGCTTGCCATGGCCGCCCAGGAGCGCCTGGACCTGCCTGCCACTGCCACGAATGGGCGGTGGCCAAGGTAAGGCTAGCGGGGCAGCAGCGGGTGCTGGGAGGGCAGCTTGTGTGCATGGGGCCCAGCAGGTGGCTTACCTCCCTTAGGCTGGGCCAGCTGGTGGCCCAGCCAGTGGTCCGCCTGCACCATCGCTGCTGCTTGCCATGGCCGCCCAGGAGTGCCTGGGCCTGCCTGCCGCCGCCCCGAATGGGCGGTGGCCAAGATAAGCTTAGCGGGACAGCAGCAGGCACTGGGAGGGCAGCTTGCATGCGTGGGGCCAACTCTCAGCTGGCTGTCAGGAGCTGGGCTGTGTGTAGCAGCCCCACCAGTTCCCCACCAATGTCCGGACTCCGACCCAACTCCCAGCTGACTGTCGGGAGTCGGGCTGTGCTCCTGAGGGCCATGCGGATGTTGGCCGGTTGCTGGCTGCATCCTCCCCGTCTCCCAGCTCATGGCAAGCCCTGGGGCTTGAAACGTGCCCCCGATACCACCCCGGGCCGACTCAGCCACGTGGGCGGCTGGTCCGAGCGGAGCCAGGTCTGGGCCGCTGCCTCCACGCTGCGCCAGAGCTTCACCCCGCACTGCCCGGCCCACCTCCCTCACTGTCGGAGGCCGCCTTGGCCCTCTGGCGCCCGGCGTGGCCCTGGGGCTGGCGGGCAGGAGCAGCTCCTTCCCAGCTTGCCGGGCTCTGGGCCTCGGAAACGGCCAGGTGGTGGGGAAGAGGGCGATGCCCGCATGTGCGTCGGAGACCAGCCAGACAGGCCGGGAGGGGAGAAGCAGCGCCTTCCGAGCAGGAGCTGGCGCTCCGGCTGCGCCCCTCTGTGTGACGAGTCAGGGAAGGGTTTGGCGTTGAAGGGCTGTGCAGTGTGGAAAGGGGCTCCCACGATCCCGCTGCTGTGATGGCGCTCAAGGGGCTGGAGGGGCGGGCAGGTCCCGGGAGGGCGGCTGGGAGAGGGCAAGAGGTGCCGGGATGAGGATGGGGGGCTCCAGACTACCTTCCCCAGCAGCCGTAAAAAGCACTGTGGAAGAGTGGGGAATGCTGGGAGTTGCAGTTCATCACCATTTGGAAAAAAAATCCTTCCTTCCTTCCATCCATCCATCCATCCATCTCCTTCCCTTCCCCTTCAATCTCTCCTTCCTCTCCTTCCTTCTCCAAAGTGGGAGGTGAAGGGGGCAGGTGGGTGGGAGGGGGTCGACCAGAAGGGAACCGGGTCTGATAAGGGCGAAAGTTGAGTGAGGTTTTCCCCCTCACCCCTCTCTCTGCCTCCCTTTGTGCAGTGGCGTCTCTGGCTGCTGCCTTCCCAGTCACCGAGAAATGAAAAAAAAAAGCCGTGAGCGAGTTCCCCTTTCTGCCTCGTTGCTGAAAGCTTTTTTTTTTTTTAAACAACCGCTCATTCAGAACTCCTCGGGGCTTGTTTGCACGAGCTTGTGGCAGATCAGTAAATAAAGGGGTGGGGGAGCCAAACCGTCCAAGGCGTTTGCATGCTGAACGTGTGGACGCTGCTTTCATGACTTGCCACCACCACCCCTTCTCTTCCTGCCTTGCTCAGGCAACGTGCTGCTGCTGCTGCTGTTGCTGCTGCTGCTGGCTGGCTGAACTGGGACGCCGATCCGATCCCCACGCCTCCTGGTTGCCCGGCCATGCTCCGCCCCCAGTAGCCCTAAAAAGCACTGTGGGAGAATGGGGAATGCTGGGAATTGCAGTTCATCACCATCTGGAAAAAAATCCTTCCTTCCTTCCATTCATCCATCCATCCATCCATCTCCTTCCCTTCCCCTTCAATCTCTCCTTCCTTCCTTCCTTCCTTCCTTCCTTCCTTCCTTTCCCCTTCAATCTCCTTCCTTCTCCATCTCCTTCCTTTCCCCTTTAATCTTCCTTCCTTCCATCTCCATCTCCATCCCTTCCCCTTCAATCTTTCTCCTTCCTTCCTTCCTTTCCCCTTCAATCTCCTTCCTTCTCCATCTCCTTCCTTTCCCCTTCAATCTTCCTTCCTTCCTTCCTTCCTTCCTTTCCCCTTCAATCTCCTTCCTTCTCCATCTCCTTCCTTTCCCCTTCAATCTTCCTTCCTTCCTTCCATCTCCATCACTTCCACTTCAATCTCTTTCTCCTTCCTTCCTTCCTTTCCCCTTCAATCTCCTTCCTTCTCCATCTCCTTCCTTTCCCCTTCAATCTTCCTTCCTTCCTTTCCCTTCCCTCCCTCCCAACATTTTTGAGCAAGGAAGAGTAAGCTTCTCCAGTGAGCACTGCTATATTGTTTTTGTAATTCATCACTATGCTTTAAAATTATGTTCAATTCGTAACAATGAAAATACACCCTGCATATCAGATATTTACACTGCGATTCCAAGCAATAGCAAAATTACAGTTATGAAATAGCAACGAAAATAATTTTATGGTTGGGGGTCACCACAACATGTGGAACTGTATTAAGGGGTCGTGGCATTAGAAAGGTTAAGAACCACTGCTTTAAACGGAATTGTGTATGTTATTCTTATTTCTAATAGATTTCAAAGTAATTTTCAGTCATAGATGCCTTTTCTGAAGGGATAAATCTGGCCATATTTCAGAAGATTAGGTTCAAATCTAATGCCAGCTTATTAACATTATAATTTAACCTCATTATTATAGTTTATGTTGTTATTTTACAACAACCAAATCATTCATAAGTGGCCAATGAAATAGTGAAAAGTAACTGATTTCATAATTTACATTAAATGACACATTCTTCATAATTTTCATTTTCACTTAACATGTTCAAGTTTCTATTTCTCCTTTCTTTTTAATTCTGATAAGCACATCTATTCAAAATTATATGTCTGATTAATCCTTAATGGTAATTATTGCCTGATAAGTATATCCAAGATCAGCTGAAATAGGTGAGGATATATCACAGATGCAAACTTATTCCAAAAGGTGCTAAGTTTGAATTATCCTGAAATGCTCTCTCATTATGAGGTCAATGCCATATTCAGGTTTTTTTAGTCAGATGCAGATTTGAAGACATCTTTCTCAGAATTTCTACATCATAGCTGCATACATTATCAAAGTTCATCTATCAGACAATGTGAAGTTTTTAGATGTCATTCTCGTTTATAATCTTTAATTTTGAGAAAGAAAAATTAACTTATTTTACAGCAATGAAACAGATTGTAGATCAGATGTGTAGAAATTAGACACACTATTTCACTGGAATGAGACCTAATAATTTAGAAACCATCCTGAAGTAATGTCTGAATAAAATCTAGAAAATAAAAAAATGAACTGAACTGGTATGAATTTGCAGATATGCCACTAATCGACCTGGCATTTTGCAGCATTAGCTGCTTAGACAAAAACCATTTCATAAATCTACGGGCTTTCTAAATAACCACTTCAGCATTAGGATTGTATATTAATGATATAAATGAATATGTGATCAAAAGTATGACATCAATTGCAGTTAAAATGATAAAAGGTTTAGTGCAATATTTACTAACTTGATGCTTAGCAGATGGGTCTACCCAACTTTTAATAGGGGTTGAAATCTAAAAACTTTAAAAGACTGCTTTATGAATTACAGTTCCTAATAAATACATTAATTTTATTCAGGATGTTCCTTTAAAAAAAATAAAACATTTTTGAGTTTAAAAGTTGTAAAGCTTATTATTCAACAAAATTCTACCTGCACCATAATAATGGGGCCCCCATTCTGATAAAGGTGAGGCTTCATCTTTGGTAATAAGATGCCCATCCATCTTCCTACAGCTGCTAAATAATCTGAAAAAATATAACAGAGAGTTAGAATACAGTATTTATGTTTCAATAGCTGTCTATACTCATTCATCTCAAAGCTATTTATATTATAAAATATTATAATAAATATAATCCATTCACAATTTAAAATATCATATTCATTAAAAGATTTATTTCAGATTTATTAAATCAAACTCAGGGGGAAGAATATTCCAGAGAAGGTCCAACTGCAGATAAACCAAGATGACATTCCTTGGTCTTTTACACATCCAAAGTCTGATGATCACATAAGCAGGTCTGCAAAGGCAGCATGAGTATTCTTCATCTCATAATTACACTACACACACACACACACACACACACACACACACACACACACATATCTTATTGTATTGTCACCATCTTGTCAAGAACTTAGCTGACTACTTCTCTTTGTATGTACAATTAAATAGAATTAGTCCCAAGAGAGATTCTTGAGATACTCCACGCCGTATTTTCCTCCATGCTGAAAACTGACTTATTTTCTTCATGTTTCTTGATCTTTATTCTTAAATAATTTACATTTACACATTGCCATTTCTCTTACACTTTACCTTCACAACAATCTACTGCCATATCTAGATGTGAGCTCAATGGTTGAAAAAGAGATTTTAAACAGGGTTCCCCCCCAGCCCTGGTCTGATACTTAGCCATTATACCACATATCTGAAAATATTTCTTGGAAGCACCATTATGACAGCACTGAAAAAACTGACTTTTGACCAGTCCTCACACTTACAACCATCGCACATCCCTGTGATCACATGATCAGAATTTAGCTGCTGGCAGTCAGATGTACTTACAACTGTTGCAGGATCCCAGGTTCACATGACTGCCATTTGTGATCTTTCCAGGCATCTCCCGACAAGCCACAATGGGAAAAGTTAGATTCACTTAACAACTGTGTACTTTGCTTAATGATGGTAAAAAAAAGCTTGTAAAATCAGTCGCAACATATTTAACCTCATTTCTTGGTGATGGAAGCTCCGGTCCCAATTTGTAGTTGTTAACTGAGGACTACCTGCATTATATTTATTTGAATGGTCCCATATTTGTGAGATCACAAACACAAATATGCAGTACCTAATTTTACTTTCGCCACATATAACTACAGGTACCATAATACATTTTATCATTTTATTTTCTTACCTGAATCAGAAGATCTAAGAACAATTGATTGTTTTTGTAATAGCCAGGCAGGTAGACCACCCTATAATAATAATAATAATAATAATAATAATAATAATAATAATAATAATAATAATAACAACAACAACAACAATAATAATAATAATAGTAAATCAAGTGGATATCTACTTGATATATTCATTCTTCCTGAGAATATCCACTCTAAGTCCATAGAAATAGGAAGGGGACCTTTAGAAGGAAAAATTCTAAAACCACATAAGCACTCCTCCCTCATGTTTAGCAGAATATGTTATTAAACAAAGTTTCTCTTAATTTTGGCAGAACTGACTAAGCATATGTTGAGTTTCTTGGGTCTCCCTTATTCCAAATATACAAAATAATATGAAAATTACAGCTGAGCATAAAAGTGGCTTGGGTTAACATTGTATGGTTCTTGTCAAAATAAAAAGAAGGGGCATTATCTTACCTGAATGCCTTTTCTCAGCATGGTGGTGTAGAATCCACTTGATTGGGTTATTTCAGCCTTCCTGCTCAGAGAGACTAAGTCAGAGCTTTAGTCACGCCTCCCTTTGGGTGTGTCTTCCCAGTTTTGACGAGGCGAAGGATCTTGACAAAGTCTGACGCAATGACTCCAAAATACACAATAAAAAATGACAGTACACAAGCCTAGACAACTATCCAAGGGAGGGTGTGGATTCTACACCACCATGCTGAGAAAAGGCGTTCAGGTAAGACAACATGGTGGATGTAGAATCCACTTGATTGGGACATACCAAAGCCCCCCCATGTCCCTAAGGGAGGGAAGGTCTAGGCTGGTGTCTCCCTAGAGGAAACGACCTGTTGAAGAACCCATCTGCCAAATGCGGCGTCTGCCGCCAAATGCGGCGTCTGCCGCGGCAAACCTATCGATCTTATAGTGTGTAATGAAAAATGATGGAGACAACCAAGATGCCGCCCTGCAAATCTCCTCCACAGAAACCTGGGTAGACCAGGCCGCAGAGGTCGCTGCTCTGCGTGTGGAGTGAGCTGTGATACGAGACAAGACCGGAAGTGACTGGGACGCGTAGGCCCTAGCAATGCAAGCCCTGATCCACCTGCCAATGGAGGAAGAAGAGACCTTCCTGCCCATGGCAGAGGACTGAAAAGAGACAAACAGGGCCTCCGAATTGTGAAAGGTCGAAGTACACTTGATGTAAAGACGCAGAGCCCTGTGTACATCTAGCTTGTACCACTTGCGATCTAGACAGTGAGAAGGATGTGGACAGAAACTTGGCAAAACTAAACTCAATGACCTATGAAAACCGGTGTTCACCTTGGGAATAAAAAAGGGGTTTAATCTAAGGACCACTCTGTCTTCCTGAAAGGTACAGAGATCATCTCTGACTGAGAGGGCGGCCAATTCTGAAATCCTTCTGGCCGAAGTGATTGCAACTAAGAAGGTAACCTTCAAGGAGAGAAAATGCAGAGAGCAAGACTGGAGAGGCTCGAAAGGAGCAGTGGTTAAGGCCTGCAACACAGTAGGTAGATCCCAAGAAGAGTATTTTTGTACTGAGGGAGGACTAGAATTGGCCGCCCCTTTGAGAAAGGCGGAGAAATCTGGGTGATGTGAAAGCGGACCCAGATTGTCACAAGTGAGGTCCGAGGACAAGGCCGCAACCTGCCTATGGACGGTGTTAGTGGACAGGCCCTTGGGAATGCCCTCCAACAGATAATCTAAAATATTAGGGACTGTAACTGAAAGGGGGTCCAATTTATGTGAGATGCACCACTGGCAGAAGTTTCTCCACGTGGCGTCATAGACCCGGTTTGTCGAAGGGCGTCTAGAAGCCTGAATCATAGAGATCACCCCCGAGAAATAGGCCTGTTTATCTAGACTCTTCCATTTAAGTGCCAAGCGGCTAATTGAAGCCACTGGGGGTCTGGGTGCTGGAGCTCCCCCTGGCTGAGAACTACTCGGTCCAGAGGAAACCTCCACGGAGGAGACAGGGACAGATCCACTAGATCTGCAAACCACGGGCATCGCGGCCAATATGGTGCAATCAATATTACTTCCACCAGCTCCAGGGTCAGCCTGCAAATGGTGGCCTGTAATAGGGGAAGGGGAGGGAAGGCATAAAACAGACCCTCCGGCCACTTGCACCAGAGAGCATATGTCCCCCTCGGCCCCCCTGCCGGATATCTGGGGAGCTGGGCGTTGGATGTGGAGGCAAACAGATCCAAGCATGGCCTGCCAAACCTGCTCGCGATCATCTCGAACAGTCTCGGGTCCAGGCGCCACTCCGAGTGGTCCACAGTCGCCCTGCTCCGGAAGTCTGCCTGTCGGATTGCCTCTCCTGAGATGTGTTCTGCTCTGACTGAGCCCAAGTTGGCCTCTGCCCATAACCCTATTTCCATGGCCTCCTGCAGGAGAGCCCAGGAATGTGTCCCTCCCTGTTTGTTGACGTGAGCCTTGGCTGCCACGTTGTCCGTCAGGATCAACACGTGCTTCCCTGACAATAGGGAGGAAAAATGGAGGAGAGCCAAATGAATCGCCCTGAGTTCCAGCCAGTTTATGTTTTGTTTGAGGTCCACCCTGGACCATCACCCCTGTGCCAAATGGTTCTGAAGGTGGGCTCCCCAGCCGAACAGACTGGCACCTGTGGTCAGGACAAGCCTGGAGGGCTCCTTGAAGATGGTGCCCTTGGACATCGCTGCAGAAATCCACAACTGGAGGGATGAGAGAATGTGGGGTGGAACCTGGACCCTCCTGGTGGAGGCACTGAGGCTCCACTTCTGAAAGGGGAAAAGGAACCACTGAAGGTTCCTCGAGTGCAGTCTTGCCCATGGGACTATCCCCATGCAAGATACCATCTTCCCCAGGAGCTGGGACAGTTGGACCAGAGGAACCGTCTTTGCCCCCCGAATCTGGGATACTAATTTCCGGATGTTGACCTGGTGTCCCAGGGAAAGGTAGACCCTACAAAGGTCGGAGTCTATCAGGGCTCCTAGATGGAGGAGCCGCTTTGTGGGAACTGTGTGACTTCTTTTGAAATTCACAGAAAAGCCGTGATCCTATAGGACTTAAATGGTGGTAGCCAGATCTGACCTTGCTAATCGTAGGGACTGGGACTGGACAAGGATGTCATCCAGGTAACACTGTACGCGCACCGGCTTCATCCGCAGGTGGGCCGCCAACACTGCCAGGACCTTCGTGAAAACCCTTGGAGCCGAAGACAGGTCAAATGGAAGAGCCCTGTATTGATAATGCCAGTGTGCATAACAGAAGCGCAGGAACCTGCGGTGCTCCTGGGAAATTGGGATATGGAGATAAGCCTCTGTGAGATCTATGGAGGAGAGAAAATCTCCCTTCCTGATACCAACCAGGATGGACTTGGGGTCTGCATTTTGAACCGTCTGTAAACCAGAAATCGGTTTAGGCCTTTTAGGTCCAGTATCGGCCTCCATCCTCCTGATGATTTGGGGACCATGAACAGGATGGAGTAGAAACCTTTGCCAATTTGATCCCTTGGGACTGCCTCTATGGCCCTAATCTCTAGAAGGTGTATGATGGCAGAGGTGACCAATCGTGCTTTTGAGGGGTTTCGCGATACCGGACACTGTAAGAAGCAGTCGAGGGGAAGCGACTGAAACTGGAGAGCCAGACCCCGTCCGATGGTGTCTCTGACCCAAGAGTCGGAGGTGGTCTGTTCCCTGACCTGGCAAAACTGTTCCAGGCGTCCCCCTATCGGGATGTCCCCATTGGCGTCACTTGGAGCGTTTGTAGGGATGACCTCCTGAACCTCTGAAGGGACGTTTGGCTCACTATTTGGGCGGTCCTGTTGACGATCCTGTCTCTGAGGAAAGGAACGTGAGCCCCTGGGCCAATCCCAGGGTTGCCCTGCCCGAAAGGGCTGTCGCCATTCCCAAGAGCCAGAAGGGCGGAAGGACTGCCTGCGGAACTCCTGCTGAGGGCGCCTGTCAGACTTCTTAGAGGGGTGAACCATGACCTTGCGCTTGTCCTTACCCTTGGCCACAAAAGGATCAAGGATTGGGCCAAACAGGTCCTTGCCGATGTACTTGGCAGTGGAAAGACGCCATTTTGCCTTTAGATCAGTTCTCCATTGCTTTAACCACAGTAGTCTACGAGAGGCCACTGTGGCGGCGATGGATCTGGCGGAACACTTGGCCGAATGTAGAGACGCATCGGCCATGTACTGGTGTACTCTGACCTGATCCGGGGGAACCGAGGCCTGAAGGTCGCGAAGCCACATAATGGCTGCCCTGGCGAAGAATGAGGCAGATATCGCAGACTTTATGGCCAACCCTGAGTCTGATGAGCTCGTCTAAAGGAGAACTTGAACTTCTTGTCCTCCGCCTTGAGAGCCTCTGCGGTGTCGCCTGGAGAGGCGGAAGTAGAAATTAAAGGGGAATCAACAGATGGAACCTCCAATAAAGAAGCGAAAGAGGGAAAAACATTGTACAGTTTCTTTTCCATACTGCTTTCCTTTGGAGCGGAGGCCCAAGAGGACCACTGAGTCTCCACTGCATCCCAAAAAACCAGTGGGCAAGGAATCTGTTTTTGTTCAACTACCTGCACCGCAAATAAAGGATTAGACTCCTGTTCGGCAGAGGTAGAAGGCTTCTCCTCCTGAACTGAGGTCAGGTTGGTGGTGTTGCAAGCCTTCATGAGAAGGGATTTGAAGAGGGAAGGGTCAAACAGACCCGAGGCAGAGGCCTGTTCTGGTGCTGCCTCCTCATCCTCTGACATGGGCGTGTCGGCTATGGCCAGATCCACGGACTCAGAGGATTCAGAGATGTCTGAGGGACTGGGAGGGGGAGGCAATTGTTGGGAAGGAACCTGGGAACTCCTCGAGGAAGACATGAATTGAACAAAGGTATGATGCATAAATGCCTGAAATTGTCTCTGAGACCACATCTCCCCGATCCCTGGGAGCAGCCCCAACCACCATTGGAGCATGAGCAACCACAGGGATCTGATGGATAGAAGAGGAAGAGGAGTGAGGGGGACCAACCTGTTTGGTTACCCCCAGAGGAGAACTGATCCATGAGGCTTGTTGCACAGGAGTAAAATGAGGCTCCAGGGAGGAAGTATCCAGTGGGGCAGGGGGAACCGCTTCAGCCCCACTGGATAGGAGCCGCTGTGCTTTGGAGAATTCCCTCTCCAGTGCCTGATGTCTCCTCGAGGCCTCTCGCTCAGCTGCTTTTGAAGTCTCCTTAGTATACAAGTGTTTGGTTTTGGTCTTTTTTTCCCCCCCCTGCCTCCAATTAAATCTAATTTAAAGGAAAAAACCTATGGAGCCAAAAAACCTGCGTTCTGCTGAGCCTAAGACTAAGTCAAAACTGGGAAGACACACCCAAAGGGAGGCGTGACTAAAGCTCTGACTTAGTCTCTCTGAGCAGGAAGGCTGAAATAACCCAATCAAGTGGATTCTACATCCACCATGCTGGAGAAAGATGCAGATTCACTTCCCACCTCAACTGGAACCACAGGAGTAGGAAATAGTTTTAGTCCATGTCTTAATTTTCCCCAAGGAAGTAATTACTGCAAGTTCTTCCATAAAAAATAAAACATCAATATTATTATAGCTTATAATTATTAAATAAATAACTCTGTATCTCTATCCAGCCACTCAATAATCACAACTACTGTGTATGAATTGGGCTGCCATATAAATTTGTTACATACATACATACATACATACATAATACATATACATACATACATATATATATACATCAAAGTGATTGATTCCATGAAGAAGACAACTGCATAAGTAAAAATGTATCTTTAAGATTCAATATTTTAATGAGACAAAACTGAAAACCATATATTTGGTGACCACTGTTTTAGTCTATTTAGGGTATTTTCCTAACATTGATTTTGAAACTTTCTTTCATCCCACAGAAATTTTTTGTGATTTAGAAATTATTATTCAGTCTTCACTATATAAGGGCAAGTCAGCAAGAATAAGCAAGAAAACATTTACCATATCCCATTCTGCACATATGTAAGGCCCAGCTCTCAATATGACCAACAAGCCAATCTCATCAGCAAGTTTTAGGAAAAACTCCAGATCTCTGTCATCTCTGAAGTTGTAAACTCCTGGTTCAGGTTCATGAAAGTTCCACGGAACATACCTGTAAATACCCCACATATTACTATCATCTTTTTAATTGCAATTTACAAAAAGCCCACTAGTTCACCAGCAACAGAACTGCATTTAAAATTATTGCTGCCTATATATATATTTTTTGTACAAACATGGAAAGAATGATTACACAATAATTCTAAAAATATATCAGTCCTTTTTCAGTGAACTTCCTTCACATATAAAACTATGCTACAGGGCCTGTGTGTTTTGCATTGGGCTTGCTTGGTTCACATAAGCAAAGCTATCAATGCATGATACCACAAGGGGTTTTGTTCTTCGATTGGTTCATCACAGAACTAATGCTGATTTCACTGAGACTGACTGGCCCAAAATCACAAGTGGTTCGCTGCCTAATAAAGAACAAGAACAAGACCTTCCTACCAAGTCCAATACCTTAACCATCCCACCACCACCTTGTCTTTCACATATATTGAATACAGTTGCTCTTATTAACTACAGATTATCTGAAGATGATCATCTTTTAAATAATTTATTTTTATTCAGAATGTTATAATACAAACTCCAAGAAATGAAAAACAAATACAAAAATATAGCAAAACTAGAGAACACAAAAAAGAAAATAAATGTGCATAAAAATAAAAAACATAGATATACATGGTTCCCCTCAGTTGAATATCTATCAATATATTTCAAGAATAATAGTTCCCTTCCCCAGCAAAACAGGAGCACAATTTATTAACTTCTACAACTCTGTTTACCCAACCCATTTGACCTGACCTCTGTCTTCCAGGTATGCAAAATTAGCAGGTATAACCAATAGCAGAATTAAACTTCAAAACCCTCTGTCAACACTCTATTATTGTATTTCACTTGCAGAAAGTCCATAACAGCTTCTAATGCTCTCTACATGGGGCTGCCCTTGAAGAGTGTTCGGAGACTACAGTTAGTGCAAAATGCAGCTGCGCGAGCAATTGTGGGCCTTCCACGTTGTGCCCACATTTCGTCAACCCTCCGCATGCTGCATTGGTTGCCTATTGGTCTCCGAGCGCAATTGAAAGTGCTGGTCATTACCTATAAAGCCCTATATGGCTCTGGACCAGGATACTTATGGGACCGTCTTCTGCCACATACTTCCCTACGACCGGTGAGAGCGCACAGAGTCGGCCTCCTCCGGGTCCCGTCAGCGAAACAATGTCGTTTGGCGGGTCCTAGGGGGAGGACCTTCTCTGTTGTGGCGCCCACCCTCTGGAACCAACTGCCCCTTGAAGTCCACGTTTCTCCCACTCTCCCGGCCTTCTGAAAGAACCTTAAAACTTATCTTTGCCGGCAGGCCTGGGGATGATTGTGGGTTGTTGTTCGAAAGTTGTACGTGTGTTGGGTGTCTGTTTTTAATATTTTACGTTCATGGACCTGTTTTGTATATGTTGTAAGCCGCTCTGAGTCTCCGGAGAGGAGCGGCATACAAATCGAATAAATAAATAAATAAATAAATAAATAAATAAATAAATAAATAAATAAATAAATAAATAAATAAATAAATAAATAAATAAATAAATAAATAAATAAATCTAGCATAAGACACTACAATCATTCTCTTTGGTCCATATCCAGTATCAAATATTGTTGACTTAATAATAAAGCTTTTCCTTAAATTTTTAACTGGGATCTTTCTCAACAATTGGATTCTATTCCCCAAAACCATAAGTCTGTGTTTTGGATCTCCCCACAGCATTTATTGTTTAAAAAAAAAACCTTCTACAAGTTGAAATTGTAGAATTCTCTTAACATTTGTTTTCCAATTAGATATAATAATTATATTTCCCAATCTCCATCAATCTTCTCCGAAAAATCCAGTTCATTACTCATAACTTCTGTCAACTTTAGAATCCATGTACTTTTCAGTCTTTCTAACCAACCTTCAATTTTCAGATCAAACTCCTTTTCTTTCAAATCTACCAGCAACAAATTAGATTCCAATCCATCTGATTATAAGTCTAGTTTATCTGAAAATATCATCTTTGGGTTGATTTAAAACCATTGATATTTTATCAAAATTTTTATTTAAAAATTTCAATTTGAAGTTGAAAGTTGAAAAGCAGTTTTTCAAAAGGCTTCCCAAATGGCTTTATCCTTAAATTGACGCATTCTTTGTATTTTCGATATTGTCCAAGACTCTTCTGTAACTGAGCTTTTACAGCCAGACTCAAACAGTTCCTCTCAAGGACAGGGAAGCACTATAGCAAAATAACCTCAGAGAATACTGAATAATCTTTCTGCAATAAAAATAAATGGGGGAAAAGGAAAAATTCCATCAAAGAAAAAAAAGGCCAGAGCTTTTAAAAAATAATATACAAAATGCCTGTAGTGAAAATCCATTACAAATATAAATCACATCAGATCACTTTCACTATAGAAAGTGAAATTGATTTGCAGCAGCGTAATAAAGCATTAAATTAAACACACAAAAAAAAACAGTCTGATATCCAGCAAGGGGTTAGAATTAATCAGCATTCAACTAATCAACTGACATTTAAAAGTAAAAATCAAACTAAAAAAGGAAATGTCAAAATGAGCAATTAAAATTTATTTTGCTTAAAACAAATAAACAATTGGAGACCCAACCCTCTGGCTGTTCCTATGAAAAATTGCAACCATCAAGATTTTTATTGTCCATGGTTGTCTGAAGACCTTCTTTGTTTGCTCCTGTTCAAATCTGGGAGCACACTGCCAAAGAGCTGTTTGTCAGCTGAAAAAAAATATCAATATGCTATCTTCAGAGGAATACAAACAATCAACTATGTAAAGAATTATATACAAAGCATACTCCTTAACATTTAGTAGAGGATTCTCTTAAGGCAAATATAAAATAGAATTCATAGAATCATAGAATCATAAAGTTGGAAGGAATTACAAAAATCATTTGTTCCAATCCTCTGTAATGTCAATTGGGCACCATATATAGGAGGAATAGGAGGAGGAGGAGGAGGAGGAGGAGGAGGAGGAGAAGGAGAAGGAGAAGGAGAAGGAGAAGGAGAAGAAGAAGAAGAAGAAGAAGAAGAAGAAGAAGAAGAAGAAGAAGAAGAAGAAGAAGAAGATGATGATGATGATCAATCCATGAGAGGTGGCTGCCCAGTCTAACTTTAAAAAGCTTCAGAGATGGAGAACTACAATCCTCATGGTCCACTCTTGTACAGACTACATCAGAGAGATAGGAATGGTGGATGTCTTGACACAATAGTCAGCTTAGGAGATTCAGAAAGACTCCATAAAATTTTACCCTGTAGCAGAGCAAGATGACCAAGGAAACAAAACCCCAGCATCCCTCTGTGTTAATTCATTTTTAAAAAAAACTGGTGGAATTGCCTATGATATAACATGCTTTGACTAACAATAAATTGGATTTAATAAGCAGCTTTGAAAGTCTGAGATTACCTTTTTTTATACTTTCCAACTCCATGGAATGTTAGAAAAAATTATATTAAGGGATTCAGAATTCTACCCACCCATTTATCTATCCATCTGTCTACCTTTAGCAAGAGCAGAGTCATACCTGGTATCATAGGTAGGAAATGTTAGATAACAGAATTATATTCATAACATTTCTATTTTCTAACATTTCAGGACATGTTCCATTTCACGTTTTGTGGACTTAAGCTTACATTTGTGATCCTACGGACCCCATGCAAATCTTATAAAGCTAGAAATTAATCTATGTATTATTAATTAATTACTTGAAAAGTTCTGTAGTACAAACACAGCTCTTGTACACTTTTTTATTTTCTCTCCTGAGATTAGTCCAAGAGAACTTCTGAATCAAATTTATTTTGCATGCACAGTGTAGCACCTGGTTGTTAAATTTTTACTCTTACTAGTATAATGATAAATCGTATGCATCTATCCCCCTCTAGTGGCTGTTAGAAACATGATGCATAACATACTGCATTAGAGCAGTCTTTATCTATGGAGGAACTTCTAAAATAATATTCATGTCTCAAAGAACCCTCACAGAGAAATTGCAACAAATATTAAAGCTTCTCAATATAGATAATCCTTATTTAGCAACCACAATTAGGACCAGTGACTCAGTCGTTAAATGAAGAAGTAGCTAATGTGTTTACAATCTTATTTCAGCTTTCCTTTTTTTTATAAACTTGTGAAGGTTATAAATACAAGAATTGATCATAAAGTTACTTTTTTTCACCTTTGTAACTCAATGGTCACTAAGTGACACAGTCGCTAAATAAAGACTATGTGTACAATTCATTTCTAAAGTACACAACCTATGATTTACAACAACAGCATACCAGTAGGCCAACAAGTGAATTGTAACACATAAAAATTCCTACTCTCATGAGTGCTAACATTGCATCACACATTTTTTCAATCGCAATTTCTCACACAACCCCAAGTGAGAAAGGCTGCATTACAGTAATAAACTGTCAGTTATTTTCGCATGAGACAAACAAATCACCCAGAGACGGGTGGCATATAACTTTAATAAATAAATTATATATGCCGTGCTAGATGGCTACATGTAAATATTATTATGCTGAGATAAATACTGCATTAATAAATATACAATATTCCCAAGAAAACCTATCAGACCTAAAAATCAGCATCTTGAGAGATCCTAAAGCAAGTTTTAGTTCTCATAGAGGGAAAGGCACCAGTCACAGACAATGTCTCATGAAATTGTGTACCAAAATAAAAACTGAGCACAAATAGCTTCCATAATTATTTCAATTTCTCCTCTTACTGGCAGAAGTAAAATCTATCCAGATTATTAGTTGGACACTAAATTTACACTTCTTATATTGAAGAATGTTACCTTACCTTAGAGGAGCATTCAATTTATTTTAAAGCACTATGTAGCCCTAACTCTTTTTGTAAAATAACCTACTATTTGTAAGCCTCTATAAAAATCCCATATCAGAAATGACACATTAGTCAGGAGATCTTCATGCAAATAATGTAACTATGTGCTAGTTATAGCATGGTATTTGAAACTTATATTCTTGGCCCCTCTTTACTTATAGCAGATACCCTTTTTTCAGTTTCTGAAATACCTGTCTTATTCAACTGATTTTGGCTTACCAAAAGCAAGTTTGTTTGTTCCTGAATAAAATAAAGAAATGCATTATTTCCTAAATACAGAATACATCCTATGAATATTCTTTACTAAAGAGAATAATTGTTATCTGAACTGCAAACATTTGGCACTTTGGACCATCATCTTATGGTACTATATTTTCAATGACTATAAACCTCAGATGAATTCCTGTCTTTAAGAGGTCTGAGAGTTTCAGTGTTACCTACGTTTGAATAGCATCAAGACCTGCCATTTTCATCTTCAAGAGACGGTCCTTCCAGTAGAACCGGGGAATCCGGGCATAATGTATGCTGCCTGAGATGTAGCGGAATGGTTTCCCATCCTTAAGGAAACAGTTGCGAGCATAATCAATCTCAAAGCTTCTCTGGGATGTAACCTATGAAAGAAAATTATTTAGACAAAAACTTTAATTTGCCAACCGTGGAGGGCAATATGTAAACTGTGTCAATTTTATCCTTAACAATGATGTTCAATATAATCCATTCAGCCCCAGGATGATTGAGTAGTCATGAATTCTACCACAGCAGACACCAGTTTTGACAATATTTAAATTTTGGAGAAATGTAACCTATCATCATTAATATAAATTCAGTCTCTGCACACACAAAAATGGATTGTGATTCTTAGGTTTCCTTTTGCCTAAAAGAACAAATTATAGTAATTATCAAAAAGCTGAAATACAAAAGTAGGTTACATAAATGGCAAATTAATGGGACCCCATTAAACAAGTATGTTCTTATAAATATACTGAAGTGCAGCTCAAAGCTTCCTTATCTGAGAGTGCACACGTCTCTTATCAGGCAAGCATGGCCCAGGATAGCTTGATAGCTGTGTTAAAATTCTACTCAAAGCGGGAACATTTTATTCCAGTAGTTTGCATGGTTTTTCTTGCTAAGGTCATGTCTCAGCTTTCCTGAAAACTGTACAGTCCAAATTTATAGGAACAACACTTGTAGTTCCAAGATACATCAAGAATGTTGTTTTACAATTAGGGGCATGTTTGATTTTTGTGGGTGCTTGAGTTTGGTTTTGGTTGAAATTAGTGTGTGTTTTTTTCCTCCTTAGCCTGGCTCCATTAGTCCTTAGCTACTGTTTTAAATCAATTTGACTAACAAAGCTAGTAACAAACTCCAGTCCTTAGGATTTTCTCTGACAAACTTCTGTCCACTAGGATTTAAAAATGTCAGGAGTCATCTTAAACTATGTTTCTGGGATATTGATTTTCAAACAACTGACCTTCACTGTGCTAGTGAAGGACTAAGAGAATTAACGCATGTAATCGACACAGAGAAGGTAAGGGAACACTTAGCTAACTTAAATGAGTTTAAGTCTCCAGGTCCAGATGGATTACATCCTCGGGTACTGAAGGAATTAGCAGAAGTAATTGCTGAACCACTTGCTGTAATCTTTGAAAAGTCATGGAGAACAGGAGAAGTCCCAGATGATTGGAGAAGGGCAAATGTTGTCCCTATCTTCAAAAAATGGAAGAAGGCAGACCCAGAGAACTACAGGCCTGTTAGCCTGACTTCAATACCAGGAAAGATTCTTGAACAAATTATTAAGCAACGTATATGTCAGCATTTGGATGGGAATTCAATAATTAACAGCAGTCAACATGGGTTTGTAACAAACAAGTCGTGTCAAACTAATCTAATTTCATTCTATGACAAAATCACGGAATGGGTTGATCAGGGAAATACAGTAGACATAGTATTTCTGGACTTCAGCAAAGCTTTCGACAAAGTATCTCACACCATCCTCATTGAAAAAATGATCAAATATGGGATTGACAGGGTGACTGTTAGGTGGGTTCATAACTGGCTTAGTAATCGTACTCAAAGAGTGGCTATAAATGGATGCACATCCAACTGGAAGAAAGTCTCAAGCGGAGTACCACAAGGCTCTGTTCTGGGCCCAGTTATGTTTAATATTTTTATAAATGATTTGGATAAGGGAATTGAAGGGAAAATGATCAAATTTGCAGATGACACAAAGTTAGGAGGGATTGCAAACACCAGAGTAGAGAGAGAAATGATTCAAAAAGATTTAGAGAAACTCGAACAATGGGCTGCAACTAATAAAATGGTATTTAACAAGGAAAAATGCAAGGTACTACATCTGGGAAAGAAAAATGAAAAAAGCACATATAGTATGGGAGGAATCCAGTTGAGCAGCAGTACATGTGAAAAGGACCTCGGTGTCCTATAGTAGATCATCGATTGAACATGAGGCAACAGTGTGAAGCAGCTGCAAAAAAGGCAAACACGATCTTGGGGTGTATCAAGAGAAGCATAGAGTCCAGATCATGTGAAGTTATTATTCCCCTCTACTCTACCTTGGTCCGACCTCACCTTGAGTACTGTGTCCAGTTCTGGTCACCCCAGTTCAAGGAAGACACTGACAAACTGGAGCAGGTTCAAAGGAGAGCTACCAAGATGGTGAACGGTCTACAAACCATGTCCTATGAGGAACGGTTAAAGGAATTAGGAAAAGAAGACTGAGAGGAGACATGATAGCTGTCTATAAATACCTGAAGGGCTGTCATAGTGCAGAGGGATCAGCCCTGTTCTCACTTGCTCAAGGAAGGACTAGAAACAATGGGATGAAACTGCAGGGGAAAAGATTCAGATTGGAGGTTAGAAAAAAATTTCTAACAGTAAGGGTGATCAACCAGTGGAGCAGGTTGCCACAGAAGGTGGTGAGCTCCCCTTCGATGGAGGTCTTCAAGCAGAGACTGGACGGCCATCTATCTGGGATGGTTTAGGGAATCCTGCCTCGAGCAGGGGGTTGGACTCGATGACCCGGGAGGTCCCCTCCAACTCTACGATTCTATGATTCTATGTAGTATGTCTAGCACCAACCTATAGTTTCTGGATTCTTCTAAGATGGATATGTCTCTCTCTTAAGTTCTAATTTATAAATCTCATCAGTCTTTCACTTTGGCTTTGCAATTCTGTGGGGCAGTATAAAACCGTCCCTTTCAGCAGACCTTATGTCCATGTGGAGATGGCTATGTGGAATTGTTAAACCATAAGCTCCTTTGTTGCTCTCTCTTTATCATCTCTATATCTAATCAAGAAAAAATTATTCATGCCATTTTAAAGAATCACCTTGCTAGAGAGCCAATGTCTGTCTGTCACTGCTTCTATTGTATCAGGACCCTGATATATCTTTCCAGATTGCTCAATTTGGGACCATCATTTGCTGCATCTGTTTGACTTACTATTGAAGTTGTGGTAATTGCAACTATTATTTATACTATAGTTACAATAATTATGTATGTCATTTTATTGCATTTTTAAATTTTAAGTGCATAATTACAGGTCTATGTATTTTACTGTTATGCTTTCCCAAAGGCCATAAAAAGTTTGATTTGATAATGAAATCTTCTATTACCTTCTTTAATATTATATATTGTTTGTTTTATCATTTTTATTAAAACAAAATATTATATATAAATGTCATCAAGCAATTTAAATTTAAAGACATTTTTATTCTTAAAAAGCCTTATTATTTAATTTATATATTATTTGTTAATTTTGTAGCAAAAGGCATGAAAATTAAGAGTGTTGCTTCATATATACTTAAAGTACTCTAATGGAAATCAGTGGAATTACCTTGGCCAGAATTTCAGTCGTACTGGTACTTGTTGAGCAAGATGCTCATGTGACTGTCTACCTTAACAATCACAATCTTGGCTATTCCAGTTGTGTCATTAAGCAATTGCATAGATCATTAAGTGGAATGTGCAGATGCCTCCAAAAGTAGGGGAGCCCTGGAAAGCCTCATGTAAATCACGCACAAAATGGGATAGCACAAAATGCAGGATGATGCAAAGCCACAGTCGGCCCAGCACTGTGTGGCACTTGGTAGCAGTGCCAACCATCGGCCTGAAAAGAAACTTTTCAGCAGTCTGAACTAGAACTGAAAGTTAGTTGTAGTGCTGCTCTTTACTGATAGATGCCAGTTTGTTCTAGTAGTTAAGGCACCAGACTAGAAAATGGGAGACCATGAATTCAAGAGCCACTTTAGCTATGAAAGCCAGCTGAGTGACCTTGGCCCAGTCAGTCTCTCTCAGCTCACCTCACAGGGTGAGGAGGAAGAAGGGGTATATAAATCAATAAAAATTAAGGTGACCAACTTTTTTACAATGAAAAGACACAAATAAATTGAAGAAAAAAATATCGTAAATAAAAGAAACATTTTATTCATTGCAACAATAATACAGAATAAACTATAATATGATAAATGCATAATAAAACATTTGTAACAATAACATTTTATATTGTAATTATGCTTACATGCCGCGTCCCTGCCCGCAGCCACCCCACCAGCACTGCTGCCCCGCCGTGTAGAGCAGGCCCCGCAGCTCCCAAAGCATCAGCTGCACCAGCTCCGGTCCCGGGGGGCAGCCCGCCGTTGACACACCCCGACTGCAGCCGCCCTGCCAGCACCACCGCCCACCCTGTGCAGTCCCGTGTAGAGCAGGCCCCGCGGCTCCCACAGCACAGGGGGTAGCCAGCCACTGCCACCCCTCATACGCCTGCCCTCAGCAGCCCCGCCGCCCCTGCCTCTTGCGTCCGCAGCCATTATTGCCCTAACAGGGCCGAAGATCAAGAGAAAGTTACCGTGATGTCGCCGCTTCAGTCTCCTCCAGGTATCTTCAGGACTAACTAGGAGATGGTGTAGTTGGGTAGCAGGGAGGGATGCAAAGTTCCTGCCAATTCGCTTTCGCTGCAGACAACTTACATGTGCAAAGTTTGCCGGCCGAGTATTTTGGTGCACTCAGCAGCAATTCCTATTGGCTTTCGAAAGCCAATAGGGGGAGTAGCACAGCTCATGCAAAAGTTGAAAAAAAACATCAAAAAAAGTGCCGGAACGCTGTTCTGAGCGTTCTATGAGGGAAAAAAAGCCCTGCAGATTAGTCTTCAAATATCGAAAAGGAGGACATGTAGGAGGACACTTTTCGAGGGAGGACAGAATTCACAAAAGGAGGACTGTCCTCCCTAAAGGAGGATGGTTGGTCACCTTAATAAAATGCCACCCAAATCACCACACATGCCTATTTTTCTTAATTTAGGCCACCATGCACAATGGCATTTAGCACCAGTGCCAACATTGGGCTTAAAGCAGAGGATTTGGGCTTCTGGAATCTTGCAGAAAGTCTTGCAATGCTTCTGCAGATTATGTGCAGCATGCAAATACTTCTGGAGTTGCATAGGCCTTCCAAAGTCATGTGGGACTTCTGAAGTTGTACAGGTCTTCTTGAGGCTTCAAAAGTCACACACAAACAGGATCCAGAAAACAAAGCCTGGTGCAACCAAAAGCAGCCTAAGACAGGCCATGCAGGCCTCTCAGTGGCATGAGAAAAACACCTGAAGATAAGTAGTATGCAGTAGATCCTCAGAAGCACTGGGTGATAAGGCAGGTGTGCCATTTTCCAAGGCTTGCATATCTTGGAGAATAGTGTGAGGTAGCATTTCTGAGTAGTAGTGGCAGTGGTAGGGGCTGGGATGCTGGCAGATACTCACACTGCTGAAGGCCCCAGGCTCTATTTTAGGCCCATCCATGGCAGCCTAGATCAGGGGGAGATAAGCAGGTGCGGGAGTCATAGTACTTCTGCGGTTGTAAGGGCAAGTGCAAAACCCAAATTTTTTGTTCCTAATCAGAGGAGCACTGCAATGGCCTCAATTCTGGACATGGCTTGTAAATTTGTTTAGTGTTACCATATTTTTGAACAGTCATTAAGGGCTACATGTATTTTTTTTTAAGTGGGGATGTTTCCTAAAAATAAATCAGTGTCACTGTAAAATCAGCCAATTTTAACTGAATTACTCTCCCATTAAAGTGGAATGACTGAAGAAATCATTTTTAAAATAAAATGATGTGTCTGCATAATTACTGGAATAATGCTGTGTTAGAAATACGTGACTAACCAAATGCACATTACACTTGTAAACAAAGTATGTAGCAAAAATTGTTCATTGTATGCCCGTGAGAAATGGACCTAATGTATCACAATTTGTATTAGAATGTATAGTCCTTTGTTCCTGAGAAAAGAAAGCTATAAAACTGTAGTTTGAACCCACCCTCGGGGTTCAGAATTGCTGTTGCTAATTGCTTCTGAACCTACAAAATAAATCTCTCTGCTAAGACCCTCTGGAATTCGTAAGAGTCCTTTGATTTCTACAAGATTTATGGCGACTCCGCCGGGACTTTTAGGAAGAGGCCGTTGACCTTCCAGACGGACTGCCCTGGAGGGTAGCCCCTCTCCTAACGACGACTCCTCCAAGCCAGCTCCATGGCCTTTGTCTACGGGGAGACCTCGACGGAACGGGAGGGGAAATCACCCGCCAGCGAAGCACTCCAGTCAAGGATCCACCGAGGGTAGCAGACAGGTCTTTAATCAACAAAAGGTCTGAAATGCCTGCAGGCAAGTATTGTAAAAAGGGGATACCTGATCCCGTTTGGATCAGAAGAGGGGATTAATCATCCCCTAGAAGACAAGGCGGCGTCCTTAAGTCTTCAATAGGTAGGATTGTGTGGGTGGTTCAACCATCGCATTTCCTGCAGAGTGACCGTTGGAACGTCCGGCACCTCAGGTCGGTGGTAGTGTGTTAGGGAGAAATGGGAGGGAATCAGACAAAGAAGGGTGTGTGTCAGACGCCGCCTCAGTGTATGTTAGAAAATTTCAAAAAAGGGTTTTCTAGGGATTATGGATACCCACGACCAAATGTTAAATGTTAAAAAGATTCTGTGAATCTGAATGGACCACATTTGGCGTAGGGTGGCCTAAGGAGGGATCGGCACGGGCTCATCAAATTGTGACTGGAAGTGGTCATTGGGACCAATATCCCTATATAGACCAATGGCAGATAAATATTGGAGAAAAGCCTCAATGGTTAGCAAAGTGTCAGATAGAATGTGCTAAAATATATTTGGCAAGCCAAAAAGCCAAACCTCAGACAAAAGCTAAGATTTTGAGCCAGGAAGAAAGGGAGGAAATTGCCAGGCCCCCGCCCTATGTTCCTGGAAGAGAAGAAGGGGGATAAATCAGCAAATTCCACCCCCTCCGGTTGAAAGAAATGAAGTCCATCTTCAACCAGAAGCCGGTGTGGAAAGAAAGATAAAAAGAGATGGAACCATTCAGAAGAAAGATGAGGACTTGGATAGCGATGACAGCAAAACATCAGTTTTTAGCTGAACTAGAAGTAAAACTAAGATGAAAACGGAAGAAATTATAGCCCCTCTAAGGGAAGTTTTGGTCCCTGGACCAAACAACACCAATATTTCCATGCTCCAGTATGTTCCCTTTACAACCACTGATCTACTTAATTGGAGACAACAATATGGGCCATTTTCAGAAAAACCTCAAGAAATAATAGATTTATTCTCAACTATTATTCAGACGCATAATCCCATGTGGGATGACATGCAACAACTTATTTCTACTTTACTGGATATGAAAGGGAGAGAGAAATATAGGTTAGGAAAATTAAGGATACTTGCCTGCCGACACCCAGATGGGGAAGCAAATTATCAGGCAAACAGAGATACCAGGCGGTCGAATAGAGACCAGACTGGAATTCTAATGATGGACAACAGCAAACTTTGTTGCAAAGCTATCGGCTCTTGTGCTTAGAAGCCTTGAGAGAAGCCGCAATTCGTCCAGTTAATTATGCTGCAGTAACTAGTGTTTGGCAAGATAAAATGAGTCACCAACTGCTTTTCTCAGCCGACTGATAGAAGCTTATAAAGTAAACACAGGTCTTGATATGGAGATGGCACAAAATCACCCACTCCTAATTGAAAGATTTATTACCCAAAGTGCTCCGGACATAAAGAAAAAATTACAATGCACAGAAGGAGCATTAGGAAAGAATATAGCAGAGATCATGGAAATAGCTCAGAAGGTATTCCGTAACCATGAAAAGGAGGAAGAACGAAAGCAGATCAGAAAGAAAAAAAGTAAGTTGAAATGTTAGCAGTGGCCTTGGGGGGGATGCGTATTGGACCCAACCAATGTGCCATCTGTAAACAGGAAGGACACTGGCAAAAGGAGTGCCCCCAGAGGAATGGCCAACCTAAGGGACAATCTCGCCAGTATGGAAGAGGAAGAGGAGGTAGAGCAGCGGTTCTCAACCTGTGGGTCGCGACCCCATTTGGAGTCGAACGACCATTTCACGGGGGTCGCCAAGCACCGCAGTCCACCATTTTTTAATTTTTTTTTTGGTCGGCCATTTTTATTTTTTTTTGGTCGGCCACTTTTTTCCCTATTATTATTATTATTATTTATTCGATTTCTATGCCGCCCTATTCCGGATGCGGGCCGTCGTGCCACGCATGCGCGATGCGCCCCATCACACCACGCATGCGGGGTGCAGGCCCGCCATTATTATTTTTTTGGTCGGCCATTTTTTTCCCTATTGCGATGTGGGCCGTCGCGCCGGGCAAGCGCGGCGCGGGCTGGGGTCGAGCCCCGGAAAAGGTTGAGAACCGCTGGATTAGGAAGAAGTGGGATTTTTAAGGTAAAGACACTTGTTTTTGAAAGTGGGATTTTAAACTAAGCTTAAAGGAAGGTTATGCATTTATGTAGTTTAATTTTTTCCAAAACACAACAAACAGCCAAATTTATTGAGTTTGAAGGTCACCAAAAAGAATTTGAGGTATATGCAACCCTCAGGCTCAGGACTCCCTATTCTTTTCTGTGTCATCCTACAGGGCAGCAAACATATTGGATTAGTTCATCATATTTAGCTTCTGAAGAACTGAGGGCATGTCTTTTGCCATCAAATCAAATTTCAAATTATTCAGAGATGCTGAAATCATTCCGGCATTTGTGAAAAAAATTTTTTTGTATGTTTATGTATGTTTGTCTACTTTGTGTGCACTTTTTCTTTTATATTTTCCCTTCTCTGTATTAAAACAATAAAATAAGCATTTTAAAATGCAATAATTATAAACAGCATCTACTTTTTTTTTAAAAAAAAGAAAATCTTACAAATGTTTCATAGGAGCAAAAAGGCAATAATTATTTAAATAAATTCAATGTTATCCTCTTTTATTGTACAACATTATTTGATTGCATGTATTTATAAAATATAGAAATATATGTTAGTAGTAATAATAACTCTAATATTCTAATATTCCTTTTCAAGAGAAGCCAAAAATTCTGTATATTATTGTCCTTCCTCCTCCCCACTCAGTGCAATATTCTTATAAGAACCTGTGAAAATGGAATATGTCCTTATAGCCCTCTTGGCAAAAAATTTAATTGGAACTGCAGAAAGAACTGTTGTATTATAATATCATCTGTCAATGATATAGTGTCTTCAGTCATAATACTAATATACACTACTATAATCCAACAGGTATAATTCAGTCTCACAACATATGGTAGTTCCCTTGAGATTTGGTGATGCTTAATCATCTAATAAGCAATCTGATCTCTGGGGAAATTTTACACCAGATGTAATAAATTAGTGGTGGTTTTAATGCTGGAGCTCTGTTGAACATGAGACAGAACACAAACCGAGATAAACAAATGCTAAGATGTGGATCTGTAATTTTCATGACTTGAATTAACATAGTTTTAGATTCAGGAGGTTGGTCAAATTAAATATATAGGAAACCTTATTTTTAATACTTGTTGAAAGTCAAAATGGCAATTCCTGTCAAGGTTGTTGACAGATCTTTTTTCAAAAACAGCTGGGTAATCGTGGGTGGATGGAAATGCTTCATTCCTTCCAACCTCCAAATGTCACAGAGGACGAATGGTTATAATATGTACATTTAATCAGTGGTGGATTAAAATATGTGAACAACCAGTTCTCTATGTGGATGCCGCTTCCAGAAGTCCATTCTGGGCCTGTGCAACAAAAAATTAGCTGCCGAAGTGGTGTGAACCAGCTGAATCTCACCATTCCATTTAATGGATTTTAAGGCAGTGGACAATCTCTAGAAATACAATGAGCAACATGAAATAGTAAAAAACCTTTATTATGTCTCTAGTGCAGGAGTCTGCAACCTTGACAACTTTAAGACTTGTGGACTTCAGCTCCCAGAATTCCTCAGCCAGCTATGCTTGTCAAGGTTGCAAACCCCTGCGTGTAACTGTACATATACTTTGTATCATAGAAATACTGTCAAGGAAAAGGATGCTGGGAAAGTGTTAACATTCTTAAAATATCTCACTCCTTGGAAATTGAATACTATAGACCAGGGGTCCCCAAACCCCGGTCCATGGACCAGTATTCGGCCATGGCATGCCAGCAACCACTCTGCACAAACAAAGAAAGTCCCATCAACAGGATGCAGACAGCACACAAAACCATGGCCCCTCCGGTCCACGGAAAAATCTCTGTCCACGTAACCAGTCCCTGTTGACCAAAAGGTTGGGGACCTCTGCTGTAGATGATTTCACGACTTGGCTGTTCTTAACCCTATGACAGATTTTTCTTACTCTTCACATATTTAGAGCATCAGTATGTTAGATAAACTTAGTGTATTGAATGTGAAGCAGTATTTGAACAGATCAACATGTATAAGCATTTTTGTATTCACCCCCAAAATTTCATCTAACAGCCACATGATTATTGCCATGAGGTTTTATCCTTAAGTTTCAACCACAACATACAATTCTGTATTATAAATTATAAATGCAAATAAAGTGTATTCTCTCTACTTATTTTATCATTAATGGAAAGGAACTAGGTGGTTTAAAATGTTAATTATAATTAAATTTACCTCAAGCAATTTTTAGTGGATACTAAATTATTTAATAAAGGTATGATAGTCTGCAGATTTACTCAATAGTAAGATCCACTGAATTTATTGGGATTATTCAGATTTTACTTTAGTCGTATTTGCTTTAGCATGAAGTTATTTTTTTATTCAAGTAAACAGAAGAAAACTAGCCACATAACATTCTTTTCAAATATTTAAGAAATTGGCTAAAGGATCCTACTTCTGGGGAAAACAATATTTCCAAATAAGTAGTTTAATGCTGAAACAAACAAGAAGCTAAAGTGAATTATATCTTCTGACATTCATTACGTTTAATCATTGGGATTGATAATAATAAATCTGAATGGATTGAGTGAACAACTTTCACTAAAAGCTGGGATCCTATGACCATTAAGATGTTAAGAAAGAATCCCATCTGCAACTTCAGCAGCCATCTCAATCTTGTCACCTCAATATTTTCAGTCAGATACGTTCGTGATACTATCGTGAAGAAAAAGATAGTTCCAGCAGCAGGTAGTGCATTACATTTTCATGAAGATATTGCAATTGTATACATAGGGGGGAAAATGGTGGGAGTGGGAACAACTTTCTGCCAGATTCCCCATTGTCTTTTTGAGGGATGCTGGCAGAACTGTCTGAAATCATGACCACATAACTGCAGGGACAACTTTGGCAAATAAATGGCAATAATTTTGCAATTAAAACTGGTCTGAACATTGTGAAAATTTCAACTCCAGAGGAATAAAGGGTATAGGGTTTTTTATATATATATTCTTCAAGTCAATGAATTTTAGTATCTTGATTAAAGATTTTAAAAACTGTTGCAGTATAATGCACTTGAAGGTACTGACAAAGACAATGAGAGTTTTGATAAATTTGTTTTAGTAGTACCAAATGTCATACAAGCCATTAACCATGTATAGCTTTGTCCCATGTGTTTTCAACCAAAGAGTAGGCATTTTGAAATGCAGAGAAAAGCATCTGCTTCTGCAGTTTGGATGCTTTTCTAGGTAAGGTAGATATTTCATCTAGTGACTACAGAGTTGCAGCAATAAACAATGTCAGGAAAGCTGCCTCATCTGGACATATTTTCACTTTCTCATTTAGACTTAAGTCCTTGGGTCTCCTGGTTAATCTCCTATTAATCAGGCCTATGTTGGCCAAGCTCAATTAAATGCTAATTTTACTCAAAGCAATGCTTCTAAGTTTCTTCAGCAATAGGTCTGCTGAGTAAGCCTAGTTTCCCACATTTCCTAGATGCTAGGCTTCTTTGCAAAGGCTGGGCATTACATTCAGTTCCATCAGCGTTTTTTCAAACTTGGCAAATTTAAGATGTGTGGGCTTCAGCTCCTAGAATTTCCCAGCCAAAAATCCACACATATTAAGGTTATCTAGGCTGAGAAACACTGCCTAGATTAATGGTGAGCAGCTCAGACTTTTTCCTGATCATATTTGAATATTTGTAAGAGTATATTGGCACTACGAGGTGTTCAGGAAACCAACTGAGCTCCCCAGCATCTATGGCAGTGATTCCCAATTCTGAAACTTTAATATGGGTGTCTTGAATTCTGGGAATAGAAATCAACTCATTTTAAAGTTGCCAGGTTCGAAAAATACTCCATCAACGCAGTGCTCCCTTCTGCTCCGGGAGGGAGCAGAATAAAAGTCTTCCCTCGTGCCAGTCGCCTTCCTGTAAGAGATTACGAGAAAGGACTATGCTTACCAGGGATCCAAATCCTGCGGCTAGGAAGTGAAGCAAAATCAGAACAGGCATGTTAAAACAGCAAGTCAAAGAAATAGAAGACAATACTCCGGCACCAGACGAAGCCTGGCCCACCGACCGCATGACTCCAGTCAGCTGATCACTTCCGCCTCGAGCGGACGCACGTGTCTGTTTGCAGCTCTAAAATGCAAGGAAACGCAGATTTCATTGAGAGGAGTGGTGTGAATAATCATCATTCTTCTGTTGCCAGCCAGCTTCAGCTGTTCTCAACTCTCTGCCGTTCAGAATATGGGGTTTCGCGTTTCTATTCCTGCTGCTCGTGTTCTTCCTACAGTTCTACGCTTAAATTGGGCAGACTATGAGTTTCCCTGGATTGCAACGTTGAATTGACATCTGATAGATGCCCTGAAGAGCCAAAGGAGGCGAAGGCGGCGCTCTGAGGGGAGAAGAAGGAAGTTGGTTCTTGTTTCCAAAACGTTTGCTCTTAGCTCTTCACAATTGCTCAGCTCGTGCTACAGCGCAGAGGGGAATAAAAAGAAGGCTCGAGTGATAATAGAGGGAACCCACGAAGTAAAACAAGAAACTTATAGTACTCGATATTCCAAAGAGAAGTTCATCCAATTTCTAACCCTGTTTAAGCTTTCGAGAAGAGACGGTCATAATTTATGCTCAAAGCATCAGCACAGTTACTGTTTCTCTCGCTTTATCTTATTTGAAACTGAAGGAATGAATATAGTTCATCATTACCAATCTTCAGGAAAAAAATTTTTTCAACATACCGCTTTTTCTGCTTCGAATTTTTTCTATACCAACTGTGTTAACTCCATTAGTGAAGCTCTCTCTCTCTCTTTTAAAGAGCTTGCTATAAAATATCCCAGTTTGTATTACCTTTATAGAGTGTTCTGTATTCTTAATGCAGTATGTACTCTCTGCATTTTTGGAAGGGATTTAAAGGAAGCAAAATTTGAAATTCAAGCCAGGGACAGTACAAATGCTCCTTCTGAATTATTGCTATAAGCCATTGCTATAAGCTTTAAGACTATTTTTATTAACTCTTGGGCATCCTCTATACCATTTTTATGAACTTTTATCTAATTTAAATTTATTTTTGGTTTTGTTTTGATTATACTGGTAATTTATTATTTTAGCATAAAAATTGAATATATTTTTAACAAAAGAATCAAATATTTGTGATCAACATTGTAACATAACGATAAAACACTGTTGAACAATTATTCAAAGTATTTTCACATTGTTTAACCAGATAGCTGTGCTGTCCCACTCACTCACTCACACACACACCACATGTATAAGGAGTCTTTATTAAGGTTTCCGAGCCTGACTTGTTATTCCCCAGCAATTCCCTGTGCTGGTACCAACTCAACCCCAATGAGTTCCACAGGCTACTCAAATGAAACCAACACTACTCAAGGCAAAGGCAAATTCCAAAACAAAGGCCAGTTCACAGGCAAAAACAAGGCAAGGAAAACAGTTGAAGAGACACAATCCAAAGTTCAAAGCCCAAACATACATCAAGAAAACAAACATATTGCTCACAGCATCATCTCTGGCTGCTGTGCTAAATAGCCAGCTTCCGGTGCAGCCCATCAAGAGTGAGGAGGCTTCCTCCTCACAAGTAATCTGGCTGACCGTCACTGCTCCTGCCTTTTCTCTGCCCTATGTGTTCTCGGATCAGGTGCAGAAGGCAGTTCCTCATAACTGACTGGCTGCAGTGCATGCTTTCCCCAGCTGTGCTTCAGACAAATCACTCTCAGATGACCTCTTGGAGCCATTGACCAATTCCCCTCTTGACATGCCTGGAACTGGTTTATCTTCTTCTGAACTAACATCTGGAGAGGTATCTGGGGAAGTGTCTGGGGGAGTCATCACATTAGCTAATACAGGTAATTCTCAACTTATGATCGCAATAGAGCCCAAAATTTCTGTTTCTAAGTGTGACAGTTAAGTGAATTTTGCCCATTTTATGACATTTCTTGCCACAGTTCTTAAGTAACTCTAGCTTGAATCTGCCTTCCCTATTGACTTTGTCAGAAGTTTGCAAAATGTGATTACATAACCTCAGAACATCCAACTATCATAAATATGAGTTAGTTACCAAACATCTGAATTTTTATCATGTGACCAGAGGAATGCTACAATAGTTGTTAGTGTAAAAAAAATCACAAGTCACTTTTTCCAGTGAGATTGTTAACTTTGCCCATTAAATGAATTGTTGTTAATTGTGGACTATCTGTATGGCTTTAACATCAATGAATAATCGTAACAAAATTTTAAAATCTTAAAAATCTGTTTATAGAAAACTGTTATTACAGTAGTACGCTTTGTATAAGAGAATAAGATAGTTTAACTAAGCTACCACATAATTTGCTAATAGAAATTGCCAAACCATTATCACATTCCTGCAGTGCATTAGTTTATTATCAGGAATTGCTTTGTACATGTAAGGTTATAAACCACATTTTCTACTTTCTTAAGATTGTTTATAGAAAACTGTTATTCCAGTAGTATGCTTTGTACAAGAGAATAAGATAGCTTAGTTAAGCTATCACATAATTTGCTGATAGAAACTGCCAAACCATTATCACATTCCTGCAGTGCATTAATTATTATCAGGAATTGCTTTGTACATATAAGGTTATTTCTACTTTCTTAAGAAAAACAGGATAATAGAAGCAGAAGTCTATGGAGATTTTCAGTCATCCATGGTTGTCCCAAGGCTGCTTTTCCCAAAGATAACTGGACTTTCTTGTATTTTTTCTTTAATTTTTTTTCCGTTTCTTCAGTTCTGACTGAATGGAAGGATTTATATCATCTTTGCAATCATCTGCTCATTAGCACTCTGAGGGTCAGTCATTAGCTTTCTGAGAGTCATATCCTCAAGAGTCAACTGAATCAGAATGCAAATGGGTGTGGAACTTTCTTGGGACTGCTGACTCTCCTTTCAGCTGAATCACACACACCTTCCATTCCCCACCAGTCAGTTAGAACTGAAGAAGCTTTTTAAAATTTTTTTTATTAAATGTACATTTTAAAAACAAAAATGGACATGATTCAACTTCCCTGGCTTCCATAGTGCTATTAGTATTACCTTATGTTGTAGAAAGAAAAACAGAAACTTAAAATATATTCTAAACAGGACAGAGTATAACAAACTGTGCGTATAACATCTGTAAATTTTTTGATAAACCATCTTTCAATGGTCAAAATTGTATTTACATATCTTTCAGTTGTGTCCTAATATAGGTACTAATTAGAAGTCCTTATAATATCAACTAGTCAATCGATAATCATTTCAGCGATCCTCCTTATCGCTAACCAATCGTACAAATTTTTCCAAATTTCATAATACTCTGTTTCAGTTTTATTTTTAATCTCTAGAGTTAACCTGTCCATTTCAGCACAGGATAAAATGTTATTTATTATTTCTTCCTCAGTGGGGGTTTCCTTTCCTTTCCATTTTTGGGCGTATGTCAATCTTGCTGTGGTTAAAATATGCAATAATAAGTAAAAAGATGCTTTGCTGAGTTTATCATTAATAATCCCTAATAAGAAGATTTCTGGTTTTAAATCAATTTTTTGTAATAGTATTTCTTCCAGCCAATTTTTTTATCCGATTCCAAAAATTTTGCATCTTTGAACATTCCCACAACATGTGATAGTAAGTCCCTGGAAGCCTTCTACATTTCCAGCATGTTGGTGAGGTTTTTTTTATCTATTTTTGCTAGCCTTGTAGGGGGAAGGTGCCATCTATAAAACATCTTGTATAAATTTTCTTTGTAGGAGATGGCTAGTGTTAACCTCCCGTTTCTGTCCCATAATGATTGCCAATTATCTAGGTCAATACTGTAACCAAAATTTTTACTCCAGATTAACATTGTTTCTTTTACCTGTTCTTCTAACAAATCTTGTTCTAATAAATATTGATATATCTTTTTTATCATTTGATCTTCTGTTCCTAGAAGGATTTTATCTAATTGTGTATGCTCTAATGTTATCCCTGGTTCTTTTTTGTCTTTTCTGTATCGCGACTGTATTTGTAAGTATGCCCACCATTCCAATTCTATACCATCTTCTGATAGTCTTTTTTTTGTTTTCAGGTCCCCATTCTCGTCTAAGATATCTTTATATGTAATTACTCTTCCTAAATTTATGAATTTGGGGTGCATGAATATCTTTAATATGGATAGCCAATTGGGAATTTTTATATAATTATTTTTTTTAATTTTTATCCACACATCTAATAGTGCCCGTCTAATATGGTGATTCTGAAAGTACTGATGAGCCTTATATTTCCCATCCCATATTATAGCATGCCACCCTATTTGCATGTCATGGCCTTCTAATGCCAGTAGTCTTCTGTTCCTTAAGTGTATCCAATCCTTTATCCATACTGAAATTGCTGCTTGATAATATTTTTCCCAATTCGGGAGGCCGAGCCCTCCTCTTTCCTTTGCATCCTGTAATAATTTTAATTTAGTTCTCGGTTTTCTACCTTGCCAGATAAATTTGGATGTAATTCTGTTTAAATTTTCAAAAAAATCCTTGCCTAATTTAATTGGTACACACTGAAATAAAAAGAGTAATTTGGGAAGTATATTCATTTTGATTGTTGCTATTTTCCCCATAAAGGAGAGTTTTTCCATCTGTCTAAGTCTGCTATAATTTGATCTATTAATTTGTCATAATTTTCTCTTTTGAGTGTAGTACATCTTGCTGACAGTTGGATCCCTAAGTACCTTACTCTTTTAGATGTCTGGATATTGATTTTTTTTCTACTAGCTCAGTTTCTTGTAAATTGGACATGTTTTTAACTAACATTTTAGTTTTTTCTTTATTAATTTTCAACCCTGCGACATCTCCATAATTTTCCAGCACCTGTAATAACCTTGTTCCAGATTCTAAGGGGTCTTCCAAAATAAAAACTAAATCGTCTGCATAAGCCTGTAATTTAAATGTCTCTTTTCTGATTTCTAACCCTTAAATTAGCCTATCTTTTTGGATTATTCTTGTAAGTACTTCTAAAGAAAGAATAAATAATAAAGGAGATAGTGGACAACCTTGTCTCATGCCTTTTTGTATTTGGACGCTATTTGTTAATTCTCCGTTTATGATTACTTTTGCTTCTTGTTTGGAATAAATTGCTTTAAACATGTTTATAAATTTCCCCCCGAATTCCATCTGTTTAAGTTGAATCGACATAAAATTCCATTTAACATTATCAAACGCTTTCTGAGCATCAACAAAAATCAATGCCATTTGTTTTTTGCTATGTAATTCATAATATTCTAAGATGTCTAGTATGATCCTAACATTATGTCTAATTTGTCTTTTAGGCAAGAAGCCATTTCGGTTGGTATGGATAAATTAAACTAAATATTTTTCTAATCTTTCTGCCATTATAGTCATGAAAATCTTATAATCCGTGTTCAGTAAAGAGATGGGCCTATAGTTTTTAATGCAAGTCAAATCATCTTTGCAGACAGGCCTGGGACGTGTGAGCTGTGCTCTGCCCCTGGGCCTTTGATTGGGAGTGTATGTTGTATGAGTGAGTATAGTTTTTATAGTTTCATAGTTTTATATTGTACCATTTTTTAAGTGACCTATGTATTTTGTACTTATATTTCTGTTGTGAGACGCCCTGAGTCTGGGAAGAAGGGCAGCATATAAGTCGAAATAAATGAAATGAAATGAAATCAGAATTTTCTTTAGGAATTAGTGAGATGATTGCTTCTTTCCATGAGTTTGGGGTTTTTGTTATATTTAGTACATCATTAAATAAGTCCAGTAGAGTTGGGGCCAAAAGTTCTTGGAGGTTTTTTATATATTTTGGATGGTAATCTGTCAGGGCCAAGTGTTTTATTACTTTTTTGCTTTTTAATTGCTTCTATAATTTCCTGGACTGTTATATCTTTATTTAATATATTTGGAAATATATTTATAAGATATTGTGATATTCTTTCCTCCATAACTGTTTCATCCTCTTTATAAAGATTTTTATAGAATTCATACATCACCCATTTTTCTAGAACTGAAGAAGCTTCTTGATGGAAAGCAAAACATTTTCAAAAAATAAACAAAGTCGACTTGCCTTTTGGAAAAATCACCTTTGGAGCCATAGAAGCAGATGCTTGGCAAGATTTACTACTTAACATGCATGTGAATTTTTCCAAGTATTGCATAAGTCCAGATGAATTGACTACAAGTGCCAGAATTTCCTATTTAGCATGGCTAGTGGAAATTCTGGCAGTGGTGGTCCAATAGATCTGGAGAGCATCATAGAGGATGTCATAAGCCTTTATGAATCAGACTCAACTTCAGAGTGCTAGAAGTAGTACTAGTAATTTAAGTAAGTGTATTTCAAACTTAAGACTTGAAATCCATGCAGTTTAAAGTTGCCGATGTTGAGAAACACTGTTTTAAGTGAATGGATATACATAAACAGAAAATAAATACAAAAAGAGCAACTTGTTTATGCTCATTTCTTTTTCTTTTTCTTTTGAAGCACACCCTTTGAAATGCTGCCTCTGAACATCTCTGTTCTTTGAGGAAAAGCGGAAGGCAAGAAAGAGCCATCCTTGACATGTAAAAGTTTAGGACAAGGTCAGTTTTCTTACGCGTTAGCTTGTTTCCTAAAGTATCCGATTGTGCCGATCCTCCTAAGTGAGATCCCTCGAATGAAGTCAAGTTGGACCCCTCTGTTCAACTGCTGACCTAGTTTCCCCCACCCGTTTCTCCCCAAAAAGTGCGACGTTCCCAGCGCGGGTCAGGAGGAGGGATCCAACTGCACGTCAATCCTTCAGGATCCCCGCCTGGTTCTCGGAGTGGGGCGGGAAGGCTGAACTTCTTTCCTCCCTCTTGCTACGTGGTGTCCGGTTATTCTCTAAGCTGGGAAAGATGTGGAGGCGCCGGTTACTCGTAGCCACCCTCTGCCTCCTCTGGGCCGGGGCGCGGGCTCAGTACGAGCGCTACAGTTTCAGGAGTTTCCCGCGCGACGAACTGATGCCCTTGGAGTCTGCCTACCGCTACGGCCTGGACCAGTACAGCAGCGAGAACTGGCCGGAGAGCGTGAGCTACCTGGAGATGAGCCTGCGGCTCTATCGCCTTCTGCGGGACAGTGAGGCCTTCTGTCACCTCAACTGTAGTTCCGTCCACATGGAGGAAGAGAAAGAGGCCGACCGTTTCGATGGTTTCCCGGAGCTGCGCTATTTCGGGGACATGCTGCGCAGAGCACAGTGCCTGAAACGCTGCAAGCAAGGGCTGCCGGCCTTCCGCCAGTCTCAGCCCAGCCGGGAAATGCTGGAAGAATTCCAGCGCCGCGATCCCTACAAGTTCTTGCAGTTCGCCTACTTCAAGGTAGCCCCTCGCTCGAGCCACCTTTCCCCTGGCTCAGCCCGTTGCCACGTTTGCGCCTCCTCCTTTCCAAAGTTTTCATGAAGTCCGGATCTTTCTGAGCATTCTGCGCTCTTAGTTTTCCTCCATGTGTTAAACCGAGGCTTTTTAAACAGGAAGGCAGAAGTCCAACAGGTGAAATTTCCCCTACCATCATCTTTGGATTGGAAAAGTTTTAATTATTTTTCACTGCCCTGCATTTAGAGATTAGGATATACAAGCAGGTGACAATGATAGCCCACGGTTCATGCTAAATCATTTATAAATTTATCTGAAAGGAAGACTTGTGACAACCCTTCCATACCATTACAAAGGAAGGGTTATCTTAGAATCAAATGCATCTTTCACATAAATTCAATATTCATCTATCATCCATTCTGAATTTCAGGCTTATGTTTTACTTTTTACTGAAAAACTTTAGAACTTTCTGTTGGGTGATAGATTAATATTTCTCAATCAGCTAGTTAAAGTTTTGTGAATTTGTCTGCCGGAATTTGAATGCTGGCTAGGGAATTCTGGAAATTGAAGTCCATGTATCTTAAAGGTGCTAAGGTCAAGAAACACTGCACACCTGCATGCAGATTTATTTTTCTTGCATGTCATACAACTGCTTTGTCAAACATGGAATTTAGTAATCTTTGTGGTCTCTTAGGCCCATCAATTCCTTTTCCTTAGTCCTTCAGCCAATTGTTATATTTCTGTTTTTCTAGTGCTATAATAAAATTAAATAAGAATTATATATGCCAGGCTTTTCAACTGCAGCCTTCCAGATGTGTTGGACTACACATTTAAATGTTAGCTCCTGGCTATGTGAATTCTGGAAATTGTAGCCCATCATATTAGTAGAAATATTCTAGTTCTCCCTTAATCAAGAAAATTCACTGGGTGACTTTAAACCAGTCAGCATCTTATTCCATTTTGTTCTTACTGTCTTTCTGTCTATTTATCAATCTATCCACGCTAAACTGTGCATGCTGCCTTGAACTCCTGGTTGTAATGGAGCATATAAATCTAATAAAAACATAAAGCTGGAGGCAGCAACACCTAGAAAGGGGAGAATCAGACTGGCAAAAGCAATGTCACAGTGCAAGCCCTTTTGTGTAAGCATCACATATAAGTATGCCTGAAAGTAGCTGGGGTTGCAGCACAGTGACACATTTCTTTGAGCCTGAAGTCTAAAGAAAGGCAACAAGAGATCCTAAAAATGCTGCTGGTTGGAAAAGGCTGACATATGTAATGCACTTTCTTTCATAAACCTCATCCCTGATAACCATTGTGTGCTGCTTATTCCACATTTCCATGACCTGCTCATCATTGTGATTTTTTTTAGTAACATGCATATTGTTCTTAGTTTTCTTAACTGAAATAACTTAAACTGAGCAGCTAAATTTTTCATTGTCCCTGTGATACATTTTCCCCTTCCAAATACCTTTATTGTTATCCAGTTTTGATATCTTGATTTTTTCCCTATCTATCTCATTGCCTTCCTTAATCCCTTTCCCATCTCACAATACTCCTTGATGGCACTTATTAGAAATTGTTTAAAATGAAAATAAATACATTTTACAATATTTGAACAAAATATATTTCATATATAAGTTTTGAAATGGAAATATAAAACTTTTTGTATTTTATAATTGATTTTGTTATATATCTATATCTATATATATCAAATTCTTTTTCACTAGGCAAACAATTTTCCAAAAGCTGTTGCAGCTGCACATACATTTCTTCTGAAACATCCGGAGGATGAAATGATGAAAAGGAATATGGCGTATTACAAAAGCATGCCTGATGCTGAAGATTATGTTAAAGATTTAGAAATTAAATCGTATGAGGTACAGTTTCTACCCTTGTTTCTTAACATGTCTTATAATATTCTGCAAAAATATATAAAAATATTTTTTTAGCTTCCTATAATTTCTTATTTTCATCTGTAAATAATAATAATGGCTTTATTGCTAAAAATGCCAAATTTTGGTCCCTTGACAATCCATTACATTTAATTTACTAATTTCAAAATATTGGTAGAAAGTGTATTATTTAATACAGGACTTTATTAGAAGACCCCACGAATCTAAGACAGTGTAAGTTTCATGGGGAAAAATGTGTAATTAATAAGGTAGATATAGGAAAAAAAATGACCTGTTTGTATCTGCTGTGCAAGGAAAACAGAAAATAAAGTAAAGGAAAAGTTCAGTTTCTTGAGCATAGTGATATGGAGTGAAATTAGGTCATTCAAATACAATTTTTGCCACATTCCTTCAATTTTTGTTCTTGCCTCTCAGACTCTCTTTGTCAGGGCAGTAAGGGCGTACAATGGAGAAAACTGGAAGACCTCAATTTCAGACATGGAACTGGCACTTCCTGATTTCTACAAAGCCTATGATGATTGTACAGCTGCCTGTGAAGGCTCCCGGGAGATCACAGATTTTAAGGAGTTTTATCTGTCTATCGCAGGTGAGTGGTCAGTTCTATTTTAAAGCTGTGAAACGGTTTTTTGAAATAATCCTTATTTTCTAAATTTTACACCCACTATATGCTTTATAATAATCAGTTTTCAGCCAGTGAGGAGAAAGGAGTGTGAGAATAAGAATTAAAAATGAAGTGATTCATATTTGACATAAATATGGTTATTCAGGTGATATGCAGATGAAGAAGTTTGTTCAAAGCATTAATTAGACATATATGTACAGTATGTATTTTCTATTTAAATTAGGAGATAATATCAAGTTTTGGCTGCAAATAGAAAACAAGAACTTTCTTCTATTCCTTTCTGACATAAAAGAAGCCTAAATATAATATTTATAATCACTTGTTATATTATATAAGAGACATTTTGCTTCTGCACAAAATTGTTCTTTCTCTCTCTCTCTCTTGCTTTATCCTACCTATTTAGTATATACATTATATGTATTAGTCCTACAATATTATGACACATTACTCACAAAGCCTAAAATAGGCTGATAAATAGTTATAATCTGGATTGGAGACAAAAAAATAGTCAAGACATCAATCTGAACAGTTTTGACTGAAATTGACATCAAAACTATATTAATTAGAGTAGGGCAGAGCAGGGCAAGGCAGAGCAGAGCAGAACAGAACAGAACAGAGTTGGAAGGGACTTTGAAGGTCTTCTAGTCCAGCCCTCTGGATTAGTCGAGTCTCTTCTTAAAAACCTCCAGTGATGGAGCGCCCAGACAATGTAATGTTTAATTACCTATTTAATTATTGGAAATATAGCTATATTAGTGAAAAAGCAGACAGTACAAGTTAACAACTTTTACTACAAGTTAACAACATGGTTCATTCAAGAAAATACATCAGAAAAGTTTTATAAAGCAAAGAAGTTGTAGGGCAGAACAAATTGATTGAGGAAGGTACAGTAGGCTTAGCCTTGCATGTTGCTATTTCTCTCTTTTAGATTCCCATATTCAAATTTGTGGAAAAGTTTTGTGAGAGATAATTTGGAGGGAGTGAAACTGAGGGGAAAAAATTCAACAATATTATTTTATCTGAATATGATTTCCTTTTTTCTCAAAACTGTATTTTCCAGATCTCTGTATAAAATGCAAATAGAACACTTAGAGTATTTTTTTGTGTCCAAATACAGTGTTGAATGTTATCCTGCTTGCTTGAATTGCCATGAAATGCCAACAAATCAATTTTTGTGTGTATCTTTTTGACCTGTGCAAAGCAGAACTCTCTGCCTCAAATTGAAATACTGAAATGGGCCGAATTAATTCAATTGGAAAAGAAGTGGAAGGAGACCTCTGTGCGGAGGCAGTGTTAGTATCTGAATCAGAAGAAAATGAATCAGAATAGTTATTTGAAATCCTGTACAGTTCTAACACATTCAGAATTATTTGTAATAGTTAAACTATTGATGACTTATTCTAGGAATTTTTCATGCCAATGTCATGATTTTGAGAATGTATGCTGCATTTGCTTATTAGGTATTCTGTATAATGGATTTTTTTGTGTCCCAGAAATTAAACACTGACATATCCTACTGACTTTCACGCCTCAAGTGTTGTACATTTTTTAGATTCACAGTATTGTTTTTTTATAGTCAACCTGTCATCTTCAAGGTGAATTAGTAAACTAAGTAATGTTCAGATTTTATTTTTTAGATCACTATATTGAAGTTCTTAAGTGCAAACTGAGATGTGAAATTGATCTGACACCTGTCATAGGGGGCTACGTTGTGGAAAAATTTGTGGCAACTATGTATCACTACTTGCAGTTTGCCTATTATAAATGTAAGTTAAGAGTTTTGTTCTTAGTTGAAACTGATCCTAACAAAGATGTCTGGATGAGAACTAAAAAGCCAAGATGCAATTGAAGCCTCTTGGTTCTTGTTTTTGCATAAATGTTTATTCAGAGTGACAGGGCTTCAATTCTGCAATCATATCCCCAATTTTGGCTGCTTCTGATGGAAAGCAGTACAAATGTGGTTATTTTCTACAGGGGTCCCCATTCTTATAGAATAATTTTCCTGTAGAGATGACCCCCCCCCCAATATTCATGGCTTTCCAAAAGTTTGTTAAGGCCTGGTTATTTCAGAAATCTAAACTAGATATTGATGTCATGAATGCTGGATTAGTTTGTTAGGTTATTTGTTACAATTAATGTAAAATTGTGCTGTTTATTACTATGTGTAATTCATCTACTATTAGTACATATTGCCATTTTACATGTTATAGGCAGTTTTGGGCATCAGTGTTTAGTGACTACTACAGACAACTGAGCAGGAACCTATCATTATTACCAAGTGTCCTGACTTCCAATTGGTCTTTAGCCAAGCTGGTTTCCAACTTGTGCAAGTTTGTGTGATTGGTTCTTTGTGCCTCATTTTGAACTGTTGTCTAGACCATGGTCACTAAAACTTGAAGCCCAACACTACCCAACAGAGAATGGCTTTGAAGAAAATAGCTTAGTTCAGCAATTGAGTTATATCTTCTGCCCAGGATGATATACTATAGTAGATAAGCCCTTTGATTTCCCTAAAAGCACTAATTGGATCATTAAGAAAAGAATGCTCACTTTGCTTTGCATTTTTTTACATGGAGATGATCTAAGTGGTATCAACATTTCTTAAATACAAAGTGACTGGCTTATCTACATACAGAAGAACTGTTATATATTGCCATTATCAAAATGAAATTAAAAAGGCAGAAGAAGAAAACATATCTTATAATTCTGGTGTTAAGGCTAAGATGGGATACTTGTTTTTAATACTTATAAATTTATTTATTTTTAGTTGGGAATATGCACTTCTACCATGGATCAGAATTCAGCCCTTAGGTCTGATTTCAACTCAAAGTGCTGATAAAATATTATATTTGTACAATGTGTCTTGTTATAATAGTATCTTTCTGAGAAGTTGACTTGATTTATTGCATATTTGATTCAGTGAATGATTTGAAGAATGCAGCTCCATGTGTTGCTAGTTACATGCTTTTTGACCAGAAAGATGAAGTGATGAAACAGAATCTTGTCTATTACCAATATCATAAAGATAAATGGGGACTCACAGATGAAGATTTCCAGCCTAGAGCCGTAAGTAAATGTTGGCCTATTACAGTCTAGAAAGAAAAGTAGCCCATTCTGTTTGGTTGGCTAATCAGTATATCAAAAATTCCAGACTTTTGGAGTAGTGTGATTAGAAACACTTAACATACAGTACGAGAATAGGCTTATTTTTTCCAGGCTTCCTGTGTTGACCTTGATATTTCAGTGTTTTGATTTTAATATAACACATAATTTTGCTGCTCATCTTCTAGGAAGCCATTCGATATTACAACATAACAACGCTTCAGAAAGAAATGTATGAATTTGCTAAGGAGTACGTAATGGATGATGATGAAGTAAGTAAAGCAGACTAAAGCAAAATTAATATTCTGAAAAGAAATTAAGGATCAGGTTTCATGTTGGTAATGACCCCCCTCCCTTGCTTGTTCTGGTTCTGGTTTTATTTTAAAGAGTTGACATGTTGAAATGAAGACACAATGTTTTTACATTTTCCCATGCCTATAAGTAGTCCTCAACTCAATCCACAGTTGAGTGCAAAATTTATGTTGTTAAGCAAGACAGTTATTAAATGAACTTTGCCCATTTGATGTCCTTTTGTCACAATTGTTAAGTGAATCACTGCAGTTGTTAAATTAATAACATGGTTATTAAGTGAATCTGCCTTTCCCATTGACTTTGCTTGTCAGAAGGTCACAAAAAGTTTATTACATGATTCTGGAAACAGCAACCATCATAAGTACATACCAGTTGCCAAGCATCTAAAATTAACGTAACCACAGGGATGCTGCAATGGTTGCAAATATGAAAAACAGTCATAAGTCACTTTTTTCAGCCCATTGCAACTTCAAATGGTCACTAAGTGAATAGTTGTAAGTTGAGGACTACCGGTATTGGGACATATCAAGCTCTCTTTGATGGCAGAGAAATGGACCATGAAAATATAATGCCATGCAACTAATTATGCATGATTTCCAATTATCCCTTGATAGATCAAAGTGATATAAGGAAAAGTAGCTTTTTTTGCCATGACAATTGCCATTTTTCCTTGCCATTTTGCTTTTCCTAGTCCCTATTTCATTTATGGGTTCTTGCTGTCAAGTTGTATGCCTAACTTTTCAGAGAGTTTATATTTGAAAGTTTTAAATAAATTAAATTGGGAGAAAGTGATAGGCCAAGGACATCCACCAGCTTTTGTGCCTAAGGTGGAACAAGTAACCTCAGTTTCCTGGTTTCTGGCCAGAAGATTCATCACTAGACCAAACTGGGTTATTTCAGCATTAATATCAATTCTATATTTTATTTTATTTAAAAAAATAGCAATTTGTCTCAAAAACTAATTTTTTAAAATATTAACCTGTTCTCTGTGATAACATATCCTAGGGTGAAGTAGTAGAATACCTTGATGAACTCCTGGAAGTAGAAGATGGAACACAGTGATTTTTAACAAGTAAAGAAGGTTAAGAAGCGAATATTCACCATTGCTCCTAAGTATTTCCATGTATCATCTTTAGCTCAGGTTTAGAAATACCTCAGGTCTTTATCAAGCTTCATAAGATGCCCGACTTATCCTGTGAATTTTCTACCTTGCCATTCAACTGAACCTTGTTTTTCTTTATTTCCTTTTTAAAAACTATTATTAATTTTCTTTGCTACCTATCTCACTCTGAGGCTACTTTAGGCGACTCCCAATCATGAAAAATAAAGAAATAAAAAGGAAGTTTAAACAAAAGTAAAAGTAAAATAGAACAAAGTGGAAAATTTTGAGCATTTTTTTCTAGTCATTTTGCTAAGCAAAGGCATCATGATTTAGATGGGATTTTGACAGATGGGAGATATGGATCTTTGTGATTTGTTCTGTATGAAAAGAGTTTTCAAATGAGGAATAGAATATGAATCCTTCAAATAAGTAAAGGAACAACTCTATAATTTTAAAGGATGCTTTATGTATTATACTGCACAGCGCATTTAAATAAAGTCTGAGTCTTAAGCCACAAGCACATACTTTGAAATAGCTGAAACTGCAGTTATATACTTGCAAGCTTACATGTTCATACTTACATGTAGTCCCCATCTTATGATCCAATATCAAAGCTATGGGGGGGGCATCCCCTTCCTGCAGTCAAATGACCACAGTTTGGATAGTCAGCAACCAGACCACATTTACTGCTATTTGTAGGGCTCTGTGGGCATTAGATTTCAATCTAAGTCATTTCCCCCCGAAACTTTCAGTTTTCAAAAAATTCCAAGTAGAGATCCATAGGATGGCACTCTAAATTGGCTATAACGAGAGTGCATCTTGTGATTTTAGTGAATCTAAATATTTAATATTCAAGCATAGCTTGCTTAGACTTCAGGCATGCTTTATAGATGCATGCAGATATTAAAGAGTATACAAACCCAATAGCTCAGTGTATGGACTTCATAATATAGTATGTAGAGTTCCCCATAAATGCACATTTTAAAATAATTTCCATACACAATGACTTTGCAACTCTACTGCAGAATAATTTTCATGGACAGTTTGATTTATTCTAGGTTATAGTCTTTATTTGATTATATACATACAGCTCCTTTTCTAATAGTAAGAATAAATACTTAAGAAAAGATATTTTCCATGATCTAGGTGCAGATTTGACTATCTTTATCACTCTTACAACAGTTGTCCTTTATGTGCATTCATATACAATATATGTAATGCCATATATGTATAATTGATGACATCCATAAGATGACCTCATTAGTTTTCTTTTGCCTATTTTATAGGAACATTACTATTATAATTTATAAATTATAAATTATTTCCAAAACTATCTAGAAGCTGCTTTGGTGTGAAATTTTCAACATCTACACCAGTTTCTAATCTAAATCAACCCTGACTTAACCTGAGAATGAAAGTTTTCACTTCATTCAGCCAAAGTCAAATGCACCCAAAGAAAGTCTGAACTATTGCCAACATAATAAAATTAGCACCAATGAATTCTTTATACAAATTTAGTCACTGCATTCAGTATTAACTATTCATGCTAATACTAATACTATTTAAGTAGTAAGTTAGTAAGTGATTCAAACCTAGTACACAAACATGTTTTTGTGTACTTCTGATCTAAATTTTATAACATTTTTTCAGGCATTCTGCATGAGCATGGAAGAGTTGTAGCTGATTTAAGACTTGTATTAACTTTAATAAGTGGTTTTCTGAAAGCAAGGTCATATTTTTCAGGCTTGCATAGAAGCTGAATAAGGCAGAGGGCTTTTATGAATAGCAGAGAAATGCTTGGTTGAATGAGATCCAAGGCAATTTTTGAATCATTGCATATAGTTCTAATAATTAATTTAAAATCCACAAATTTCAGATTTAGATTGAAATGTAAACATATTGTTAGTATTCCAAGCAAAGTTCTGAGTGTGATTTTCATCTTTTTAAATATGATATTTCAAATGAAAATATTAGTGTATTACTAAAAGTTAAGTAGTTCTATCTCAATAATTCAACTCATTCCAATAAAATCCCACTTTCACAATATAAAAAGATATGTTTTCTAGGTAGCAAACAAGAAAAATGTGTTTTCTAACAACAAGTAAAATGCATTTTCTAACTAATAAATGGTGATGAATCTGGGATGATTCTCTCCCATCCTGAAATTATCAGTAGAAGGGTAGAATTGTTCCAGACAAATCAATTGAAAAGAAGAAGAGCAATATGGAAACAATTCTTGATGGTTACCACTCAGTGAAACAGTCATGTAATTACTACCCATGTTATTTTTATGCTCACTTTGGGAAAAAATGTAAATTTTCAAATAAATTATGTCTTCCTGACACAAAGTTTTTTTTTCCTGCTTTACTGCTTTTGAAACATATCATTACTGTAGTTATCGCTTCTCAGCCTTTTGACTAAGATCAAGTGTAGTATTGTAGTTTTTAACTTGCAGAAGTGAAAACGGTAGAAGTAAAACCATGTATTGTTTAGTCTTTGTTGCAAGTTCATTTGTTCTACAGAAATCCGATGCACGCAATAGCAAAAGATGGCAGTTTGTCAAGATAGCTGTTCAGGAACTTGCATATCACAAACATCAAAAAAGCAATTCAAAACATATATCTAAATGAATATGGGATAACTTCAGGTCCTGCTGAAATGCACACAGTTTCTTTTATATTATTTTTCTGAACAAGTCAACATTAAAATCCTTATAAAGTTTTTTTCTCTTTTGTATTGTGGAAAGAAAAATCTTCATCAGGGTCCAGTCCAAGCTGGGAATAAGCAAAATGAAGACTGCTTTAGAAAGAAGGTTGTAGTTTATTGAAGAGCACAGCCAGATGGAAGCGTGGCTCTGGGAAAGCTGACCACATATAGTAGGGAGTGGTGGGTTTTTATACCTTCTTGAGCTTTTGTTTGGAGTTGTTCCTGTGGCATGAACTTTGACCTGAGTCTGAGTGTGCCCTTCTGGTATTCTGATGTGGTGGGTTAATCTTATTATGTCCCAAAGGTCATATCCTGCTTCCCTTGGGGTGTGGCTGATGACTATGTCCTGTGTTGGATTTTTTGGTGTGAAGGATTGTTGATTCTAGGTATCTTTGTCTTTCTAATACGATCAGCTCTAAGCTTCCAGGTGCCAATCTTTCTGAAAGGATTATGATACCTGCATTTCTACAGAGCTGGTTTCTGCGTAGGGAGGGAGACTTTGGGCTATTAAGAAAAAGGCATGCTTTTCTGCCTTTTTGAGGAAATATAATATTCTGCCCTTTTAATCTTTCCTTCTCTGGGGGGGGGCGACTTTCCACAGTACTATTCCTCTTTCTCCAAATAGGATACTCCTAGCTAGATCTTCTGCATTTCAATATGTCACAACAGGTACCTAGTATACTTTTTTCCATTTAGTTTATATGCAGAGATCTATGACTGTTTCCTTGAAGCACCAGCCTTCCAAAAGTAAAACAAGTAAAATTAAGCAGACAGTGGCTATCACAAGGCATGTATCTCAGCTGGACCAATCTATGCCTGTATATAGCATACAATGTGGTTGTATGCTTTCTGTGTACTTTACAGGTCACATTTTTTGCCTGAACATCTATTATTGTAGCAGTAGAGGCATTTTGAAAAGCTGCACTAGTAGTAGTTTACATTAAAGAAACAGTAATTTCTTCTTCCTCTGGCAATAAAATGTGATCAACAAACTGAAACATTGTAGAAGTTTCCCAGCTAGCCAAATTCAAGGTAGCAACTGTTATTACAGATGCCAGTTCCATTGGTTTTGTTAGGCCATAATTGGAGACATCATCAGAATCTTTGCTTATGTTCAGATTCTCTAGACCACGGGTTGGCAACCCACGGCTCTGGAGCCATACATGGCTCAGCCTACTACTGCGGCTCCTAGTCTTCCTCCACCGTTTGCAGAGAGAAAGAGAGAGACAGAGAGAGACTCTCTCTCTCTCTACTCGATCTTCTGCTCACCTAGCCAGCTGCCTCATGCTGTTCTCCGACAAGTTGACAAGCTTATTGCTCTGCAGGAAGCAGGAAGCAATAGAAAGTAGCAGTTCTCTCTCTCTCTCTCACACACACACACAAACTCACACTTTTACTTACTTAGTGGGGGAAGAGGACTGGCAGACCGAGGGCAGGAGAGAGCCAGCCCAATAAGAATGTGTGTCAGCTTGTTGGAGAACAGCATAAGGCCAGTTGGCCAGGTGAGCAGAAGATCAGAGAGAGGGAAAGAGAGAGGGAGAGGAAAGAGAGAGAGGAAGAGGAGAGAGGAAAGAGAGAGAGAATATGAATATATGTGGTTGTCCTTACTGGACTTTTAGTAAATAACATTTAATGAAATATTTATATATTTTTTAAATTAAGAGATGAGGTATGGGGATAATTATGCTGTATTTAAAGATGGTAGATAAGCTACTAAAAATGTTTTCACCTGTTGGGATGAAGGAGAAAGGGTTCCCCCCCTTTCTCCGGCATAAAAAATTGTTTTCTTTGTAGCAGTTCACTGATTTCATAAATGCAACACACTATAGTTTTTTTATATGTAGCATAAAGGCAAAAAAGGATATATGCAGTGTTATCTTCATTTTAGATGTCAAAAGGGTTTTGTGGCTCCCAGTGTTTTCTTTTCTCTGGGAAAAAGGGGTCCAAATGGCTCTTTGTTTAAGGTTGCCAACTCCTCCTCTAGACCAAGGGCATTACTGTTATTTTTTTTTTAGTTTATCATGTGTCCTTGATTGAACTGTTCCAGTCTGCATATCCTTTTCCAAACTTATAAAATTGGGTAGATTAGTACTGACATAATTTTCTATCCCTACAGATTCATCAATTTTATCTATTCTACTTTCCTGCCCTTCAACTGTTTTTAACAGGGTGATCAACAAGCCAGGAGTAATTTGCATTAGAATCCATGTTTTTGTGTAATTAGAGTTATGGGCTCAGTGGGGAAATCCTCACTTTCATATATCATTCTAAGCCCTGCTCAGTATATATGATTTTCTCACTAATGTGGTTGTTGTCATCGACTCGAATCTTTTTTTCTCCAGAATCTCAGGTTAGTCCTATCTTAACTTTTTCCTAGCTTATATTGCTACTTATCCAGAGAGTTACCATAAAATTAATAAAACTTATTGCTGTCAAAGTGAAGACTCTTCCATTGGACTATAATTTGGAGAATGGTCTTTTCACCTTCATACTAGTATCATTGGTTTAAATGCTGTACAAACACATTATGGTGATTACTTACAAATATCTAAAAGTACTCAAGCCAAAATGCAAGACCATGCCTATGAAACCATCCCCCCCCCTTATAGACCTCTTTTAACCCCTAAAGGAGTTAAGTCAGGGGTGTCAAACTCAATTTGAGGGCTGCATCAGCATTGCAGTTGCCCTCAAGGGGGCTGGGTGGGTGTGGCCTACTGGGTGGGCATGGCCAGCTCTACATCATTCGTGTCAAGGGGGCCTGTGCAGGAGTGGGACAGATCTGAGGGTCTCTGGCAGAACAGGGTGGGACCGGGGCAAGTGCCAAGGCATGGTCCACTGGATGGACCTCTCAGGTCATGCAGGAAGGGGGGCTGGATGGTGGTGCAGACTGCCCGGAGACCTGGACAGCAGAGATCAAATGCCCAGCCTGGCCCTTGAGCACTCGTGGCACCAAGCCCAGCCCCACTTCCTCAAGGCTGCTGCTCAAGGTTCTCCTGGTTCCTCGCTGTTTCCAGACAGCCTTGTGGAGCTAAAACTGAATGTGTTTCAACATAGATGGCCACCACAAAATTGTACATTGGCTCCTGGCCAGCCTGGGCCAGGCCCAAGGCAGAGGGAACCATTCCCTCACAGTTTCCAGGATAGCTTTGCGGGCCACATGAAACCACTTCGCGGGCCGCATCCGGCCCCTAGGCCTTGTGTTTGACATGTCTGAGTTAAGGTGTGAATACATTTGTTCTTTTTTTAGAAAATTGGCAAGCTGGTGAGTCTTTTTTTTCTATTTCCTGCTGCACACCACATAGAAAAAATATGGAGAGAATCTGTATGAAGCTGTAGATTACACATTCTTCTTCTTCTTCTTGTGCCATATCCGTTATCAGACGTTGGCGATCATGTTGGTGATCCTGTTTTTATCAGCAGATGCACGAAAAAGTGCTGCTAAGTTTTGTCCAAACCAATCCCTTAGATTTTAAATCACTTTTAAGCAACTTTTTTTTAAATAAAGAAAATGGCATGATAGACAAATGAAAGTTATGGAATAAACCATCTCAAAGTTCTTCAACACTGAATTTGAAAAAAGCATTTTTCAAATATTCAGTTAAAAGATAAAACAGATTTGCAATGCATTCTATTCAGTATCTGTATGATTTAAATACAAATAAAATATGATTGAACACAGTTTTTGTAATTTGTATAGAAGAATATCTTACAGTAGCTTATCTGTATTATTTGCGATTTGTCTATAGTAATTAAGCTATGAAGATAAATATTACATTATCAAACAAACTTGTTTTGATGTGTTTGATTCTATTTAAAGGGAGTTCATGAAACTGAAATTATTAAACAGATATTTAATTTAAATAACTTGGTACTGGTTACTAGTGAATAAAGGCATTCAAATGTAGACTTAACTTCAATCATTTTAAAACTTATTGCGGTAAATCAATATAAACAGTATTTTTTTTAAAAAAAAAAATCATCAGCACATCCAATTCAATTGAGCAGAGTATAAGCACAGTTCTTTTTAAAGCCAGTGCTCATTCTAGTTCCAGCTGAAAGAGATGACATACTTCTCCAAATTATATATCTCAGCTGCACTTATGTTTTCAGTACACATTGCAAAAAGTGAAGGAAAAATGTTTACAACATTATTGGAAAATGTTTTTACTGAAATTGAAATGTATATATCATATCCAAAAACAAAAAGCAATTTGCTGGTGCCATTAATTAAATCCAAATGAACAAAACTATTGTACAGCTTTTAAATTTTTTGAAGATTCTCCACAAATTTGAAAAATGTGTCGACATGACACATCAAGTGAACTGAAGACACTCAAGTACAATCAAAAATAATTTATAGTCAAGAACAACTCAAAAACAGTTTATACTCACAAACTATGCTCCCTCTATCAGTGCAGAATAGTATAGGTCATGGAGAAATAAGGGAACGAACATTCATCCAAATACAAGTAATTAACTGACTTTCTTAGAATAATTATATAGCTCAAGCACTTCACTTAGGCATAATTAAAAAAGGAATTGAAATCAAAAACTTTACTTGACATGCACTTTTCACCCTTTCACTACAGCATTCAAGATTGAAGTTGATTAAAAAAGCAAGTCATGAAGTAATCTACCTTCTGTGTCTTAATTTCCAACAAGTACATATATTAATACACAATCCAGAAGAGTCAAATATTTTTCTAGAATGCTATGATCCTCAGTAACATTTGAAAGCATTCGTACAGTTCATTAAGATGTGCAACTGCTAGTCAAGTATTTGGTTGTATGGAATAGGCACTAAGACTGGTCTTTCCAGTGCAGCCAGAGAGAGAGAGAGAGAAAGGGGGGCAATTATGACCTGGGACTGAACATGGAAAAATGCAGGAGTGCACCTATATTTTGTTAAAGGTCAACTCACTATTATTTTTACAGAGTGGTTTTTTTAAAAAAAGATAACTGCAGGAGTGTATCATTCAAGAAACTAAAAACATGATGCATAAACAAATTTTCTCAAGGAATTTGCTGAAAAGCAAAATGCTGTACCTCAGAGGTCGTATTTTACAAATCGCTCAGGTACTAATGATAATATATTTTGATGCATGCATAATTTTCATGTGGTTAGGACTTTAACAAGAAGCCCTGACATTTGCACTTCTTACATTCACACTTTATACACAATCTATACAGAGAATGTTGTTTTGATAGCTTTATGCTCAAGATCCCAAACCTGATTGCTATTATCATACTACTTATCTCCACACAAATTACTATGTGCTCTGCTAACATCAAAAAATAAAAGCACAAGCAAGTAATAGACAAACTGGCATAGGAAGATAAATGCCCAGTATTAGTTTACATTCAACTGGATAGTGTAAGAGGAAACAGTAATGCTTCAAGATACTGCATCTACTGGCCATAGAGTGCTTATTTTATTTTATTTTTGTCAAGAAAGGGCAAACATTTTTATGTACTTTGCCTTTTTCCATGCCTGTTGGGTCATTTCAAGCCTCTAATGAGGACAATTGGCTATGGCAGTGATAAGTTCATTTACTAAACAGCTCATTAGAAGGTCAACTTGTGTTTTCAATATGAAACATTCTATATGGTGAAGTCAGATCCCTGAAGAGATTTGGTGTTATTTGCCATTCTTGATGACTCCATTTTTCAATTGGAATATCAGTCCGACATACATATGGCAACTTCACTTCAAAATTATGTGGAAACCTTCACCATTTTCAGCTGCAAAGAAAATTAATGAGCAATAACAAAATGACATTCATAGTATTAATGCATTGTCTTAATTAAAAGATTATGATGTTTACATTCTATATTTATGAAAAGAAGGAAATCATACTTTAAAACAATTTTTTGGTTCCATAAAATTATTCTCCAAGTATATGGACTCATAAAATTCTGAAGCTACCTTATGGTTTCATGATTGAACAATTATCATTTCATTTTATAGAAACAAATTATAAACTTTTAAATTTATTGAACTTATATAAACTTGTAAATTTATTTAAAAAATAACAACTAGGAATTCAGGATACTCTGGTTCCCTCTATGTTTTCCCTCCTTTCAGTATCTGTCATGAATGTAACCAGAGACTAATATTGATATTCCAATAATTTTTAAACAATCACTGTACATTTTTCTGTGTGAAGAACTATCTACCTGAATGGACTATAATTTAATTTTGGTTATATATTTTGGTTATAACAAATGTTATATATAAATGTTATCAAATGAAAAATATTTTCTAAAGTGTTCCTCTTTTCAGGAATTCTTGGGGAAAACTCAGCTAAGAAATGTGTTTCTGTGTAAACCATTTCAGAAGATTTGCATTTCAGACTAATAGGATGTGGAAATACAAGGGGAAATCTTAATACATGCTATGGCTTATGTGTGGTAGGGTGAAGTTTTGTTTTGATTTTAGATGGGTCAAAGATTAATTTATTTTCCTAACCCCAACTTGTTAATTTTTAGAAGTGCCAAGGCAAACAAGTTATCATAAAACAGTTCGCAGGTTTAACAAGTGTACATAAGATTAATAATAACTTGGCATGCTTGAATGATACAATAAAGCAAACTTTCTGTGGCTGCACTTGTGTTTAGGGCTCATCTAGATTCATTGCTATGCTAAACTGATATAACATTATATGTAAAGCTAGAGGCTTAAAATAAATTCTAGAAATTTCGATTAATGTAATATAATTAAAAATCTCATAAATGCAAAATCTATTACTAGACATAACCTAGATCACAGGTTGGCAACCTGCGGCTCTGAAGCCGCATGCGGCTCTTTGAGCTTTCCCATGTGGCTCCCAGCCTCCTCTGACATTTGCAGAGTGAGACAGAGACAGAGAGGCACTTGTGCTTCCCTGCTTCTCTGTCTTTCTCTCTTTCTGCGTTTGTTTGTGTATCTGTCTCTGTGTGTCTCTCTCTGTCTCTCTCTCTCTCTGTGTGTAAAAGAGAGTGGACTCATGGTGTTCTCCGACAAGCTGAAAAGCTTTTTGGGCGGGGCTCCTCCCTTTGCTGCGTCTCTGCAGGAAGCAGGAAGGACAGGAGCGAGCTAGCTAGCCCAGCTATGCTGACTCAGGAATTCTGGGAGTTGAAGTCCATGAGTCATAAAAGAGCCGAGGTTGCCTACCCGAGCTTGTTGGAGAACAGCTTGAAGTCAGCTTGCCAGGCGAGCAGAAGATTGGAGAGAGGGAAGGGGGGAGAGAGAGAGAGGGAGAGAGGAAGAGAGAGAGAGGGAGGGAGAGAGAGAGGAAAGAGAGTTGGGGAAGGGGACTGGCAGACCAAGGGCAGAAAGAGATAGACAGAGAGAGAGAGACCCTTTTGATATCTAAAATGAAGATAACACTACATATCTCCTTTTTTTACCTTTACCTTTTTTGCGGCTCCCAGTGTTTTGTTTTTGGTGGGAAACAGGTCCAAGTGGCTCTTTGAGTGTTTTGGGTTGCCTACCCCTGACCTAGATAATAATGTTTGATTTACTCTGTTTTCATGATTACCATCATACCTTTTATTGTGGTAACGAGGAAGCAGGTCTCATCTTCAAAGTTTTGGACCATCTAGGGAGGAAGATTATAAATACTATTCCTTGTTGACAATAGTCAGATCAATTTAATACATTACAGAAAAAGTTAACAAATAGTCCCACAAACAACTTCTGTTCTCTAATGCTCTTCTCTAATGCTCTTCTCTCAATTGAACTAACATTATTTTCTGATTTAGTCAAAAGTGCAGTGATCTCTAATAATGCATAGTTTTAATATTTTATTGCACTTTTCAACATGTGGCAATGTTATAGTTATTATATGGATCTGATTTATTTATAAAGTTCACATATTACATACTATGTATCTGGAATGTTCAGAAATATGGCATCAAAAGCGGGACACTGGTGTTCACAAAGAGAAGAATGTTCATGAGGCAAGAGATAGTTTGAGAATTTTAACTCAAAGAATGAGTTACTATTCATCCCTTTGTTCTGACCATTTTAAGAAGTAGATTTTCCAAAGATTTTTGCTTTATTCTTGTTACCTGATTGGTAGAATGAAAATGAATCTAATAGGAACTGTTTATATTGTAAAATTTGACCAACTCATTCGAATTTCAAGGAAAGCAAGATATTCATTAAGATTATATGAAAAATAAGTTTCATATATAAAATGAGGTTAGTATGCTTGTTTGCTGATTGTCTTGTCATTCATTTAGAATTTGTATTTGTTAATTCGAATATCTTTCTTAAGTCTACAGCAATGGCAACTATGCCAGGAAAAAAATACATAAACTGATTGTTGTTTTGGAATTTTTGAAATGTAAAATGTGTGTTGGTGAAGGAAAAATGGAATTTACCTGATCGCTGACAAGAATATGGATACCAGTAGGACCTTGTCTGTAAACCTGATTAATTTGATGCAAAGGAATATTGAACACCAAAGCAAGCTTGCGAGTGACTTCCGAGGCAGCCATTTCTTCCAAGTAGATTGCATGGTAAACTAAAATAAAAAATATCTTAAGCAAAGGTCTTCTAATACTGCTCTTCAAAAACAAATGCCTCTTGATTTCTTTCTGTTATTAATTTAGTAGTATTCTATTCTATAAGATTGCAGTATTATGAAGCATGTTACTAATATATGGATCATGAAAAACCTTTTTAATATATAGATCCGTAGCACTGATGTTTGAAATATGCAGCCTGATGACCCACTTCATATATTCCTTTCTCTTCAATTAAAGTAGAAGTCTGATTCTTTGAATTAAGTTGTGCACAGTCTTAAGCCTGAATGCCAGCTACCTGAAAGATGGCCCAAACATTAATGAAGATTTCTACTATCTTTCATAATATCCTTAAAATAGAACTAAGCCAAGGAACAAAATATTCTTTCCAAATAAATTTCAAAATACAGAGTAAAGTCTAAAATAATATAATAGCCAAATGAATATAGTTAAGCCATCTATATATGAAAGTAGAAAATGGACTGGCATTGGTCTTTGCCTTTTTGTAAAAAAAAAAAAAATCTGTACTTTTCTAAGTGGAAGCATCCCCTTGTTCCATAAATATGTACAAACTTACTCAATGTAAATGTAATCAATCCTGACTTCAAATGCCACATCTACAGACAGCAGAATCTTTCCTGTAAATTGAGTTTTTAAAACAGAAAACAATCCTGTACTTCAGGAGATATATTGCTGCGTATCCTTATATCTGGAAGTAAATTTGTGAATCTCTGATAATATGCTTCTTTAATAAGTGTATCTATAATCTAACATTCCTCCTCTTTCTTAGGCTATACTGTTCCTGTTGGCCTGGAAATGGATTGGAGAATTTTTTTGAAGTTATTCCGATGGCTAAGGAGTAGTTTGTGATGTTCCACATTCACGGGTAGTTAGATTAATATGGCTGGAAAAAACAACAGAATATGCAGAAGAATATTTTTATTCCCAGAACATTTCTATTATTACAAGTGTACCTTTCTCACCCTTTATATCTTTAATTATTATGGAAAAACTTACCACAGCACTCAGAATATGATTTTATAGGTTTTTAGACCAAATGTTTCCCCCAAAATTTGAATGCAGTGCACTTATTAATGCAACCAAAAGGTATGCTCCTTTGTCATTGAAACTTTGTATTGAAATGTTTATTTATACAACTAAATATGTGATGCATGTAAGTTTGTGAATCTTTCTGAAATTTTAATTTTTCTTTGTAACTATGACCTCAAGTGTGTTCTGTTCTCCATACAACTCCCAAAACTAAATAAAGAGAACCCAACTAAACAACTGAGTTAAAAATATTATACTTGTTCATTGATTTATTGAGAAAAATGATACCATATCTATGTATGGCAAAAGTATGTTAAACTCTAGGATGATGATAATTAGGTTTGGTGGTGAAAAAGTCCTGCCTTATTTAAATAATAGAATTCTGGGGATTCACTATCAAAATCTCATCTTTGCAACATGGATATATGGAAGTGTGTCACAGCTCAAACAAAGATTTCTGAGGAACTCTGGAAAACAGTTGTTCATGCTATTACAAAACTCTTTCCAAAGAATTTGAATTCTACCAGTCTACTGAAAGGCAGATTGTGTATAAATGGAGGCAATGCAATATTATTGTTACCCTCCCCAGGCTGGACAATCAACCAAGATCACATCAACAATAAGGCATGAATTACTCCAGTAGGTCTCAAAGACCCAGGTAATGCTTATGGAACCAAAAGCCTCTCTTGCATTGGTGTCTATGGAAGGGTTTCTTGCATTGAGAAACACCAGTGTTTATGAAACCACGATCAGGGAAACATTGAATAACCATATGTGCATGGAAGGGTTGCAAGAAATAAAGCCAATATTCTCCAAACAGAACACTGATGCCTGCCTATAGTTTATAGGCCTATAGTTTATAGTTTATAGGCCATGTGGATAAGGCTATCAGAAGAATATTCTGTGGTCAGATGAGATGAAAAAAAAACAACTTTTTGGACTGAATGAAAAGTGTTGTTTGGCAAAAAGGCAAACATTCAATCCAGATAAGAACCTTATCCAATGTGTAAAAAATAGTCACAATATTATAATTTCAGCCTGCTTTGCTGCCGTTGAACCAGGGTGAGTTGCCATCATTGATGAATTCTGAATTGCACCATCAAATTATTCAGGGAAATGTCAAATTATCTGCCCATGAATTGAAGTTCAAGAGAAAGTGGCTCATACACACACAGATTTTATAATCAAAAATAGTTAAAGGAGAATAAAGTTTATGTTTTGGAATAGCCAAACTCAAAGTAGTATCCTTTAAAAATGTTGTGGAAAGACCTGAAGAACCAATTTGTACAAGGAGGTTCACCTCTGATTAAAAGGGACATTGTCTTACCTGAACGCCTTTTCTCAGCATGAGGATGTAGAATCCACCGATCTGCCCAGCTTAGACTAGGTCCGAACTTTAGCTCCGCCTCCTGCAGGAAGTGCCTTCTGCTTCCAGTTTTGACCAGGCGAAGCTTCCAAGACGAAAGTCCGACCTCATGGCTCCAACAAAAAACACACCAACAACACACCTGCCTAGACTGATTAGAGGAGGGCGTGGATTCTACATCCTCATGCTGAGAAAAGGCTTTCAGGTAAGACAACGCCCCTTCTCCAGCATGAGAGGATGTAGAATCCACCGATGGGACATACCAAAGCCCTCCATTGTCCCCACGGGTGGGAGTCTAGGCAAGAATCTCCCTAGAAGCAACAACCTGCTGCAACACTCTCCTGCCAAACGAGGCATCTGCCGCAGCAAACCAGTCAATCTTGTAATGCTTTACAAAGGAGGACGGGGAAGACCATGTTGCCGCCCTACAAATCTCCTCCACAGAAGCCTGAGTAAGCCAAGCTGCCGAGGTAGCCGCACTCCTTGTGGAGTGAACCGTAATATTAGATGGGACCGGCAGAGACAATGAAACATAAGCCTTAGCTATACAGGCCCTGATCCACCTGCCAATGGTCGAGGAGGAAACCTTCTGACCCATGGACGATGGCTGAAACGAGACAAACAACGCCTCTGACTTACGGAAGGCCAAAGTCCTCTTAACATAATGGAGTAGGGCCCTATGAACGTCCAAGGTATGCCATCGTCTCTCCAGACGATGGGAAGGATGCGGACAAAAATTAGGGAGTATAAGGTCCTGAGACCTGTGGAGCCAGGAATTAACCTTTGGTACAAAGGAGGGATCCAAACGTAAGGAAACCTTGTCCTCGGAAAAGGTGATCAGATCCTTGAGAACCGAGAGGGCCGCCAGCTCCGAAATCCGTCTTGCTGAGGTAATAGCCACAAGAAAGGCTACCTTCAATGACAGATAACGGAGTGAACAAGACCCCAGGGGTTCGAAGGGCGAAGAAGTCAAAGCCTGCAGAACCTTGGGCAGGTCCCAGGACGGAAAATGATGGACTACAGGAGGCCGTACTGCGACCGCCCCTTTCAAAAAGGCACATACCGCAGGATGTTGTGATAAAGGGGCCAGGTTCTCGCAGGAGAGGACAGTTTGTAAGGCTGCCACCTGCCTGCGAATGGTGTTGAGCGCCAGACCCTTATTAATGCCCTCTAAGAGATATTCCAGGATGTTGGGAATGGTAACGGAGAGAGGATCTAACTCATGCCTACCACACCAGGTGGAAAATTTTTTCCACGTGGCATCGTATATTCTGTTAGTGGAAGGGCGACGGGAAGCCTGGATAATGGAGATAACGCCATCCGAAAAAGACTGTCTAATTAGTCCCTCCCGCTCAAGTGCCAAGCGGCTAGTTGTAGCCACTGAGGGTCCGGATGCTGAAGGTTCCCATGACTGAGAGACACCCGATGCGGAGGGAGTCTCCAGACCGGTGAGAGCTACAGGTCCACAAGGTCTGCAAACCACGGACGCCTTGGCCAGTATGGAGCAATTAAGATCACCTCCACCTTTTCCAGGATCAGCTTGCGGATCGTTGCTTGCAGCAACGGAAGTGGAGGGAAGGCATACAGCAACCCCAGAGGCCACCTGCATCTGAGGGCGTCCGTCCCTTCCTCTCCCTGTGTCGGAAACCTGGAAATAAACCGGGGAAGTTGAGTGTTTGTCGAGACGCGAAGAGATCCAGAAGAGGACAGCCGAACTTGTCCGAGATTTCCTCGAAAAGAGTCGGGTCCAGTCTCCACTCCGCGTGATCCACCGTGGCTCTGCTGAGAGAATCCGCCTGGAGGTTTGCTTCCCCCGATATATGTTCTGCCCTGATAGAAGCTAGGTGTGACTCTGCCCACAGGCCCAGATCCCGGGCCTCCTGCATGAGAGCCGCCGATCTGGTCCCTCCTTGCTTGTTCATGTGTGCCTTTGCGGTCACATTGTCCGTTAGGACCAGAACGTGACACCCTGCCAGACGAGAGGAGAAGTGAAGAAGGGCTAAGTGAATGGCCCGTAGTTCGAGCCAATTGATATTGTGGGCCAGGTCCTGTGGAGACCACCTGCCCTGGGCTAAAAGGGCCTGGAAGTGAGCCCCCCAACCGAACTGGCTGGCGTCGGTGGTCACCGTGAGTCTGGCTGGTTTCCTGAAAAGTGTCCCCTTGGACATGGCAGATGAGGTCCACCACCGGAGGAATGATAGGACCTGGTGGGGAACCCTGACTTTTCGGGACGATGCATTTTGATTGAGCCTTTGAAAGGGAAGAAGAAACCATTGAAGGCTTCTGGAATGAAGCCTGGCCCAGGGGACGATCCCCATACATGAGATCATCTTTCCCAGGAGCTGGGACAACTGCACTAGGGTGACCAATTTTTGCCTTTGAATGAGTTGCGCAAGCTTTCGAGTGCTCGCCCGACGCTCCTGGGAAAGATGAACCATACATGCCTCTGAATCTATGACCGCCCCTAAGTGTAACAGACGCGTTGTGGGAACGAGGTGACTTTTCTTGTAATTCACGGAAAAGCCGTGATCCTGAAGGGTGCGTAGCGTGACCCGAAGATCCGCTTGGGCGGACTGGAGGGAACTGGATAGGATCAGTATATCGTCCAGATAACATTGGACGCGCACCAGCAGCGTGCGCTCCCCAAACCGCCAACACCTTCGTGAATACCCGAGGGGCCAATGACAGGCCAAACGGGAGGGCCCTGTATTGAAAGTGTCGATTTTTGTGGCAGAACCGGAGGAACCGCCGATGTTCTTGCCTGATCGGAATGTGTAGATATGCCTCTGTCAGATCTATGGATGAGAGCAGATCCCCTCTTCGGACGCTGGCCAGAATGGATTTGAGGGACTGCATTTTGAATTTTTTGTAGATCACATAGTAATGTAGCCTTTTGAGGTCGAGGATCGCTCTCCCCCCCCCCCGATGCCTTGGACACGACAAACAGGATGGAGTAGAACCCCTGTTTTTCCTGTCCTGGAGGAATCGGTTCTATGGCCTTTATTTCTACCAGATGATCTATGGCCAAGTTTAGTAACCTTGCTTTTGATGGATTGCGTGAGACCGGGCATTTTATGAAATGACTTGGAGGCAGGGAGTAAAACTCTATGGCTAGGCCGTGAGTTATGGTCTCTCTTACCCAAGAGTCAGTCGTGGTTGCCTGCCACACCTCGCTGAACAGTGCCAGGCGACCTCCAATGGGACTGTCCCTGGTGTCACTTGGAACGCCTGTAGGGCCGGCCTCCCGCACCTTGAAAGGGACGTTTTGATGAAAACTGGCCCCTGCCTGAGGAAGGGCGGTCCTGGGAGCGATCCTGTCTGAAGGAGAAGGGTTGCGAGCTTCTGAGCCAATCCCAGGACTGCCCCCCACGAAAGGGCTGCCTCCATTCCCCGGAGCTGCCCTGGCGGAACCCCTGCCTGCGGAACTCTTGTTGAGGCCGCCTGTCCGATCTTTTAGAAGGATGGGCAAGGATTTTTCTCTTGTTCTTATCTTCAATAATGTAAGGATCCAAAATGGAGCCAAACAACTTGGAACCAGCATACTTGGAGGTAGACAGTCGCCACTTAGACTTCAAGTCTGTCCTCCACATTTTGAGCCAGAGAAGCCTCCGGGAGGCTACCGTTGCCCCAATCGATCTGGCTGAGTAACGAGTAGCGAACAAGGAAGAATCCGCCATGTACTCTGCCGCCGTAAGCAGCTTGGTTAATGTTTGATGAGTACGTACCTGGTCAGGTAGGACGCTCGATTGTAGTTCCCGAAGCCACATAATAGATGCCCTGGCAAAAAGGGAGGCTGAGGTAGACCAGGCCGAGGATTGGTGAGCCCTGCGGAGCGAGAACTCAAATTTTTTGTCCTCCTCTTTCATGGCCTCAGCCATGTCCCCTGGGATGGCAGACGTGGAAAAAAGAGATATTAGAGGCTCGTCTACCGACGGCACCTCCAAGATGGAGGCGAAGGAAGAGGACACATTAAACAGTTTTTTCTCCATATTGTTTGGAGAAGGGACAGTCGCTAGTGACGCCCACTGGGACTGCACCGTGGTACGGAACACCTTGGGACAAGGAATCTGCGTCTCCTCCGACACCGGAGGGAGCAAGAGGGGATTGGAATCATCCTCCTCATCAGAGGAGGGAGACTTAACCACCTTAGCTTTTGCCGAAAGGTTCAGAGTAGCACAGGCCTTGAGAAGGAGGGAACGAAAGGAAGAGGGGTCGAATAAACCTGAGGTCGATGCCTGTTCCGGAGCAGCGTCCTCATCTTCCAACATCGGGATGTCAGTCATCTCCAGGTCCACAGATTCTTCCTCTGCTATCTGTGAAGAAGTCTCAGAGACACCAGAAGCTTGGGTAGCAGCCCGCCCCTTGCGGAGAGGGAGCGCAGAGGAAGGGAAGGACCCTTGAGGGAGAGAAGGACCCTTGGAGGAAGCCATAAATTGATCAAACGCCTGCTGCATAAACGAATGAAATTGTTCAGACCACTGACCATGCTGTTCCCTGGTACTAGGCCCTGCCTCAACCTGGGTGGCTGCAGATTCAAGGTGTTCAGGAGAAGAAGGACTAGAGTGAGGGGAGCCAACCTGTTCAGTTTCCCCCTGAGGAGACCATTTCCTAGGTCGCTGCCCAGATTCCAAATGAGGCTCAAAGGGAATAGGAGTGTCCAATGGGGCGGGGGAAACCACTTCAGCCCCACTGGCTCTGAGCATCTGGGCCTTGGAAAACTCTCTTTCCAGCGCCTGATGCCTCCTCGTGGCCTCTCGCTCAGCTGCCTTCGACGGCTCCTTAACCAGATGCTTTGTTTTAGCCTTCTTCTTGCCCCCCCCCCGTTTCCAAATCCGTAGATCTGCATTTTTGCGAAGTAGGGGGGGTGCCTGAGCCTTGGTATGCCTGGGACGAAGCACTGTCTGCCATGCCATCTGGAAGGTCCGGTAAAGGTATCCAAACAAAGGGGGGGAGGAATTCCAAGGACGCAGATCAAACAGGCAGGGAAGGGAGAAGCCCTATTTCTGAACAGATGCAATGGCAGTCACAGTCAGACGACTCGCTAGGTACGTCTGCAAGGCCGGGTGACTAAAGGTCACAACTATATGGAACAGGTGGTATTAAATCCCCTAAGCACAGGACTCACTGTAACCAACACCTGCTAAAGTTCTAAGAGCGCACAATCACATATAAACCACTTGCGAAATAAGCGAGGCACTCCGGATGCAAGCTGGATATACTGAGATACTCCCCCCGGTGAGGCCTGCATACGACAGGCACTATGGCGGCGAGGGACCAGGGCCCAACTGCAATAAGGGCCTTCACCGGCCCGACGGCCTTCGGCCACACCCCGGGCAAATTGGCGCCTATGCTTTGTGATGGAAGAAGCCCGGGCAGCACCCTCCAAATTGGCGGTGCGTACCTACCCGATAGGCCGAGGCCGCACCTTCCCAAAATGGCGGCCACTCCTCCCCAGAGAAGACCAGGCCGCCCCTCCAAAGATGGCCACCGCGCCAGAAGTGTGATCGGCCTGCCTACAAAATGGCGGCCGCGCCCAAAATTGGTGCCCGCACTCACACACACACGGCTCCTAATGGCCGCAACCAGTTCAAAGCCGACAAAAAAACGGTGAATTTTAAAAGAGGCCGACACCGATCACCCCACCCTCACGGGTAACCCGGTGCTCTCTTCCCCACTTCGAGTTAGAAGTAGCGGCGGGGCTGCTATCCAGGAAGCCGCTTCGTCCGTCGAGGCAAGGTGATGGGGAGAGCCCTCCTGAAACGCTCCGGAGAGGGAGCGATGCCGAAATTGGCTTGGGCAGCGACAGAGAGCCAAGGGAAATCACCCCCTAAGGCTCCAGCGGCCCGAGCCCTTGAGGCCTGGTGAACTCAAGGCCTACCTTCGCAGCCAAGCTATTCTACCTAATCAATTTACCAATATTAAATTTGTAATGCAAATTTTAAGTAACCAATCAAAGGTAAACCAAATTGAAATCAATCAAGCCAAAAAGAAGTTCAAACTAGTCTAGACCGAGGAGCCAACAAAACTTGCTGTTGCCGGGCTGTAGACTAGGTCAAAACTGGGAGCAGAAGGCACTTCCTGCAGGAGGCGGAGCTAAAGTTCGGACCTAGTCTAAGCTGGGCAGATAGGCTGTGATAACTCATCGGTGGATTCTACATCCTCTCATGCTGGAGAATGTTTGATCAATATTTAGTTAGTTATTGCTGCCTATGAGGGCACATCAATTACTGAATGCAAAGGTTCACCTATTTTTGTCACATAAAAATATATTGCTTTGGATCATTTTCCTCAACAAAGAAATGAACAAGAGGTGTTTTTGACTCATTTGTTTCAATGGATTTTTAAAATCTGGTTATAAGGCTTGTGTAGAGGTTAGATCACATTTTAGGTTATGTTTATGCAGAAATATTGAAAATTCAAGAGGGTTCGCAAACTTTTAGGTACCACTATACTTAACTGTGCCTCGTAGCATATACATCTCCTTTCAATCTCTTCATTATACTTTATATTTGTCCCTGCTAAATTTAATTTATTTCCCCTAACTGTATTTCCAATGCCTCATGTTCATATATTTTCCCTTGGGTTACCCATAATTTCCTTCAATTTCTATTATTCATAAATCTGAAAAGTTTTCACCTAAGATAAATTAAGATGCAAAATATAATCAGATTAGGAAATTCTAGAAATACCAACACACTTTTTTTAATAAATACTATTTGTCAATCAAGTCTGAGGGGACTGTGTTTTCAGATTTTTCATTAGAGGGTTATATGGATTGGAAGCTTTCTTTAAGTCTCATCTAAATCTCATTAATAAATTTATAAATCAGTAACATTTGGCATGATTTGTTTTCAGGACAGCAAACCTGAATTGTATTTTAGAAAACTGAAAGCTATTTATGCATTTCAATATGAATAATCTCCAGCTACAAACTCACTTCTGTGTATTTTTTCAAATGCAAGTTTTGTTGCAAACAATTTATAACAACATGGTATATAATTCAAAATCATTTGTTCCACTAAAAAAAATTTAAAAGATTTTTAATTCTTTAAAAAGGCTGGTTTTAATGCCTCAAGGAGATCTGTAATTGACACATAAAGAGTATTTCAAGGTACAGGAACAGTATGTTTGATATCGAGAGAAATTACATACCAAATATTGCACCATTCTTTTCTCCATTGCCTGAGTCTTGTTGCCTTTCCAGTCGTATAATTCTTGACTGCTCTTGGCATACATAGATTGTTAGACGTGGCCTAACAGACCTAAAATGCAAAGAAATAAATATTCTTTTTAAAGAATACCATGAACGTATGCTCATTTTATTATATTACTTTACTGTTATTCTTTGTGAACTACTTAAAGTTTTATCAGATATTGTTTAGTCAAGTAACTAATTTCAGAACCACTGAAGTTATCCCAATATTGGTAAATAAAGTTTTACATTTAAATTAAAGAATACATTGATGTTTGGTGTAATTTTTTGTAAAACAACTATCATAGTAGAAGTAACAGCAAGTTAACAACATCTATTATGCCAGTTTAATTCATAATTAGAAAATCTGCAATTGTTAATATTTAGTAGCCATGACCTCAAGAACTTTAGTTTGGTTATAGCTCACCTAAATGAGAAGATTTGTCTCTTGGCAACAAACCCATCCGTCTTCAAGAAATCAGAACTGCCCAACTGCATTGCTATCAGTCTTACAGTCTACCTTTGAGCTCATCAGTGCCTGCATCAAATCTGTGGCCTGCCCTGAAGGTGTACAACAAAACATTCTTCTTTTGAGCACAGTACTTCCAACTCTTGCATGAGCTCACACAGGAATATGCCAATCGAAAAACTAAATTAGCATCTCCCAAACCCTCTAGTCTAAGACAGACTGTTTTATACAATTGACATAGGTAGAGTTGACACCAATGAACTATTTACCTTGATTTAAGTGCATTGTAAAGCCGAATTCCATCAGCAGGACCGCAGATTTGTACCAGATCTTCTCTTGTCAGCTTCAATAAATCAGCACCTACAAAAACATTCAGAATGTATATACAGTAGAAGGCTACAAACCAATTTACAAAATAAAACTGTCTTTCAAAGATAAATAACAAAATTTCTGAATAAGTTACTAGTAATTTTTGAGGATATAAACATTTGGCTTTAAAGAATTCTAAGCAAACTTAATTTAATGTAAACTTAATCTTTCTACTCATTTCAAATCAATAATTAACAATCAGTCTGCATTCTTTAGGGTAATTCAGAGCACACTTACAAGATGTCTTAAAACACTTCAGAAAAGCACAGAAAAAAATGAAAACATAAGAAACATAATTATTACATGATAAAGATTATATTAATGGCATAATAAAGGTAATATTAAGTTCTTTTATTGTTATTTTTTAAAACTGTAACAGCTGCTAACACTAGTTTTGCTTAGACTGCATAGCAGTGGATGTTTCAGTACCCTTGTGTCAAAAACACCTAGCTGAAATAAAACCCATATACAATTGCCTACTTTTGTATGGATAAACTCGGCTGACTCCAGGGAGACAGCTGAATATTATTATTTTTTGCTGTATGCCAAACAATACCTATGTGAAAAAAGTCCCTTCTCATAGCCAAATCATTCTCTATGTTCGCATGGATTTAATTGATGCCATGAACCTCCACAGGGAAAAAGAAACTATCCAATTGCTTTGCCTCAGATGTTTAATGGATCCTGTTTCTTTCTAATTCTTGAACCCCTGATGCTGGAAATAAAATATTGTTAGGAGCATTTGCCAAGATTGTTTAAGAGTAATCTTCTCTAGTCACTGATCCCCGGGATCTCTTGTCTTACCAAGGAGTTCCGGAAGATGAAGTAACAGAAAAGATGCCTAGAGCAATGCTGACATAAGAAGAAAAACAGATTTGACCAAGGAGGTAATTCCAAACTAACCTCTTGATCACAATCATATACACTGCTTATCTTTCCTTAATCTTTCAGAGCAGAAATACAGTGTTATGTTATGCTGTCATATTTTGCATGACACATATGAGGAATATTCTGTATATATGTATATTCTGTGTGTATTTTGCAACAGTATTTTCATTTGCAATGTTCATTGGGAGCACTATAAAGTAACAACTGATTACCCACTGATGATTCCCAACGAGCATGGAACCATTAATGAGGTATCTCCTGGTGGTCAATGTAATTGAAGTGCACTTTGTGACAATAGAAATGGAAAAGAAAGCTGTAACCTCTACTCTGTACCTGTGGTTAGCTACTTGACAGTATTACAGTGACCAGGTGCTTAACACAAGAAGGTTGAGGGCTTGGTGAAATGGTGTAAGGAAAACAGCCTAGTGTTAAACACTGGAAAAACCAAAGAGATCATTGCTGATTTCAGAAAAGGCAGGCACAGCCATACTCAAGCAGGGTCCACTTGAGCAGGGTCGCAAGATGGTCTGGGATGCTGCACATCCTCTTCACAACCTGTTTTCCTTGTTACCTTCTGGGAGGAGGCTCCGTAGTATCCGGAGCAGAACATCCAGATTTAGTCACAGTTTTGTTCCATATAGTATTAAGCTTGTGAACTCTAAAGCTTCCTCCTTCCCTTATGTATTCAAAATAGACAGTGATTAATATTTATATGTTAATTATATGTAAGGGTGTAGTTCTATACATAAGTTGTATACAGTATTAACCTTGTGAACTATAAAGCTTCCTCCTTCTGTTACATATTCAAGATGGACAGTGATTAATATTTATATGTTACTTATATGTAAGGGTGTAGTTCTATACATATGTGTGTTATATATGTGTACACTTCAAGAGCAAGCAATTAAATTTCATTTTTAATGTGTGCCATTGTGCCCACAGTAAAATAATAATAATAATAATAATAATAATAATAATAATAATAATAATAATAAATGTTATCTGTCTAGGTGCCTAACATGTAAAACAATTGGAAGACAGTATACTAGGGGTAAACTAAATATTTGGAAGATAAAATAATTTTGCTCAGAGTTAGATGCTAGATGAACAAACCCAGCTGAGGTCTTGTAGGTCTTATCTAATATTGGTTTGAACTTGTTAATGCTTGTTAACTTGTTAATAGTACTCTATTCTATTAGCTCCAGCATTGGTGGACTATATTTCTATCGTACCTGGTTGGTAGTCTGAAAGGTCACATTGATAAATGCATTGACTCCACCTCCCACTATGAAACAGATTGTACTAGAGTCACTCTTCAAGAAATCACTTCTACCAATGCAAAGACATAGGAAGGCAAGAAATCATCATTCTACCAATGCAGAGACACAGAAGGACAGCCCTGAAGCAAATATTCAGATACTCATATATTAACAAACAGGACAGTAGCATTCCATAAATCCTGGGAAGGGAGATAATATAAAAACACTTAGGCTGACTTGTCCTTACTGATTGGGGGAGGGAATCAGACTTGCAAGGTTGTTATTATAACCTTTATCAATAGACTATAGTCCTAGTCTTCCTATGGAATCTTGTTTACAGATTTGAACTACCTGATCTCGCTTATTTTAGACAATTAACAGGTCTACAACTTTCCTTTGCATGAAACGATTAGATGAATTCTTTTCAATCAAGATTCAGCTATGGTATTGCAATGAACACTTTTTGATCACTCTCACTGAGGACCATTGGCAGGAGCAGTGTAGAGCAATGCAGCTATCCTGGTTCTGCTGGACTTCTAGGCAGCCTTCAGTACAAACTATGGTATTTATCTGAGCTGATTACAAGGATTGGAAGTGGGAGGCACTATTCCTGAATGGTTCTTCCTGAGCGGATGGTTACAGCTGGTGATACCGACTGGGGACAGGTTAAGTATAATTTCATTATTGGGTGCTGCAAGGGTTAGGGTTAAACTTAGGGTCTTCTCCTCAATTATGAGACTATTGGGAGAGGTCATTCACCAACATATGCTCTATGAAAAATAACTTTCAAGTGCTACTTTAAAAAGTTGGGACTGTTATCCAGTGTTTCTATTTAGTTCTTAAATACGGTAGTTCTATTCAATTTTCAAAGTATGAGTTCTCCAGTTATATTCTGTGCTGCTTATTTTTTAGTTCTTTATTTTGGGATATCAACTGTTTTTATCTTCTTGTGTAAAATTAAAGGACATTGTTCTTGGTTTCTGATGCTGTCTACAGAATAATGATCAGTATAGTACAGGAATTTTAAAGACAAGGCTATATTATCAACCAATTTGCTTAAAGGTACAATGCATATGGTTTGGTGTGGGATCAGAGTAATGCAAAATTTATGCTTTTTGGTGACTCAACTCTTAACTTTTATAACCAAATCCTAAGTTCTAATTTTATGAGTAAATTAATAGTACTAAAAAGAGGTTGTTTCCATTTACTTATTTACAGAAAGGACACTTCACCAGATGTAGACTGACATAGTGAAGGCTGAAGACTGTTCAGCCTTAGGATTAAAATCTAAGCAGAGGTTATATCCAAAATGGGTTGGCAATAAAATGGCAAAGAAATATGGAATAACAGATTGATATACTTTAGAACCAAAATAATTTTAACCTCCACTGAACTGATGAAGTATATATTAGGTAGCACGTACTTAGCAAAAGTCTTTGGATCATAGTCAACTCTGCAGATACATGAAAAATTCTCCCTTTTAGATGTGGTAAAGTCATACTTATAGTTTGCTATAAAAATACCAATTAAATCAGAGAGATAGTAAAGTACCTTGGATATATGTAATCTATAATCATACAAATACATTGAATTGAAACATATTATTACCTTTAAAATACAAAACAAACTTTGTAAAATATTGAGCTACCTGAGAAATTAGAAAACACCCTTGTGTAAGTGGAAAATCTATGTTTAAGCAACCACTGCTGGGTTTCCTGGATTGTGGCCGATGGATGAAGTTGCTGGAAGAAAGGAGAAAAAGCAGTGTATAATGTTATGATTTTTTTCAAGATAGCAAGTCTGAAAATAATATGACAAGTTTCTAGATAGATGAGAAATTGGCATTTACCTCACCACCTGCTAGGGAAATTCCTTCTCCTTGATGATTTGGAGATGATGAATTACTAAATAGGCAGAAATTTGACAAAGGAAAATTACAAAGTTAAAAAAGTTCTATGGAATCAGGGGTCTGATTCAGCAGGATTTATCTGAACTACTTTCCTATAGCAAACTGTTTCTTACTTAAAAGTAACAACACAAAAATAATAATTTCTTTGGAAGCTTTTTATCAGAGTTTGGCATTTGGGTTGTCGTAAACAGTACTTATAACAATTGAAGATATTTTTCAAGGTAATTTCATTTGCGATGCTGGAAATATAAAAATATTGGTATTAGACAGCATTTGATTAGTTAGGCAAATCTATTTATTTCCAATTATCTGTATGCCACTTTTTTGTGACTCTTGCTTACAATTAACATCCAAAAACAGTTTGACTCTGTTCGACCTAAAGAAATAGACAATTCAATCATCTATCAATTAGACCTGTCCCCCTCTTAGTTGTGAAAGCCTTCAGAAAAGGTCACCGTTAAGTGGGTTCATGCAGTGATAAACTCCTCATTGCAAGATGATGCCCTGATTTGTCCTATCCTTAAAAAACCATCTCTTGAACCCACCTGACAACTTTTGTCCAGTCTTCCCTCTTCCCTATTTGGGAAAAGATGGTAGAAAAGGTAGTTGTTCGGTAGCTCTAGGGGGTCCTGGAAAAAATGGATATCTTGGACCAGTCAGTCAGAATTCAGTCAGAATTCAGCTGGACCATGGGACAGAGACAATCTTAGTCACACTCATGGATAATCTCTGGCGGGAAAGGGATAGTGCAACGATTCTCATCCTACTTGACCTCTTAGCGGCCTTTGATACCCATCAAGCATGATATGCTTTTGGGCTGGCTACATGAGTTGGGGCTGGGCAGCAAAGTTTTACATGGTTCAGCTCCAAGGTCATTCCAAATCTGTGTTGATAAGGAGTGAGATCTAGCCCCAGTCTGCTCAGTATTCTCTCCTCTCATACTTAAACATCTCTATGAAGCCGTTGGGTGAGATCATTCATCACCATGTATTGACACTTCATCAGTATGTTGATGATACTCAGCAATACATCTCTATATCTAAGGACCAGAGTAATGCTGTCTCTGCTCTCGCATGATGCTTGTAGGGATCTGGATGGGGGACAACAGACTTCACTTGAACTCTGGCAAGACTGCAAGACTGCATGGAGCCTCAAGATTTGATTTTTGTCATCATTAGTTTTGGATGGGATTGCACTACCCTGTTTAGATCCAGTTTGTAACTTAGGGGTTCTCCTGGACTCATCTCTCCTGCTCAAAGAGTAGTTGGTGGCATGACTAGGAGAGCTTTTACACAGCTCCAGTTTGTGCATCTACTGCAAACTTTCTTACGCACCTACCGCAAATGACTTCCTGTGCTCAGTTGCCAAATCCAAGTTATTTCTCATCTGAACCCAAGTCATCTCTCATCTGAACTACCTTTGAAATCCACTTCAAAGTGCTGGTGCAAAGTGTGGCAGTAAGAGCAGTCTTTGGAGCTCCTAGGATGGCCCATACTATACTTCTACTCTGCAAATTTCACTAGCTATCAGTCTGCTCCTAATGCAGTTCAAGGGGTGGGTTACGACTTTAAGCTCTTAATGGGAGACGTCCAGACTACCTGAAGAACTATTCAGTCCCACTAGGACAAGCTCATCCTATTTGTACTGGCAGAGAGGGCCTACTATGTATCCTGTTGGTCAAAAAGTGCCAACTATCAGCATCCAGAAGAGCCTTCTCTGCTGCAGCAGCTATCCTTTGGAACATCCAATCCTCTAGGGCAGAGGTGTCAAACTACTGGCCCCCAGGCCAGATGCATCATGCCGAAACCGGTCCCACTCCAGCCCTAGCAATGGGAAAAAAGTGGTGATACGTCGCAACATGTCACATGACATGTTGCTCTAGGGTAAGACCTGCTGCTCCCCACCCTATCCTTCTGCAAGAGCCTGAAGATCTGGCTCTGCTGGTTGACTTGGGGGCCAAATGGGAGTGATGGCTGCTGGACTGATGGCAGTTTCCACCTGTCCCCCTTGCTCTGATCTGAAGTATTATCTTTTTTTATTGTTCATTTTATTGTTCTATTATTTTACTTCCGTTTGGTTTATACTCTTTTTATTTCTTTCTTTTTATTGTAAGCCGCCTAGAGTAGCCCCACAGTGAGATATGTGCAAATAAATTTAATAGAAGAATCCAAAAATTTGTATAAATAAAAATGGGAAAAGCATTAAACACTATTAATAAAAATACAATATAGATAATTTTTGATTTATGGCCATTCATTTAACAAAGGATCAAAGTTATGATAGACTCTGAAAAAATGACTTAAAGTTTTAAAGTTAAAACCATCATACTACTCCCAGGATCACATAACTGCAATCTGGATGTTTGGCAGTTCACTCATTCACAATGGTTGCAGCCTTTTGGATCACATGATCATGATGTTACCTTCTCAGCCAGCTTCTGACAGGCAAAAAGTCAATTGGGAAAGCTAGATTCACTTAATGATCATGTGATTCACTTTAAAACCACAGTAAAAAGGTCATAAAATTGGGCTTATCATGTGATGACTTAACAATAACATCACTCAGCAACAGAAATTCTGGTCCCAATTATGGTAATAAGTTGAAAAAGAAATGCTTTCCAATTTACAAGCATAAATGAAAATTTAAATAAAAAAATTAATGAATTAAACTAGTTTTAAATCAACCCAAGGATGACATCCAGATGCAGGTAACAGCAGCAAAATCAGATTTGCAATTGGGTGGATTGGAACTTGTTGGCAGATGTGAAGGAGAAGGAGTTTTGTTTGAGAATAGGAGGTTCGTTGAAGGCTGAAAGAGGCACGAATTAAAAAAACTTAAAGATGACAGAATGAGTAATGATCTGGTCCTTCTTAAGAAAATGATGGAGATTGTGAAACAGTCCTATTTTATGACATTAGAAGTCAATTGTCAAGAGATGCTGTGTTTCAATTCACAGGAAAATCTGCTGAACAAGTGCTGCAGAGATATTTACAACAGAGATTTATGACTCTGGGGATTGAGATGTAATTGTTTGGAAAGAACCCAGCTACAATTTTAAAGAAAAGTTTTATTATTAAAAATCAGGATATTTGATCTTGAATGGATCAGAAATAATGACTACAATAGGCTTAAGATAGATTAAAAGTTGCTGTTGACTTTCTGCAAGTTAAATACAGTAATAGATTTGTTTACAGAGGGCTTTGAAGTTTAGCTTTGCTAAACTTCTGTTCAGCAAATTTCTGGGTTCTGTTAACTCTTCTTTTTTACAATAGATAGATGGTAGGTCAAATTGGCTGAATAAATAGAGCTGTAGAAGTTCATAAATTGTAGAAGTGGGGAAAAACTACTATTGTTGAAATATACTTATCGGTATTCAACTGGGAGGACAAATCTATTTGTTTTTCTTTTAACAACCCTGCAATCCCTTGCACTGAGGTGGAATTGGGGTGATTGAAGGGCATCCAACCAGCTGTTTACTGGTTGGATGCCCTTAGTGATGCCTACAGCTTACAGCAGATAGTTTCTTTGTGCTTGTCGCTACCTAGGTTCCAATTTAACAGCCTCCTGATTTGTGAAGCAAGAGTTCCACCACTAGGCCACCAGACCGCTCAATCATTGTATATGCTTATTCTTTTGTTTATATGCACATTTTTTTGTCTTGTTCCCCTTTTTTGAATTTATAGTTTAACTTTAGAAAAAAAACAAAAACTTTAATAATAATAAAAAAGTCAAGGACTATCTGTAACATCTAGTTACTAATAGGCTGATTTTCTTATTGGAATGCCATCACCATTTTAAAAAAGGTATCTGGATAAGGTGGGCAGATTCTACCAGAATATGTTCTCAAAAATAAGGGTGCAAACCATAATAGGCTTTAGATACCTTTAACAGGATCTTGAAGCAACTAGTTAACAGTACAACCTCTGCAATATTAGGGAAACCCTGATAAATTAGTCAGTAAGTGGCCTGTTAATTCCTTACCTGTTGCAAATTCTGAATTGACTTCAAGGGCACAATGAGTTGCAATAATCTAGCTAAATTGACAAGTGTGTAAGTCATTGCTTCCTTGTCCAAGAATGGGGGAAATTGCTTTATTTAATGAAGCTGACCAAAGACTCTCTGACCATGGCTTCCCACAATTTCTTTAAGAGGAGCTGTGAGTCAGGAAAAAAACTGAGATTATGCATTATCCCTTACCTGTCAAGAGTTATATAGGGAATATCCATTGTATCAGCAAGTTTCTGCACCAGCAATAACTGGTGCTAGGATTCAACAGTTTGCTTAAGCCTGTCCAGTCCCTCAGAGTGTTCAGATTCCAGTTTGAGATCTTTCTCTCTCTTTTCCTCTCTTTCTCTCTCTCTCTCTCTCTCTCACACACACACACATCCATCTGAGCCTAGCAGATAAAATGAGCAGTATCAGCATGATGTCTAAACCAAAATTCATGAAGAAGTGCCATATAGATGCTAAACAAATGAGAGATGGGAGTCAAGCCTAAGGCACACCATACTAAAGCGCCTAAGGCTTGATATATTTTTCCTAAACAATGCTGACTGGAATTGCCCACTTAAGAAATGACAGGAACAACTGTAAAGCACTGTCTCAAATCTCCAAACCCTGCAGAAAGCCCGTAACAATACCATGATCTTTTAAAGAATGCCAGTAAAAGATATACCAGGATCAGATAGGGCAGGGGTTCTCAACCTTGGCAACTTTAAGACTTGTGGACTTCAATTCCCAGAATTCCTCAGCCAGCTTTGCTGGCTGAGGAATTCTGGGAGTTGAAGTCCACAAATCTTAAAGTTGCCAAGGTTGAGAACCCCTGAGATAGGGCATACTATTTGCCTCCAAGTCCTAATACAGGTTATTAATAAGACTGTTTTAATCTTCATGTTCATAATGTAGCAAGAAATCTTGCAAGTTTTGATATTCTTAAAAGTTTAATTAGCCAGGAACTCCCCATCTTATTTCCTCTTTATTTCAGTGATGCAACGTATCATATAATGAAGTAAAGGAGTACATTTAAATCAAAGAATGCTTTCATGTTAATTATGTAGAAATTTCTGATTGGCAATTTTATTTTTGTCGTAACATTTAATATTATCCTGAACTTCAATCTTGATTTAATATGGCATATCAGCTTAAAAGTCAAATATACCTGTCTGGGACACTGTAAGTAGTATGTGGAGAAGAAGTAAAAACTGGCGTTGGAGTAGGGCTACTATTCACAAATGCAGGCGTATCAGGCCATGGTGAACACTAGAATAAAGAAAAATATTAAACAGCAGTTTAATCATTACCACTAGGATTACATTATAAGAATTTAGCTCTGGTATTAACTTTTATAAGTTTCAATCCTCACGTTATTAAATAATATTCATCCTTTATTTTCTGTGCATGCATTTATAGGATAGTAATGCCTTTATTCTCATACATAGACTTGTTTCTCTCATATTTGGCTATCAAAGGAATTCCATTTGGCAAAAAAATAATCAAAGCTCTATATTTAAATTCTGTACAAAGTACTATGAATTAGTGATAGTATCTGTGGAAAAAGTAATAATGAGAAAGCACAATTGTCGCTTTACAACAAATAATCTTAAGCATTCTGATATCAACTCACTATATGAACTAAAAATTTTTTTCAGATGTCGTCTCTTCTTTTAGTCCTATGATTAAAATGTAATTGGAAACTTTGTTAGAGTAAATTACTGATTATTTTAAATGCAAGTGGAAAAGTACCAAGAAACTAAGTATATGTAATTATATCTTATAATCTTCAATGAGAAGGCACAAATATATTATACAATGAGACTGCAACACTGTGAATCTTTGAAATTCATCTAAACGACACAGAGCTTCAGATTAATTGGTACTACCTGTCTGTAACTCCTTAAAGCAGCTGCCTCTCCAGGATCCTGAAGCTGCCGTTCACAGCTCCAGTGGAATTTTGGGAAAAGCCACATGTTTAAGGAGTTGCTAGCAAATGCTGTGTGCACCTCAGAGCAATTTGCTGCAAACTATGACTTGATGATAAGCAGTTTATTTATTTATTTATCAAATTTGTATGCTGCCCCTCTCCCGAGACTCGTTGTTAAAAGAAAAACAAATAGATTTGTCCTCCCAGTTGAATACCGATAAGTATATTTCAACAATAGTAGTTTTCCCCCACTTCTACAATTTATGAACTTCTACAGCTCTATTTATTCTCAGTTTGCCTGAGATGGCAAAAATGGAGATTATGCACCACTTTACAAAGTGAATTGATGGATTACAGTTGGTGGTGGATGTGATGTAGATGTATAGTGAACCATGCAAAACATGTAACTAATCTTGCAATATCAGTACAGTGTTATATCAGGAACAGATATTGCAACTCCTGAAAGTTATTATTACTCTTCTTCTCCTCACATATTTTCTCAGGATATCTTTTTTGGATTCCAAATCTCATAAACCACTAACAAAGGGAATTGGAATTTATATCTGTACTGGTTTCCTTTTGCTGAATTAAAGAAACAGCAACATGATTTTCAGCAGAAAATTTTGAAAGACCAGTGGAGTGTATCGTACTGCTATGACTACTGAATAAATAATACACTCTCTAGCTATCTTGTCATCTCTCTATATATAAAACCTACTTGCTCCTCAGCAATGAAAAATGGTGACAAAATAAAACATAAATACATTACTGATAGCAGAGAATTATAGTATTGACAGCTCTTTGTTCATTTCTGATGAGCAAGAATAAGTTATGTATTTCAGACAGTATAAATATGTTTCAATTATCTAAACTTATTATAAGCATTTATATTACTTCTTACAAAGACTCTGCTTGTTCATTTTTTGATATGCTTCTTAAAGTTTCATTGATTTAATATAAAATTAGAACTGAGAGTTATGAAAAAATATCATTAAATCCACTTTGAAAAGTAGAGCTTATATTTTATATTAATTATACTGTTAAAGGACAGTTACAGTAAATTAAATGTATAACATTTTAATTTATAGTATATACTATGTAGATTATAGCAGGTACATACAATAGGGCTCCCATTAAAATAAACTGCTCAATTCTATGCATTGGAGGAAAAAAACATTAATTTTTAGTTAATACTTATTTTTCCCATGATTAAAGTTTTTTCTTTCCATGCCAATTTATCATTTATTATTATAAAATTACCCTTATCTTTAACACTATTCATTTAAAAATTGAAGTTAATAAAAACATTTAAATCTTTTATTCTTTCCAATTCAACAGAGTATTGGAAAAAAATAAGGTGAATGGGGATCCAACTGTTCATAAGAAAACAACTCTCCAAATGCTGAACAGAACAGAACAAAACCAAATCCAGTGTGGGAACAAAAGCTGGCAAAATAAAAATTAATTCAAAAACTGGTTGGACTTGACGAGAATTTGCAAGAAAAGAAATCTTGGAAAAAATCTCCCATATATCCGTGTGGAAGAGGCAGATGGTGTGATTTAGAATATTGCCAACTCCTTGATTCTAAACCTCCTCCCTCTTCCTCCCCTGGTCACATGACCCACAGTGTTGCCATTATTAAGGGATTGGAAAGAATTCCAGAAGCCATGCTCTGCATGCTTTCCCTACCTTGTTGAAAAGTTACACTTGGGAGAACACATTTGACTAGGCAAAGCTTTGCAAATTGTTCATTACTTCCCCGGTGGGCTTTTATTGTTGGCTATCTTAGGCAAGGCAGATTTGTAATTCCTTGTACTTAATGAAGCAGTCTATAATTATCTGACTACAACAATCCTCATCTCAGAAAGCATCCATGCTAAAGCTATAGGAAAAGAAGGAATATGTTAAGAACATGGGAAATTTTAACCTCTTTATAAATACAAAGCCCGCAGGATTCAAAAGCAGACCTATGAAAAAGAGCTTCTCTTTTATTTTTAATTCTGTTGTCTATGTATGTGGATTTGATTTTACTATCCTAAAAACTAGGATAGTAGCTTTTAGTAGCTTGCTCTAGTTGGCATATTAATAAGGCAGAATCAATAAAAACCATCACAAGGATACACTAATCCCTGGCCACATCTTTCTATTAAACTCATCAATCAAACTGCTTTATATCAAATGAGCAAAGCAGCTAAACTGAAATCACGTGCCCTTTGTAAAAACCTGACTGTTCTTTGGAGTGTATGAGAGGGAATTTGCTGATTTCCTCATAAATAATAGCTCGGAATTCTTGGCTGTATCCAATTAAGAGAAGGGGCGTTGTCTTACCTGAACACCTTTTCTCAGCACGGAGATGGAGAATCCACCAATGGGTTATGACTGTATTCCTGCCCAATCAGCTCAAGTCAGCCAAAGCTGCCACGCCCTTCCTGGACCATAGAGATCCCAGGTTTTGACGCGAGTGTAGCCCTTGACTGACAGCACGACATCGTGACTCCTCCAGCTAATGCTAAACTTAGGCCTAGGTGCCCTACCAGGGTGGGAGTGGATTCTCCATCTCCGTGCTGAGAAAAGGCGTTCAGGTAAGACAACGCCACTTCTCCAGCACTAGGAGATGGAGAATCCACCAATGGGACGTACCAAAGCCTACTGTCCCTTAGGGTGGGAAGCAGACTGGTCCGGTGTGGCACTTTGGCGAATAACCTGTTGGAGAACTCTCCTGCCAAAGGAAGCCTCAGCCGAGGCAAACCTATCAATCTTGTAGTGCCGAATGAAAGGGGATGGTGTAGCCCATGTGGCTGCCCTGCATACCTCCTCAATGGATGCCTGCGTGGACCAGGCCGCGGAGGTAGCTGCACTTCGTGTGGAATGGGCCGTGACCCCTCGTGGGGCTGGCAAGGATTCCGCCTGATATGTTCCGGCGATACACGCTCTGATCCACCTGCCAATTGTGGAGGAGGAGACCTTCCGACCTTTGCAGGAAGGATGGAAGGATATGAACAGGGCTTCGGACTTACGGAATTCTGCTGTACATGCAATGTAGCACTTCAGCGCCCTACGGATGTCCAAGCTCTGCCATTGTCTCTCCCGATCGTGTGATGGGTTGGGGCAAAAATCTGGTAGTACTATGTCCTGTGACCTATGGAATAGGGAATTCACCTTCGGTGTGCAGGTGGGATCAAGGCACAGGATCACCCTATCCTGATGGAACACGCACAAGTCCTCCCTGACTGAGAGCGCTGCCAATTCGGAGATGCGCCGTGCGGACGTGATTTCCACCAGGAACGCCACCTTGTGGGACAGGTAGCGCACGTCGCATGTCGCTAGGGGTTCGAAGGGCCGCTGAGTGAGCGACCGAAGGACCCGTGGTAACTCCCATGAAGGGTATCTGTGTACGGTAGGGGGTCTGGAGTTGGAGGCCCCTTTAAGGAATGACCGGGTAAGGGGGTGGTGGCTCAGGGTTCCTGCTGAGCCGCATGTGAGAACCGTTGCCAGCGATGCAACCTGCCTGCGCAGTGTGTTTGGGGCCAAGCTCCTGTCAAGCCCGGCTAGCAAGTAGTCCAGGATATGGGAAATTGTGAGGTCCGGGAGCGACAGCTGTCATCTGGAGCGCCACGATTGGAAGCTTTTCCACGAGGCCTCGTAGATGCGGTTGATGGAAGGGCGGCGGGAGGCCTGTATTATGGTGATGACCCCCGGGGAGCAGAGTTCCCCTGCTAAGATCGAGCGCTCAAGTGCCAGACAGCTAACTGGAGCCACTGGGGATCTGGGTGGAGGATGGCTCCCTGACTGAGCGATATCCGATCCGGGGAAATCCTCCAGGGTTCCGCGAGGGAGAGACTAATCAGGTCGGCGAACCAGGGTCTTCTTGGCCAGTGGGGGGCCACCAGGAGTACCTCTGCCCATTCCTGGAGGAGGGAAAGTTTATTGAGAACCCGTGGCTTTGAAGTAGCCCTACCACCACTTCTAGGTCCGACCGGGCGGCCTGGAGGGATGCGGCCTGGATTAATATGTCGTCCAAGTAACACTGGACTCTGACCGGCATCATTCTCAGGCTGGCTGCTAGAGCCGCCAGGATCTTGGTGAAGACCCTTGGGGCGGAGGATAGGCCGAATGGGAGCGCCCTGTACTGAAAGTGGCGTCCCTTGTAAGCGAATCGTAGGAACCTTCGGTGGGCCAGAGAGATTGGGATATGGAGGTACGCCTCCGTGAGATTGATAGACGTCAGGAGGTCCCCCTTCCTTACGCTTCCCAAGATGGACCGGAGCGTTTGCATTTTGAATTTGTGGTATGTCAGATGGTAATTCAGGCCCTTGAGGTCTAGGATGGCTCTCCATCCCCCTGACGCCTTTGGGACGACGAAAAGGATGGAGTAGAATCCCTGGCCTCTCTGGTCCAGCGGAACCGGTTCTATGGCCCGTATGTGGAGTAGATGATGCACTGCCTTGTCCATCAACCCTTTCCTTGTTCGGTTGCGGGGGGTTGGGCAAGGGAGGAACCGATTTGGGGGTGGTGGTGACAAATTCCAAGGAAAGGCTGTGGCGGATGGTGCTGAGCACCCATGCGTCCGTGGTGGTGGCCTCCCACTGGTGGGCAAACAGGGAGAGCCTGCCCCCGATGGGAGGTCCTGATGGGGTGTCATCTGGTGCGCCGGAAAGGCCTGTTGTTACCTCGAAAGGGGCGCTTGCCCTGGGGTTGCTGCCTGGGTCTGGGGGCTTGCCTATCAGCCTGCCTCTACTGTCTGTTTTGCCTGGCCAGAAAGGATTGGGAGGGCTGGGGATAACTGTACCTGGCTCCTGCCCGAAAGGGCTGTCGCCGTGGGTAGGATCTGACACGCTTGTCCTATTTCCTGAACAAATGATTAAGGACTCTACGTTTGTCCTTGTTTTCTGTTGTGTAGTGGTTCAAGGCGTCCCCAAATAACTTGCCCCCTTGATAAGGGGCCGCTGCTAGTTTCCACTTGGACTTAGCATCAGCCTGCCAATGTTTCAGCCAGAGCATACGCCTGCCAGTGATGCTGGAAGCCGTAGCCCTGGAAGAAAACCTGGCGGCCTGGAGGGTCGCGTCTGCTGCGTACTCCGTGGCCGCCACCAGCTTGCTGAGATCCTGATGTGTGCGGCGGAGATCCTCCGCTGGGATCCGTTCTTGGAGCTGTCGGAGCCAACAGAGGGAGGCCCTATTGAAGAATGAGGCGGAGGTTGTCGCTCTGATCACCCATGTGGTTGCTTGGTGCGTCCTGTGGTAGGTGGACTCGCACTTGCGGTCCTCAGCTTTGAGGGCCTCCGCGAAGTCCCCTGAGATGGCGGTGGATGACACTAGGGACCCTAGAGGCTTGTCCATGGTAGGCACTTCCAGTGTCTCCTCCAATTTTGTGGCAACACTGTACAATTTCTTGTCCGTGCTACCCGGAATGGGAAGAGAGACCGGTGATGTCCACTGTCTCCTGATTGCGTTCAGGAACAGGGAGGGGCAAGGGATGCAATGCTGTGTCGTGACCAGCTCCAAAAAGTTAGGGTCTGCCTCCGAATCCGGTGGATCGGTGGGTGTTGTCGCCGGGGTTTCGGGACCCAGGTGGGCGGTGGATGTGGCGTTGCGTAGCAAGGTGATGAAGGAGGGATTGAATAGTCCACCGAAGGATGGGGCCTCCGGTGGATCCTCCTCCTCCTTGGACATTGGTATATCCTGATCTGCGATTGGCTCATCTAGGTAAGAGTCCTCAGATGCTAGGGATGCTGAGGGAGATGCGGGGCTATCGTAGGCTCCCGTCTCGGGGTGTGGGCTGTGTCTGTAGGCGGTGGCTACTGGTCTGGAAGCCTGTGCCCTGGCATCCAGGGCTCGATCCACTGCCTGGGCGATGAGTAGGGCTAGGCGGTCTTCATTGGGGAAGGCCGCTTACTCGCTTGGGCGGAACCCAGCCGCCGTGGGGGTGAACGTGGCCTTGGGGGTCCCTTGAAGGACCCTTGTGGCCGGGCTCGGGCCATGGAATGAAGGTCGCCTGAGCCAAACTGTGCGGGGGAGTGAGGGGTTTCCCCCGTTGACCAGATTCCCCGCTGGGAGGTAGATGGACCCGGGGGAGGTCTAGGGCTAGGTCCTCGGGCTGGTGTGACGCCAGCCTGGCTCTTTTTTGTGCTTTGGTAAGCTCCTTTTCCAAAGCCTGGTGTCTCCTCTTGTCCTGTTTGTCTGTTCTCTTAGAAGTCTTAGATTTGGCTGCCGTCTTGTCAGTGCCTTCCAGACCAGGTTGACCTGATGAGGATGGCAGGGCTCCTGATGAGGCCAGGGTGGCCTCCTCCATTCTCCGATAGTGCCGGGACACGACAGCCCCCCCCCGGGTATCTAGAGAGTATTACCCACTGGGTAAGGACAGGCGTACTACAGGGGACGTCTGGAACCCAGGGACAGCTTGTGTGTGGATAAGGACAGGCGCACTACTGGGGGTGTCTGGAATCCGACTGTGGCTGTGCATGGATAAGGACAGACACACTACAGGGGGTGCCTGGAATCCAGCTAGAAATACGGTGGATAAGGACAGACCCACTGTGGGGGGGCACCTGGAATCCACGTATCGATTACTCAGATAAGGACAGACACACTAATGGGGATGCCTGGAATCCGAGTGGAGCCAATAGAGTTAGGGCAATCAGGCAATGGGAGACACCAAACTTGAGAAGGGGGGTTGAGGTTGTGCCAAGGGCCCACCAGGTAGAGCTGGCCTGGGTATGAAACGGCCTAGGAAGGCCTGCTGGATAGGCCTTGCTCGGCTGGGCCCGGCTTAGGCCCCAAGATGGCGGCCCGGTAAGGGAGGCCTCAGTTAGTCCTGGGTGCGGCCTTGGTAATGGGCCTGCTCAGGCGGTGCCCGCTTGATTTGCGTCCTCCTGGAGGGATTAATGCTTGGGGGCCCCTCCGTTTCCCCTCTGCGGCTGTTCGTGCCGCGTGGTTAAAATGGCGGCCGCTGAGGCCTCTGCCGCTTCCCCTTCAGCTAGAAATGGACCGGCAAGGCCTCTCTAGGTCCCTGCGTTCGGCCGCCGATCAGCTGATTGGCGCCAGGTTTTTTTAAAAATTCCCCGCGGTCCCTGGAACGGAGGGGGAACGCGCGAAATGGCGAAGGGTGAGGGGACCACCCTCCCCTTCGCCCCCCCTTCCTTCCGCCCTCCCCCGCGCCGATTGATGGAGTACCTGAGGGTGTGGACCTGCTGGCCCACGGAGCTCCGGCGACGCTGGTGCCGGCTGGCGGCTCGCTCTGCCAGCAGCTCTTCGGCTGACGGCCGTTCGATCCGTCTGCAGATTTTGGCTATCGAGTGGGGGGGAGGAGGGAGCCAAGTGGGGAGGATGGGGGAAGGAGCCCCTTCCCTACAATCAACTTGTAGCTTTCCCTCTTTTAGGAGAGGCTAGGAGGCGAGCTCCCAACCCTTTGCTAAGGGAGGGAATAAATCTTGCTAAATCCTACTCTAAACTAACTTGCATAGAGAATCCACCAATAGGTGACTGTACCTGCCTAGGAGGCACACTTCATGTCCGTCCTGGGCCAGATCAAGTCAAAAACTGGGATCTCTATGGTCCAGGAAGGGCGTGGCAGCTTTGGCTGACTTGATCTGATTGGGCAGGAATACAGTCATAACCCATTGGTGGATTCTCCATCTCCTAGTGCTGGAGAATTGTCGTTGATCACAAAACATATCATAATTTAGGGAGAGAATACTTTGGCAGAGCCCTTGCCAAACAAAAGTATTATGTGTTAAACTCAGGATTCAATTTAACAAATATTAAGGTCAGTGAAAAATCTTACTCATCAAATTTCAATTCAAGCTATGTAACAGAACTATTATCAAGATTCAGTGGGTGAAAATAGTCATCCTGATCTCCTTCAAGGAATAATGTAATTTAAAAAATATATGTTTTTAAAAGATAAGATTGTGGAATTGTTTTTATTATAACATAATATTGATGAGGAACTGCAGCTGGTATCATACAAAACAACAGCAGCACTCTAGCATTAGTCTCTTTAAGGATGAACAGGATTGGCATGCTACAGGAATATGTATATGGGCCTGGTAGAGAGGATTTGGGAACCTATACTTAGTACTATTCTTACTAAAGACTGCAAGCACAATAAAAAGACCAGTTATTCAGGCAGACTGATTCTTAAAAGGTAGCAGCCTCCATTCTAACTCTCTTAGACAATCCCCTTTATTATAAGTAGAAGAGGACTATACTAGTACCATTCAGTACATGTGAAAAAATGTACATATTTGCACATTAAGCATATATACAATCAAAGTTTAAGAATTTTTTATAGTTTATATTAAAAAAACCCCAAGAAATGGAAAACGTATAATCAAAATGGCAAGAGGATCTTTACTGCAACCATTTTGATGAAACAGTTTGCTAAAACATGCAAGCCAAAATAAGGAAATATACATCTCAACTAATTAATTATTGCTATATCTGATTTCATTAATTACATATGAGAAATTGGCTTTCAAGACACAATTTATTATTCAACACAGCCATTTTGTGTGTAAACTACAGCTCTTGATTTTTATAAGTGTTACAGGCCTAACATTTTACTTAGGTGTTAGATTTAGGAAGCATTTCTCTCTAGGAAATAAGTATGAAATAATTTGCAGTAAGCAAAAGTGAATAAAATTAAGCCAGCCCAGGAAAAATCTTTGTTTTCGATCATGGATGATAGAAATTGGTCCTATATCTAACACTGCACAAGATAACTTGCACAATGAAAAGTAAGCAGAAGTCCCTTACACTGCCTCGCTTTGCCAGAGAATCACCGTAGTCTGCTGGCAAAGTCCGCTTGCTGGACTTTTTCTGCTCATGTTCAACTGCATCTTCAATTATAGGCTCAAGCCTCATCTGGACAAACACCAAAGATGTGGATCAATTTCTTTTCATTATACAGTGAGGAAAAATTTTAAAGCCTTTTAAAAACATCTGCAATCTTTAGAAAGCTATAGAAAACTCACTGGTGTTTAAATAAAAAGAAATACAAAAGGCCAGTGAGGCTCTGCCCATGAATCCATTAACTTCTTAAATACAATTGTAGGTCCAAACTGACAAGGAAAAAACAAATCCTAATACAGTATTTTTAACACTGGGTTTTCAGATATGTACATGAGATAGCCATGAGTAAAACTAAATGCTTTAACAGAGTACCTATTTTCTTGATCCTAAATCTTATGGGTTTTCTATTTCATTGTGATCTACAACTGCCAAATTTTGCCTTTACATATATTCTGCTTAAGCCCCACCCCTTGAAACCTAACTTACTGCTTAAAGCAGGCCAAGTGTACTTTGCATTATTTCTCTTAATAAATAAAACATTTCATTATTCTTACCTCAGAGAGAATTGTAGTATCGTATGAAGACTGATATTTTTCCTTTTCATGGGCAGTTCGCTTCTCCATCTTTTCTCTATCTGTTTTTTGTTTTCTGTCTGCCCCTTTTGGCTAAAAATAAAATTATGAAGGATGGATGGATGGATGGATGGATGGATGGATGGATGGATGGATGGATGGATGGATGGAAGGAAGGAAGGAAGGAAGGAAGTTAATTAGTAAAAAAATAAATTCCATATTGCCATTTTTTTTATGCCACTCCCAAAAATGTATTTAACTTTCTTACTTTAAACACTTTGATTTGACAGCTGGCTGAATGCAGATGATCAGTGTACTCTCCATTTTCTGCTTGTTTAAAAGTGTCAACCTGTATTCTAAATGGAACTCCTTTTTCACCTCCATGTTTACGAGGTGTAAATTCTGTGCTGATACAATGTACCTGGGGGAAAAAATAAAAGCAAACCAAAGTAACATGCAAAGATACATTCTGTTTTTCTGGCTTTAACAGACATTTTAGATTTATACAGAACATTTTTGTATTAAAATATAAATTGTTGCCAGAGAAAGATAAATCACTGTTATCATCTATCCCAAGCAATTAGAAGATTTAGAAGCATTAAACTTCTGAATGCCAAATGACAAGGACAAGCAAGAGAAAAACATATTTTTACCATAATGTATTGCTTGAATGCATTCTGTAGCTGGATTTAAGATTCCCTAGAGCAGAGCCCGCCAACCTTTTGAGCACCAGGGACCAGTTCTGTGGAGAAAGATTTTTCCACAGACCAGAGGGGGCGTGGTTTCGTGTGCTGCCTGCATCCAGTGGATGGGGCTTCACTGGATGCAAGGGGTTGGGGACTCCTGCACTAGAATACTACTAGGGTAAGGAAAAATAAGCATGTAGGACAAGTGGAAAATACAAGATAGGTATAAAAGGGTAAAAAAAAGCCCCTTGTAATAAAGGCATTTTTTAAATTATCCATATGTGTGGAGGATGTTAAGTGCATGCCTGCTGACACATAAGCCACTTCAAATCAACACCCCCATTCCAAAAGAAATCAGGCCAAATATTTTGGCTCTAATGAAACTTATAATATTGTATTATTATTCATATCTACTATGGCCCTCAGAAATAAAAAAGAAAAGAAAAAAGAGTGATCCAAATCTCAATAGAAAAAATGTTACCCACTACTTTAAGAGTTACCCTTCTGAGAACCTATTTCAAATAATAATTTCAAACCTGAATAAAGGCAGATGTGCGTTTTCCAGGATCCCATAAAAACTCAACTGCATTGAGTTGGCTTGAATTTGTTTTTATATCAATTACTCCAACAGACAGAGGAATATCTATAAAATAAAGAAAAAATATAAAAAAATCAAACAATGAAATCAATGTTTTAAAACAAAAAAAATAGAAATGTTATTTAAATACATAAATCCTTTCTTTTTTCAGTTTTATTCTTAGGTCTTCCAGTAAGTCTATTAAATTTTATAACAGATTTTAAATAGGAATTTCCAAAATGGAACTTTAATTTACAGAATTCAGTGTACGATATAGTATTTAAACCAGGTGTTTAAATTTTACTATTTCATAGTAATGAAGTTCTCAGTTTATTTTTATGAAAAGATTAACTTAATTCATAATTTTACCTAAATCAAGTAATCGGTCTCCAGGGCGATTCCACTTCCAGCCTTCTAGCTGCTGATGCTCAGTGTATTGTAATCTTCTGTCATGGAATACTACTCTTATGATACTCTAATATAAAAGACAAAATATCAACTTTCCCCAGTAAAAATAGAATACAAATGATAATTTAGTTATAATAATGTAGTCAAGGTTGCCAATTCTTCATCACTCAATTTTTTAAAAATTGGGTGAGTCAACAAAATAAGACCATCTCATTTTACCTGAAGATATAAATTTAGATAAAGGTACAAACTTCTTTCATATGGCTTCCACAACAATAGACTTTGATAATTACAATATAGAATCTTTTCCATCAGAGAAAAATAATCCAGAGAACATCGATTTATATGCAGACCAGAATGAAAACATTATCTTATAGCTCAACTAAAATAAATTCATAGGCTCCAAGACATACATTAAATTATTTACTACAATCTAACCCTAATTTACAGGTTTCAATTACATTATAATAGTTAGAGATCACCTTCTCAATTTGCCAGGAGGCAAAGGAACTGTTTTTTATACAATAAAGCAATGAATATTTACAGCTGCAATGACCAGATTTAAATGCTCAGGCATTCATAATTTAATCTATGAATCAATGTTACTTTCTTTTCCCTGACCTGGTGCTCTTAATATACACTGGGCTACTTTAATTCAGCTGGAATTCTTGGAAGTGTAGTCACAACCCATCTGGACATCAACATATCAGGCAAGATTATAGCTGACCGCACAATGAATATTACTTGGTTACTGTGTAATGAATACATTTGTATCAGATAATTCAGAAAACAAAGAATAAAACAAAATTTGTACTTCAAGAAAAAATTCCAATTTTCCAACCAGAATTTGGAAGTTCAAGTAAAGATGGACAACTAAATAAAGGTTTTAAACAAATAAAAATATTTTTCTATTGGGATTTATAGATAGTCAGTTAGAAAAGACTCATAAATTATTCATTTTGTTATAGTAAAAGCAAATTTATTTTATGCACAATGTTTGAGAAATACTGAAATAACCACAATTGAAAAATGGGAATGTGAAGATGGCAGAATGTGCACGAATGGCAAAATTGACCTGTTTGATCAGAAATAGAACAAGTACTTTTATAAAGAGTGTTTCCAAAAAACTAGAAATTTTTTATAGACTTTATGCTGAAAATGGAAAAAATGAAATTATTTCTGAATCTGTTATTAAAAAGGGACAGAAAGATTATGAATATGATAGAGGGAATTATCTGATATAATCTTAGAGAAGAAGAAAGGATAATAAGCTGTTTGATAATTGCTATAAAGAATATTCAACTGCTTCTTTATCTTTTCTTCTTTATTTGTTGTTTTACACTTTTTATCTTTTTCTAACTCTGTTATATGTTCTTGTGTTTATCTTTTATTAATATAAATATCTTCAATGAAAGTTATATTTAAAAAATCCAATTTTATGAACAGATACAAACTGGAAAACATTACTAGACTCCAGACTTAGTATCATCTTTCACACTAAACCATTGTATAGACATTTACAAAAGTTCCTAGTTTTTTTAAAATTATCATTCCATTTATCACTTATATCTCAAAAAGCTTAAAATAAGCTTTGAATATTATTTTCATTAAGAAATTCTTCCAAGTATTAACAAAAAGAGCTATGTAATTATATTCCTGCAGCTGTTTTCAACGTTATTTTCTCCTCCTGATAAAGTTATCAGAAGAAATACTGGAAGAAGAACATTCTCTTCCCAAACCTGTCCCTTCCTCCATACTCCCATAGCGGCATTTTAACATCCAGAGCAACAAAATGTTACTGGAGAGAAAATAAGAAAGAATTTCTAAGAAACAAGAGTCAAGATTGAGCTACCAACATACCTTTATGAGTTTCCCATTGATTTCTGGCATATCTCCCATTTTTCGATTATCTAACAACCGAATTTCATAGGACTGACCTTCCAAACGGAAAAAGAGAAAGATATGTGTGCAAGTATATTTAATATTTATATACAAACTTTTATATTTGTTTCTCTTTAAAAATGATTCACATCTGTTAATATCAAAAACATGATATACTATTTGCTTTTTTGTTTAGAGCAAAGCAGAACAGGAATAAAAAATACATTGTGTAAAAACTAGTTCTGGTTCCTCTTCTCAAATTCTCAAAATCTTTTTTTCAAGTGGAAAGAAAGAAGAGAGACTGAAATGATAGGTTAGTAATTGACAATAAGAGATCCACCAAATAAATGCTAGTTTATATGGAAAGAGATGTATATAATGCAACATTTAAAAAAAGTTTCAACTTTTGCAAGGCTTAGTCATTCACTTCAGAAATTGTTTCCAGTTCTGTCTCTATGTATGAGCATAAATAGCCACTTTATATTTGCTAAGTACAACCTAAATAAATGCTATATTTGAGATTCACACAATATATTCTGAAATATAGAAATTATACAACAGCAAGATCAATAAAAACCTCTTCTACATGCAAATAAAATGGAAAAAAGATTGTCAATACAATTATAATTTCGCAAACTATAAACAGCCATTTGTTTCTAAATATTTGTTTGAAATAAACAGAGGAACTGCAAGAAAACAAAGTTCTGTGGTCATCATCAGCAGTCACCAGAATGCACTTCTAAATTGGTTTCTTATTATTAGATTTACACTTGGTCATCATTAGTGTATATAGCAATATTAAGTTAATTGTCACCGATGTCTTTCCAAGTATTATTGAATCTGGCTTCAATCTACTGCTCCCATGTTTTTTATAAAACACAATGGATTACAAATGATATATTTATGTCACAAAATACAAAATTAACAATAATTTTTAGATAGAAAATATGAATTAAAATATATTAAGGTGAACCTCAATGAAACAAGCTGATATATATGCATAGAATTGTATTAATTTAGTAATAGCTATTCAAGCAAATAAAGCAACTTTGAACAAATCAGGAAAACTACATTTTCTAATAGTTGTTATTCATTATGTATTATAGTGACATACATAAGCATTTTTTAAAAATATATTTCTTTTTAAATCAATCTAAAGAGAAAAATTTGAATTAAGTCTGCTAATCTTATTGCAGTATTCTGTGTTTGAGAATTCATACACTTAGGAACTGAACCACATTTAGAGTCAGTTCAGTATCCCCACTTACAATGGTTTTGCTGAAATCTGATGTTTACTTCTGGTTTTTGGCAAAACTGGCCCTATTCTGACCATCACGAGTTACAACTGTAATGAATGGGCTCCATTATGGTCATAACTAAAGGACTACCTGCATATATATTGTAATATACAATGTGTGTACGTGAGTGTGTTATGTATCCCCTTCCCCTTCCCACACAAAAGATAAATGCTTACCTTGATTTAAATAAGTAAGTGTTTCATCATGCAGTTTGATTGCTGGGGAAGTTGCAGCAGACATAACATATTGAAATGGTGGATGTTTTGTGTCGTTATCAGGTGGAAGGCTAGAGTCTTCTTGCTTGAAAATGGGAAGTGCCAGAACATCACTAGAATGGGAAAAAATACATATAATCCAGATTACTCCCTCCCTTTATAAAATATAAATATTTTGGAAAATCTGGTGTATATATACAGAAATATATATATATATTTCTGATCATACCTAAACTTATACTACTGGTTGCACAATATAAGATTTATTATTTATACAGTACATAATTTGACATATAAGATTGAGTGACCAATCCAATTTATAGATAATAAATCATGGCTTATTTAAATGTGATTTATTGAATAAACCGCAATAGCTATCTTAATACTATATCTTAAAACTATACTAAATCATGGTTCTCAATGACAGTCACTGAGCTTGTAACAACTGGTAAGAAAAACTAAAAAGTAAAACCAAATACTGCATTAGCATGATATGCAATTTATGCCATATTACTTGAGAATATGAATTATACATTTTATAATCAAGGCAAACAACATTTCCAAACAACAGTCTTGAATATCCAGTAAAGATAGCAGAAGCCTCAGAATGTAGATAACGAGAAAGTTGTTAAAGTGAGTTTTGCACTATTTTACAACCTTTCTTGCCACAATTGTTAACTGAATCACTGCAGTTTTTAAGTTAGAAAAATGGTTGTAAAGTGAATCTGGCTTCCCTATTGACTTTGCTTGTAAGGTCATAAAAAGTGATCATGTGACCCAAGGACATTGCTACAGTCCTCAATATGAACCAGTTGCCAATTATCTGATTTTGGGCTCACTTCTGGTCACAAGTCTAGAACTACCTGTAGATGATTCTAAATCGAACTCTTGTTGTTCTATAGCTATTCTTTTACAGTTGTTTTATTTTGATTATCTTCTGACTGAAAACTCCTTAAGCCTAAACGTAGGGAAGCTAGTGGTAGGAATTTGGCATTTGTGGGCTACAGAAAGACTTTTGAGTTCACATTTTGATCACATGACCATGGGATGCTGCAATGGCTATAAATATGAAAAACAGTCATAAATCCTTTTTTCTTTGTCAGTGTAACTTTGATCAGTCATTAAAATAATGGTTGTAAGTTGAAGACCACTTGTACTAGTTTAAAACTCATTCCATTCAGTGAATTCCAGCATAAGCATTCCATTTTTTTAATGGAAAAATTTCATTTTGGATTTTTCTAAGGACAGGCATTTATATAAAATGTCTTATTTGCCAAAGAAAGAAAATGAACTAGATTCCAGTTAGTTCCAGTTACTTTCATGTACCATTAATACTGTATACATAAAGAGCAACAAAAGCTCATGAATACTTCATGTAATATAATCTTTAGGGGCAGAAGCTGCAAGGAGTTGGTGGATTTTGATCAGAGGTGTCAAACTGCCAGTCCACGGGCCGGATGTGTCATGCCAAAACCATGCCCACCCCATTGCCGGCAATGGGAAAAAAGCCATGATACATCGCAACACATCACGTTGTGAGTTTGACACCCCTGATTTAGATGTCTTAATTTCAACCTCTGTCACTTCATGGAAATGGGGAACTATCAGGACTTTCTAGTTGGATAAAATAATTCTGCAAGTACCTAGGTACCAAACCATAAATAGTTGATATTTGTTTCATATGTCATTTCTTAATTTACATATATCACAACCCTGCAATTATCTACCATAGTCTTTAACTTATGACCGTAATTGGGAACAGAATTTTCATCATAAAATGAATGTGACCATACACAATTTTATTATGGTTATTAAGCTGATCACATGGGTTAAGCAAATCCAACTTGTCCAATGAATGGGGCAAAAAAAATCACAAGTTGTGAACATGTTTCTGCAACACCTGAAGCCGGTTGCCAAGTGCCTAAACTGCAATAACACAACTTTGGAAGTAGTAACTATCATAAATCCAAGTACAGGTCAGAAGTTATTTTTTTTGAGGCCACACTAACTTTGAATCATTGTTAAATGGTTTTAAGCTCAAAACTACTTGCATTTCTTATACCCAGAAAAAAGTTTGTAAACATATATTTCAGGTTCACCTCATTTGGTCAAAACAAATCAGAATACACCACATTTCTAAAATATTTTTTGTACACAAATTTTTACGTAAGTAAAAAAAATGACAATAACAAAAGATAATGAAAGAGAAGGTGCAAAAATAAAAAAAGGCAATACCGGTAGTATGTGTTTAAAATACCATAAAAGAGTTATCTAACAGAAATGGTAAAGGATTCCAACTAGCAGCCCTGGGTTCAAGCTCCTCCACCGAAAGGATCAATATGGTTTCGAAGATTGAGGCCGGTAAGTGCCTTGCTTTAAAAGTTACCCTCTTAACCACTATCGTTCATTGATTTCGTGGACGAAAGGAGCGCGATTTGGCTACCGGTTCCGCCGAGAGGGAAGCACTGCCGGCGAGCTCTTCTTCCCCATCAATAGCGCGAAGAAACCGGGCAAAAGCAGCTTCCCGGTCCCTTCCGCCGGGACACCCACCTCATGCTGTAGGCGCCGGCGCCCAGCTCTTGCCCAATGCCGGAGAGGCTGGCATCGAAGTCGTGAGCCAGACCGGACTCGATTACTTCGTCCATCTTCAGCACCCACGCCATCTTCCAGCGGTGGCGAAGTCGCCTCTTCTCTGCGACGGCGGGCCAGGAACGGGTCCGGCCCGAATCGGGAGAAGAGAACTGAAAAGGAACGCCGAAAAGACGCACTCGAGGGCGAAACAGGCAAGGGAAAAGAGGCCGTCTCAGCCCCGAGGGAGCCCTGTCTCTTCGGAGAAAGTGAGGCTCGTTGAAGGCAACACCATTACGGCGGTTGCAGTGCTCAGCCCCATCCTGAACTTCCCACGGCAAACCTCTGGCTGCGACAGCTAGGGCTCAGACCGGGGCCGGCTCTCAGGCGCGTCCGACCAGCGGCACCAGCGCCGCCCTCTGCTGCAGCAGCGAAGGGAACCGCCCGCCGCGACAATGCTGCCACTGGCGCTCCCGCGTGTGCTCCGCCTAACAGGCTCCGCTCACTCTTCCAGCGGCAGGAGCGGTTCCGGTATCGGCGTCCCCGCCTCTTTCCTGCTGCGCTACAGCGCACCGACACGGCAATAGCAGAGCACGCAATACCAGAAGACTGGATCCTCTTATTCGGCCCTGCCTCAGCTGAAGCAAGGAGCGCGGGCGGTGATTGCTTGGCGCTAATTTACGGACAGCGTATGCTGACGAATCAGAAACTTAATAGAGGGGGAAATTATTTTCTTTTAAGCCAATCAAAAGATGCTCTCACCTCTCTTGGCTGTTTATTTAAGCGTCTCCTTCACCCTCTCTTATAATCTGCCCTGACTACAAAATGCAGGTGCAATTCGATGGCAGAACCTATTAAAGAAAGTGAATGTAGCTGTAGGGACACGCAATGATCTATTCTGGAAACAATTTACAGCTTTTACATATGTGATAACTGCCACTGAGCCCGAAAATCACCCTAAATCTTTCAGCTAGTGCCATGTTCACTTTTTCATAATAAAAGTATCATTATCCACATAGTGATCCAGTCTAAACATCTGGCTGATTGCGATCAGTCATAGTGATATGTGGATAAAAATACCAGGTGCACCCTAAACATCTGGGTGATTATGTGACTAACAAATAATAACAATATGATATACTGGATGCCACACCAAAAGTTTTGAATAGTACTTCAAAATCTGCACATTTACAAATTTTTCATGTGTCAATTGCAAAAGGTTGCACTGCTTGTATCTGCACATATACCATCTATGCCAATACATTACTACATCCCAGATGCTTGGGAAGAACTTGGTGAGTAAAAAGGCCAATACCAGCTAAAAACTGTGACTTTACATTGTTGTGAACTGATAATAATAATTATCAACAAGAATTTAAAAAATTATACATTGCATAATGAAATTGTGATTTTTTATTTTATTTTGATTAGGATTTTGAATTTGAACGCAATATTAAAATGTAACATTCATTAGAAACTCCTTTAAGCAAATTAAAGATTTTATATTTTTTGAGAACAATTAATTAAGTTGATTATTGATTTATAAAATTTAGCTGTTTTTTTTAATCTAGGAGATCTTATCCCAAATTCACAAACTAATTTGAGAGGGATTGATTGCACATAATTAATTGTGTGCTTTGGGCTGGGGACACAAAGATAGAAGTGTTGCTGGAAGCCACTCATACTTTTTCCTGGAGAGACTAAGAAAAAAAAGTTACTTTTTTTGTTAGTTGACTGCTGTAAGGAAGATATACTGATTAAAAATGAAGGTGGAATGAGAAGGAATTGCAATGTCAAATGTAAAAGCTCAGATTTAGATTTATGCATAACAACACAACTCATCCTCTCACTAAAAACTATGATTTTAATTGTGATGGTTTGATTTCCAATGGAAACATTTAACCAATAAAGGAAACATTTAATTTTATGAAGTTGACAAATTGTTTTATTTCATATAGATAGTTAAGATGCAGTTATTTAAAAATATGATATATTTATTGTCCAATCTTAGTCTTAATGAACATCTTGGGTGTATTCATACATGTTTGATGTGTGTGTGTATGTGTGTGTGTGTGTGTGTGTGTGTGAGAGAGAGAGAGAGAGGCAGACAGACAGACAGACAGACAGACAGACAGACAAAGTTACAGAAACAATATTTTATATTAATGTTTTACAGTATCTCTGCCCTGAAAATTGAAAACCAATTCCTGTTTTAATCCAAACATGATATTAATCAAATTGTACTGTGATAAAGCATTTAAATTTTATCTCAGTCTATGATCAAAATACCTCTGATTAAATTGAAATTGAAAAATTCCAAAGTAACTTTTGTTCTTGATTAGAAACTACCCTTAAAACTATAATAAAATACTATTTTTTACAATTGTGGTTGCCCATGTTTTCATGTCCATTGCTAAGAAAGATATAACATTTAATTGGAATGGCTGAGTTTTAACGGTATTCCCAGTAGTAATTTATGTGTCCATTCTGCTAACTGCATGAGAGGGAGAAGTTAGATCAGGACTATTACAGTATACATATTTGTAACATGATACAAGATGGCTGCAATGGCAGCTTGCACATTCATAAAAAGGCTGCCATTGTGCATGAAACAAATCACAAAATATTCAACAGATAAATTAGTGAGATTACTTATCACCACTGTTTCCTTCCTAGGATTTCCCAGCTTCCATTTATCTTCTTCTTTTACACACAGCTAAATACAATTCTTCAAATAAATCTAAAGATTTTTATGTAGGTTACAGACATATTCCTTGAGGCTGATTAAAGGCTAGTGCTTTCTTTTATTATTCCTTAAATGTTATTTGTAAAAGATGAGGTATGGTGTGGTATCAGGGACAGAGATTACATTGTGTGCCCCTATTTAGATTAAGGGCAACAACACTGACAAACAATTTTTGGTTATTAGGTTCACACAAGATGCCCAACCAACATCAAACAAAACATGTTAATTTAGAGCTATTTAGCTCACAGCTTCATAGGATTAGAGTATACTTTTTTCTGAAATACTTTGCTTTCAATGGTGCAAGTAGAAGAGCTCAAGTAAGATAATTAATTGGCCTGTGTTTTTCAACTTGAATTTTATTTTTTACAATTCTACTTTTATTAGAAGATATGATTTTTATTTAAAAAACTTTTTATTTATTTATAAAAACTCAAGGTAGCAAATATAGCTTCCTCCTTGTATTTTCCCTGCAGTAACAACCCTGTGAGATGAATTGGCCTGAGAGAGTGTGACTGCCCAAAGTCATCCAACTGGCTTTCACACTGGGCCAAACTGTCAATCTCAATTGACTGTTAAGAGCTATATACTGATTGATGATTTCTTCAACAAGCCACTGTTGACTCTTAACGAACACATAGACTGATTTTCTCCATTACAATCTGTCCATAACATGATCTTCCAGATCTTCCAATGGCACACCCAAATCACTGCAACTAAGTTCATCCACTTTGCTGTTACCCATATTCTTTCCTTTCATCTTTCTAGCACCTTAGACTTTTCAAGTGGTATGTCTGAAGTAGGATAATTTGACCTGGTCATTTGTGCCCTCTCAGAGAGATATAATAGCTCACTGGTTAAAATGCTGTGCTTGTCGGTTGGAACGCCGACAACCTGGGTTCAAGACCCAGTGTCGCATGACAGGGTGAGCTTTCATCTTTGCCTAGTTCTTGCCCATCTAGCAGTTTGAAAGCATTCAAATGTGAGTAGATAAATAGGTACTGCTTCACTGGGAGGAAACAGCACTCCATGTCATGCTGGCCATATGATCAAGGAAACATCTTTGGACAGCACTGGCTCAAATGGCCCTTGAAACTTCTTCAGACAGCGCTGCTCAATGAGTACCACTTCTATAATTGATTATGACTAGCAGAGTAAAATCCTCTTTTTCCTTTCCTTTCCTTTCCTTTCCTTTCCTTTCCTTTCCTTTCCTTTCCTTTCCTTTCCTTTCCTTTCCTTTCCTTTCCTCTTCAAATAAGAATCCTGCATTCTTTGGTGAGCCATTGATTAGAAAAATATGCAAAACCAGCCAAAACATAATGATTTCTGATATTTATCAAGCATTCTATATGGATCTCTTTCCTAACATTGGTCTTTCCACAGACTTAAAATTTTATTATTTCATAATTATTTGTTTGCTCATTTGTCAAACAATTGTTCAAGTTTGCTACCTTTTTCTTTGTATTTTCATGACAATTTTGATTCCTAGTGCTATATGTAATCAAAAATTCATACTACTGGAAAGAATCATCTGCATCTCTTTATATATTTGACCTTAAAAAACTATATACATATAACCCAATTTCTCGGATTACTGGAATTCCTCAGTTCCCTAGAAGCTAAAACCTGAAAAATTCTATTGTGTATCTATGCAAACTTTGACTGCATTCACATGAACAAATGTTTTCAAAAATTAAGCTATTAATATGTGCTTTTTGCAATTTTATCCTTCCTATTGGACATTTCTTTAATTGAAACTCCAAATTTATGTTATTTGAACAAACAGTTTTATCTTGGATAATCTTAATTTGGATGTGGTACCTTACTTTATTATAAATAGAGCTGCTGGGTTAGGCAGTTATGTGCTACCATTTTAAACCAGTTTTGTTGGGTTCACTACATTTCAACACTATTTTATCCCCTCAATCTAGACTAATCCTGTCTTTTAAAACCTACCTGAAAATCGGTTCATCATTGTCATTTGATTAACATTGTGAGATGGAATAAAAAGATAAAATATTCTGACATTAATTGAGTGAGAATAAGGAGCCTTTAGCAAGTTCCTAAGTGTCATGCAGTATTGATTTGTAACAGCTTTGTTGTATTCCACTAGAGCATTTCTTGGGCTGTAAGCCAACTATAAAGTAGCTTTCGGAAGGAATGTCATGTGGTAAACACAAAGAAATATTATTTAAAATATCTGTTGTATATCTCAACTGAAATACTTGGATACAGTACAGTATGTTCCAGCTAATATGACTGATATACAGTTGTATATATGATTGCAGAAAGTTGTATTGTGTAAATCTGTGCTTTAAAATAAATATTGGCTATACTATTTCTGAGCATTCTGGCCTTATCTCACAAAGCATTTAACAGTGATGTTAACTAGACATTTGCCCTCTAAATTTAATTGAAAACTTGGATTATTCAGTGTTTTCAGCAAAGAATCCTTCCTACTGTTGTTTGGATTGTCTCTGATATCCAATACTCAGGCTGTGAGTAGGGATGCGTATGTAGGTAAAATAGTACCAGCTATCAGTAAGCTTAGCAAATTCAAACTTTGCAGAAAGCTGAATGGGAGGCAAATGCGTCTCAGCTGGTAGGAGTAAGGAAAATAAATGGAAGTGGCTGGAATTATAAATTCAGGAAAAATTATATTAAAGAATTATATGCGTATCTCTCTCATTCTCTTTCTCTGTCCCCTTCCCTCTTATGAAGAAAAAAAAATTAAAACAGCTCAGCGAAGTTATAATGTGTCTGGGAGACCATGAATTTTAATCCTGCCTAGATACAAAGCCAGAGTGACTTGGGCCAGTTATTTTCTTTCAGCCCTAGGAAGCAGAAAATGGCAAACTACCTCTGAAAACTTGCCAAGAAAACTGCAGAGGCTTGTCCAGATAGTTGCCAGGAGTCAGCGTGCGCACACACAAACATCTAAATAATTTGCTTAAGTTTTGAACGTTGAATATACTTCCCTCACCTTATGACTTTAAAGCTATGCTTTACTGTTTGATGTGAGCTCAGCAATTTATCGCTTAATCAGAAAAATAATGAAGATAATTATCTTCTTTTTACAACTTATTTTACATACCCTTCCCCCCAAAAAAACAACAATCAAAAGGATATGTTAGCACAGGTGATGAACCCACCAGACACTTTGAAATTGGCATACCATCCAGGAATAATGGGAAATTTTGCAAAAGAGAAAAACACCACATTAAATGTTGTTGCAGGTCCTATTTGCACCTGCTTTATTTCAGCACACACCAGGACATGATGTTTTGCTTTATTTTATTGTGAATTGCCAAGAAACTAACAAATGATAAGTAAGTAAATATTTGTAAATGAGAAAAAAGTGCAATAATGCTACCCACCTTGCCTACTATTGGTTTTATTATAATCTTTATTATAGGCTTTATTCTATAAGGGATAAAAAGAAGAAAAGAATCATACAGTCTTTAACTTGTTCATCCTGTTAATATTTTAAAATAAAGCTTTGTACATCGTAGCAATAATATGATTATCATTTGTACACAGCTCCACATCAAATTCAGTCTTATTATTTTCAAATTTATCTTATCAAGTTTTCAATCTTCAAACTGAATTTAGGGAAGCCAATGGCATGTAAAGCTTTTCAAACACCCAGATTTTCTCATTTTTAACTTAAGTTCTCCTTGAGAAAAATTCAGCAGATCAACATAACCATTTTTGTTTAAATATCTTTTTCCTTCCTGATAGTTTGTTTTAGTGCTGAGTTAATATACAAAAGCAATCTTTTTTAAACACAATATATAATTTTTTCAGTTATAATCTTATAAATACCTCACCTCTTTTTTGTAATATGTGTTTTTGTAAATAGATTCTAAACTTTTTCATTTTCCTCAAATAATGAAAAGGCTTTTTTTTCTTTTTTTAGGAATGGTTGGTCCATTTATATTCCATGTTAAAAATTTGTAACCCATATTCAAGGAAAATATTTATCAAAAGTCTTTAGCTGTAGCTGCCAAGACAAAAAATTATTTTCAGTATCTTTTATCTGTTGTAGTACTTGTGAATCTTTATCAACATCTTCATGAAAGCTTGATCCAGTTCATCCTTATAATTTTCTAAAATATTTAACTTTTTGAACATTATTCTGTCTGTGTGTGTGTGTGTGTGTGTGTGTGTGTGTGTGTGTGATCAAAAAGACCATGGGTAACAGAAGCAAATATGTGGAGAAATAAAAAAGGATTAATTTGACATTATTAATTTGACATTATATCCTGATGAATCTTTTCAGCTTCCTCTACTTTTATATGTTCTATTTGTTTCAATTACAATCAACAAATAATGCTAATCTTGGCGATTGCCACTATCATTTGCTGATTATTGCTATGTGGTCATTTCTATAATTTGAAGGTATGTTTTACACACACATACACACACACACTCTTACATACCCTTTTTACTACCCTGCATTTACTGGCTGAATGTCCTTCATGACACATATGCAGAGTTGGCAGATATGTTTTTCTTTACGCCCTAGGAGAGAAACACCTGCCACAACTTTCTGAGTCGGAGGCGAGCATCTTCACCATTATATGTATACATGCCTGCATGCACACTCACACACACACACACACACACACACAAGCTTATTTGATTTATATTGGTTCAAAAGCTTTAATAAAGGAAGAAGGGATGATAAAGAGAAGGAGATACTTCAATGGGAAGATTAGTGGGAAGGCACTGGGGAGAGTGACATTTAGTGTGAGCCACTAGAATATTGGAAGAAATCTTGGAAAAATCTAGTGCAGCTTTTAAGTATGGACAAAATGGTGGACAGGGTTTTTGACCATGAAATTATCTTTCATATTTCATGTTTCACAACACTTTCTGTTGGGAAGAATTCCAAAAAGTACAGGTAGCTCTTGCTTAGTGATTGCCTCATTTAGTAACTATTCACAGTTATAAGATGGCAAAGTAACTTTATAACTAATCCCTGCATTTATGACTTTTGCAGATCTCTAAAACAAAGGAAAGCTGAAGTAAGATTATAAGTACAGTAGTGGTTTCACTTAATGACTTTACTGATCAAATTACTGGGTCTCAATTGTAGTAGTATGAGGATGATCTGTATGCCCATTAATAGCAGTTGCTAATGCAGGATTTAGTTCTTATTTCATACTAATGTAAAGTAAGTATATATATTCGACTAGAATTACCTAAATAGCTTCAATTTATACAATAGCTCAGGGGTTCTCAACCTTGGCAACTTTAAGACTTGAAGAATTCTGGGAGTTGAAGTCCACAAGTCTTAAAGTTGCCAAGGTTGAGAACCCCTGCAATAGCTTATCATTTAAAGGCAAATATTTGTAGCTGAGGGTTGAAATGAGGGATCCTTGGTATTCTTTGAGCTTGGTTATTTTTTTGCAGACATTTAATTATCCAGATTAGGTAACATCGTCAGTCTAGTAAGGGGTGGGGTTTTTGATCTGTGTATTGGTGAGGGGATCTTAAGAGGTTCTTTGGTTGGGCTGTTTACTGTCGGCTTGTTTGGCAGTTTCTTGATTGGGGTATTGTTTATTTGATTGTTGGCTTGATGTTAATCTTATGGTTAATCTATGCTAATCTTGGTGCTGATTACTGGTGGACAGGTACTTAGGTCTTTTTGTTCTTTTTAGCTTGTCTTTTTTTCATGGTCTATAGATAATTTTTATGTCTGTGTACCTATTGATGGCTAATTTGTCAGAGTGCCAGACTTCTAGAAATTTCTTAGCATTTTTGGACTTGGCTTGGTTTAGGATGGTCACAATTTCCCAACTGAAACTATGGTTAAATCTGTTGTGAAATGAGTTTTCATCATGTCTTCTGACTGCTAGTTGATGTTCATAGATGTGTTCTGCCAGTTCATACTATGTAGTATTTGTTGCAGTCCTTACACTGTATGCTCTAGATCGGGGTAGGCATGGTTGGCTCAGGAATTCTGGGAGTTGAAGTCCACAAGTCATAAAAGAGTAAAGGTTGCCTATCCCTGCTCTAGATACTACTGTTTTGTTCTTCTAAGGTTACTAGATCCTTTGGTTTGCTTAGGATGTTTTGAAGGGCTTTAGTTAGCTTTTGCTCTACACTGATTCCACGTGGTTGTAGTAGTCTGTTGGTGATTTCTTGATGTCTGTTGGTTGGTGGTTTCTTGATTAAGATGTTCTTGATGCATGACAGTGTTAATCTTTTTAGGGCTTGTGTTGGTTGGGTTGAGTGATCAGGCACTTTTTGATAAAGTTACATAGATATACATTTTTGGGGAATATGTTGTATAGATGCTGTTTTCTTTTTCCGCTGTTTAGAATTATGCCGTTCAGAGTCAATTCACTGCAGCAATCCCGAACAGCAGAAAATGAAACAGATCATCTATACAACATATTCTACTCAATATGGACAGCCTTAATCATAGTTTCAGTTGGGAAACTGTGACCATCTTAAACCAAGTCAAGTCCAATGTGACTTGTCCAACCAAGTGCCACCAAGAATGGGCCAACTCACCATGGCCAACTTGCTGTGGGCCTGTTTGCCGCAGGACAATTCAATAATTCACTTTAATTATTTAAAATAATTTTGTCATTCACATTTCATTTTGTCCCTCCTTTGGCTTCCTTTCTTTAATGATTCTATTCACTATTTCTTTGATATTAGTGTAACTCTTGTCCTGCAGCTAGTTATCCTGTGGTGAGTTGGCCATGTGGTGAGTTGGCTATGGCGAGTTGTCCTAGACACATTTCTAGAAGCTTGGCACTGACAAACTAGCCATCAAGACATATAGATGTAAATAATATCTATAGATTATACAAAACAGACAATTAGCAAGCCAAAAGGGAGACAAAAAGACCTGAGCATTTCTCCAGCAGAAATCACTGTTAGCCTAACAACACTCATTTAATATTCAGCAGATTAAACAAATGTATAATGTATTAAAAATTTTAACAGATGGCTAGAGATTTCTGGTGAGGATGTCTGGGGGCTTCTGAGGTAGTAAGGAAGATGGCAATATGAATGACTCTCCTTTAGCAACAACCAGTGTCCAGCTGATTTTGAGGTTTTGTTGGCACCCTTGCAGTCTGAAGAACTGTCCAGAATTAAGGAGAGACCTGGAAATTAATCCCTTTTGTTCTCTGGACGGACATTACTTGGGAATTTTTGTGGTTGCTTGATGAATGATTGTCTGAGAAGTGGAGCTTCCCTGGTGTTCAGTGCTCTGGCATAGCTTGAAGAACAGACTCTAGAATGAACTCCCCCCTCCCATTTCTAAAGTATCATAACAAGTTTGCTTTTTATTCAGTATGAAGTTTAGATTTTATAATTTAGGGGCAAACCAGACATTGTGAATATTTAATGCTTTATGAAAAATAATCCTTAATGGAGTATATTGAAGGGTACTTAAGAGAATTTCCATAAAACAATCATTAAGACATTATTTTAGCAGCTAAATATAGCAATATGTTATTAAAATCTGAATTTGCTGAATTAAACATTTCAGTGTAAAATATTTTCAATTATATTAACTTTTTTAAAGAATCTTATTGCCTGCCATAATAAAATTTCTCATATTTTTAGCTTTATTTTTAATACTATCAAAATTTGTAACTTAGTATCAGATATTCTTTAATTACAGTATTTGTCTCCCTGCTATTTTTGTTTTGTGTGTGTCTGTGTGTGTGTGTGTGTGTACGTGCAAGCATGCGTGGGTGTGCATGTTCAAGCAGTCTTGACTTCCAGTAACTGTCTGGGCAACTCCATATAGGTTTGTTACCATTTTCAAAAGTGTTTGAAATCATCCAGCTGGTCTAATGCAGGATTAAAATTCATAGTCTTCCAGTTTCTAGCTTGATGCCTTTAACTATTACACCAAAGTAGCTCTTCTCCTATCCAGCCATTAGTTTGTAAATTGTAAAGCTCAGATTCAATCTAAAAAAATAACATGGGACTAGCTTTAGTACAGAATCTTATATTTTCTTGGTTGGTTTTTATTGCTTGTCTTTTTTTCCTGGTTTAGTTTAAAACTAGGCAATGTATTTACATAAACTAAGTCACTACTACAATGTATTAGTCCTACAATATCACTAAACGAAAGCAGAAACACAGATAGATACAAAATTTAATTTTTCAAGTAATGCTATGTACACTTTATTGCCTGTATATCCACAATGGTAAGCAGTGAACTATAAATACACAATGTAATTGAACAGTAGAAACAAGAATGTTACATATAAGAGAATGAGGAAGAAAAAGGCTATTTTCCTGATTTGCAGCTGCTAAAAAAGCCAGTGATGAATAATGTAATTTTCCCCTTACATTTATTTCTAAAGTATTTTTCCAACAGACAGCTTTCTGCAACAGCAAATTGTATTTTCAGTAATCACATATTATCTTTTCCAGTCAGAATAATTTCTGATAAAAATCAAAGTAACTTATTAGATAACTGCAAGTATTCTATTTATTACAAAGTAATAAGCAAATTGTGATATTAGTTCTTTTAAAAACAATATTTGGCTGCATGTTAAGGTATTAGACTCTGAACATATACTGTAGTAGCAAAGGAACAAAAAATAAAATAAAAATAATTATTTTATAGACAAATGTTTTTCACAAGACATTATTGATAGCAGCTTAGTCAAAAGTATTCACCCTGAAAGAGGTAGAGAGAATCTTAATCTAGCAGAAAAACCCATCATCCTTGGCACCGCTATAATCTCTCCTGTAAATACACAATCCCTAAAACAAGATAATTCAACAAAGAATCATTTCAGGTATTGTGAGATGGGTACACATCTTATTCTCACCCCCCCAGATAAGAATCTTGGTACTTTTGTCTGAGATACAGAAGTAAATTTATTTTCATTCTCTCTTTGACTATTCATTTCATAAATATAAGGATGCATTATTCACAATAAACTTTTAAAAAGGTTACAGAAACCTGAAAACATTTCCATATCTTAGTCCAGATGGCTGCAATAACACCAGTTCAAGATAACCTCAAGATAACCATGCAATAAATTTAGGGCACTTTCCATTTCAAATTAAACTCCTAAACCAGTGGTTTTAAGAGTTTTCCCCATTCCATGCCTTTAAAATAATCAGTGCACAAATCTCCAATCTTGCAATGTATCATTGTGGAACAGTTTCCTGTAGTGATGTCATATATCCTTATGTGAGTGAGATTGACAGAAGTACTGGTTTCAATGATTAATTTGAGAGGAAGTATTCTATTAACAAATGATAAAATAGACATACCAAGCATGCTTATACAAAGCATTCTATTCTGAACCATCTTGCTTGAAGATGATACAGGTGGTTCATATCCATTAAGTGATTTTGCTAATCCTGATCTAGGAAAGCAGGATGCTATACAACCCAATTTTGCAATAATATATTCTGTATAGCTCCTTCATGGATTAATTACTGCCTTGTCATGGCAAAGGGGCTTGTGTAACTCAATGAAGCTATGAACTATGCCATGCAGGGCTACCCAAGATGGACAGGTCATAGCAGAGAGTTCTGACAAAATGTGATCCGCTGGAGAAAGAAATGGCAAACCAGTCCAGTATCTTTGCCATGAAAACCCCATGGACAGTACCAAAAGGCAAAAAGATATGATGCTGGAAGATGAGTCCCTCAGGTCGGAAGGTGTCTAATATGCTACTGGGGAAAAGCAGAGGGCTAGTACTAGTAGCGCCAGAAAGAGTGAAGCGACTGGGCCAAAGCCAAAAGGACGCTCAGCTGTGGATGCATCTGGTGGTGAAAGGAAAGTCTGATCCTGTAAAGATCTTTTCTCCATAGGAACCTGGAATGTAAGATCCATGAATCAAGGCAAGCTATATGTAGTCAAACAAGGGATGACAAGACTGAACATCGACATCTTAGGAATCAGCGAACTAAAATGGACAGGAATGGGTGAATTTAACTCAGATGACCACCAGGTATACTACTGCGGGCAAGAATCTCTCAGAAGAAATGGAGTAGTCTTCATAGTCAATAAAAGAGTAGGAAAAACAATACTGGGATTCAATCCTCCAAAATGACAGAATGATCTCATTCAAATCCAAGGCAAACCATTCAATATCACAATAGTCCACATTTATGCCCCAACCACTGATGCTAAAGATGATGAAATTGACTGGTTCTATGAAGCCCTACAGCACCTTACAGAATTAACACCAAAAAATGATGTTCTTATCATCATAGGGGATTGGAATGCTAAAGTAGGAAGCCAAAAGATAACTGGAATAACAGGCAAATTTGGCCTTGGAGTACAAAATGAAGCAGGGCTGATAGAATTTTGTCAAGAGAATACGATGGTCATAGCAAACACTCTTTTCCAATAACCCAAGAGACGGCTCTACACATGAACATCACCAGACCGTCAACAAAGAAATCAGACTGACTACGTGCTCTGCAGCCAAAGGTGACAAATAGATTTAAAGAATTAGATCTGATAGACAGAGTGCCTGAAGAACTATGGATGGAGGTTTGCAACATTGTACAAGAGGTAGAAACTAAAACCATCCCAAAGAAAAAGAAATGCAAGAAAGCAGTTTGGGCACTTGGTCTCTAAAAGGTTCGCTACCACTGAACTAGAATGTGAAGTGAAATGGGCCTTAGGAAATCTGAGCAACAACAAAGCTAGTGGTGAAGACAGTATTCCAGCTCAGCTATTCAAAATCGTAAACGATGATGCAGTAAAAGTGCTACACTCAATTTGTCAGCAGATTTGTAAAACTCAACAGTGGCCACAGGATTGGAAAATGTCAGTTTACATTCCAATTCCAAAGAAAAGCAATGCCAAAGAATGTACAAATTATTGCACCATTGCACATGCTAGTAAAGTTATGCTTAAAATCCTACAAGCTAGACTCCAGCAGTATGTGGATTGAGAACTACCAGAAGTACAGGCAGGATTTTGAAGAGGCAGATTGCCAACGTATGCTGGATTATGGAGAAAGCTAGGGAGTTTCAGAAAAACATTTATTTCTGCTTCATTGACTATGCTAAAGCCTTTGATTGTGTGGATCACAACTAATTGTGGCAAGTTCTTAAAGAGATGGGAGTATCAGACCATCTTATTTGTCTCTTGAGAAACCTATATGTGGGTCAAGAAGCAACAGTGAGAACTGGACACAGAACCACTGGTTGGTTTAAAATTGGGAAAGGAGTCCGGCAAGGCTGTATACTGTCGCCCTGCCTATTTAACTTATATGCAGAGCACATTATGAGAAAGGCAGAGCTAGATGAATCAAAAGTTGGAATTAAGATTGCTGGGAGAAATATCAACAACCTAAGATATGTAGATGATACCGCTCTAATGGCAGAAAGTGAAGAGGAACTAAAGAGCCTCTTGATGCGGGTGAAGAAGGAGAGTGCAAAAGTTGGCTTGAAACTCAACACTAAGAAAACCAAGATCATGGCATCCGGCCCTCTCAATTCCTGGCAAATAGATGGGGAAGAAATGGAGGTAGTGACAGATTTTATTTTCCTGGGCTCCAAGATCACCTCAGATGGGGACTGCAGTCAAGAAATTAAAAGACGCTCCTGGAGAAGAAAGCTATGGCAAATCTAGACAGCATACTGAAAAGCAGAGACATCACCCTGCCAACAAAACTGCGTATAGTCAAGGCCATGGTTTTCCCAGTTGCAATGTATGGCTGTGAAAGTTGGACCATAAGAAAGGCTGAGTGCCAAAGAATTGAGGCCTTTGAACTATGGTGCTGGAGAAGACTCCTGCGAGTCCCTTGGACTGCAAAGTGTTCAAACCGGTCAGTCTTAGAAAGATCAACCCCAACTGCTCTTTAGAATGGCAGATCCTGAAGTTGAAACTCAAATACTTTGGCCACCTAATGAGAAGAAAGGACTTACTGGAGAAGACCCTAATGCTGGGAAAGATTGAAGGCAATAGAAGAAAGAGACGACAGAGAATGAGGTGGCTGGATGGAGTCACTGAAGCAGTAGGAGTGAGCTTAAATGAACTCCAGAAGATGGTAGAGGACAGGAAGACCTGAAGGAACCTTGTCCATGAGGTCGCAATGGGTCGGACACGACTTCGCAACTAACAACATCATTTTGAATAGATTTCCATATAGGAGTTGTCCTCCTAATTTGCATTGAATTTTTGTTTATATGACAAATATTCAATGGTTCATCAATCAAGCTTTATGGACACTGCTTTCTGCTCTGATATTGGCATTATGATAATATATGAAGTATCTTCAGTATAGAGACTAGTCTAACTGCGGTTCAGCTCAATCCAGCATTGATATTTGCTGTCTTCCCACTTTGTGCATCCAAGCAAAAGCATCCCTCCCCAAAAATTATTCTTAAAACCAGGAAGGAAAAAACCATGTTATTTTGCAGTTTAGTAAAAATGAGGAAATTTAGACCATACTTAAAACTTAAAGGCATTCCTGTTTAATTAGTTTTTTTGAAAAATAAAAATGTACATTAACACTGATAAAAATCAATGGAAAGACACACAGAAGAGTGCAAACAGAAAACATGATGGGTTAGTTAAAAAAATATGTTGCTTCAGTCAAGTGATATTAATACTGTCTTTTTCCTTGGATATGGAATTACTGGAACAGTCACATGCAGGCTGAGAGCAGCCCTTCATTAGGGGGGGAAAAGATTGAGAGGGAGAAGAGCTCCAAAAATGCATCTGAGAATTTTCCTTTTACTGATGTGCCTTTCCTCCTAGTTAAAAGATGGGTTTCAGGATTACTAGCTTTGTCCTGGAACATCTGCTGAGGCATCACCTGTTCCAGATCCTGTTTGTGCACGCTTGATATAAAGATTCAACAATTTCATCTGCAGATTTAAATTAGTAAATAACATGTTTAGTTCTTATAACATATTTAGATAAGTCAGAAAAATATTTTTAAAATTTTTAAACTAACAGTGAATGAACAATGAACATTAAAAGAACAATGAAAAAGATTTGTAATGGAATGATATATACAGAGGAAAGAAGCCTAATTAGAACTATAGAACATACAACTTATTGGCAATAATTCTCACATTAATATTCTCCTCAAAGTAGTTTTAATTTACTGTATATAATGATTGATATAACTTAATTAAGACTTGGTTCAGACATGATAATGAACAACAGTCTTTTTTCATTTTCAAATTTTTATTATAAAGATAAATGCTTTCAGTTCTAAATGATTTGTGACTGCTGAACTGGGTGAACTGTAGTTCGTTTGATAATTTCAAAATCTGAAACTGTGTTTTGATCCTGCCATAGTTTAACAACGCATAGTTTGCAAGGCATAAATGGCACAAGAAAAAAGGTTGATTTTAAACTCTAAATGGAAGTTTTTAAATCTTCGTATATGGAAACAGAAATGGAAATTTGTTATTTCTTAGATCTAAACTATTGATATATGGGCCTATATCTTATATTCAGACCACTGATACATGGTTTAAATGTCAATTATTTGCCCTCAACTTTTTAGTACTGTTAACTAATTAAGATATTTTTAAAACAACATCACAATCTTAATTTAAAAATAAAATTTCATTGATTTTACTCTATAATAAAACTTCCTTATGTTTTCCTAAGAGCTTAGGTTCTTTACACTGAGTAGCATGACTTTTATAAGTGAAAAAGCTATCATTTGTAATTATAATTCCATGAATAACTTTTTTTCTTCAATCAAATGCATGTCTAATCAAATCTATTACAAGTAGTCTTTGACTTACGACTACAATTGAGTCCAAAATTTATGTTGATAATAAGACAGTTATTGAGTGAGTTTTGTTCCATTTTACGACCTTTCTTGCCACAGTTAAGTGAATCACTGCAGTTGTTAAGTTAGTAACAATTGTTAAGTGAATTTCTCCATTTGCTTGATAGAAGGTTGCAAAAAGTGATCATATGACCTGGAGACACTGCAATTCTCATAAAACATGCCAGTTGTCAAGACTCTGAATTTTAATCACGTGACCAGAGAGATGCTACAAGGTCATAAGTGTGAAAAATTATAAGTTACTTTTTTCCAGTGCTATTATAACTTCACTAAATTAATGTAAGCTGAAGACTACTTGCAATTGATTTCAAAAGGTTTTTTTAAAAATGTATATAGAAGTGCTTGTTAAAGAACTTTTGTCAAGCTACATAAATAAAACAGTATTACTACATTTAAAAATTGTTTAAATAGCAGTGACCATTAAAAAAATTTGAAACAAAAGATGACATAAAATTCTGTCCAAATGAGATTTTTCTTTATTTAGAATTTAATACATATTTGGCATATTACTTGATACTATGGGATACAATCCCAGTCTCACTCCACTGGGATTGGCCCGTACCACTCGTGCTGGCAGAGGAGGCATGCTGTGCGTCCTGTCAGCCTGATTATTCAGCTGGCGGGGTTCAGGAGAATGGCCTTCTCTACTGTTGCTCCTACCTTGTGGAACATCTCCCTCCCTCAATATGAGGTTGGTCACAGCCTTCCTATCTTTTCGTAAGGGTCTAAAGACATGGCTCGGGCAATTGGCTTAGGGCCCCAGTCAGGGAATCAACACAATGGAGGTAGTAGACGGAGTTATAACAGACCCCACCTCCTTCTCCACTCCATCCCACCCTCACCATGTATCCTGGATTTAGTGTCTGATTTTAACTTATGTTTTAACTGTATATGTAACTATAAGCCACCCAGAGTTACCCTATGGTAAGATGGACAGCCAATAAATGTTAGAAATAAATAAAATAATAAATAAATTGTACAAGCCTCTCAATGATTGAATATTATCAACAGCTTTGATAATAAATTTTAATGCTCATAGGGTACTTTTTGCATTCTATTTAATTAACTATTAACTATTTAATTAACGTATGCTTCATTTTGCTTTATAGAGTAAGTTTCATCTATGATATAATGGCAATTATTGTTTGTAATCAGGAATTAATTACTGAAAAGAAAAAAGGGCATCAAGTATATGAGCACAATGTTCATTCAATAATACTGAACAGTGGATATATATTTTGATGCTGTCATCTTTATACTTTCTTTATAACATTTTAGCAATTTTTATTTCAAGCATGCTGATTAAATCATTGCCTAGTTTATTATTCTCATTTTCAGTAAGTTGTCTATCATTTCCCTAGCTCCAAATTACTCAAGACAATTGATTTGAATAGTATTTTTCCCCAGTTCACACTATTGTTAAAGAACTGGATATCTGACTGCTATCTTTGACTAAGAGAAACAGTATGTAACAGACAAATCTTCCAATATAAAGCTATGACATTCTAGGTGCTTTTGTATGCAGGATTACGAATTGAACTAACAGCTTTCCAATTCACAGTCTAAAATAATATGACTGCATGAAGCTACCATGATTTCACTAAAGTTTAAAACTATTTATATGTTTTATTCGAGTCCTTATAGTGAGTATATCAACAACCATATTCATTTATATTTTGTCAATCTATTTATACATTTCATTTTCCAATACACTTCCAGATTCAAATAATAGCCAAAGTGAGATGCTGAACAAATTTCTGTCCCTAAGACCCCTCTCCACCTTTTTTCTAATCCCCACAGATTAGAAAAAAAATCAAAATCAGGTCCTGGTATGGCATGTCACTTACTTTGCTACCTGTGAGTTGACTGAGATGTGGCTTCAGCTCATCACCAATTACTGCATGAATAGCTACAAGGCAGAAAACACATGCCTTTCGAACACTGCTTTCAGAATTATCATAGCCCTAGAAAAGAAGTAATTGAAATGCATATCAATCTAAATAAAATTGATATTCCTAAAACATGTTTAGAAAAAAATATATTTCAGTCAAATATTCTATAAAGTTAGAAGATTACTTGAAAAATTAAATAATCTTTGGAAAAATACTTTTGCAACGTTCTTTCTATTGTTTATGTTTCTGTATCTTCTTACCTGTATTAAACCTGGCACTATCTCTGGCAAAAGCTGAGCAAGAATTTCTTTAGGTACTCTTTCAATAACTTTGGTCTGCATTTTGATTGCAGCCAGATTTATAGGATAATCTGCTGTTTGAATGATGGGACAAAGTACTTTAATGCATTGATCTGGACTAATGGATGTGGCCAACATAGTAGCAGCCTCTTCAGCTGATCTTACCACCTAATGGATTAAAGAAAAATATAGAAATCGAATAATATTACACTTGTATAGTTTTTTGATATGTAGAATATTAAATGTCAATATATTTTGCTTTACAACAGAAATTTCTGTCACAACAGCAGTATATTATCAATATTGATACAACAGTATCAATATTTAAACAAAATAGCTTCAGATTTGAAATTTATTTGGATATGTTGAAAAATATCTAGGAAATATTTCATAACTTTTATTGACATTACAACTATGCTAATTTTAAAATGAAAAAAATCATTCTACAAAATATGAGATATGTATATGTTCAAATTTCTGTTATGTCTACATCTTAATCCATTATTTCCAATTAAAATGAATTCATGAGAGGAAATGTAATTAATTGCCACATTTACTGCCTTGTAATATACAAAAATAAAACTAATGAATATATTGACATTATTGTTTAATAATAAAACTGACAGAACAGACAATAATATCCCTAGAAGCATTTAAACTTTGTAGACAATTTTATGCTGTTGGGAAAATGATAAGGATCTTATTTAGCAAGGAGGTCCATGATCAAAGATTATAAGATTTTCATACCTTGTTAAAACAGATGTTCAAATCTGTATTATTTGAATTTTTTTAAATAGGACATATAAGAACATAAGAACATAAGAAGAGCCATGCTGAATCAGGCCAAAGCCCATCGAGTCCAGCATTCTGTGTCACATAGTGGCCCACCAATTGTACATGGGGATCTTGAGCAGAAAGAGAAGGCAAAACCCTCCCTTTCCCTTGACCCCCAACAAATGGTACTCAAATGGTATATGATTTTCTCATTTAAATTCCTGAAATTTGTCTTATGAAAAAATTATATTCTTTATCTTCCTCGCTGAATACCATATTATTGCTTCAATCAGTTTAATATTGTGTAATACAAAGTTGTATACAAACCTCCTTATGAGGGTCCTTATGAGCTTCTAAAGTCTTCATTATTGTGAGTTCTGCATAATTTCTAAACCTTGCTGGTTGATGTCTTAAAATTTCTCTTAAAACTTTCAGTGCCAGGGCTCTAATTGAATGCTGAAAGTTTAAGGATTATCAATTAGTTTTGCTCATATAACTTCAACTCATTATTGTTGATAATGGAACTATTTAGTATTATATTTTTGAAATTTTATTCCAAATATTGAAGTTTTTTCTTTACAACCTCATTTCATAAAGAATCGTACACATTTATTTAATATTTATACATTACACATTATTTTAATAAAATAGTAGCTATGATCTCATTGTAACTGCATGGTGTGAATGTGATATCACTAAGAGACACTTTACTTTAAGGAGACTGAAATACTGAAAAGTGTATTCTACTGTCTGTATTAAAGAATATAGTTATAATAAAGCAACATGCCCCTGTTTTTCACCTATTTTTAAAGTTAATAATCCTGACATAAGTAACATTTAAAAAGGCAAACTTTCTTTATTTTTCCTTGAAGACTTTTTTGCTTCCCATCCAAGAAGCTCCTTCAGCACTTTTGGGACAATCATGACTTGGATGATGAAGAATCTCCATACACATTCAAGAGAGCCACAATGGTATAGTAGTTAAAGAGTTAAACTGGAAAACGAAGATTGAATTTTAGTCCTCCTGTAGTTATGAAAGCCCAATGGATAATTTTGGTGTAATTATTCTCTCAAACCAACCCACCTCACACTGTTATTATTGTGGCAAAAAGAGAATATCAGAACATTATGTATGCCACCTTGAGTTGTGTTAAAAATAAAGGCAAGTTATAAATTTAATAATTATAATATCAGTAACTTCATCATCCAGGCAAATAAAACTATTATATAATTTTTCTTTGTCCATTTTGGGCTTTACCTCTTTGTCTCCAAGAGTTTCAAGTAACAAAAGAAGAATTGTTTTGAAATGCTCATCCCAAACACCAAAAGACTCCTCCTGAGTCAATTTCATTAGTTCATAAAGAGCAGCTTTCCGTTCTTCAGCTCTCTCATTATGGTTTGATAACTCCTTTAGCAATTCTGCAACTAGATCAGAATGGTCCAGGGAAGGTTCTGTAGCAAAAGGAAAAGTAAAATTATTTAATTAGTAAAAAGAGTATCATTCTTCTTACTTTACATGTCAAGGTATATAATATTTATGAAACAACAGATAAACAACATGGGGATGGAACATAACCCTGATATATTTCATTTTATTACAAAATATGGCATTTATGATTAAAATCTCCTACTATGAACAAAGATGTTCTCTTCACCACCCATTGGGAGTCAGACTTTTTGAAAAGAAAAAAAAAGCACAAAGGATTACAGTAAGAGGAACATTTCTCTCTACAGAGTGATCATCCTAAGATCCTTAGCTATGGAAGGCATTGGAAGCTATGGAAGGATTCGATCTCGCCTCAAATCATTTTTAATTTTTTTTTACCCTCTTTACCAGTAAAAAATGTTATTTATTTAACTTTTACATAAACATCTCAGCAGTGGTGGTCACACATAGAATCTGCAAGTCACAAACAAACCCAAACTGAAGATATGCCCAAATTACCCCTTGAGGGTAATCACCCCAGTTTAAGAACCAGTGATTTAGATCCTTTCTCATCTTTACCTTACGAGAAATCTTAAAAGACATCAAAAATATGCCATGTTTTCTTCCTAGGTTGCCTTTACAAAGTATCGATTGAGTTAATTCCTATTGTATATTGAAAGAAATACTGCATTATGTTTAGAAAAAAGATGAACCTTGGCTCCTAGTAATAAAATCTGTATGGCTGCATGCGTAATAAAAAATGAAAAGCACTAGAAAAAGGTAGTATCAGATCTATTTTGGTGCAAAGGAAGCTAAATAGAAGTATTTATGAGGAAGTGTGACTTGAAAAGGACTACAGGTAGTCTTCGAGTTATGAGTGTAATGGAGCCTGCTCATTCCACTCGTAACTCGAAAACTCGTAGAGTGAATCTTGTACTTTGAACGACATCACCCCCTTGCTCATTAAGACTTCCTTTCAATAAGATTCCTTGCGTTTTGAAGCACCCATGTGAAGGCACAGAAAGGAGTGCTCCGTTTCTCAAGTGCCCTATTCCAGGCATATTGAGCTTGCAGTCTTTGCCAGATCTCCATTGGGATAAAAAAAAATGTTTCAGTACCTATAGAGCGCTTCCAAACACAGGGATTGGCTGCGTTTGGAAGTGCTCTATAAGTGCTCAAAGACTTTTTATTTCAACAGAGATCTGGCAGAGACTGCAAGCTCTGTATGCCTGGAATGGGGCACTTGAGAAATGGAGCGCCCCTTTTCATGCAGTTACACAGGGTGCTTCAAAACACACGGAATCCCTGCATTTTGAATAGCCCCACCAGAGCAAAAACACTCCACAATCTACAATGCCAAATCCTAACTCCCAACCCAGGGCAACCACGTTCCTTCACTAATCTCATTTCCATTTTTGTGTGCAGGGCAACAAAAGAAGTTTGTGGGACTAAAAAAAAAAAGATCAATCCGACCTTCCAACTTTTTGTGGGGGGGAAAAAAAGGTCTCACAAAGTTGGAAAGTCTGATTGAACTTTTTTTTTTTTTTACCAGTTGTCCCACAGGCTTTTGTTGTCCTGCATGCAGTGGCGGGGAACAGAGTTGGAAAGGTTAGTGAAAGGAAGCTTTGGAGAAGTGAGGGAGACGGGGAAGGGTCTGCTCTGGCTGCCGCTGCCTCACTCTGCCAGCATCAGGGCTTGGAGGCTTATTTTCACCAGAAAAAGCCATTTCTCAAGCCCCTTCCTGGCAAAAATGGAGCGAAAGTGTGCCTTGCTCTTATTGAGAGCAATCTTGCGAAAACATGACTCCGGAGCAAGCCGGCCTTATTGAGAGCAATCCTGCTCTACGCCTCTATTCCTTTCACTCAGACGGAGCAGACAAACTCAAGCCTGCTGTCAAACATCTTTCATCCAAACGGAGTTTCAAGCAATCACAGAGCATTCCTTTCTGTTTCTGAAGTGCCCCACTGCAGGCACATAGACCTTCCAATCTCTCTCAGAGATTGTGTTTGGATAAAAAGTGTTTGAGCAGCAGCAGCTTGAGTTTTTCCACTCTGTCCCAAAGGAAGAAATCAGAGATGCAGAGCAGGATTGCTCTCAAGAAAATGCAGGTGTGCTGCATGCACTGGCCTTATTGAAAGCAATCCTGCTCTGCGCCTGTTTCCTTTCACTCGAAGCAGAGAAACTCAAGCCGCTACCACTCAGTGAGGAGGATGAGAGGATGAGAAGAGTAGTGAGGATTTGTGCCAGCTGGCCGGCCGAAGACTAGATCAGGCAGGCTGAGTGGCTGGTTGGGGAGGGGGATCATGGCTGTTCAGGTGGTTGCCACTTCTGCCAGCTTGGATGCGGGTACAAGGGACCTGGCCCCATGACGTCTCCCCACTTGAAGGCTTTGTTCCTGCCCTCAAACTAAGGATGGCGCATGCGAGCAAGCAGCGCACCTGGGCAACAGATGGAATTGATTCTTGCGCCTGGCTGATTCTGATTCCATGCTTTGCCCCATAGGCATGTAAATGAAGCAAACCCTTCCCCTCCAGAGAATGGAAGCTTTCGGGGACCATGATCTCTTTTGCAGAGAATTTGTGTTTGAACTCAAATGTATTACAGCACCCAGGAGCTTCCATTGTCGGTGCAAAAAGTTTTTCCAAGCTGATTCTCCTCTCCCTCAAAGAGAAAGAAACCGGAGACAGATTTTGCAAGGTAAGTAAGTCCGGTGCGGCAGGAAGGGAAGGGGAAGCAGTTGTAGGGAGCAGGGAGAGGAATAGGGTGAATATTGCAAAGCCTCTGCGAATGACTGCTGTGGTGCTGCAATAGTTGCAATTTTGGGATTTGCTCATAAACACTAGGAGGCACTGATCACATAACTTTGAATGAGCATTAAGTGAATGCTCAATAATCAGGGATTATCTGTATTTTAATCAAAACTCTAATAACGTACAGTATATTAGATTGCTAATTTGGCCATACCCATTTTGCCATATGAAAGTTACCTAAATGAACAAAGTTTATGCACAGCACGTAAGGAGAGGGATTAGAAATCAACATTATTCAGGTGGTTGTTTGTTTATTTCCAAACCATAATGTCTTTTATACTCTTTGAATAGAGATAGATGCCAGACTTATCTTTTATCATTTAATAAATCTTCAATCTATTTTTGAATTAAATTTTATTTTGGAAAATAAAATAAGAACATTCAAATGTATTTTACTGAAAGAAACTTTTTTCTTAAATATGTATTCCATTAAATTCTATTTGTACAATTTTTTTATTTACTATCATTATAAAAGTGTCCTATTTGGGAACAAATCAAAACAAAGTGCTAAGATATACATATCAGATGTTATAATATTTAGTTTTTATAATAAATAAAACTTTCTCTTTTCCCATCAAGCTCTTGAAAATCATATTTTCATGCTGTGTATCATAACTTATGTCCCTTAGTTCAGACAATGATTTTATGTTTAACTGTCATTTTCTTCCAATATATCCATACCCCAATTTTGTTTGTGACAGACTTACCATCAGGAAACTGATCTGCATCATCATCAAACATAGCCTCTTTTAAAGCTGATTTATTAAAAGAACCAACACTATCAGAATAATTGTATGGATTATAGTCACGTGACCGTGGGGAGGAATGAGGAGGCATAGTGTTAAGTAATGAAGTTTTGTTGTCAAGAGCTGTTCGACCTGTATCAGTCACACCAGTTCCTGTTCGTAGATCTCCTATTCCAGTCCCACTGCAAATCTAACAAAGACAGATACACATACCCTTAATAAAAACATATAGAGATCATCTGCAGAGCTAGATAACTGTTTCAATACCAGATACTTTCAAAATATTGTCCAAAATTGTTTACAAAAAAATTAAGAAAATTAATCAGAATAGAATACAGAATAACAGGGTTGGAAGGGACCTTGAAGGTCATCTAGTCCAACCCCCTGCTCAGGCAGGAAACTCTATACCATTTCAGACAAATGGTTGTCCAATCTCTTTTTAAAAACTTCCAGTGTTGGAGCATTCACAACTTCTGGAGCCAAGTTGTTCCACTGGTTAATTGTTCTAACTGTCAAGAAATTTTTTCTTAGTTCTAGGTTGCATCTCTCTTTGGTTAGTTTCCATCCATTCATTCTTGTCCTGCCCTCAGGTGCTTTGGAGAATAGCCTGACTCCCTCTTCTATGTGGCAGCCCTTGAGATATTGGAATACTGCTTTCATGTCCCCCCCCTCATCCTTCTCTTCATTAAACTAGACATACCCAATTCCAGCAACTATTTTTTTTTAGCTTCAGTCCCCTAATCATCCTTAATCAAGATGTCCTTAATCAGTTTCCTTAATCAAGAAGATTAAGGCATTAGTAAAAGCAAAAGAAACAAGAGTTCTAATCAGGTTCATATCAGATGTATATAAGATAGTAAAAGAGAAAAAATCCAGCATATTAGCAGATAAAAAATAGCAGAAATATAGGTGACAGAGAGATGTATAAGAACATACAGAAAGAAGCCAAGCAAGTTATTAGTGTTGCTAAAGCATAGTAATAGGAAAAATCTATTAGAACGTGGATAAAGCCTTTTGTAGATACATAAGTGACAGAAGGAGAAAAAACTGCAATCACCAAAATTAAAAATGCAAACAATTCTTACGTTAAGCAAGACCTGGCTATAGCAAACCATTTAAACAAATACTTCTGCTCAGTCTTCTCAGAAGTAGATTCCAGTAACAAAAACAGGTTGGAGGATCATACTAGTCCTAGCTGTGCAGGTTCTTTCCCAGGGTTTTTAGAGATGGAGGCAAGCTCTAAAGCATAATAGAATAATGGATCAGGACAATATTCATCTCAGAGTTCTAAGGGAACTTCTAGCTGTGCTTGTTTGACCTTTAACTAGTTTGTTTAACTAGTCTCTTCTAACAGGTGAAGTGTCCCAACATTGGCAAAAAACTAATATTGTACCCATCTTCAAGAAGGGGAATAGGGAAGAAACTGGAAACTACAGGCCAGTGAGCTTAACAGTTGTAGTTCTTCAAAAAATAAAAAATAAAATAAAAATAAAGGATTAACAACATTTAAAAGCACACAGTTTGGCTTTACTGAGGGCAGATCATGTCAAACTAATCTGATTAACTTTTTTTAAATTATGTCACAAAAGCTATGTCCACAGAACTGTCACAAATGTGACACTGTGCTGTGGACATAGCCTATTTGGATTTTAGCAAAGCATTTCATATAGCTCTACATAATGAACTCACAAAAAAGTGGTACAAGCTGGGACTTAACTGCTGGGTGGTTCAGTGAATAAGAAGTTGGCTCAGGGACAGATCCCAGAGTGTGACTGTTAATGGGGCACTGTCTGAACTGAGGGCAGTCACAAGCAGTACACCACAAGGCTCAGTTCTGGCCCTTTTCTCTTTGGTGTATTTGAAGAGAATACAAGAGAAGTGATATAATAGAAAAATTGCTAGCTAGATAAGGCTTGACTTTTTACTGATAAAATAAAGGTGTGTAATAGAGTTGATATTCCTGGAGATATTTATAACAGAAAATGATTTGGCATTGCTGGAAAATTGTGGAAAATGTGGATACTGCAGTTCAATGTTTCTAAGATCATGCACTTAGGGAAAAACAATTCTCTGGCAGAGTATTGGGAGTACAGTGTTAGACAGAACAACAGAATAAAAGGATTTAGGTATGCTCACAGCAGATGACTGCAAAAAGAGCAAACAATGGTCACTGCTAGAGTAATCACCAGCAAGAAAAAGGAGGTTCTAATCTATATAGAACTTTAGTCATATCCATTTGGAATATTGTGTGCAGTTCTGGAGATCTCACATAAAAGGATATTGCTAAGATTCAGCGAGTCTTGAGACAGGCAACAAAAATAGTGCAAGGTCTGAGGGACAAAACATATCAGGAAAGATTGGAGGAAAGAATATCTACAGGCTGTAGATCAGAAGGGAAACAAAGGACATAAATGAAACCTTTAAATATATTAAAGGTATGAAGATTCTAGAATGCAGTATTTTTAGTATTATGCAAAAATCAAGAACATGGAAGTAGAACCTCAAACCAACAGGAGGTAAGTTCAAAAGTAAAGTTACAATGTATTATTTCACAGAAACAGCAGTGGAATCTTGGAACCAATTTCCAGAGGAAGTAATATCTCAGTCACCAATAACTGAGTTTAAACATGCTTGGGATAAAAAAAATGTTCATCATCTGACAAAAATTAAGAAAAAATATAAAAATAATAAATACGTAAATTAAGAAAAAAAATTCAAAGGGCACCCTTGAAGGAGTACTAGGTCTTTTTCTGCCATCAGTTTTCTATGTTTCTAAGATTCATTTAATATAAGTGTATGTGTGTGTACACACACACACACACACACACACACACACACACACACACACTTCTTTTATATCATAATACTGCCAGTAAAGAAACATATAAAGGAATATTTTACTAGCACAAAGAAATTAGCTTCAAAATGAGAACCATTTTTTTAAGTCTAGGGCTCTCTTCACTGCTCTTATGTCTCTACCCATTTTTTTTAAAATTAGGCTAGTTCCCATTTTCCTTGGTAAGTTTACCTCAAAGAACCTGCAACTTTTGTTTTCTCGCATATGTGCTGAAAAAACAAGCACCCAAGTATATATCATTATGGCCTCTAAGTTATTTCTCAATCTAGAGATACTTACTGAATCACCATCTTCTTTTTTTGAATCCCGTTTCATAGGTTCATTCATATCTTCCTGACTGCGGAAGCTAAAGTTCTGAATTGCTTCAGTCACTCCACGGAGAGAACTATATATATCTTCTGAATTCATATTTTCAGAATCATAATCAAATGCACTGTTAAACAACAGCAATAAAAATATTGTGAAGCAGTTTTAATTTCAACAGTTGATGGTTCTTTAATGGATATTTCTATGTGTTAATATGTACAATTTAATAGGAATTTAGATGACTGCTTATATTAGAATAGAATTAATTAGGCTAGAAAGAACATATACATACATATGTCCCTCTTTAAGCTGTGACAAAGCATTGCTAGATTAGAAATTTAGAGGAATAGCTATTGTAACAGAGTTTAGGATGGGGTTAATATCAAGTATGGAAGAAAACATTCTGTTGTTCAGGGCAGGGATTTACAAGTGTAACCAGGCAAATAATGAGCCAAATTAATATTTTTCTTTTAACAAGATATTTGAAAGTATTTCTATGAAAGAAAGGGAGAAACAGAAAGGAACAAAGAAATTTATAAACTATATAAAATTGAACATACAATTTCAAAAGAATGAATTATGAAATAAGCAGAATAGGAATATTGTGCAATTGATGTTTTAAATATTCTTTAACTATATTTTTCTTAAACTTGAATTAAATTATTTTGCAGTTAATTCAGATTTGTATTTAAATTGGTTGAAAACTTAATGTTATTTAAATAAATTACAAAGCTGAATTAGATGTAAAACTCTGTGAAATGACTGATTCTGCAGGAAAAACAATTTCTGCCATTCTGCCCTCTTCCCTTCAAGAAAAATCCTGTTGGAAACAAATTTATCTTTATTAGTGTTGGGTGAGAGTCAGTGCTGGTTCTAAATTAATATTTGGTATCTTACCTTGGTGATAATGTGTTCTGGGATGTATTGGTTGGTGAAGTGATGGGACTAGACCAACTAGCTGGTGAGCGTGGAACAGGCTTTGTTAATGGGCTTCCCATGGGCCCCTGTAAAACACACACACTTCTCATGAGTCTTTTGAACATTGTAATAATAATAATAATAATAGTAGTAGTAGTAGTAGTAGTAGTAGTAGTAGTAGTAGCAGCAGCAGCAGCAGCAGCAGCAATAGTAGTAGTAGTTGGAAGGGACCTTGGAAGTCATCTAATATGGGGCTTTTCAACCTTTTCACAGATTGTACCACTTTTAGGACATGACAATATTTGAGTACTACCAGTGCTTAGCAAGGTGTCAAAAACTTGATGACTAAAAAAAGAGGGGGATTTTGGGTTTTACTGATTAGATTCATTTGTTGTTATAGAAATGGCTAGTTTATAATAGTATGCAAAAGTAAAAAGTTGAGGTTCAATGTTAATGCTTCCTTCTACTGCAACAGAGGAAGTCAGAAGTCAATGCCTTTTCTTTTTCCCTTCTCCCCCTCACCTTTTCCCCCTTTTTCCTCCACACTGTGTCCCACTGTTTGCTTTTGTATTTTATTCTATAATCTAATAAAATATTACAAACTGTAGAAAAAAAGAAAAAAAAGTACCAGTTTTAATTTCTTTGGTGGCTGTTCCTTTGCTGAATCAGTTTCCCTTTGCACTGACAAATGTATGATGAATTTAACCATGTTTATTAATATGCACAACTACCAGCTAGTTCAGGGGTCTTCAAACTTGGCACTTTTAAGACTTGCGGACTTCAACTCCCAGAATTCCTCAGCCCTCATGGCTGGTTGAGGAATTCTGGGAGCTGAGGTCCACAGGTCTTAAAGTTGCTAAGTTTGTAGACTCCTGAGCTAGCTGGTTTGCCCTTCTGAGCTCTTCCACAGTGTAATAAGAATGCACCCCCCCAATCCCTTCCCTGCACCTGTAAAGACACAGGAATCAAGCACAAAGCAAGAAAATAAAGAAACACAAATTCCAGTTTTTTTCTCTCTTTAAGCTGCCTCAGGTGTGTCACGTGTCACAATGGTGCAATTCTAGACTGAAACGCTCTGGCAATTGCAAAAAGCTTTAGCTTTAAATTAAGCCTGTTTACCTTCAAAGAAAATTTTCTAAAAGCCACAGAGAGACTCAATTAAAGAGGGTAAAACTAATTACATTTGTTTAAAGGGGTTAAACCTTTCCAGTTGTCTTTTTTCCCCTTGCCTCACCCAAGCCATGATCTTTTATAGCCTCTCCTCTCCCCCCCCCTTTCTTCAGTTAACCTCCTGCTCCAAGCTGCTTCTGGAAGCCCAATCAGCTGGAATCCTGCCAGCTCCTGCCAATCCCAGACAGTCCTGAAGCTGCAGCTGCCTCTTCCTCAGGCTTGGCTTGCTTCGGCTCATCCCCCTCCCCTGCTACACTTGGCTAGCATACCACCTGCCATGTGGCAAAGTACCACAAGTGGTACGCATACCACTGATTGAAAAGCCCTGATCTAGTCCAACCCCCTGTTCAGGCAGGAAACCCTATACCAGTGATGGTGAACCTTTTAGAGACCAAGTGCCCAAACTTCAACCCAAAACCCACTTATGTATTTCTGGGTGCCAGGTGGGTGTGGCCCACCGGGTGGGTGTGGCTACAGTCATGGCAGATAGGTGGGTGTGGCCAGGGTGGACATGGCCAGCTCGATGTTGCTCCTGGGGAGAGATGCCTCTGGGGGCCGGGCAGGTTTGAGGAGATCCAGGGGTCTCTGGCGGGTGGGGCAGTGAGGCGAGGCAGGGTGGGGGTGCCATGTCGCAGGGCAAGACGGGCCAGGGCGGCTGCTGCCTGACACCATCAGCCCCGCAAACAAAGGCCAGCAAGCGCATGGGTGCTGGGATGCATCCGGTCACGTGGGACCTCGGCAAGTTAGCGGGCAGCTGGTTGAAAAGGACAGTTGCCATTTCCGGGGCATGGCACGCATGCCCACAGAGAGAACTCTGAGTGTCACCTCTGGCATGCACGCCATAGGTTCACCACCACTGCCCTATACCATTTCAGACAAATGGTTGTCCAATCTCTTCTTAAAAACTTCCAGTGTTGGAGCATTCACAACTTCTGGAGCAAGTTGTTCCACTGATTGTTTTGTCAGAAAATTTCTCCATAGTTCTAGGTTGCTTCTCTGTTTGATTAGTTTTCATTGGTTGCTCCTTGTCCTGCCCTCAGGTGCTTTGGAGAATAGCTTGATTCTCTCTTTTTTGTCTGAGATATTGGAACACTGCTATCATGTCACCCCTACTCCTTCTCTTCATTAAACTAGACAAACCCAATTTCAGCAACTCTTCTTTATATATTTTAGCCTCCGGTCCCCTAATCATCTTGGTTGCTCTTCTCTGTACTCTTTCTAGAGTCTCAACAATTTTCTACATTGTGGTGACCAAAACTGGATACAGTATTCCAAGTGTGGCCTAACCAAGGCATTGTAAAGTAGTATTAACACTTCACGTGATCTTGATTCTATCCCTGTTAATGAAACCTAGCACTGTGTTGGCTTTTTTGGAAGCTGCAGCACACTGCTGGCTCATATTTAAGTGATTGTCCACTAGGACTCTGAGATCCCTCTCTTAGTTACTACTATTGAGTAAGGTACCACCTATATTATAAATAATATAATATATATTATATATATATATATATATAATAAATAATAATAAATAAATAAATATTATACCTGTGTATTTGGTTTTTCTTGCCTAAATGTAGTACCTTACTTTTTTCATCACCGAATTTCATTTATCCTTATAATGATATAAAATCTCTAAAGAAGGCTTCATGCATTTTTCTAGAATAAAGATTTTAAGTTGACTAAAGACTCAATGCTACAATTTGAAAACTAACATATAAAAATAACAATAAAAGAGGGCTAACAAATGCATATATGTGTGTTAATTCAGCATGCTTTAATGCAAATTATCTCTACCTATTGTAAATGATTATAAATATACCTGTCCCCCATTGCCTGTATTCCGGAGGTGACTGTGAAGTAACTTTGTGGCACCATCTTGAAATGTTTTTGGTAAAGCACCCAACAGCATTGTAAATTCAGGGGTATTGAGTTCAAAAAGAGAAATCAGCACTGATTGCGCAGCCTAGGAAAATGATAAAATAATTAAGCCAGGCTTGAAGGACAATTGTTGATAATTTCTTAATTATGGAATTGTAAAATATATTCACATTCAATGAAGCTCTTTTTTCTTCTTGGACTTCCAACAAAACATATCTCCTTTATTATGAAATTCTAAAATTATTATGAAATTCTAAAATATAATTACATACAAGTAAACTAATTCTTTCTTCTTCCTCTTGAGTTCTTTATAGCTCAATAAAAGAATGACTAAACTCAGGGAGGGTGTGATCCAAATAAATTTTTCTATAAAATGTTACATAAATTCAATCCTTGAATTTGAAATTGCAATAATTTTGAAATCAGCACTTACTGTACTTTTATTTTCAGGATACCTACAGCATTTGGTCAAAATAAATAGGCTGGGTTTCACTGCATACTGGGTGGTACTAAAAAAAGGCATGTGTATTTGTTCTTCAGCTTTTTAGGAAATTAGATATTAGAAACCTCTACAACGTGTGAATAAAGCCTTCTTCTTATGACATTAGATGGGGTAGAGAGCATATAATATGTGTTTTGCTAGCCTGTATTAGCGAAGTGTAGTCCATGTATGATATGCTATACTAGACCATGATGTGAGTATAATGTGTATTAGGTTTGTTAGATTCTAATCTCAACCTTTTTCTGACTTAGCAGAGCCTGGTTGCCATTTAATAGGTTTTGGGAGGTAGACACATACAGGGCAGATGTGCACTAGTCTGGATGTATTCCAGCTATTATTTATTATTATTATTTATTTATTAAATTTCTATACCGCCCCTCTCCCGTAGGACTCGGGGCGGTACACACCCAGGTGTGCAGCTGCAATGCAGTGAATTTTCCAGTCAGTGTTCACTCCAGATAACTGCCTGGATTAATTATTAAGGCTTTCTTGAGCAAGATTTTGGAAGTGGTTTGCCATTTCCTTCTTCCCATGGCTGAGAGGGAGTGAATGGCCCAAAATTACCTAGCTGGTGGTCTACCTAAGGCAGGACTACAACTCAGACCTTCCAATTTCTAGCCTGAGGAATGGAAAAGATATATTCACCATGTGGATCTACATCAGAGTAAATCAAATTCTGTTATAACAATGGGAGGTCTCTTGAACAAATTAGACACAATAGTACCAAGTGGTCATCCTGCATCCAACAGCCCTTGTAATAATGCCAGTCATAGAAGGTCTATGTATTTAGTTAGTTCCTAGGATATGGCCAGATGAGTCAATGAAAAAAGGTTAACAGTGACAAAATAATGCCCCAACAAGTCAATATTTTTCTGCATTTCACTTCTACTTTAACTAGTAACCAAATTCTCCACTAAATAGCTGTGCTTATAGCACAGGTAGAGGTATATATTTCAAGAAGGGAGGCAACTTACATGCACTGCCTCTGAAACTTATTCAGTGATTGAGTTTATTTATTTTATTTTTTATTTATTTATTTTAATTAGATTTTTATGCCGCTCCTCTCCAAAGGACTCGGAGCGGCTAACAGCATGAACAAAAACAACATCACAGCATTTAAAAAAAACAACAACCAAAAACCAAATCTACAAAGCATTTAAAAGACCCCCCAAACACATTCATCATGCACACACAATCACAGTCATCCCCAGGTCTGCTGGCATAGATAAGTTTTTAGATTCTTCCGGAAAACCGGGAGAGTGGGGGAAATGTGGACTTCAGGGGGCAGTTGGTTCCAGAGGGTGGGCGCCACAACAGAGAAGGCCCTCCCCCTAGGACCCGCCAGACGGCATTGTTTCGCTGACGGGACCCGGAGGAGGCCGACCCTGTGCACTCTCACCGGTCGAAGGGAAGTATGTGGCAGAAGTCGGTCCCGTAAGTATCCTGGTCCAATGCCATAAAGGGCTTTATAGGTAATAACCAACACTTTGAATTGAACTCGGAGACCAATAGGCAGCCAATGCAGCATGCGGAGAGTTGACGAAATGTGGGCACGACGGGGCAGGCCCACAACCGCTCGCGCAGCTGCATTTTGCACTAATTGTAGTCTCCGAACACTCTTCAAGGGTAGCCCCATGTAGAGTTTCCAATCTGGCCAGATATATATATGCTACCAGATTCTGATACTGAATGTACAGGTGAAGAATGCATTATTCTATATATTCTATATTTTTTTGAAAGCCACTATAATACAAAGAGTAATGTCTACAAGTATAGGCAAGATTTTATAACTCTACTTCCAAATGAGGCACCTTCATGTATTATATTTCATGCAATGACAATATATATATACCCAAATTGACTGGATTTCCCCCCCCAAATACTTTAAATAAGCAGGTAGCTGGCAAGTGTATTGGCAAATATATTTTCAAATCAGTTTAAATAGAAATTTACATGATTTAAATTCATCTGTTTATGTGACATTAGGTCAAAATTCTGCTTGATTATTGTCCTTTACAAAAATAAGAAAAGAAAACAACAAACACAAGGAAAATTTTTTTCAAAATTATTATGGATAATCAATATTATGTTATTGAAATTAAAAATATTAATGTATAATTCAATACAATAAGAGATAAATGAAAATTCTTAAGAAATAACTTTGTTCATGTCAACATCATTTGAAATACCTTCCTAACATCTGAACTTTTGGGTTCTGTTGTCCAAGTAATAATTCGAGACACAGCCAGACGAGTTTCACTTGAATTTACAAAATCTCCTGGGTCCATCTGTTGTGCAAGGGTCTCTATGTATTTAAGGATTGCAACTTTTACCTATAAAAATAAAAAAATCAAATATACAGAAAAGTGTAATATCTAATGACAAACATATGAGAATTGGAATTATTTTATTTATTTTACTTCACTAGCAATGCTAGTTGATGCTAATAGTAGCAATTCAGAAGTTATTTTTTTTAGAGCAGCAAATCAGTGAATTAGCTGAAAGGATCTTGAGCAAGAATCCATATGTAGGTCCAGTAATACCTGTATAATTCAAAAGTATATTTTGGATTCCAAATGCAAAATAAATAATTAAAATATTAAAGGTTATGCAGGAGAAAGGCAAAAAACTACAGACAATATTTCTATATACTTCCAGGTTTTTTCTAAATGGAAGTTCTTTGGTGCTAATTAATAAGCTACTTTTAAATCTGAATTTACAATATAATTTAAAGTGTGTAATTGAGAACAGCCTTAGGGTCCTACAGGATATGAAAAACATGGTAGTGCCAAAAATAGATATTCTAGCACCATAAATATATACAAGTCTATAATGATTTTAAATAAGGATGGTGGGTTTTTAGATAATTTTAGCAACAGTTTTCACATAGCTGAAAACTGGAATATATCTGGAATAGATACAGAATGGAATTCTTCAATAAACTTCCAATCAAATTAAATTAAGTATTTATAAAAATAAGAGACAATTTCTCTTCTGAGTCTGCTTAGTGGACAGAAAAGATTTAATTCCGGTATATATATATTCCTTTAAATATTCTGCTAGAATTTTCCAATAATTCCTTTTCCTTTGCATACATATTATGTATGTTTACTTTCTGAGAGACATAGATGGGAAGCCCATTCACAACAATACCAGGACTCAAAATATAATTATCTTTTCCATATCAAACTTATAAATTATTCATATCAATTTCTTACATGACTGTTCTAACAATTTAGTATACTTGCATCAAAAATATATCTTTAAATATAATCTTACTGATAAGACATCACTAGTTCAGTGGAATTCAAACAAGGCAAAATTATTTCTGATAATAACTTTTTGGTAGCTGAGAGCCATCCACTACAGAGAAGTTGCACCTGCCTGCAGCTAGGTAGAATTTATTTATTTAGCGGATGGCATATCATACATGGACAATATATATTAACATTTCATCTAGATTAGCAAAACATAATAAAATGTAAAAAGTATTTTTGAATGCCCTAAATATACCTGAACTCAGAGTAATGAGTAAAACAATCTGAGAAGATTGTTGCCCTTAGGCCTTGTATACAAGTTATCTAGCTTCAAGCTGGCTGTAATTAGAAATAGAATATTGGATTAGATGATCAATTCAATTCAGCATGCTATTTTTTAAAGAATAGATATTCCCAGGGCATTTTTTCTCATAGAACGCCCAGAATGGAGTTCCGGCACCTTTTTTGGATGGAACCTCATAGGGTAGGCAAGGCAGGTTGTATGATGTGTGTGAGTTCCGGCACCTTTTTTTTTTTTTTTTTAGAAAAAAAGCACTGCATATTCCATAATAAATATGTTTGTACAATACATCTATGAACAATAATATTGCTAAATGTTATAATGAACACAGAATATTGAGTTTATTTTAAAAAATATGCATCTTTGGCACAAATAATCTACGGTAATTCCAAAAGCAATGTAGTAGTCCTTACATAAGATAGATGTCCCCAAAACCCACTTAAAACCCTCTTTTGAAGTTATTGCTGCTGCAGCACCCACATCGTGATTAACACTTAGGACTCACAGCAAGAACCCTGCAGCCCCCCCCCACCAGCCTATCTCCCTCATTCTGCCCTACTGTGTCCCTGCAGGTCTAGGGCCACCTTTATACCCTATGGTGCACTATCCTTTGAAGATCTCTAAAGCTCTGGTCCTCATATCCCTCGCAAGCCACCCCATCCTTTAGCATCCCTGGGGTATGTGGCTAGAAGCAGCTGCAACAAACTGTGGTTATGCCAAAATGGCAGGTGCTTCTGGCAGTCTGCTCTGGTCCTCTAATGCAGTCTGTGTAGCACTGCAGAAATCTCTGGAGTTTTGAGCAAAACTGCACAGACCTTGTTAAGATCACTTTATCCCTGGGCCATGTGGCTGCCTCCAGAAAGCAGCTGCCATTTTGGAGTAGCCACAATTTCACAAGTCTGGAGCTCTGGAGTTCTTCATAAGATAAGTGCACTGATAGGTAATGAGAGGCAGGGAGGAGATAGGTCCAGTGGTGTGGAAAGCAGGCCTAGGTTTTGCAGAAAGTCCTGTGGGGGGAGGGAAAAGGAAGCCTATGAGGGGAAAGCAGGTCAAAGAGCTATGGGGACCTTGAGGGGCGGGAAATAGAGCATGGGGATATCTTGGGGGGAGAGGCACTGGGAGGCAGGCAGGCCTTAGTGTGTGCTAGGCATTCTGGGTCTCCCCTAAGGCAATTTAATTTAAGTAACACATATGCAACCTTAATGAGCAGGTTCCATTAGTGTTGTGTATGTAGATTCTTCAGTTAAGCAATCACCATGTCCAGTTTCAATTTGAGTCTTATCAGATAAAGGTAGTTATGTGAAACAGTGCATAAAAGCATGACATAATGTAATAATCCTATCTCTCTGTTGTGAGATCTTAAGGAAAGATAGATTTATACAAATTAGAGGCTACCTGATACCTAATGACTGAGAACGCTACACAAAAGGAAAATACCTTCTTATAGCTGCCAAAAGCAATAAAAAGTGCCATAGGAAAAACTATGCCGTTAAGCAGTGCTAGCTAAAAAAAATTAACACATCTGCCAAGAATAGCATCAGCATTATCTATCACATAAACACAGAGCACTTTTATAGTTTATTAATGAAAGATTCCTGAAGAGAATTTTGGTCTACATGTAGTTTCTTATATTGAATAGATTCTTAATACTTGTTGTTGACACTATTTTTGTTGCCATCTATAGTATTTTTGTTGCTCTCTCCATTTTGTAGTCCATGGAGTCCATATTCTAATATGAGCATTGTGAAAAATTAGATGGCACTTTACTACTATTTGCTTACTTTCTGAATATAACATAAATTTTGTTTATTCATAAATACAGAGTTACATATATTTGTTTTGCTTTTACTTTGTAAAAATTAAGTAGTCATTTTTCATATTCATATTTCATTTCATATTGCTTAATTTTATAGCAATGTACCAGAGTTTCTTATATTTGGAAGTTTGTGTGCAAATGTAGGAAGCATACCACAGTAATAATGGGAGACTTTAACTATCCATATATCAACTGGGAGACAAACTCTGCAGAGAGCAAGCATGAGATCAAACAGATTCCTAACCAACCTAGCTGACAACTTCGTCATCCAAAAGTTAGAGAAGGAAAGTAGACGTAAAGCCATACTGGATTTAATTCTAACTAATATAGAAGAAGTGATAGAAGGAGTTGAAGTTGCTGGAACCTTGGGCGAAAGTGATCATGTCATAATGGAATTTAATATAATGCAAACACTAGCAACAGAAAACAATCCAACCAGTGTTTTGAACTTCAAAAGAGCTGACTTTAACAAACTCAGAGAGAACCTAGGAAAGATCTCATGGATGAAAATCCTAAAGGAGAAAACAACCCAAGAAGTGTGGGAAACTAAAAAATGCGATCATAAAAGCCCAGACCAGCACAATACCACTGAAAAAGAAAAACAAGAAATTCAAGAAGAAACCAGCATGTCTGCACAAAGATCTCTCTGACAAACTGAAAGACAAAAAGGACAAATACAAAAAATGGAAAGAGGGGCACATAACCAAGGCTGACTATCAGTAGACAGCCAGAGCATACAAAGATGAAAGTCAGGAAAGCAAAGACTCAGAACGAACAAAGACTTGCAACAGAAATCATGAATAATAAAAAAAGTTTTTTCCAACATATTAACAAGAAAAAAAATCTCTTTAGGTCCACTAAAGAGAGAAGTGGAAAGGAAATAACAGGCAAGCTGCTTAATTCATACTTTGCATCAGTCTTCACACAAAAAGAAACTATAGCCCAACATACAAAAAAAACCACTGCAAAAGACAAATTAGAAACAAATTCTATTCTATTCTATTCCTAATTCTAATTCTAAATGCAAACATATAATGTACTCACATCTACAATTAGTAACATAAAATTTGAATGATTCACATATATACAACTTACAGTTAAAGGAATTTTTTTAATCAGGACAAATCCAACCCATGTGGATCCCTCCATGTCGCTCTCCCCCCCCCAGTTTTAAAAACTTTATTCCTTTATGCTTAAATCTACAGAAAAAGATTCACTGTAACAAAATAGTTAACATGAATTTCTCTATAGCATTTATAATAAACCTTGCATTTTTGCAAATATGATATTTTTGCTTGCAACTTTGATACTGCTGCATCCAGGAGTAAAAAAGTACCTTCTTGTAAAAAGCAATTAATAAACTAAAAACGCTGTGCCAGAGAAAAATGGTGGTTACATATATGCTTGTTATTTTCCCAAATGTCTCAGTTGCTGTATATACACAGTATATATACCCAACTCTGAAGTTTTTCCAACTGATCATCTGCAGAAGAATAGTTTTTGTTGTTTATATATTTCAACTTTTACATATTTTCAGCTATAGTTCAGTGTCTGAATATGTATCATTAATATCATACAATATTCATTATAAAAGCTTAACATCAAATGACTCAAATTTTGAAGATGCAAAAACGTTTTACAACTGCAGAAAACTCAGCAAAAAAATCCTACTGTGATACTATTCAGTCTTTTAAATGTAGATTGGGAAATTACAAACATAAAATTAGAAGAGATTTGACAGAATGAGCTTGCATAACCAGCTTGGTGTTAGACAGCCATACAATTTTTTAAAACTGTGTTGGACTTTGTGGAGTTTTTATAGGATTCATTGTCAAATGTTTCAGACAACCACATAACACTTGGTATCAAATATACAAGAGCATGCTCAAAATTTCTTGCAAAGGTTAGTAGTAGTATATGGATGCATAAGAATATTTTAATGTAAATTTTACATACAATAGGTTAAAAAAAGGAATAATGCAGAAAAAAAAACCTTGGAACTCCAAAAAGAACGAAGCTGGTCCTGCAGTGCTGGCTTGACTGTCTGAAATTTTATAAAAAAAAAACCCCACTAATTGAAAACCAACAACATTGAATGTATAACATGACAAAATTATTATGGAATGTTACACATAATTGTAAAGCTTTATAATTTCTTACCTTCAGACTTGGTGTTTGGGTCTGATCAACAGTAAATCGCATTAAAATACTGAATTGAAGATCATTTGGAAACGATTCCCTAAGAAATAACAGAATTAAATTTCACTTCATAAAGTATGTTCGGAAACTAGGCCTAAAAAGGAAAATACATGTACTTTGCCTAAGTAAGCAGTATTAATGAGTCATAATATAAAAATTATGGGTTTGTAAATAGTGAAAATTTTAAAACTGGTCAAAGCATTTCAGTTCATTTTTTTTAAAGGTATATCGTATATAAACATCACCAGAAGTAGACAATATCGGTGAAAGACACTTTTCTATATTCTACTATGTTGACATATATAGCTGTGATTATTTTATTGTATTATTTATTGTATTGTATTGTAAAGCAGAGGTCCCCAACCTTTTGGGACCAGGAACCATTCTGTGGAGAGAGGTTTTTCCATGGACCGGAGAGTGTGTGGTTTTGTGTGCTGCCTACATCCCGTGGATGGAGTTTTGTTTGTGTGGATTGGTTGCTGACATGCTGGTACTGGTCCATGGACTGGGGTTTGGGGACCCCTGTTCTAAAAGATGCAAAACTGAAATATAGATGTAGAAAGTTTAAAATGTATGTATTTTTATTCTGACATCAATCTATTACCTTGTCACATCTAAAGCCTTCTGAACTTTGGCTTGCACAGATCCCAACAAATCAGCACCCATTTTTTTCAGAAGCTGGGTCAGAAGCACAAATAGCCAATCTTGTAGATCTTCTTTATGAACTTGGATAAAATCTACTAATGTTTCCAAAAACATGCTGAACACCTGCAGTAGGGGAAAAAAGGGAGGACAAAAGGAAAAAAAAGAGTAGGGAAGAAAAGGAGTTGATGCTTGCCTGTGTTGAACTCACAAAATAATGTAGTACCACATAGAAGCAGATAGAGGCAATGATACACAGCCAAGCGGGAAAACATTCTCTCCTGTCTTGTCAGAATCTTTGATTCAGAAATTTATTTGTATTTCTGGAAATTAGTACTTCATGCAATACCACTGAGCAAAGAAATGCTGTGATGACTGGCGCAATTCTCTTCTTCCCTCATCTCTGCTTTGGTGTTGTCTATTCCACTGAATTTGGGGACTTATCTATGCTTCAAACTGTGACCCCATTATAGCATACTAGATCTTTTTATTACAACTGATCTGAAAAATTCTAAATCTTTCCAGCTTTAGTGATATATTATTTATTTTCATAGATCTTATATTCTCTCATATTGCTCAGTCACAATTTTCATCTTTTTCATACAAACATGCTATTTTTTTCTGCTATTCATCACTTTACAGATTATTTCAAATATGATGCTTAATAAAGTCATAAAAGATCTTGCTTTTCGATTTGAAAAATAGTTTTACATCACTAATTCTTGCATGCAAACATGCTGGATATAAGATGAAAAAAGCTAAGATGCCACAACAAATCTTTAGTGAAACAGATTTATGTCTATCTTCAATATAGTACACTTGAAGCAGGGAAAGATGAAATTAATGTCTTACAAAGGATTTCTGTACACCTAACAATTTAACTGCAGCATTGTTTATAAAAATGTCAATAATTATGGAAACATAAAATTGAGCAGAATCGGGAGATGGTGTGAAGAAATTTAAAATTGGAAACTTAATCTTCATAGTTTTTGGAAGTATTTGTATCAAAACAATATAGTTATATAAAATCATAAAGGTGATCCAAAAATGGTGTACGTGAATCAGAAAGCAAGTTGATTAAATAATGTATAGCTGCAACAGGGAAACTTTATTTTTTTCCATATAGATAGTAAAATACTTAGCTATACTTTGTACTGAAATTAGTAATCAAACTTTCAAATAAGAATAAAACTCTTCTACAAAGCATAAAAAAGAATAATACTTTGATTCCTGCTGCAAACAAAAAAAATAAAAATAAAAATAACACTGGAAATTTATGAGGTAAAAGAAAATTTGAACATTTTTAATCTATGTTCATAATGTAAAATAATTCACCATCAGAGCTTTCTATGCTTTTCTATAGTAGTCTGTTCATATGCTGCTATTTGGCCCTTTATTTATTTAATATAAAAACCCCCAATGTTTAAAATAGTCCTAAACTTGTAGAATATTTAATGAGAACACATAGTGAATATATCTTTCTGTTGAAACTCTCCACTAACAAGACATGTTCTTTTGCCCAAATTCCTAAAATGTGGGTTTCATCACTAAGACAGTGATTTTCGGTTCTAGTTCCACATTTATCTTGATTCTATATTTGCTCTTTACAGCAGCAAATGACAGACTCTGCTGTTCGGTAATGCAGGCTAAATAAGAGGCAGTGTAGGCACAATTTTGTTAAGACTCCAGCTTTGGGGATACAGATCAGGAGTTGTCCATCTAGGGTTGGAGCTTTGTCACAACCAATTCCAAGCTTTACTATAAGATTAGTTTTAAGTTCCAGTTAAATATATCCAGATAAAGTAATACAGAAAACTATAATTTAATAGACTATGGAGGAAGAGTATATCAAAAAAGCTAGGCTTTCCAATTTTTGACAGGAAAACACATTTAGGCCTTTCAAACCAAAATGAGTGCAGGAGTGTGGAAGCAGAGCAGAATATGTATTATTTGGCTATTTGGTTTACTAACTTAACTTTTTTTATTGTAGGTTAGACTGTGTAAATTTGAACTTGCCAAATGAATGTTTATTAAATTGAGGCATACTATAGTAGAGAATTTGAAAGCCTAGTTTTTGGAAATATTTTCCACTAACAACCTAAGGGGCAACCTAAGGGAGACCAAGGGATATATGTTGTATCTATAGCTGGAATGACAAAGTGGACATGGTCTAATCATACATGTGAGCAGAGCTTGCTCCAGGGACACCAAGATGGGGATTGTTCTTTGGCTGCACTGAGGTATGCAAATTTAAGTTTATAATACTTTTTCCTTGGGCTTCTCACCTCAAAATGCTAAGATTTATTTTTAAAAACTAAGGAATAGTTTTCTAAAATCATGATCAAAAGGGTTTCCAGGGGTTACAATAAGGGGACTTGGAAACTGCAGTTATCCATCAGTGTACTCAAAAAATAATAGCAATATTGAGTAAAAAGAATGATGCAACAAAATTGGATTCAGACCAAGTTAATTCTTAATATCGGTGTAATTCAACTGAATTATGGTCATAATTGTTAATTTCAATGGGACCTAAATTCAACTATGTCAATTTATCTCCAACTCATTGTTTACGTGACGCATTTAACGGCACTGATAGGCAATCATTTCATATAAAACATCAACAGACACTACTGCATGTTATCTTGTTTTTAAACTGAAGAATACTGAAAACAATCCAAGGAGCTGAACTTGCCCTTAGCAATAAAGTCTTGATATTTAACAAGTCAACTTACCATATTTCATGTTCAAAATTGTAACACCTGTCACTGTCTAACAATGCTGTTCCTCCTTCATATTTATTGACCGTAGATCAGTTAAATATAAACATAATTTATATACTGCTCAGTATTGCATATTTTCATGACATTTTGCAGAAAAAATATAGATATTCAAGATAAGGGATAGCTAAAATGGTTTGTATTTGTGTGTGTAAAAATCCACACACACAGCATATACACACGCAGAATGTATGTGTGTGTCTATGTCTATGTGTACGCATGTATGTATATGTGTATTCCTATAAACAAATCTAGATATAAATGTTCAACTGGATTGTGAAGAAAAAATGTTTTAAATCTTTTTAATATGGATATTTCCTTAGATGACATGAAATTAAGATGCGCCAGTCACCACAATACACAATAGCAGTAGAAAACAAAAGGAAAGTTAATTTGTATATAAAAAGCATTTCATGATAATTTTTATAGCTGCAGGAATTTATAAAGTGCAAAAGCTACATTCTACAAACATTCATATAGGTATAGAGGGGAGAAAGATTAGTATCCGTCATGCAACAACAAAGTCAGGGTTCCAACGAATATTGAACCAACTTACTCTCTATAGAGAGTTCCAACACAGGGGACAGCATGCAAAAAGAAAAAAAAGGGGGGGAAGGAAGGGAGGGGGGAGATAAAACACACAAATTAGTTGCCATCTGCATAGTTCCTGCATGAGAAAATTATGATACAAGGATTTATATATTTTAAAATATTAATACCTTTGGAATCAAATTCCTAAGTAGCATATAACTACCAATCTACCTTCTGTCTCCTTCCCCAATTTTCTCTTTCAAGAAAAGTGGAAGAAAAGTGCTTTTTTATGAGCAATTTTAAAACATGACTGTGCATCAACTATAATCTATGCATATCTATTAAAATTATAACATCTTAAGTAGATGTGCATATTTTGGGGTATACTATAGATACAAACATAATACAAATGAAATCTATTATTTTCTATTATAGCAGCTTTTTTGTAATATTTACAGGATTGAACAATCTGCTTCAAGTAACAGAATTTTAGCTACTTTTCTGTGAAAGCTTAAATATTTTACTGAGCCCCTATGGGCTCCTAAAACAAAATGCCATTAGACAATTCAGCTAATAACATCCTCAAACACAGCCAAAGAACTTATCAAAACATTCTAGAATGATTGCTATAAACAGATCAAATTAAACTAAAGGTACACATCTAACAAAAACTACAGGAAAGTTTGCTGGTTAAAATGCATTCATGGAATAATCCAAAAATTTAGAATTTACACTAAAAGGTGCAGAACTTTTTGAGTGAATTTAATCAGATACTTCAAACAAATATTAAGAACCCACAACTTTGTTATCAATAGTTGTTCAAATATTTATTATAAAGGAAAGGTGGGAACAAATTGAAAACGTCAGTATCTGAAGCAGGGTGGAGTTGGAGTGTTTCTTGCAGAAATCATAGTGTTGACTCAATTTTTATCCTACATTTCTTCTAGACACTACACACAACAAAATTAGAATAGTCGATAACTTGAACTTCACTTCCTCTCTAATTCTTCATTCTTCCTTCACTTGTGCAACAAATAATATCCAAAATATTAAAAAAATAAAATCTTGCAAGTAAGATTTACAAGTGCTTGAATGTAAAGTCTTATTCCTTGATATAATATATCTGCTACCCTCTACATGAGTAAGAAAAGAAATAGTTTCCATAGGTTTAAATATCAATTTTTTGACCATTTCTCTAAAATTGGTACATCAAACTTAATTGTATTACGGTTTTCATATACTGAGTTTCTTATTCCATTGGCACAGAGCTATTTGTAAGAAATAACTTAAAGTGAAAAATTAGGAAGCTATATTAAGCAAATACTGGAAATCATTATATTATTCAAATATAATGGATTATTTAACCTAGGAAATTATTTCTATGATTGTAATATCAAACAGTGTAAAAGAAGATCACAAGCAAGTCTATCCCAGGTATTAGTTCTTACAAAGTTAATGTTCTTACAAATACAATACCAGCAAGACAAAATATCAAAATACAACACGGATGCTTACTGTGAGGGATAATTGGGTATAGGGTAATCAAGCTAGTTAACTGCCTTTTGTTCAGAATGTAATAAGCAAAAAGTTTTAATTATAATCGCATCAGAAATATCGGTACTGTGGATAAATTTGATGTAGAAACATGGATCATAATAATGAAATATAAATACAGAACAGGTACAGAGTCATTTGGAAGTTTGTTTGGTGTAATGCTGAATTTAAACTTCTGAATGTCCTTATAAACAAAATGATAAAAATAAGATGCTATGGCATTCTTTTTACCAATAATACTTCATCACAAATGAATTAGTGCAAGAAGTATATCTAATAAGTTTATTGATGCAAATGCTATTTCATACAGAGTTATTGAATGAAGAGATGAGTAAATATGAAGTTTTGTAAGCTAGTCTAAATATAATAATATCAGAATGGCAACAATTGTCCTGAAAACTTTATAACAACAAACACAGATTTAACACTGGAAGCAAGGTCATTTATTACTTCTGGCAGATAGCTGGATCTGGCTTTCATTTGGTTACCATATTAGGTTGGTTGAATACAGATAGCCTTAGCTTATGATCACAATTGAGGCAAAAACTTCTGTTGCTAAGCAAGGCAGCCATGTTATGACCGTTTTTTGCCACAGCTGTTAAACAAATCACTGCGATTGTTAAATGAATCATGCAGTTAAGTGAATCTGATTTCCCCCATTGACTTTGCTTATTGGAAGCTGAATGGGAAGGTTTTAATGATGACACATGACCCTGGGACATTGCAACCATCATAATGCATACCAACTGCCAAGTACCTGAATTTTGATCATGTGACCATGGAGATGCTACAATGATTTTAAGTGGTCATAAGTCACTATTTGCAATTACATTATAATACTGAACAGTCACTAAATGAATGATTGTAAGTCAAGGGCTACCTGTAGTTGTTCCCTTTCAGAGGAATTATATTTCATCACAATGACGTGACTGTATTGTATACTCTAGTGTCTTAATTATATTTATGTAATTCTTTTGCCATGAGTACTGGATAATGATAATTTCATTGCCTGCATTAATATAAAAACACAACTCTGACTTCTCCCAGATATTCTGAAAAAAGAATGTTAGGATCTTCAAATTTACAGTGAATTTACTGAAATCTGGACAGGACCAAGGTATACCGAGTCACTGAAATTCATAGGGGGACAAAGCTAAGTGATTCTGCTATTTGAAATATTTTGGAATCTAAGCTGATTGAAGCTTCTTGCTCTCTTATATCTGACAAAGAAATTGTGTTCTAATGAAAGACCCAGCCATTGAATAAAAATAGATTAATAAAAAAAAGTTTTTTGTTCCATGAATGAAAGCAAATGAAGTTTTTTGTTTGTTTAATATGCAATCCACCTCACTGTTGCATCAACTCTTGATGGCTTACAAACAGTTGGAGAGCAAAGTTTCCTCTGAGGTAGAGCTTTAGCTGAAGAAAAAAGTGGCTATAAGTCCTTAAATGAAAACAGAGCCGTTAGTAAATATAACTGATTCAATTTCCAAAATCTAGCATTTACCTAGTTATTCTTTAGGATTTAATATTTTCTCCCCAAGACTAGGAAATGTGGATCAGATGATTAATTTTACTCCCTAATCAGTTGGACAATGAAAAAAGATTACAATAAGACTGTTTAATCCTGCTCTTAAGAGCCTCTACTTTCGTCTAAATCTGAAAAGTGGGAATATATTGGTAATATGTGGAAAGAGGAACATGTAATTTTTAAATGGAAGCATGTGTGCCTCTAGTGTTCAGTTGCTGATCAGATCTAACACTGATTCAAGAGATGTGAAAGTGCTAGCTATCCTGGAAAGCCTGTACCCGGAAAAAGAAGCCTGTTTTATAAGATCCTTTTCACGTCAACACTGGTAAAAGACAAATTAAGAGTCACTGTAATATAGTGATTAAAAGTGCTGGATTAGAAACTATTTCTAGTCTTGCTTTAGGCATATGAGCCAATTGGATAATTTTGACCCAGTAATTTTTTCTGAACTCTAGGAAGAAGGTCCTGGCAAACCACTTCAAAAAATATTTTCAAAGAACTGAATCACACCACACCTACCGTGTTTCCCCGAAAGGAAGAAGTGTCTTACTTTCTTTTTATCCCCAAAAGCCCACTATGTCTTACTTTTGGGGTACGGCTTATATTGATTGGAAAACAATTGTCAGTTTTATTTTAAGTATTTTAAGTATATTAAGTATTTAAGTATTTTAAGTATTTAAGTATTTTAAGTATTTAAGTATTTTAAGCAGGAGGCGGAAGTGGGCAGGAGTAATATGTCTTACTTTCGGGGTACGGCTTATATTAGCCGGCCCCCTGAAAACCCCGATACGTCTTACAATCGGGGGTGTCTTACTATCGGGGAAACACTAGAGAAAGGGAGAGGGAGAGAAGGACAAGGAGGAGAGAGACAGAATAGCTCTTTGCTGCCATCTGATGGTGGATAAAAGGAATAATTTCAATTTGTACTTTATATAGATAAACATCTGGAATTAGCTGCTTTTCTGACTATTACATTTTATTAAAAGGCATAAGATTTCATAAGCTGTAGCTCATTTCCTTAGACACATAACATAATATGCAGAGTTTCACCTCATTTTATTACATTTGTTAGTTGGAAAGGTGCTTGCTAAAAAATTCCTCCTAAAATTTGGCTACCATAAACTACGATAGCACAAGTCCCTCCTTTTGCAATGTTTATTTGATAAGTACACCAACCAATGGGGTAAGGACAGAAAGCTTGAAAAACCACAACACTGATATTATGACATGCTAAATCAAATATCAAATAATTGGGCTTGGAATCATTAATTGTTCCATTGATATCTGCATTCTCCCTAAAAAGACTCACAGAGCTATTCCCTTCTTGGTTTGGCCAGAAGATAGTTTCTTTTGTTTCTTTCTTCAGCAGATACTTCCTTCTCAATGTTACAGAGAGGCAAAACAAGACAAAGAAAATATCCATTTTGAATATTAAAAAGAAATTAGAAGACTCTAAAAACGGGGAAGAAAAAGGAAATCAAGAACTGAATTGAATAGGGAAGGCCTGAAAAAGACAATAAAATAATTCAAAGGTGAGAGAAGCTATGTTTTGTATCTGTTTTTATTAAGAAGAAGATGAGAGGAATTTCTGAGAAGATACAGCACAAAAAGTTGAGTTACATAATTTCTTGCTTATGAGCAAACCGGAAATAACCCACCTTATATAAATCATAATGGTTTAACAGAATGCTTTCTGGGGTCTCAAGTCACTTCTAGTTAAAGGAACACATTATCTGCCTCTACCTTATAGATAACTTGAATAATAAGTTAAGTCCTCAGAGTTTAATCAATGTGAATTAAATTACAGCAGCAAGTGCCACACTATGTACCGGTATAGTTAATCCTCACTTAACAACTTCAAATGGGCCTGGAATTTTGTTTGTTAAACCATGTGGTAGTTCTGCAGGAGAAAAATCTCAGTCACATGACTGCAAGATGCTGGGAATGATTCTTAATGCGAGCTGGTTGCCAATTGCCCCAAATGCAATCATGTAACCAAGGGTGGGTGTAGCAGTGGTTGTAATTTTGGAAATGGGTTATAAATAACATTTTTTTTGAGTCCATTTTAACTTCAAACAATCATTAAGTGACTGGTCGTTGAGCAAGAACTATCTGAATCTGATGAGGTCCTTTCTTGCACTTAGGAATCCTGGACCTGTGTAATTGGAGAACAGCAATACTTGAAATCCATGATCCTGTATCTTATCTTTTAGCTTTGTGAGTAAAGCAACTCCAATGATCAAAGCTTTTAGAATTTTAATTTATATAATACTTGGTAAATCATCATAAATAATAAAATGGAAATACATACCTTGCTATGAGGATCAGCAAACATCCTCGTGAAGATTTCACACAATCTTTTTAATTCAACACGACTGCCAAAATGACAAATTATTACTTTAGTAAAACTTCAGATGAAAAAGAAATCCATGTCCTAATTTACTTAAAAATATTTGCAAATCCACGTTTTAAAAATATAATTTGTTAATGATCTCATAAAATGCAAAGAATTTTTCAAAACACATTGCCCTGTATTTCCTATATAGAGAATATTCTAGTTCTAACCTTAAAAAAAGATCCTGCAGAAAGTACAAATTGGACTTTATCATATAGCTATTTGTCCTTAAGGAAAATGACAGCATGGAATGAGTGAACGCAAGATTTAAGTTGATTGTTTTGAAAGGAAAAATCTTTATTTCAGTATTGCAAACATTTATCAGATATATCCTCTTAAGCCATTTTACAGGTAGTCCTTGACTTATGACCACAACTGGGACCACAGTTTCTATTGCTCAGATGGTTGTTGAGTCAACTGATTTTTATGAGCTTTTTTTTACCATAGTTTCTAAGCAAATTACTGCAGTTTTTAAGTGAATCGCTGTCATTAAGCAAATCTGCCTTCCCCATTGACTTTATTTGTTGGAAATTGGCTGGGAAAGTAGCAAACAACAATCACATGACTCTGTAATTATCATAAATACATGCTAGTTACCATACACCCAAATTTTGATTATGTAACCATGTAAATGCTGTGATGGTTCAAATAGTGGCTAAACAAATGATTATAAGTTGTTGAGTATCAGTACTTTCTAAAAATAGCTTTTTTAAAACTCAGTTTTCCCTCTATCAAGTCTTCATGAGGTGCCCTTAATACAACAGAAATAGTTATTATTTCAACAACTTTCAATGAGTTTCATAAAGCGCCTCATTATTCTTTCTATCCATGCTGCCCTGAGCCATCAAGACCCTTCCTGAAGGCAGGAATTCAGAATGGATCCTTACTTTTACCTCAGAAAATGCAGAATACTGGATCGTGCATGAATAACAATTGCAAATGATTGTATTGCTAAAACAAATCAGCTATTTCCTCGTACAGGCTTTTCCTACTCTGATTGACTCTTGGCACCCAATTCTATTATTTAACAAAAGCCTAAGAATAAACCAGAAAAAGTCTCACTTCTGTAAAAATATAAGTTACTGATAATACCCGCCTTAGTTCTCCATGTTTGAATAGACAAATATCTGACTGATAGTTGAGTGTTTCCTGTTATGTAAGATTCATGTTAAGCAACTGCTCCTGCTGCCTTGTATTAATTCTGCCTGCATATACAAATACACAGGATGAAGAAACCATCCTACTATTTTGTACTGACTGCCTAGTATAGGTGTGGGAGAGGATGAGATTTACAGATTTTAGTGAGATCTTGCCCTCTTCTCAAATGTAAAAAACTAGAGTTATAAGACTATTATATATAGTGGTGTTTGGGAATCCTTTTGAATTTCAGTATTTTTGTATATACATAAGACCTTAAATGTGATCTGCAAACTACTTCCATATTACTATTCAGAAATTAGATGTGGCAATTAATGACTTTTTAAATAAATGCCACAGTTATTAAGTAAACTATTTGTTTTGTGTCAGTTCTGAAAACCAGAAATAGGACTTCCAGTTCCGGGTTGCGGCGCTTCTAATCGTACAAACAGACGTGTCTCCTCGTCGGCTAGCCTCCCTCCATCGGTAGACCCTTATGTGGATCTAAAGTCGCCCTGGAGGGTGGGACTTCTGTCGAAGAGGCATTGCTCAGCCGCAGAGGAGCAGTGGCTCCTCCAGCTGTCTGGGCCAGACTCTGAGGGCCGACGGAGAAGAAGATCGGCCAGTAAAATGGTCAATCACCTAGCCGCTAGAAACCGCAAGTCAAAGAACAGCTAAGCTTTGAACCCACCGTGGTGAATCCGGGTGAGATCTTTCTTTTTTCCCCCTCTCTTTTTGCTTTTCTATCTTTTTTGCCTGTAAGAGCCCTGTTGGAACTATTTCCTTGGCTTGGAAAGACAGCTTCTACATGTCTGGGAAGGAAGGCGAACGAAAGAATAGAACGAAGCCTTAAAAACTATGTTTTCTTTATATAAGTACATTTTGGGTACTGGAAAATTTTTTTTTCTTCCTAAGAACTCTATTATCAGCCTATATTGTTGTGTCTTTTTTTTAAATACTTCTTCCTCTATTTTCCCCTGAAAAAATAGAAAAAAGGGATGAGGGAGGAAAAAAGAAAAAAAAATGAAATGAATGACGTTTGAAAAAAGGTTTTTTAGCTTACTGAGGATATCTACTGGTTAAAAACTAATATGGCAATTGGAGAGGAGATGATTTCTTTATGAGAAAGTTAATTTGATGAAGTTGAACAATTTTTATAAAATGGAGCTGCACTCACATTTAAACTGTAAACTTATTCTGGAAAAGATCTATGAGACTAAAGTGGAAATATGTGTTACAATGAAAGAGCTTACTACAGAATTAAGAACCAGAATCTCTTCTTCAAACTTTAAAATTGACTTTCAGACTACACCTGACTCTTCTATAAAACAGATTACAGAAGGAGAGGACTTAACTGAAAATAAAGAGAACTTGATTTTGCCTCATAAACAATTTACTTATGATGCTGAGAACCAGAAAAAGCAAAGACTGGGACTTCAAATCTTAAAGCAACAAGTCTTCATGGTTAAGAAAATCAGAGGGCCAATGCAAAGATCAAGATGGCTCTTACTGATCCAAATACTACTACAAGCAATAAAAAAAGACTTATCAGCTAGAAGGGAAGCTCTGTTATGGAAACCCACTTGGCATTTGAAAAAACCTAGAATAAGACTAAAAAAAAGGAGTGAAAATTAAAGTGTTATGTAATGGACTAAAGGCAATCTAGAATTATGGACTGATTTAAGGACTAAGATTATGAGTTAGATGTGCGATTAATGGAAGATATATAAAACTTACCTATATGAAAATTACTGATGATTTATTTGTTTGATGACTAATGAATTGAAATAACCTAAGTTTGATGCTATTTGGTCAGTTTAAAGAGATTGATTGATGGATTAGATAGCTTTAGAACAGATTTTTATTTTAACTTAAAAAGGAGATATTCTTTGGTAATGGATTAAAGCTAATTTAGAACTATGGATTGATTTTAGGATTAAGATTGTGAGTTAGAAGTAAGAGAAAAAGGGGTGATTAATGAAATATATATTAAATGGATTAAGATTGTTTTTTTTCTTTAGGACAATAGGGTTACTTGCAAGAAATTTTTTATGTAATTTTGAGTTAATCTAATAAGATGATTTGTTTGTTTGATAACATGGATGTTATTAGTTATGATAATTATTTTAACTTAAAAAGGAGATATTTTTAGGTAATGGATTAAAGATAATTCAGAATTATGGATTGACTTTAGGATTAAGATTGTGAGTTAGAAGTAAGAGAAAAAGGGGCGATCAATGAAATATATATTAAATGGATTAAGAATATGTTTGTTTTTTTCCTCTTTAGGACAATAGGGTTACTTGCAAGAAATTTATTATGTAAATTTGAGTTAATCAAATAAGATGATTTGTTTGTTTGATAACATGGATGTTATTAGTTATGATAATTAATTGGATGTAATTTGAATTCTGTATAATGGATCGAAAGGACTTAAGGTTTGATTTTCTTTTGTTAGTAAAAAGAAATTGATTAATTGATAAACTAGATACAAATAGGTATCTATAGATAAACTAGATACGTATATACTTTATTTTAATTAAGGGATATTAGTGGAAGAATTAAATGAAATTTATGAAAAAATCAAGGAACTAGAATATATTTGGAAGGGATACCCGAATTGATAAGGTTTGTATTTAAAGTTAATTTGACTATTGTAGTGTAAATTTCTAAAAGTTTTAAAAACAGGTATAGGTTGATTAAATTTAAGCTAGACTGAATTACTTTCAATAAATTATGTTATCTAAGGGAATATGAGAGGGAATACTAGAGGTATTGATTGAAATATGTATAAATGTTTTGGTTTTGGATGTTTGTTTACCCTAACACCACGGTGTGCATTCAGCATTTTTTGTAAAAATTAAAAAACCAATAAAATTTATTTATTAAAAAAAAAAAGAAAAAGTCAGGGGAACTGAGGCTTTGCTATGACTACCATATGCTCAATGCCATTACTGTGAGAAACTGGTACCCACTCCTGTTCATTCTGGAACTCATTGAGCAGTTAGGCGGGCATGGCTTTTCATGAAGTTGGACTTGCAGGCAGCTTACAACTTGGTGAGAATCCACAAAAGGGATGCATGGGAGACATCTTTCCCCATCCATTATGAACATTTTGAATACACACTGATACTCTTCGAACTCAACAATGCCTCTACCGTGTTCATGCACTCATGCATGATGTGTTCTGGGATCTCTTGGATACATTTGTGGTGATCTGCTTGGATGACATCCTGGTATACTTGTTGGCCGAAAAACACTAATCCCATGTACATACGGTACTCCAGCGCTTGCGAGAGAAACATCTCTTCGTAAAATGCAAAAAGTGCAAGTTTGGACAAACCACAATTGACTTTTTGGTCCACTGGATTTCACCCAAGGGCATCATCATGGCCCTGCATTCTTGGTAGCCCCTGGATCAAGTGCAGGACATCCAGAGACTCATGGGGTTCATGAATTATCAGATGTTTATTCTCCAGTTTACCATGATTCCTCCCTTGATTTGATTGGTGCAGAAAGAGATGCAGTTTACGTGACGGTCAGTTGAGCAGCATGCCTTCGAGTTTCTGAAGAAGGTTTTTGCATTCTTTACCACCCTGACCCTTTATGACCATTCGTGGTTGAGAAGGACATATCATATATCGCAGTGGGGGTGGTGTTACTACAAGCCCCTTTGAACTCGAAGTGACTCTTCCGTTGGGCTTAATACTCATGCAAGCTCAACCCTGCCGAGCAGAACTACACAATCTGGGATAAGGAGTTGCTGGCGGTCAAGGTGGCTTTCGAGGTATGGCGGCACCACCTAGAAGGGACTAGCACCAAATCAAGCCATTGGAACCTGGAGCATCTGAGGACAGCCAGGAAGCTCAACCAGCGGCAGATCTGATGGTCTCTTTTCTTTACCTACTTCAATTTCCTAGTAACCTACGGTCCGGGAGGCTATAACCATAGAGCCGATACTTTGTCACACAAACCACAATACACCCAGGCCGGGGACAAGGTGCTGCTCCAGACAGTAATCCTGGTGGAAATGTTTGCGGTGACCCAAGACCCCATCGATCTGAAAGAGCAAATCAGGTTGGCACAGTGTCGAGACTCATTTGTCCAGGCTAGAGAGGTAGAATAGAGTTAGACTTGGTCAAAGGCCCATTGGGCACTTGGTCATGCTTGGAGGGTTCGTTGAGGTTTTGGGGAAGGATTTATGTGCCAAAGGGATCCTCATAAAGTCTGATTTTGTGCCACTGTTTAATTAATTGATTAATTGATAGACTAGATATGTATAGGATAGACTAATACTTTATTTTAATTAAGGGATATTAGTGGAAGAATTAAATGAAATTTATGAAAATATCAAGGAACTAGAATATATTTGGAAGGTTTGAATTGATAAGGTTTGTATTTAAAGTTAATTTGACTATGGTAGTGTAAATTTCTAAAAGTTTTAAAAACAGGTATAGGTTGATTAAATTTAAGCTAAACTGAACTACTTTCAATAAATTATGTTATCTAAGGGAATAAGAGAGGGAATACCAGAGGTATTGATTGAAATATGTATAAATGTTTTGGTTTTGGATGTTTGTTTACCCTAACACCACGGTGTGCCTTGAGCATTTTTTTGTAAAAATTAAAAAAACCAATAAAATGTATTAAAAAAAAAGAAAAAAGAAAACCAGAAATAAATGCTAGTTTGGCAAAAACCATGTAAAATGTGTTTACATGACTGTGAGACACTGCAAATGGTCATAAATGCAAGCCAGTTGCCTAAAGCAGTCACATGGCCATATTCCGAATACCCTTGTGTAGTCATAACTTTAAACAATCACTAGGCAATTGGTCGTAAGTCGAAGATACTTGTATGTTGGCCAAAAGCCACACTTAAAGGAGATAAATGCTTTTGTCCTCTCTCATTCCCTTACAGAATATCTGCTGCTGTTTGACGGCCAGAAGATGATGCTCTCAAATAATTTATTTGCAGAAGGTCTAATCATAGACTTCCTTCAGGTGAATATAGTAATGTCCATTTTTTTAAAAAATGAAGCAAATTGGGCTAGTTATTCTGCAATACACAAATCTAAGAGAAAGAGGCCAAATTTAAATGAGTACATCTTCTGACTCCTGCTATCAGAGGTGACTGAATTATAACATTCTACAGTTCCATGGACTATGTGGATTAGGTCCCATGACACAACTACTGCTGGGGAAAATGTTATGAGCCAAAACTCAAGGCTATGTTAAATATAATAGATTGCACATGGAGTACAATGAACATTTGAAATATAATTATGCATCATTTCAGAAAATGTACGCAATACTTAGATCAATGTCACAGGGGTAATTAAATTTCTTATAGGCTTGGGTAGTAGAGTTACTTCATCCGTTTTCCCAGGATTGAAAGTTAACAACTATATTTTGTGATAGCTTCATTTTCCTTGTTTAGCGTATTTGTTCTGAAAATCTTCTTAGGTCCTGTCTCTGTGAAAAATGCAATTTTATGGACTACTTAGAGACCTGGGATATCCTTTGGATCTGGGTGTTTGTTACCTAATTGATGTAATTTATGATGCATTTATATAATTTTGAGTAATTATGTAATTATGATAATTATGTGGATTACATCAATTGTCTTGATTGCTTCAAAAACAATGGACTGAAATACATTCCTACCCAAACTTTAATACTGAACTTGTCATCAGTGACTTTCTGACAGGATCTTAAAAAAAATAATGTAACAATGCCTTTGAGTACAGATTGCAAGATAATCATTCTACATATAGCGCCAACTGGAGGTTTTTACAATGGAGAGTGAGGGTATTGTCTACCAAAGTACCATCACTTAAGCAATCCCTCATCTGTATATCATTAAACACAAGAGAATTTGTTCTTCTCTTCTTGTCTGTGATTATCTGAATCCTTTCAACATGGCAGTCAAACTTAGAAAAACGTACTTTATTATTTATTTTTTTCTGAACTTAAATATCACAATGAGGAGTGAAATCTGTGCGTGATTTAGATTCCTTAAGTATAATCCCCCTGAAAATCACACCTTTATAAAAATTAATCTTAGAATTAAGTGCAAGTATCTAGGTACTTAACCTGCTTCCCCTCTCCCCTCCCCATTTTTGCTGGGTCCTGCAATTGTCCAGGCATACTCTCTCACAGCCAGGTCCAGGCATATACCTGTCATGCCAGGTCCAGGCTCTCATTTTGGATTTCACTCTAATGGATTTGATCAGACATCTTTGGATTATTAGATTGGAAAGTCACTCCAGAATGGGACTAGGGCTTGAGGAGTAGAACTGGAATGGGTTGAACTTGCACTAACTCTGGATACCTGTGGCATTATGGAACACTGGATTGCTGACTGCCTGACAGCAGAAGCTGTGATTGCAGCTGTGTGAGAGGGATGTGGGTGGTTGTTGGATGGATTCCTTGGCCAGGAAAGTGGGGAGTAATGGTCTGACACACCAAAGATTGCGGTCTGGATCTAATTTTTTTCTCAGGACAAGAGATTTGCAGTTGGAATATATTATAGTCATCCCTGTCATGGTCAGATCACTCTGACTGCTTTTTAGTTTGCTATTACTGATCCCTCCCTCCACTTATGGTCTAGAACAGCAGTTCTCAACCTGTGGGTCGTGACCCCTTTGGGGGTCGAACGACCCTTTCATAGGGATTGCCTAAGACCATCGGAAAACACATATTTCCGATGGTCTTAGGAACCGAGCCACTGCCAAAGCTGCTGCCGCCTCAGGAATGCGCAGTGGATGAGCCAAGGAAAGGAACTGAATGAGGAGAGGGGGCGTGTCCGCCTGCGTGTTTGTGTGTGCCTTTGTGTAGAGTCGCTATTTTCAACTCCCAATATTACGAAGAAAAAAAAAGATTAACATGAATAAAATGTGGTGGAGGACAAGCGCTCTGTGTGTGTGTGTGCGTGTGCGGTGTTAATCATATTCTTTCCCTCGTCACGTGCCTTGAGCCACGACGCCAATAACCGTCTGCTCTCAGTTCGTGAGAGGGGCTCTTCTCTCTTTTTCCATCCCTGCTTCGAGCGAAACGTTGAAAACCGTATGACACCGAGAGGTGTGCGTCTCACTGGCAAGGCTCAGGGGAAGCGCCAGGATCAGTGCCCCTTTCTGCCTGATCGGTGCTTCTCCGAGGCCGGGAGAGCTCGGCCCCTTTCTGCCTAATTGGCGCTCCTCCGAGGCTGGGAGAGCTCAGGGGAAGCGCCAGAATCAGCGCCCCTTTCCGCCTAATTGGCGCTCCTCCGAGGCTGGGAGAGCTCAGGGGAAGCGCCAGGATCAGCTCCCCTTTCTGCCTGATTGGCGCTTCCTGATGCTTCTCCTGAACCCCGAAGAAGCACCAATCTCCTGGAAAGCAGCATTGATCCCGGTGCATCTGCTGAGGCCTGAAGAAGCACTTATCACCTGGAAAGCAACATTGATCCGGGCCAGCGCACTCACACACACACAAACACGTGCGAGCAGTTACAGCTGAAGGCGTTTCAGCCTTCAACTACGGCTCCCAGTCCTCTGGCGCCTCATTGGCTCAGGCCAGCCGTCCATCAGAATCTACATCCTGTGATTGGCTGGCTCCCTCAATGCATCCCTCCCTTGCAGAAAGGGTTTGGCTCTTCATGCCGGCTTGCCCCCTCACGGGGCTCCTGATACTGCAGGCCTCGCTAGCCGGGAAGGCGCATCGGAGTCCCGGCTGCCGGTAAGGTGACCGACCCACTCCTCTCCCATTGCCCATTCTGCCCGGCTTGAGCCTGGCTGGAGCAGCCTTGGTGCTTCCAAAGGTGGCCACTTCAAAGTCACACGGGCAGCCCTTGGCCGCTCCCCTCCCCTCCGCGCCTCCAAATCGATCCCCAATTGGAGAGAGAGAGAGAGAGAGAGAGAGAGAGAGAGAGAGAGAGAGAGAGAGAGAGAGAGAGAGAGAGAGGGAGGGAGGGAGGGAGGGAGGGAGAAAGAGAGGGAGAGAGAAAGAGAGAAAGAAAGAGAGGAAGAAAGAGGGAGAGAGAAATAGAGAGAGGGAAAGAGGGAGAGAAAGAGAGAGAGAAAAAGAAAGGGAGAGAGAGAGAGAAAGAGAGGGAGAGAGAAAGAAAGAAAGGGAGAGAGAGAGAGAGAGAGAGGGAGACGGAGCGAGAAAGAGGAAGAGAGAGATTAAATTAGTAACATAGTTGTTAAGTGAATCTGGTTTCCCAATTAACTTTGCTTGTCAGAAGATTGCAAAAGGTGATCACGTGATCCTGGAACAATGTGACCATCATAAATATGAATCAGTTGCCAAGCATCGAAATGTAAATCACATGACCCTGGGGATGTTGCAACGGTCATAAGTGTGAAAAATGGTCATAAGTCACTTTTTTCAGTGCCGTTGTAACTTGAAGTCTCTAAGCAAACTGTTGTAAGTCAAGGACTACCTGTACTTTATCACTTTTTCCAATTTTTTTTTTTTGGTCAAGTTTTTGACACCTCACTAAGTGACTGGTGGTACTCAAATGTTGCCATATTCTAAAAGTGGTACAATCGGTGAAAAGGTTGAAAAGCCCTGATCTAAATAATATTATCACTCCTATAATATTATAGGAATGAATCCACTGTTTTCCCAACAAGATTGGAAATACTTTTATTTTTAATGTGATGGTGTAATAAATTCTAATCCAGGAACTCTCAGTTTCATTTTCTTTCCATCTTACTGCTTATCTTCAAACCCAGTTTGTTTTTGTGATTAATCACTATGCTTTAATTATGTTCAATTTGTAATAATGAAAATACATCCTGCATATCAGATATTTACATTACGATTCATAACAGTAGCAAAATCATAGTTATGAAGTAGCAACAAAAATAATTTTATGGTTGGGGGTCACCACAACATGAGAAACTGTATTAAAGGGTCGCAGCATTAGGAAGGTTGAGAACCACTGGTCTAGAAGCATGCTTTTCTGTAACAGTGCACGCCCTCTGGAATAACATACTACAGGTTTGAATGGTCCCTACTCTGCTCTTCTTCAAGTGAGTCTTGAAGACCTGCAGTTGTCCATGCATACTCTCTTCTTCTCCCAGGTTTTGGACTATAGCTGAGTGCAGGATTCCTCTGCGATGGTGCATATATATGGTTGATTATAGATAGTACAGTTACATTAACCTTTTCAAATTGTTTTTAGTCTTGATTTTTATTGTTTGCTGCCTGAAGTCATCTAGAATCAGATGGTCTTATAAATGTAATTTAAGATTATAAATACATGTTTTCTACTGAAAGCAACTAATAAGATTGAGACTAAAATCTGCACTATTAAATATAATACTTTTACATCCGAGTACAATGAAAATACATTTCTTACCTTAATGTCCTCTGATTTTTTAATAAATTTTGTAGACCAAGAAGACCTTCTTTTCTCTCTGACCAGTTGGAGCTTGCACAGCGGTTAAGGACTTCAGCAACATCTTCTGTTTGTCGCATATAGGTGGGTATCGTGCCATTCCGTGAGCTATAGGATCTTTCTGAGCAGGCACTAGAAGCATCACTGTTAGCATCATCATCAGAGTACATTCCATAAGATTCATACCTCCTTCGAACTGGCTTTTTCTATTATACAGAGAAAATCATAAGATAAACAATGACAAAATGAGCTCCTTTATCAGTTCAATTGTTCAATTTTTCAGATCCTACTACTATCTTCAGACATCACTAAAAAGAAGAAATGCTTATTGTTATTTACATGCAAAAAGCAATATTTAAACCAAAGATCTAATTAAAATGATATTCTCCCCAATCATTATTATAATTGCTATAGTTGAGATAAAATGCAGTGGATGTTCTAGTGATTTCACATTATTGCTAAGTTAATATTTCTGAATAATTTCCAGCCAAGGCACCAGCTTATCCACTGAGGCTGCATTACTTAAAAACAACAACAACAACATACAGACAAATATTTGGAATTTATTTAAATGTGAGGTGTTATGGTAGAGCAAAAAAACCGATGACATTTAAACCCACACAGACATATTTAGAATCTTTTGATAACTTAAAACATTTATGCAGAACATAAAACCTATTTATCAAAATAGTGTTATGTATATATATCATAAAGTTTGATATGTATATATATGTGTGTGTGTGTGTGTGTGTGTATGTGTGTGTCTGTCTTTGGTTATTTGGGTTTTCTCTCGCGTAAAATTGGAAGTGTCTTGGCGACGTTTCGACGAAGTCCCATTCGTCGTCTTCAGGCTGGTGTTTTCGGCTTCGTGCTTCGAGAAGCATTGCTCCTAGAAGCACGAAGCTGAAAACACCAGCCTGAAGATGACGAATGGGACTTCATTGAAACGTCGCCAAGACACTTCCAATTTTATGCAGGAGAAAACCCGAATAACTAAAAACCTACATACAAACACCCGCGAGAACCTCAGAAAACAAATATATATGTATATGTATATATATTAATAGGGAAACAATAATACTTATACCTTTGTCCGAATGTCTCCTAACAGCTGAGAGCATTATAGAAAAAACAAATGTTGTGAATATAAACATTGAGTGGCTTGTCAGCAAATAAGCTAAGCAGGTAGAATCAGAATACATGCACATGATTTACAGCACAAGAATCTAGTTTTGATATGAAAGCAAACCAAAATTGGATTCATTCTATTATTCTATTCTCTATGAAACAGAAAAGTTTATGATTGAGTGCTATAACCTGAATTACTGTTATAGCTATCAAATTATTACTGTAAGATCAAAGAGCGGAGTGGAAAAAAACTGAAATATGCGAAGTAGGGCTTATAAAAGAAGGTGACATGTGTCATGAGATCTAATTAAAATATTATTTGATAAAATAGTTGGATTTTTCTCAGCCAGTATTTGTATTTATATTTGTGTTTTAAAGTAATGATATGTAGCTAATACCCCTCTTTGCAAAAATCCTCTTTGACACAATTGTCACAGAATACAACACAATTACAGTCCAAGACATTATCTTATAGAACAGGCAGAAGACAAGCTAGCCTGGGGGTTTCAGAGAACATATACTCTTAAGAAAAACATGTTTATATAAAGAAAAAAGAGATATGCTAACGCTTATTAGGAAAGGAGCATCACTTAACTTGGCAGAATCAATAATCAAATTGGACAATAATATAATAAAGCATAAGAAAATAAAAATACTACTTTGTTATCCCCACAAAAACTTACCAAGGCATCTGCTACTGCTTCTTCAACATCTGAGCCTGTGTTTAAGACACGCATGGCACTAACTGATGAAGATAATCGGCTTGATTGACTAATTCCAAAACCTGAAATAAACAGTATAAAGTCCTGACTTAGAAAGTATAATATATTATTTTAAAAATGGAAATATAATATTTATCTGGAAGCGAACAAATACCTGAAATATACAAATTTTATCCCTTTTGGTTCCTTAGTACAAATCCCAGATGACATTTGATTTATTAAGTCACGAAAGTATAATAACTATTTTTGACACTGAATACTAACTAACCCAATAGGCTCTAGTCTAGATAATGTTACATGCACATGCAGCAATTGTATGTGCAGCAAAAACTCTCCTTCAGTTTTTCCAAAGTACCTTTATTGTTAGAGGTGAAAATGACTACATTTTTAAGGATTATACTGCTATAGTAAAAAATTTAAAGAAAGTTTGATATAATACCATCAATATCCAATTTAACCATAGTTGTAGCATTTGCAGGATGATGTCCGCTATGTGTCATTATTTTCTCCTTGTCCTCCCTGTATGTTTACTAAACTGTAGTTCTCAAAATATCCTCATAAAATTGAATTCCGCTATGATGTTGACACTTAAATGCAAATGTAAATGCATTTGTTATTTTACAGTTATTTTACTGTGGCTTCTATAATATCAAAACAAAATTCTATTGATAGCATAATTATACAGGAACTGAAAGACTGACAACTTATATAAATCTCCTATTAAAATGTGTTCAGTCTGGTTTAGAAATTATGAACCATATAAGCTGTATCACTGTGTATGTAAAAGCAACATGCATTAATAAAACTTTAGAAATAAAGGAAAATGAAACAAAGAAAATGCAACATTCATCTTAAATTAGGAGGAGAAAAAGTTTAGGGTATATGGAATGAAAGCATTGTTTTATATACTTCAAATATCCCAAAATTATAAATACAAGCTAATGTAGAAAGCAACAAAAATAGACTATACGGGAAACCAAATATGGTAAAAATTAATCCAGGATGATGGCACAAATGATAGCAAAGAGTACTCATCCTTCACCTGTAGCCCCATAAACATCTGGAGAGTAGAGAGCACCAGTAGATCTGGAGTGATGCCTGGAAGCTATAATAATAGGATCACATGAACCCTCTCTGTTATAATAATAATACAGAACAGAAAAACTGCAGAGAGAGCAATGAAGCAAGTTCTAGGCAAAGTGAGAAATCAGCCTGCCTCTAGAGACTGATTTACATAGTGAATAGTAATCAAGAGTGAAATTACAGTGAGTGTTTGTTGTGGGATAACTAAAACAACTTATAGCTTCTATGATCAGCCACCTGTGTCCAACTACTGCCAAGTTATATTCAGAACTGGGCTATTGAAAGTGTTCAGAAATACTGTTGGTGGCACCATCAGTATAAAACAGTCACAAGGCTAGTGGCTAAAATAAATATGTTTATAGGACTCAGTGATAATTTGAAGGAGACTGTAAGTGATGTAGGGGATGGAAAGAAAATTATTGTTTTAATTGGGCTTACTAAGATATCAAAACTGTAGTAATTTATCAAACTATGAAGAAGACAAAAGATAAAGGTTCTATGGGCGCTGCTATATTGTTTCTTTGATAAGAATATGGGACTCATTGTTACAGAATTCATGAGGAATTTATCTCTCCCACTTATTTGGCTAGACCCCAGCTTTCTTCACAGTCCAAGAACTAGCCACATCTGATCCCTCCAAACCTTTCAGATCAGCTAAGTTTAATTAGATTGCAAAATACTACAAGCTTGAAATGGCCATTCTGGGCAGGGGTTGTTCATAGTGACACCTTTGAAGCAGGCAGAGTGCAAAAACTGGTTTAGAAGGCTGGGTGGTAGTCCATAATGGTTGCATCTACTAGCAAATTTACACACAAAATGAATCAGAGCGATGGACATACATGAGATTTTTTTAAATTAAAAACAATCTACTTAGCTACTTTATGTATAGATTAAATGGCATGTAGGTGACAGTGGGTACTATCATTTCACTTATTCTTGTGGCTACCGGATGAAAATCAAGGTTGTAAAGGTCTTGTCCAAGTTCTCCTGGCTGTCTATGGTAATATTTCATCTATGACTCTCCTAGAACATGTCACTTGGAACTATTTTATAAAAAAACAGAATACAGGTACTTCTTGACGTATGACCACCCATTTAATAGCTATTTGAAATTATGATAATGTTGAAAAAAGTGACTTATGACCAGTTTTTACACTTATGATTATTGCATCCTGTGGTCATGTGGTAAAAATTCAGGGGCTTGGCAACTGGCAGGTATTTACAATGGTTGCAGTATCCTGGGATTACATGATCGCCATTTGCAACCTTCCCAAAGGGCTTCCAACAAGTGAAGTCAATGGAGCAAGCCAAATTTACTTAATGACCATGATAAAAAACTCGGCTGAGCTCAAAGGCCACCTTATTCCAGTCCCAATTGTGGTTGTACAGAAAGAATTTCTAGTCTTGCTTATATTCTATAATAGATTAATAAAGTGCAAAGCAATTCATAATTTTATAGAGAAGATGTAGGAATTGGAAGTAATCAGCTTTAAAACTTTGGCATGAAATCATATCCTTGATTGTTAAAATACTATTAATTTTTATTTAGTTTAAGTATTTCTAAGTAAAATTCACTATTGCAGACACTACAGAAGCTAATGATATATGACAGCTGTTCACCTTAGTTATAAATTTACAGACAATACTATTGAAATTCTTGTTAAATTTATAAAGTATGTTGAAATAAAAATGCACTGATTCAAATTTTGCAAGATAACACACATAATTAACATGTGACTTAATTCATCATATAAATCAAGTATATCATGCAAATCATAAAAACAATTTAACCATAATTTAATAAAATGAGTATAGGAGAAGCACAATGACTATTTTTCATTGTTTAAAATACAATCTGCTGTAGTCAAAATTAACAAATGCACATAAGAAAATATGTTATATTTTTATGCATGTTCATGTATAGTCATATATTCAATTCCTATGATTCTATGTATCTTTTTATTAGAGAGAAACACTAAATGTTAATTTTTCTGACTTAAAAGCAATTGAATCTTGAGATATTAATTAAAATAAGTTCATAAGCAGGGCTCTGTGTCAAGCAGCGCCATTGTACTGATGGATTTCACACAAAACTGAGGCTTTAAAATAGTATGGTATAGTAGTGGCCAAAATTGTGGAACCTTTTTGGGAAAAGTGTATTTTTGAGGTTTGATGGCTAATAACACCACTTTTTTTGGAGTAGTACCATAAAATTATATATTAATGAAAAGATAATTTAATCAAGAATGTAATGCAACAAAGTTTGTTCAATGATCTGTACTGTATTCTATGAAAAGTTATAGCCAAATAACCTGAAAAAGGAAGCACAACTTGTTTAGGTTGACATCAGGTAGCTTTCCTCATCTGAGCATGAGTGTTTAGAGAGCCAATCAGGTGTCATCTTGTTTTGGCAATGAACCATTCAGATCACAGTAGGATTCAGTTATTGATATCATGTATTGAAGCTGAGAGGAGGACATTTGTCAGCGTGTTATGTGATCGCTATCAAGTTGGTTGGGTTTTTTTTGTGTTCTTTCATTTAGTGAGCTTATAAAATGTGATAAAATTAAAGTAATGGTGCAAAGAGTTGACTGGTTGCTCAGAAAGCGATGTAAAATAATATTATTAAGTGAACAAGGCTACAGTTATAAAGAAATTAGAAGAACAATTGGTGGAAACTTAACCAAAGGTGGTATTTCTACTGTACACTTTTCCCAAAAGGTTTCCACAATTTTGGCCACTACTATATACTAAAACCTGCTGTAAACTTTTTTCTTGAAAAAAAAAATGTTAAAAAAGAAATATTGATAGCTTTAGTTAATAATAACACTTAAATCAAATGTTACATTAAAATATAACTACCAGGAAGAATAATTTTGTACTCATCTCATTTAATTAAAAATAGAAATTCAAGTCAGTAATTACTATGGTGAGGTAATGAGCCAGTTAACAGGTTAGAATGTTATGTTTTAAAAAGAATGAATATTGGAAAGTATGCAATAATTATAAAATGAAATACAGCTTTTGAATACCTATGCAAAATTTGCCCATTATGTAATATGATAAAAAATTCAAATTACTAATCATTACTCTATTCCTTTGAATCTTCACTGCCATCATTATAATGAACTGAATATTGACTTTTACATTAAACAATTATCTAAAATATTAAGCAGATATCAAATCAAAACAAATCTAATATTTAGAGAAAAATCAAAACCAATTTTATTCAAAGCAATGAATAAAATTATGCATCATAGAAACAAAAGATACACCTACCACCTCAGTGTGCTGTACAATCCAGAGGTGAGTGACTATCTTTAATTTTCCCATCAAATTTCATTTTCTTGCATTTAACAAGAACTTCCAAACTTGAATCTGAGATTTGACAGGAGTCTTTCTGCTAAAATTACTGCATACATGCAGAAGATTTTCATTTTAATAAAAGTTCATCAGGAACATATATATTGAAGAAATTTTGTATGCAACAAAACTTTAGAAATACTTTGCATGTGCCTTTGGATTGTGCAATTACTCTACAATTCCATGGGAGATTTTTAAGCTCTTCAGATGGACAAATTCTTCAGCCAAAGTATGCAAATTGCCATGTCCTTTACACAGGGAAATATTTACTTGTTATTTTTACTTCAGCTTATATTAGCAGATAATCAGGGGCAAACAACCATGCAGAACAAGCTCTCCATGTACTTACCAAGGGGTGCAAAAGAGCGGACAGGGCTTGTATCCCTGCTGCTTTCACGACTGGCTTCTCGACTGCACCCCTGACTCACACTAGGCCGAGGAATGCGACTACCTCGAGCTAGTATGATTCAGGGGACAGACCAACAGCAGCACAAAAAGGGAAAGATACAGAAAAAGTTCACATTTTAATACAATCCCAAGTATTTCACTTCTAAAATACAGTACTGAGCATTCTTAAAGCACTCATTATTTATATTAGTTATGATATACATACACACACACACACATATATATACACAAACATATATATATACACACACACACACACACACACATACACGCACACAGACACATATATATATATACACATATATACATATACTTACACTGAATATAGGAGATAATCCCAGAAAAACTTCTTGACTTGATAAACAAATTATAATTGAGTGATATATGAATCAATATTAAACATACAACTGTCTTCAGGGAAAATAGATGGTATTATTACACCTAGAGTATATACATGTTCATCAGTTTAAATAAAATAATATACATTAATATTGTCTCATAGTTACTTTCAAAATTCTTTCATGAATGTTAAGAATTGTGTGTGTTTTAAGTGATAAAGTAAGGTTTACAAAAATGTTCTATCACAGGGCTAATTATATTAAGCTACAGGGATCAAATGTCTTATGTGTATGCTTTAAAATAAACCTGAATGATATCTTTAAAAATGTACATTTATGTTTTCTTCTCCCAAAGCAATACTAATCTCAGAAACTGAAAAGGCAGAATCAATAGCATTTTAGTCACATGTTCAGGAAAAGTGTTCTCAAGTATATATGAGCTCTTTCATTCTAGGACTGTGCTGTGTTGCAAGGCTATGGTTTGTCTCTCTGTGCATGTGCTTGTGCCCGTGTGTGTTAGAGACAGCATGATGATTTTACCCAGATGGTGCTGAAATCATTAGCCTAAATTTTAGGAAAAGGATAGAATTTGCACTACTTATTTTAGACTTCAGTGTGAGGAATTCTGCTGCTGAAAATTACTATTTTGGTGGCATATTGCTACTTCTGTGAGAAGAGGCATAGCTTGTCTTTACTGAATTCAGTTGTTATGTGAGAGACAGAATAGTGTAACCTCTGCAGGCTATAATGAACAAATCTTACCAACAGACAGTCTTGAAGGACTGGCTTCTCTGCTGCATCCTTGGCTTCGAGGAATCTTGCTCCGTTTTTGTGCTGTTGCAGGGTTAACGGGTACTCTCTGAACACCTGTATTCATAGTTGAAAGTGTAGTTGTAGTCAAAACTCTTCCAGGAGAACCAGAACGGCTTCCAGCTGAAGGCAAACAAAGCATGTGTTACAATTCTATTACGTAGAACAAGTTTCAATTGCCTGGAAGAACTTGAAGAAATTGTTTATAACCTAGAAAAGTATACTGTCTGACATCTAGTCAGCAGGTATTATCAATTCATGTCCAAAAATGCATTTAATTGTTTTGCTTTTTAACACAAAATTAAATAAGAGTTGATTCTCATTTTGTGTTATCCCTAAACGTACTAGGCGAATCTTACCAGTATAAATATCATTACCAGCTACTGTTTTCAGGATTCTGATACATTTGAAACAAAATATATCTAACATAATTTACATGACTTGTTTGGTGCCATTACTTTCCTCACATTCTACTTTTGAATACAATTTTACAACTATTCAATCACTTATGAAACTGGTGAAATTACTAAACAGCTTCCAAATTCCTATGAGATTAGGTAGATTAGTAAGAAAACATACATTTAGAAAAATTAATGCTTTGAGTTATATACAAATATTCATATATTTATGAATTTACTTTTACCATAGCTATTGATTAGAACAAAATAATCAATAATCGACAAATTCACAAAATCTACTATAATATAGAAAATGTATTCTTATTTTTGGATTCTTAAGCCTCCATATAAGAAGTAGGAAACTTGTGGGCTTCCAATGTTGTAAAACAAAATCTTCTATGTAGATTACCCTTGTCTTTTCAGCATAATGGTAAAATTAAATAAAAACAACTTCAACTTGATAGAAAATTAAACAAAGAACTCTAAGAACAGGCTTGAGTTAGAATACGCTTCTAGCTATGGATATATGATCAATTTGAAGTAGTGTTTAACCGTTATAATTTGGAAATGAAACATCAATCCTGAATACATATCTTCCTAGAGAGTCACCCTGACTTGAGCAGGCTTGTATGTGTGTGTGTGTGTATATATGTATGTGTGTGTGTGTGTGTGTGTGTGTGTATGTGTGTGTGTATAGGAGCAATGTGTGATCGTAGCTGTTTCTTCCTTTTAACTGCCAGTGGGGGTATGAACTGATTGGGTGGGAGCTTGGCTGTGTTCTGATTGGGTGAAGGTGTGTTCTGATTGGTTAGGGGCTTGCCTGTGCTCTGATTGGATGGAGGGTTGGCTGTGCTCTGATTGGATGGGAGAGTGTTCTGTTTGGGTGGGGCCTTTGTTGCGCTCGGGTTAGTCTGAGTTACAAGGGGATTAGAGATGGTGAACTGCGTTGCTGTTGTTTGGCTTCGTGTTCGTGGTCGTGCCTCATCTTCATGATGGGTGTCAGTTTACTTCATGTATGGATTGGAGGGGTTTAAAGTGGCTAATGATGCAGCTGTGGTCTGGCTTCTGGTTTGTAGTCGTGCCTCATCATCAGTGTGGGTTTGGGTTTGCTTTTTGCGTGGATGTGTGGTGATGACATCCTGTGTGGTTTTCGTGAGTGTGGGTCTGGAGTCATTGTTTGTGTTAGGACTCGTTTGTCAATAAGGGCGGGTTTCCAAATGGCTGGTAGGCTGTGTGGGCGTTTTTCTATCTCAATGGCTTCTCTGATTATTCTGTTATTAAAGTGTTCAGTTTTGGCGATAGTTCTGATCTTTTTAAAGTCAATTTCATGTGCTGTGGCTTTAAGGTGTTGGACCAGGGAAGAAGTTGGTTCCTCTTTTTTGACTGAGTTCTTGTGTTCTTCAATGCGTGCACTTATTCTTCTGTTGGTTTGTCTGATGTATGTGGTGGGGCAAGCGGTGCGTAGGATTTCATATACTCCTTGATTTTCTGCACAAACAGAAAAATATCCACCATCCTAAGAAACCCCAAAGACAAAATTGAGTTAGAAAATCAAGGAGTATATGAAATCCTATGCACCACTTGCCCCACCACATACATTGGACAAACCAACAGAAGAATAAGTGCATGCATTGAAGAACACAAGAACTCAGTCAAAAAAGAGGAACCAACTTATTCCCTGGTCCAACACCTTAAAGCCACAGCACATGAAATTGACTTTAAAAAGACCAGAACTATCGCCAAAACTGAACACTTTAATAACAGAATAATCAGAGAAGCCATCGAGATATAAAAACGCCCACACAGCTTGAATAAACAAGATGATACCTCCTGCCTACCAGCCATTTGGAAACCCGCCCTAATTGACAAACGAGTCCCTAACACAAAGAATGATACCAGACCCACACTCACGAAAACCACACAGGATGTCACCACCACACATCCACGCAAAAAGCAAACCCAAACCCACACCGATGATGAGGCACGACCACAAACCAGAAGCCAGACCACAGCTGCATCATTAGCCACTTTAAACCCCTCCAATCCATATATGAAGCAAACTGACACCCACCATGAAGATGAGGCACAACCACGAATGTGAAGCCAAATAACAGCAACGCAGCTCACCATCGTAAATCCCCCTGCAACTCAGACTAACCCAAGCGCAACAAAGGTCCCATCCAAACAGAACACTCCCCCAGCCAATCAGAGTAAAGCCAATCCCCCATCCAGAGCACAGCCAAGCTCCCACCCAATCAGTTCATACCCCTATTGCCAGTTAAAAGGAAGAAACAGCTACGATCACACATCGCTCCTAGAAGCACGAAGCTGAAAATACCAGCCTGAAGATGTCGAATGGGACTTCGTTGAAACGTCGCCAAGACACTTCCAATTTTACGCGGGAGAAAACCCGAATAACCAAAGACCTACATACAAACACCTGCAAAAATCTCAGAAAACACACACACACACAAACAATTTCATTGTACATTGTAACAGTAAGAAATGAATAAATCCCATAAAAGATGATGAGGCAAGACAGTGCTCCATGCAAATGTTATGTTATCATTATTTATGCAGTGGCATATTATAGTAATATAACAGCAGTTCCCAAACTGTACACATTCTCATGCTTATATGTGATTTATAAAATGAAACATAAGGCTCTAATGTTTCTATGAAAACAGCAATCAGGGAGTAATTTTGGATCTACTGGTAAACCTTTGAGATTTTCTAGTAGATCAACAAAAATTATAAAATACTGTGTTCCCTGAAAAAAAGACCGGGTCTTATATTTTTTTTTTGAACCAAAAGACCCAGTAGGGCTTATTTTGGGGGGATATCTTATTTTGCGGCTGCCTGCCCACTCCATCCTATCATCTGGTTGCTTGTGGCCGCAATGGGGCAGGAGTGCTCACGTCACACCAATGTCACCACTAAGAACTGAGGCAAAACATGTGGGGGGGTGGAGCTGCCCCACATGCTGTGAACCTGCTTATCTTATGCCCCTGCAGCCAGGGCACCCATGCCCTGCCACTTGCCTCGCTTTGTATGGTTGCAACAGGGCAGGAGAGCGTGCATTGCACTGGTGCTGCTGCCATGGGTGGAGCTGCCCCTCACACCCCACCCTCACTTACCTCAGGGCCTCGCAGACAGGCCACTTCCTGCTCGGTGACCTCCCTCACCCATTCAATGACCCAGCTCCCTGCCTGCTTCTTCCCTTTTACTTCCTTCACAAGCTGGTGGCATCTACAAGGCAAAACAGGGACAGAAGAAATCCCCTCCAGCTGCGGATGCAACTGTTGTGCAATGGCGGCAGCTTTTTGCTGTCACTCCCCCTGGCTCCAAAATGGTGGAGTGGGACTGGGTAAGGGGACCAAACCTCCCCTGTCCATCCTCCGTAGCATGACAGTCCAGCTCTGGAAGGGAGTGGAAGGGAAGATGTGGATGGGCAGCTGGGTCATTGAAGAGTGGGGGGGGGAGGTCACCAAGTGGGGAGTGGCCTGCCTGTGGGGGTCCTGAGATAAGCAGGTGTGACACACATGGGGCAGCTCCACCCACCACCTGCCCCACCTCGTGCCAGCTGTACCAGTGCACAGCGCAGCCCTCTGCCCCATTGCTGCAGCAAGCAACTAGACGGTTGGACAGAGTGGATGGGCTCTTAACTAGGGCTTATTTTGGGGGTAGGGCTTATACCGTATTAATTGCATGCTAAAAAATCCTGCTAAGACTTATTTTCTGGGAGGGTCTTATTTTTAGGAAAACATAGTATCAACATAATTAACTTCTTTTCCAAAATTATTCTGGTTACATTTAAAATATTTCTGAATAAATGAGAAATATTTTTTGGCACTAAGGTTCATTTGGTAGTCCAATAGGTTCTAGTATAAAACAAATCAGATCCAGCAAGTCAGATATATTCTAACTGAACTGAACTGAACTAAGACAACAACAGTATTTCTTTACCTCTGAAAGAGATAAAACAAGTACATATAATCAGCCCCTTTGCCTCACTAAGTGGGTATAATCCTTGCTGTCTAAAATATTCTTGGAATTTTGCTAATTTTTGTTTCAGAAATTGAAGTATAGTTCAGTTTTCAGAAGTCTGGGAAATACTGAAAATATGCTCTTTTTATATAGGAGTCTATGCAGCAGAAAAATGATAATATCAAACCAGGTATAAGAATATATACATTGTAGATCTTTTAAAAACTGCATTAAAATATTCAGGGAATAACATTTACATAATTTGGAGAATGCAAACCTATTCATATTTCCCTAGATTACCATTCATCAACTCACGGTATTATTTCTGAGCACACAGGATAATGAAAAAGCAACTGAAAATTGGTCAAATCTGGGTTTTTTTTTCCAAATGCATATATAACATCTTTTACCAAGGCTGCAATTGTGCACTAACTATATACTTTTAAAAATACTACTTATTTCAAATTGTTTCTTGAAGATTTGTGAAAACAGCATGCAGACCATAAACTGAATCTTCATACATAAAACATGCTTGATTGAAATATGTCACAATATTTTTTATTCCTTATTAGCATAATTGGAAAAAACGTATAAAATCACGAATGCGTCCCTAGTACTTCCTGTTGAAATTGTTTAGGTGTTCTCAATATGATTTTGAGTCTTCATATATATAATTACTATTTTTGGGCCTGAAACATACTTCTTATATACCCAAATACAGAATGTTTCTGCTGAATAGGATCCTGCAATTGATGGTCAAACAAGAATGCACACACAAAATCTAAAAAAACCTTACCACCAGACTGTGGATTAGCAGACTGTGATCCTGAACAAGTGTAAAGGCAGGAATAGGGCAAGGGTTTAAAATTCATGAAGAGGGAGGGAGCAGAGCAGGTTAATAATGAATGGTGAATGGAAATAAAAAAGCTTTAGTCATTTCATATAAAAAGCTGGAAATGCCACAAGAGGGTTAGGGCTAAAGCAGTGCATTTAAGTAGCTTCCACCAAGCTCAGCTGCTCATATACAACACAGACAGAAGCTGTATAATTACAGTTCTTCAACTCTTGAATAAAGAACTGTAAAGTAATGAATTTAACTGAAATGTCACATCAAACTGTTGAAAGCTCTAACAAAAGTGTAAGTGAATGTCTAATAGGTACAGAAAAATAGTATTGTATTTTTCATTTTATAGAATCCAGTGAAAGAAAATGAAAATGAAGGAAGGATAATGTACAAGAATTCCATAGCTGAAATTCATGCAGAAGAAACAACTAAAGATGGCTGTCCAATTCTTTTAAAATCTACCTGCACTTGTTGAATCATTATCTGAATGATTCTGCATTTGTAAATATGATGACAGAAAAAAATAATTATGCTTCCATATTGTTACGTTTTTTTAGTGAAAACTGCAAAAACTACAAAATTATGCATATGTAGGTTAATTCCATCATTACTGATATATACCCACAAGACTCAAACCATTGACTGAAGTAAATATTCTGGCATTAATAAATGATACATGATTTGTGCCAGAGTTAATGCAAATATGCAGGGGGTGTGATGGCATGGGTAAAAGTTAGCTAGTCTCAGGGATATTTAGTTGATTATCTCAACTAAACAATCTCTATATTGAGTTATGAATATATTTGATTTCATTAACAACTGGAGTTGTGCTAGATTTATTCCTAAAAGAGAGACAACTTATGAAAAATCCACCCACCTGGGCAGAACAATCAATTACCCAAAGAGGTGATCATCTGTGGAGTTACTTTAATTTGGATTTCTACACCAAACAATGAGCAAAAAGCTTCTTTAAAGGAATGCTGAAAATATCCACTCAATCCTACTCCTTCCCTGACAAAGTCAGCTAAGACTTCTGAACCCGCTGTTTCATATAAACTCAACATTAAGCTTCATCTTGTAAATTTCAACACAAGCTTAAATGTTTGGAATGCTTCCAATCAGGAAAGGTTTCAGGTTAATTTAGAAATTAAACAGTTGCTGAAACTGCATATACATTTTCATACATGGCCATAGTACAGAAACGTTTGATTACCATTTTTCACCTTAATTTTATCAAATTAATTATTTGAAAATAAGAATGGAAATCTGAACTGCTTTAATGTCAAAATAATGTTTTAGCTAATTTATTTATTACATATATTACCTGTGGCAGTATTCACTGAGGTTTTTAACTTTATACAAAGATAAAGTTATTAAAATATTAACAGAATAATATTAATCAATTAAAGGGAAAAATTTTAAAAATGCTTATAATACATGAAAACCAGCTACGAAAAGTATACAAAAGAAATAATACAAATAAGTAAATGGTAACAATCACAATTCAAATGTTCCTTTCAGTACATGTAGCCCTCATTTAGTGACTGTCTCATTTAGCCACTACTTGTAGTTACAACAATGATGAAAAATAGCTTTTAATCCTTGAATTTACTACTTTTGCATGTCTGAAAAGCAAAGGAAAATTGAAAGGAAGTAAGATCATAAGTACAGTACACTGTTTCGCTTAACAACTACTTTGCTTAACAACTGAGTATCAGTCCGAGTTTTGGTTGCTAAGTGAAGACTACCTGGTATTTGTTTTAACAAGTTTATGAAAAATTAATAAAGTAGGAGCTGACTGTATTTCAGGAGGAAGGACAATAAGTTCAAAAAAGGAAAATATCTCTTACAACCTTCTATTTCCTTTGCTTGTTTGTTTGTATCCTGCAAAAGTAGGTGACCACAAAATAATCTCCTTAAACTGGGTGTTTGCATGTTTTGTTTTTTGTTCCTTTGTTTTATACTTGTAACCAAAGGTAACTTGCTTGGAATTGCTACCGGTAGTACAAATTGGATATCCAATAAATAAATAAATTCGTGCTGGGAGAGACTGTGTTGATTGCATAAAAACAGTCCCTGAGCTAATTCAGTCAAACAAAATGAAAATCAGCACTTTTAGATAATTTATGTTGATGTGAGTCAGCAAGCAACCTTTAAGACTAGTTTCCAGGTGATTTTCAAAGGAAGTGCAGAGTGCACCAGCAATAGTCCAAGCAAATGATGCTGCAATATCCATGTCTTCCAAATAAGGCTCAACTGGCACAGCAAAATCTTGACAACGAAGCCACAGCATCTACTTGGCTTTCTAGCAATAACTATAAGTCTAGGACTCCCAGCCATGAATCTGCTTCTTTAGGGATAGTATTGGTTTATCAACAGACAGGAGACATAGAAATCTCTGATGGATAAACAATAACTATCTCTTATGGGTTCAACTTCAGCCTGTTTTGTCTCACTTTGATTCTCATAGTCTCTAGATCCTGTATCAAAACTTGGACCTGGATATTGGACCTCAAACTGATGATCACCCCTAGCTGTTTCATGTAGATATTAAAAAGTAGGGAGAGATTGAGTACTGTGACACTTCACCAAGGTTCACCAGCCAGTGACTAGATTTGTCTATTAAATAAGAAACAGAATTTCTCTAAAACTGTGCCTACAGCCCTCAATCCCTGCAGGCTACTCAGAAGAATACTTGATTGTTGATATTAAAGAGTTCTGAAAAATATAAAAGAACAGAAAGAATATTCTTCTCCATCCAGATCACAATGAAGGCTATCTGTGAGAGGAAGCCATGCTTCAATCCCAGTACCAATCCTGAAATGTGATTGAACAAAACTGAAATAATTTGTTCCCTAGTCTAAACAAGTCCAATCAATAGCCTAATGATGCAATATCGGAGAAGGATGTTTCACCTCCCTTACTGGTGAAAAGGTGTAAGCTTGAAATTGAGCTCATACCCACATTCAACCAGATTTATTTGTTTTGCTATTCCATCGCTGGGAGGAAAAAATCTGTAATTAATCAACAGACAGGCTGCTGGGGACAATCATACCAAGTACTTGGTTGCTGTTTATTACCAAATAGAAAGGAGCCTTCGGGTTTTCTGGAAAAACCCCCAACACTTGCAGGAAACCAGCTGAATATAGCTTTGAGAGACCTAGGATGACCATCTGAAATAGTTTTGCGTGCTCTATAGAGGTCTTGAGTTGCATCCAGTATCAAAGGTGCTAGGAACTGTTTGATGATGGTAAAAGGCTGGTAGAAACACTCTCCATATTCTGATCACAAATCATTTATTTTGAGACAAGCATGGACCCACTTACAAGTATTGAACCTGATTATTACTTTCAACAATCCCACACTATGCATTAATTCTTGAGCTTCACTAGAGATGATCCTTACAGAATGGAAATTAAAATTGTCCAACATCAGAAGACAAGGGAATTTCAAGCTTATCATCAAGGGAAGAATCCTATCAGGTAGCAATGTGGTTGATATACCAGCAATTTACCCAGCTTACTTTTGCAGCCTAACATCTAGTTGACTATCTCTGGGATAGAATACTTGGCCACAAGTAATAACTATTACACTATGTTAGACTTTCACTTTGTCTTTCATTAGAATAAGAATCACGTCATCTGAATACATATATCCACATCCACACCCTCTCTCTCTCTCTCTCTCTCTCTCTCTCTCTCTCTCTCTCTCTCTCTCTCTCTCTCTCTCTCTCTCTCTCTCTCTCTCTCTCTCTCTCTCTCTCTCTCTCTCTCTCTCTCCTCTCTCTCTCTCTCTCTCTCTCTCTCTCTCTCTCTCTCTCTCTCTCTCTCTCTCTCTCTCTCTCTCTCTCTCTCTGGAATTGCCATTTTATATTTAAGGAACAAGGAGCAATAATCAATTACAACTACTTGATAAATATATATGTAGTTGCAAAATATATTTGTACATATATTTGAAATGTAAATTTTAGACACTTAAGAATCATATAAGCCAAAAAGTCATGAACACATAATCATGAAAATAATGGTATGTAAGTGAACTTTGGACTAGATGCAGTATTTAAAACCCACTGCCACTGAAGTGATTTAATTTGTCAAGATATTCAATTTCAGTATCAAAACATGAAAGTCTGCAGGAACAAAACCTCAGAATATTTATCCGCCCTACAATTATTTATTAATATGTATAGATGTTTGCAACAGTAATTTCTACAGTTTTATTGCAAACAGAAAATGCATACATCCATTGCACATCTTTTAGAATATGCAACATTGTTTATGATACTATAACGAAGAAGTGGTAAGTGAGACATTAAACATAAAGATCATTCTCATAAGTCTCTTAAGGAATATTTGCCTGTGCTTATAAATATATTCACCATTAATAAATTGGAAAGTATGCATTCTATATTTTAGAAAATAACATTATTTTCAACAATGCTTCTACTTTCCTCAAATGTATATCAATTAAAAGCAATGGGGATCTATTTAGAGAGGTTTGAAAAATTAAATTAAAACTCATTCTCTTTAGAGTTGACAGTAATGTGGCTTTCTTTTCAAGATTTAGTCCCAATTGCCAAAATTAAAACAGAATAAGGAAATGTTTAGCCAACCAAAAGAAAATATAAACCAATGTCTAACTCAAGGGCATTTTCGGTACCCTGTTAAATTAATAGAACAATCCTTAAATTTTCAGAGGATAATATTCTAGTATTTGGAATCTGACAACTGAAGAAATGAAAATGGATTCTCTGTGTCCTAAGGCCAAAAAAACTAATATTGCAGTATTTGAAAAATAAACGTATGGCTGCTTTCACTCAAAGAATTGATGACCTGAATGTACTTGCCACCTATGAGTGAATTGCCTATACTGTATATGTGAATTTTGTATGGATAAATATAAGAAAATATGGGAGTCATTTGTACAAAATACAGTAGGTTAAAAATTATAGTTACATAAATGTATTAGAAATATATAATTTGAATAATACATTCCAATGCTTCACTAATTTTGGAAAAATACATTCAATTCTACATAATGTAGCAACAATAAACTTGGATGGAATTTCAATTATTGAATTATAATGTTTGAATTGTAGTTAATTAAAATGTTTTCAGACATTGAAATATTATAATACCCACTAACTTTTTTGCTCTCTTTCTGTTTAAACCTCAAATAACTATAGGATTTCCCAGTGCAGAAAGGTCTACTTTAAAAATGTCTACATTGAAAGGATTAATTTTTCTTTTTCTGAATATCTTATTCAAAATAACACAACACGAAGTATAAAAGACTCCAAAAGCATGCAGACTACTGACCCGAAACACTGAAAAAAAAAATACCTCTCATTTTTGTCTGGCGATGATGAACCTATGGCACAGAACAACAACTCAGTATGTAGTGTTTCTTAAGAAATATTTCAACCATATCCTTTGGTCAATGAATGTACAGTAGATTTATGGGTCTAAAACATTGTTAAGAGAGACAAGCAATACATACGTTGAGACTGAGATACAACTTTTGTTCGACTCCGGCCTCTGGAATCTGCCTTTGAATTTCCCATTCCAATAGAGGGTGTTGAAAATTTGGTTCGCACACGTCCTATAAAAGAAAGAAAAAAAGAAAGAAGTGTGTGTAGAAGTAATCTAGTTAATTTGGAGAGAAACAGTGCTACAGTGTAGTTGAAATAATGAATCAGCTCCATTACTTCTCAACTCTTATTAAATTTGACTTGTAAAAATGTAATAGATGAAACAGGTAATAATTCCTTCTTTAATCTTATCCTGCATTTCCCATTTAAAGACTACTAGTATCTCTTAAATATATAAACATCGAATAAAATAATCTATCATATTTTAAGTACAAATTATATACAATATTATTTATGCATCGATACAATAGTTTCTATTTTAAAGTAAAATATATTTTATTTTAAACAGTGTATGTTACTGTTACAGATGTACCATATCAAAATTGAAGTGTATACTGTCTCTCATATTCAAGTTGGATATCAATGTCTATTATCTATATGAATGTGTGTGCGCGCGTGCGTATATTTATGTTTGTGTGTGTATATACACACCCATAGCCATATTCTATTATTTTTTAAAAATCCAAAACATTCTGAAACTATTCACATGATTCCATTTAATTGAAGAATAGCAGGATAGATTAAAAGTAACTTAAAGACCCAACTTTTTTTTTTTCAGTTCCCAAAACAGAATTGCTCAAGTGTTTGAAACTTCCTAGTATCATGTTTGGTTAGTATAAAAAAAAAAAAAAATCAAGAAAAGCAAATACACCAAAGCTTTTCAACACATAATTTTGTTAAATAGATACCAAATCATTTAGGTTTCCTACAAAAATATATTATTTACTCAGGCACAGATGATAATGTACCGTCTTTGAGATGAGAGTCTGTATTCATTCAATTTTTGATGAAGTTATCAAACTAAGTTTCTTATACCCAATACACTTGGTCTATAACTAACACACTCAAATCCATGCAATGACAGAATTTCTGCCATTCACTGTAATGTGTGTAAATGTAAAGAATTTGACCTGTAAACAGAAGGAATACAAAGTGCCACTATTTTGTTAAGATGTTAAATAACCAAAACAATCATTATTTTTACTTCAATAAAAATAAATCCATTCTGTAATCTTATTCTTCAGAATTAAGTAAGTAAAAAATCTATTGAATGATTCCGTATTGTCAAATGACTATATTTTAGACGAACATTCAATCGCTGTCATAATTTCAAAAATTATGAAATATATAATGAGGAAAAATTATTTGATCTGCTGATTTTGTACGTTTTCCCACTGACAAGGAAATGATCACTCTATAATTTTAATATAGGTTCATTTTAACAGTGAAAGACAGAAGAACAACAAAAAAAATCAAGAAACATTCATTTCAAAAAAGTTACAAATTGATTTGCATTTTAATGAGTGAAATGAGTATTTAATAGTCTTTCAATCAACAAGATTTCTGGCTCCCAGGTATATTTTATATAGATAACAAGCTGAGATTAGGAGCCCTCTCTTAAAAGAAGTACTCCTAATCTCAGCTTGTTACCTGTATAAAAGACATCAGTCCACAGAAGCAATCAATCAATCAGATTCCAAACTCTCCACCATGGCCAAGACCAAAGAGCTGTCCAAGGATGTCAGGGACAAGATTGTAGACCTACACAAGGCTGGAATGGGCTACAAGACCATCACCAAGCAGCTTGGTGAGAAGGTGACAACAGTTGGTGTGATTATTTGCAAATAGAAGAAACACAAAATAACTGTCAATCTTCCTCAGTCTGGGGCTCCATGCAAGATCTCACCTCATGGAGTTTCAATGATTATGAGAATGATGAGGAATCAGCCCAGAACTACACGGGAGGATCTTGTCAATGATCTCAAGGTAGCTGGGACCATGTCATCAAGAAAACAATTGGTAGCACACTATGCCTTGAAGGACTGAAATCCTGCAGCTCCGCAAGGTCCCCCTGCTCAAGAAAGCACATGTACAGCCCCCTCTGAAGTTTACGAATAAACATCTGAATGATTCAGAGGAGAACTGGGTGAAAGTGTTGTGGTCAGATGAGACCAAAATAGAGCTCTTTGGCATCAACTCAACTCGCTGTGTTTGTAGGAGGAGGGATGCTGCCTATGACCCCAAGAACACTATCCCCACTGTCAAACATGGTAGTGGACACATTATGCTTTGGGGGTTTTTTTCTGCTAAGGAGACAGGACAACTTCACTGCATCAAAGAGACAGTGGACAGGGCCATGTACCATCAAATCGTGGGTGAGAACCTCCTTCCCTCAGCCAGAACATTGAAAATGGGTCACGGAGGGGTATTCCAGCATGGCAATGACCCAAAATACATGGCCAAGGCAACAAAAGAGTGGCTCAAGAACAAGCACATTAAGGTCCTGGAGTGGCTTATCCAGTCTCCAGACCTTAATCCCATAGAAAATCTGTGGAGGGAGCTGAAGGTTTGAGCTGCCAAATGTCAGCCTCAAAACCTTAATGACTTGTAGTGGGACTAAATCCCGTCTGAGCTGTGTGCAAACCAACTACAAGAAATGTCTGACCTCTGTGATTGCCAACAAGGGTTTTGCCACCAAGTACTAAGTCATGTTTTTCGAAGATGTCAAATAATTCTTTCACCCATTAAAATGCAAAACAATTTATAATTTTTTTGAAATATATTTTTCTGGATGTTTTTGTTGTTATTCTGTCTCTCACTGTTAAAATGAACCTACCATTAAAATCAAACTGGTCAGTCCTAGAGATCAACCCTGACTTCTCTTTAGAAGGCCAGATCCTGAAGTTGAAACTCAAGTACTTTGGTCACCTAATGAGAAGAAAGGACTCATTGGAGAAGAGCCTAATGCTGGGAAAGATTGAGAACAACAGAAGAATGGGACGACAGAGAATGAGGTGGCTGGATGGAGTCACTGAAGCAGTAGGCATGAGCTTAAATGGACTGCAGAAGATGGTAGAGGACAGGAAGGCTCGGAGGAACGTTGACCATGGGGGTCACGATGGGTCGGACACGACTTCACAACTAACAACAACAACCATTAAAATTATAGACTGATCATTTCTTTGTCAGTGGGCAAACATACAAAATCAGTAGGGGATCAAATAATTTTTTCCTCACTGTATGATATGAAAAAAAATTGTGCTCTATCTATAAAGAAGTTAGCGCCAACCTTAGAAAAAAGCACCACTTTTCTACTGATAATCTGCCACAAATGAAATATCTTACACAATATATATATATATTTAGTTTGCATTTCATTAAAAAGTAATAAAAAATTAGGTATCCCAAATTAGATAGCATCAAATTTGTTGATCATCATTTTGTGGATCTCATGTTAGTGCTTTAAAAATATTTTGCCATTTGACAATATTTGATCTAAATCTTAGACATTGAACATTGACATCTAGTTAGATAATCATGATGCCAAAATAAATTTCAAAGATTGAGTAAATAGTAGCACCTATTCCCAAAAGCATGAGAATGTCTAGTGTGTCAAAAGTTTCACTATTTTTAATAGCAAATAAAAAAGTTTACATATTTAAAATATAATGGATATTGATACGTTATTGCCAATCTGTATTTGAAAAAAAAAGACATAAATACTGCAGCAACAAAGTGTTATTAGCTAAGCAAATGAATAAATAACCCCAAAGACCATGTTAATGGACTATATGGTCCGCATACAGTATGGCTTATGATGATGGAAATATTAAGATTTACTCTTTTATTGTCTTACCATCTTCAGAAGCTGTTCCTGAATGGGAAAAAATATCAAAACAATGATATTCCAAACAAAAGGTCTTTTTTTGTTTTTGATAAGCAATAATTGTTTGGCTTCCAAAATGCATATAAAAATATTTAAGAATAGTGCTATTTTATAGTTTACTATGAAATGATTCCTTAAATCCAATCAACTGTCCTGTGACATAAACCAGTGGAATGACTTGTCTTCAGAAGTTGTGGGTGCTCTATCACTGGAGGCTTTTAAAAAGAGATTGGACAGCCATTTGTCTAATAAATTTTGTATTATACTTCCCCATCTGCTATGATGACTTTATGCTAGAGCTGTTCCACAGGTTATGGATAATGAAAACTCAAGGGTAGCATTAACTATATTCACATGACAAAATCCTAATCTTGGTTCAATACTAGGTCTATATTGTTAGGAAGAAATGGAAGCCTTGGTTATCAAGAATTGGACCATTTTTCAAGATAAATTGTGCGGTATTCATTTTCATTAAAAGTTACTAAAAAGGTAATAAATAAATAACTGTGCCTATAATTTAATCAACCCAGTGAATGCATTCTGTTATCAAAATCAAATGATTGATAGTTCAATCTTGGAAACAGTGCAATGGATTAATAGTTCAGTACTGACTAGACACTTTCTTCATGTAAGATAAGAGTGAAAAAAATGAGCCTGGATTACAGAAATTATGATATAATCCTCCAGTATATTAAAAGTTTGCACATTTATTCTGAACAATTTTTTGTGTGAAATATGTATATTTTATTTTTGGTATATTATAAACAAACAAACAAATATACATACATACACCAAATGTACATTAACCTGTGACAAGAAGTGGCTAGTTTCAAAACAGTAGTTAAATATAACAGATATCGTTTGTAATAGTGAACTGGTGAACACTTGATACAATAAAATACATTATATATATTCAAACTACAGGAGATAGAGATGATGCTCTTGATAAATTGAAACTCATTTGTTTTCCAATGAAATTCATTTTTGTGAAATTGTTTTGTTGCTCATTAAGAACAGCCACATTATAATCATTAACAGAGGCAAAGAGACTGAAATGTTACTGTCAATTGTAATGTAAATTATTTTCCATTTAGCAAAAAGACTGGACTGTCTTAGCTTATAAAAAGTTATTTCAACACTTTTGACAAAAGTCAATAACATCACTCTGGAAGATATACTTATGATTCCCTATTTTCTATATGACATTGTTAGATCTAGTAGGATGGTTAGAATAGATATGGAGTCATTTGATCTGTCATAGGGCTTAATCCCATAGCATAATCTGCTGTGGCTGGAAAATACCTGTTTTATGCTAAACATCCTGTGATAGGGAAACAAGGTTTAACAAGGTGTGTTATTGTCTGGTTTGGTACAATAGAACAGGAAAAGTATAGACATCTGCAGTTAGCACTGCAGAAAAAAAACTGTAACCAGCCTGCCTTCCTTTGGCACCTGTATACTGCACAGGTCAGAAAGAGAAAATATTTGCAGACCTCTCACATCCTAGATATAAACTATTTCAACTCTTCCCCTCAAGATGTGGCTATAGGGCATTGCATGTCAAAACAACTAGACACACAGTTTTTTCCCTCATGCCATCACTCTGCTGAACACCTAATTACCACAATACTGTCTTATGCTTAAGAATATTTAACCATGTAGTATGGCTGTAATACTATTATCCTTCTAATCTTTTCTACTACCTTCTTCTATTTGTATCTTAATGATTATGTTACTTTGTTGTTTGTATGTACACTGAGAGTTTATGCACTGGAGACAAATTGCTTGTGTGCCCAATCACTTATTCTATTCTGTCTCTTCTGTTCCATTCTACTCTATTCTATTGCAAATTAGAAGCATTTTTATTTACCTCTCCATTCAGATTCCAAAAATTTAAGCAGCCATAGAATATGTACATGCAAATGCATGTTAAAGCCATGGCTGCTAATAGGTTTAAATAGTTTAGCTGGGAGCAGTAGGTGAGAATTGATATTTTTATCTCTTTGGTTACATACCAGTATAATATTTCTATGTTTGTATCCAATTATCTAATTTTTATACAAATTATTGATGAAATGGCATAATGTTTTCTCATAATTTGTATTAACTGTGGGACTATGTAATACTTTAGATTTGATTTAAAAGAGTCACCTGGAATGCAGCATTTATTTGTGACTGATTACCCCCTTTGCTTTCTAGCAATCCCAAAATTATATACTGCTGTTTATGTTTGTTATAAAAAAGATATTTGTTTGTATTTTGCCATATTTTTATGACATAGATGGATTATTAAATTTCATATAAAATTAATAAAAAGAATAGATGGATTTCAAAAAGTTAAGGGTCCTTCTCTTACAATAAATCCAAGAATATTATGTCACATGTTTTATGAATTCCCACTGTTGATAAGATATTTATAATTTTAACTCATACCAATGATGCAGACTTTTTTATACAGTAGTGGCCAAAATTGTGGAAACCATTTGGGGAAATGAGGTTTTTTTGGCTAATTTTTGTATTTTTGAGGTTTGATGGCTAATAATACCACCTTATTTTGAAGTAGTACCATAAAATTATATATCAATGGAAAGATAATTTAATCAAGAATGTAATGCAACATAGTTTGTTTAATGATCTATACTGTTTTCTATGAAAAGTTATAGCCAAATAACTAGAAAAAGGAAGCACAACTTATTTAGGTTGATATCAGGTAGCTTTCCTTCATCTGATTCTAGCCAATAAGCATGAGTGTTTAGAAAACCAATCAGGTGTCATCTTGTTTTGGCAATGAGCCAATCAGATCACAGTAGGATTCAGTTATTGATGTCATGTACTGAAGCTGAGAGAAGGACATTTTTCAGTGTGTTATATGATTGCTATCAAGTTGGTTGGGTTTTTTTGTGTTCTTTCATTTAGTGACCTTATAAAATGTGATAAAATTAAAGTAATGGTGCAAAGAGTTGACTGGTTACCCAGAAAACAATGTAAAATAGTATTATTAAGTGAACAAGGCTATAGTTATAAAGAAATTAGAAGAAAAATTGGTGGAAACTTAATCAAAGGTGGCATTTCTACTGTACACTTTTCCCTAAAGGTTTCAACAATTTTTGCCACTACTGTAAACTTGAATATTTTAAAGAGAATGGTTTTGTTTTTAAGCCAGTGAGATTTTTCTCCAGTCTCTTTGCCACAAATTTTCTAACTGGTTCATTCCTTTGAAAAATCAGGAACTATTTTATCCCAGCTAGATCATTATTATCCAGATCTATTCCTAAGTTTTCCCAGTACTAACATTCACAAGATTCTTCCTCCTTATAATTTAGTATATTTTTCTGTAAAATTCTATCAATTATAAAAGTAATCCCTGAGTTATATCAGTTCATTTAGCACGTTCAAAGTTACGCGATAAGAGCCCCGTAGTATTTACAAACAAATCTCGAAATTATGAAAGTTGTAGCACCATGGCAGTTGTTTGCTCTTATGAACAACTGCAGAGGCTCTGCAACATTGGGCCTGTTCTTCACAACTGCTTCCCCCTCCCATCTTTCTGCACCAGACTCACCTAGCAAAGATTTGTCTTCTCTCTGCCGTGGTTTCTTTGTCTTTGAGGGAGAGTCGGCTTGGAAATGTTTTTGCGCCAAGAGAGAATGGTTTTGGGTGCTATAATCTCGCGGGAGTTCAAGCCATAAGACCCAGTCTTGGAACCCAAAGTGTTTGTAAGCATGCCAGATGCTTTGAGGCAATTTTGCTGATCCAAAGTCTCCTGTCAGCTTGCAAACATTTTGTGCAGAGACTGGAAGTGCCGTGAACTTTTGTGGCAGAAAGACTGGAGAGGAGATAGCTTGCTAGATCTTCGCAAGGTAAGTGACCCAGCATGGCAGAATTGGGGGGAGAGAAAAGCAATTGTGGGGAGCACGAGGTATTTCAGTGGGCCGGGGGAGACCTTAGATGGTCTTAAGCAGGTGGCCTTAGATGGTCTTAAGTAGGTGGCCTGTTCCATCACCTCCCCCATGCCTCATGTTCACTTAACAATTAGTAAATGCGTGGGCGAAAGCAGGGAGTGATCATGTTCAAGGTATATGATTCACTCCTAGGAATCCCCAAGTTACAAATGGAATGGGTAGGCTGCATTACATTCGTAACTTGAAGATTACATGTACAATACACCAAATTTGTCACATTGCAGAATGGAAAAAATCTCCAATATAATTTTTAAAAAAATAAACCTCACTTTCTTCTTCCGTTATGTATTCAAGATGGACAGTAATTAATATTTAAGTTATTTATATGTAAGGGTGTAGGTCTATACATATGTTGTATATAGTATGTTTAAATGTGTGTTATGTATGTGTACACTTTGAAAGCAAACAACTAAATTTCATTTTTAATATGTGCTGTGGTGCCCACAGTAAAAAATGACAACAAAGGTTATCTAATCTAATCTAATCTAATCTTTTTGAACTAAGATATATAGTCATTCATCCATCCATGCATGTCTTTCCACATTAGTCTATCTGGTCATGTTATATTTGAATTCCAGAAGAACTGAGGCAGAATATATTAGTTCTATATGATAGAACAAGTACTTTATATACATTTTTATACAACCCACAATGGCAATTTTCTCATACTTTCTGGCATCCCATCACAGCTTTATTCAGTATATATAGAACCATACTATATTTTAAAATGTGGTTAGAACTTTATTTTGTTATAAATAGTTATATATAGCTAAGAACTATATTTGGTTATACCTTCTTCAAGCTTTTTTATTCTGAAACTTTTCTACATGCTCTATAATCTATAATTTTCATTAAGCAAAATTTTCTGCCTTGCTTTTATATTATGTTAATGGCAATATACTGATACTGTGTATGAGAATATGAAAGTCATTATAGACTATTAACACATGCACATGCATGCACACAGGCAAGTCTCAGGATTCCATTCCATTCTTTGCATCTAATGAAATGTATTCCTCAAAAACATATTTTAGAATAAACATTTAAATCACCAGACCTTGTTTGTTGTTGTTGTTTTACCGGGAGTTAACATATTGAAAATTACATTTGGTAACAGGCTATAAGAAGTATAAAATTTATGAACTGGAGGTTATTTTATTTATCAAATTTATTTATTGATTGATGAAATATATATGGGTGCCCATCTACAGAAAGTGATTCTGGGAGATATATAACAGTTCAATAAAACAATGAATATAAAATAATAATTACCTAAAACCATTATATAATAATTAACGAAGAATTAAAAATTAAAAAGCAGAACTAAACAAAAATAATAGATGGTTATTAAAAATGAATTATATGTGTTATATATTAACACCCAAAACTTAAGGTTAAATATTGCAATTTAAATTCAACTATTTTACTGATGGTAAGAAAAATCAAGGTATGCCCTTGCTCAAGTATTTAAGACTAGCTTTGCAAAAATAAACAATACTGTACAAGTCATATTAATAAATCTTATCTAAAGCAGCACTGGAATAGAGCTGCACAGATATATGCCCACATATGTACTTATATCAATGCTTTAATAAGAAAATCTAATACTATTTAGAAGTCAGGTGAGTGTGTTATTCAAACTGAATTTGCTATGTGTACAGAAGTCACAAAATCAGTTGTTTTAGAAATTGACAGACAAAACAGGCTCTTACCATCCATCTTATCAGAAGTATCCTCTTTTTTTGGAGTAGCAAGCAAAGAAACAGGAAAATTTAATGTGTTAAGACAAACTACTGACAAGGAACTATAAAATCTTAATTAAGGCAATCAATGTTGATATGAGTAATTTACAAACATTTAAATACTGAAATCATGCAAACAAGCAGTTCCAAAATTATTAATGAAACATAGTATCTAGTATCAATGGTGCCAAAAATAAAGAATTTTATTAATACCTCTGTTGTCATAATATCACATAGATATTATTTGGGCACCAGGGACTGGTTCCATGGAGAAAGGTTTTTCCATGGACCGGAGGGAGCATGGTTTTACATGCTGCCTGCATCCGTGGTTGGGGCTTTGCTTGTTTGCGCAGATCAATTGCTGGCATGCCATGGACTGACGCTGTTGCGTGAACCGGGGGTTGGGGACCCGACATAGACATGTGACAGTTCAGGCTAAAAAAGAGCCAGAGTATCCTATTTTTGCAGGATGCACACAGAACTGCATATAGATCTGCATGTATGATTTATACCTGGTTAGGCATGCTTTTCTAAACGGAAATCTGTGGGACTTAAGTTACTTATGATTAAAATCTTCCACAGATTTTAGTGGAACTAAAATATATTTATGTTTGGACTCTATTCAAATGAACAATTATTTGAGATCACAACCCTAAAGAAGAAAGAAAATCCACTAGTATAAAGATAGTAGAATAGGAAACTTATGCATTTTTTTTAAAAAAAAATCATTAAATAGTAAGCATGACTAGTTCAACAAACAGCCAAGGTTTGGCTATTATTTTGTTACAATAATATTTTTTAAATATACAAAGAATCAGTGTTTATAAAGTTTGACACAATAAAATACATTAAACTAGAATTTTAATGCTATAGGGGAAAAAAAGACCACACCCTAAAATAAATCTACATAGGTTATATTTGTTTTCTTTCATTTGTGGAATAATATACATGTTAACTTGAAAAAAATAAGATGCTGAAAACAATTGCCCCCAAGTGAAAAATAGTCAGTAAATAACATACACAGATGAAATTTGCATGCAATACCTAGCTTTCTAATATTATCAGTTCAGACATACTACCGTGTTTTCCCCAAAATAAAACTCGGTCTTATTTTTTTTTTTCTCCAGAAGAGGCACCAGATCTTATTTTTGGGGGGTGTCTTTTCCACTCACCTTGCTGCCGCGGCATCGACAGCTCCACCGACCCAGCCAGCCCACTTCTTCTGCGGCCGAAGGAGCAGCTTCATTCCGCAGCTGAGAATGGAGCTCCATCAGAGGCCTTCTGGAAAGGCTTTTGCAGCCAAGAACCGAGCTACGGATTCAATCCATAGCTTGGTTCTCGGTTGCAGAGAACTTCCAGAAAACTCTCTGACTGCAAAATGCAGGCCAGGGAATGCCACAGAGGAAGTGGGCCGGTGAGGAGAGGCAGGTGTTGATTCATGGGAGGCCTGGTAAGTGGGTGTGGGCACCTGGGGCAGCTCCACCCCCAGCTTGATTTTTAGGCATGCGCCTCGCCCCAAAACTAGGGTTTATTATTGGGGTAGGGCTAAAAATCAAGCTAAGACTGAATATCACTGAAGCAGCAGCTGTGCAATTGGTGCAACGAGGCTTGTGGTGTGAGCAGCGGCAGTAGCACGATTGACACAATGAGCCTTGTGGTGCGAGTGGCAGTAGCATGAAGAGCCTTGTGCGCAATGAACATTATGTTGCAAGTAGCGGTGCAATGCTACTTGGGCAGTGGCGTGACAGGTGTTGGGGCGTGGGAGGCCTAGCTGCGGTAGTGCTAAGGTAAGTCATCCCCCCAAAATAAGATCAAAAAAATATAAGATTGGGTCTTATTTTTGGGAAAACACAGTAGCAATCTCTCTCCTAGCCCATAAATGTATTTCAAGGAGATGTCCCATAGACTGATGTACAAATAAATACCTCCTATGACACATTTCACCCCACTTTAAAAAGGGAGATGGATGAGGAGGCAAATATACATTTCATACAAATTGCCTGTAAAATAATATAAAATTAATTGATTCTCATAAAACACCCATTCCATTCTCTTTTTCCAGTAGAAACAACAAAAAAGTTTTTTAAAAAGTCAGGATGGAGAGCTGAGTGGAAGAAGCTCTTTCTCTTTCCAGCTGCCATCTGGAAAAACTCAAAACCTCATCTGCCTTATTGAGAAAGTGAGGAACCCAACTGATACAATAATACTTCAAAAAGTAAAGAAGATAGACACTTTTTTTTCAAAAAACTATACCAATCCAGATCTGGACATCTGACTATTGTAGCCCAGATGTACGGACAACTGCTTTAATAATTCTAAATTAAGGGTAATATACTGAATGGATATCATTTAAAACTGTTAAATGATATCATTTAAAATGGATATCATTTAAAATGGTGAATAATTGCAAACTGAACACACTTGTTCATATCTATCTATTTTTTTATCTTATTGCTTGCACCTTAACATGAAAAAGAATTGGTATGAGTTTTATTCCCCTTTTCCTGCAAAGAATATAAATGTTTATAATTTTCATCGTGTAAGAATTTCGCAGTTACTAACATAAGAATAAGAAAAATGTTAAATGATATAATTCTCAACAAGAAAAGAGAGTAATGGATTCCCTTAATTTTATTAAGTGGAGGCATAAAAAAATCTTTATTAATTAAACTAGTTTCTCATACTGCTTTATTTTGTTTCACATTTGCTATTACAAAACCCTAGAATAAATTTATATGCCAGCATCTTATGAGAGCAAGCATATGAAAAATATAAATTAGTTTATCCGAGCTCCAAGTTTGCTCATCTTACATACTATTAAACATGTTAATAGGTTAAACGTGTATTGATTTTTACAAGTGTTTTCTGAATTAGAAGGTTATTTTTAGTTGCAAAACTTTTCAACCTAACAAGAAAATCCCAAAGGTGCTTTTCAAGCGGCAACTGGACTTTATTGTTTTTCTTTGAAGACATTTCGCTTTTCATTCAAAAAACTTCTTCAGGAACAAGAAAGTCCAATTACCTCTTGAAAAAACACCTTTGGGACAACCATGACCTGGATGACTGAGAATCTCCATTGACACCTACTAAAAAGAAAACATTGAATAATATGGAAAAAGCAGTGTCAATATCTTATTTACTATAAATTAATAAATGTCTTCATTGCTGGATGATTCTTTATTCACAAACTTAGATAATTCACTGATATAACTGTAAATGAAGGGGCAATAGCATTTCAATATACAAGAAAAATTCTGATGTGGTTTATTGTATATTGAACATGTTTCCTACCTAGTGAAGCATATGATCCTGGAGACAGACCAGCAGTTGCTAAACGACCAGTTCCTGACGGCTGACCAATAGCATGACGTGCCTTTGCCCCAGCAGCAGCATTAACATCAATGTCACTGCGAGACCTCTGCAGTGTTCCTAGGGTCGGAGCAGCTTTGCTGCCACTAGAAACTGAGAGAAAACAGAAAACTGCATATTAAGATTCCCACCTCATGCTGACAGTTTAAAAAAATCCTCAAGAGATTTGCCTAAATTATTTCTAAAATTTTCTAATTCCACCTGGTCTAGTACACTGAGTAACTCTTTGGCAGCACACAGCAAATTACCTCTGTTAGCCATATTTGCAGAACTGGAAGTGGACCATTTTGAAGAGAAGGGACGACTGGGGAGGGGGGAAAAAAAAAGCAAAACAATAGTTTTAGTAATGCAAATTATTGAACATTTCAAAAGAGTAAACATTTCCTGTTCTCTTCAATACTTTTAAACTTCTATAAAAATTCTAATCAGGAAACATTATTTTCTTTTGGGAAAAAAAATCTTGAAACACTTACTTGAAAAGCTCAATTCTGTGTCACTATTTCACAAAACCTGCTATAGGCTTTCACATTACTACCTAATATTGAATGTGCACTGAAAGATAGGTCCCATCTAAATAAGGCAGTGAAGATATGTTACATTAAAAATACATTTTTATCTGTAATAACAAGTGAAAATGGCCTTAGAAAGCAAGAGTAAGAGCTAAAGACTAGGCAAAAGTCAGATAAGAGGCAGCTGAACCTGCAGGACTGTGGACAGGGCAAATGGCTCAGAAGAGACTCTCCCTAGTTACTTTTGGATGGTTTCTTTTGGATTGTAGAGGTGAGAGGTGAGAAATGTACTTTCAGATTTACAATATTCTGTTAAAGAAATCTGTTAATGAAATAATAAAGTTAGAGCTGCTATGTCTAGGAGTGCCTCTTGTTTAGACTCCCCTGCAAGGTTGACAATATTATAGTTTCTTATTCTGTAGGTGGAAATAAGTTCAAGAAAAATGCCCTAATCTGAAGTGGACTGTATATAGATCTTGTGGATAGAAGTATTTTCTTTTATATTAATACTTACTTTAGACTTTCTTGTGAGCTGGAAGATGACCTATCTGACTGTGGAAGTGATGCAATGCTACCAGAATTCTTTAAGTAAGTCTGGAGACTTCTTTGATAGGATGGTTCAAGACTATTATATAGAACTTCTGCCTCACCAGGAAAATGATTTCTTAGGCCCAGATAAGTCCTGAAAAGAACAACATAAAATTTATTAGAGGAAGGAAAACATTTCTGGAAACAGAAACAATCTTCCAACACTAGTAAAAAAATTAATATTTCTAACATTTTAAAAAATGAGAAAACTCTCGACATCACAAAACTGTGTCTCCATAAATAGCTAAAATGGAAAAGAACAATAACTATTAACTTACTGTGTATGCTCCCTGGAGTCATTGTATGTTAGTGGATCATTACATAAATCTATTTATTTGTTTATTAAATAAATGTATGTAACCACCCAACTAACACACAACGACACCTAGTAGCATACAAAATTAAAAATCAACAATATGTATAAACCCTAGAAACTCCCCTCCTAAATATGGGGCTATCTTTTTCTGCTAAAAAGTATCAATGTTTTCAAAATTAGTTAAGCCAAACTTTAAATTAATCTTACTTTCGTGCCTCTACTCTTGCCTCAGCATCAGCATCATGAATGCCCTTTTTGATAGTTTCAACAAGAACAGCTGCATGCCTGTAAGGGAAAACCAGAAATAAATATTACTTCCAATTTATCTTAACTTCACCAGAGGAGTTGCTGTTTCTTGAAAAAAATTAGATAATGAATGCAAGAAAGTTCTCAAATAAGAGTAGAGAACCTTGCCAGCTTTACCCAGACCCAGATGCTAAATGGTTCTAATTAGTACCTGGACTAATATGGACAAGCAAATGATTTGATGATTTGTCTTGAGTCACACATAAAAGAGTACAATATCTCCCAGCTTTGGGACAACATTGGGAAAAGCCTAGTGAGGAGATATAATAAAATCTGAGGTCAAGATATGTCTGAGTTCTGCAGGAAATCTGGAAAAGAAATTTGGAAGTTCTGGGTTTACACTGGAATGAGGATTATGGATTGAAATTCTAGCAAGATAGCAATTCTGCAGTATATCATAAATAGACAGAATTCATGTTAATAATGTTTTTCATTGAGATATTGGGAGAATGGTGAAAGATCTGGTAAGATCTTAGTTAATACAAAAGAAAGATAAGGCAATGATTCCAACTACTAGAGGTGAAAGAGATGAAATCTATAAAACTTTAATAGATATAAACTGTCAATTTTAAAAATTTGATTCAGACTTATATAGTAATCCAGAGAATATATTGAAAGAAGATATTTAGTTTTTTTAAAAATAAAATTAAGCTACCATATGTAGATTACAAAAACAACTTGGATTTGCTCCACTATCTGAAGTAGAAGTTAAAAAAAGGCAAGAGGTAAAACACCAGAATTAGATGGATTGCCTATTGAGATATTAATCATTAATTAAGGTGGATATATTAGTAAGGAAAAGAAAAACAAAATCCAAGATTAATCAGAAAAAAAATGAACATGTGATCTTGATCAAGTAAGAAAAGAATAGTGTGTAGATATGAGTGTGCAAAAATTCTCTTCTAGGAAATATAAAAAAACTATTTATAATTCTTTCCCCTATCATTGACAAAAATTAGAACTGGACTTAACTGCTACCATTCAAAAATAAATTTCTATAAATGAAATGTTTCTCTTTAGAGGAGAGGATTTCAGTTACAGATCTAATGTTTGAAAGCAAAAAGCAATTTTAGAACTATATTTGACTGAGATGATCATTATTACAAACATGATTTCACAGTTTATTAAGAGATGCTGTTAAAATTAGAGTGCATTAAAGTTGGCCAACTATAACAAATTTGAAATGATAACACCATCAAACAACAACATCAACCTATCCCAGGTCCTTTGGAAGGATTCGATAGGTGCATAAAAATGCCAAATCTATTCTAAATATCTGGTTGACTGTGCAATCAATCATAATAATAATTCACAACTGCACTGATTCCTCTGTCAATAGTAGGCCATGGCTACTAAACATCAAAAACATCTGCCAAGCTATCCTATCTCCTTTTACATGGATGATCTGAAATGATAGAAAAACACTATCTGAAATAGAATCACTGCTCAACAGTTTCCAAATATACAGCCAAGATATTACAATGGAGTCTGGACTACACAAATGTGCCACCTTGCCAATAATAGAGGAAAAATAGTGAAACTGAAGGAATCAAGGTGCCCTATGGAAATAACCTCAAGAGTTTGGATAAAAAAATATCACTATAAATAGCAATGGCACTTAATTTCAGATCTGCCCCAATCTGATCCCTTAGAAAATAAAAGCACTTCCTGCACCTTTTCGGGGTCCATCTCTATTCCCTCATGAGAGATGTAGTAACCTAGGTAATCAATTTTACTCTGGTGGAATTTGCATTTGGATAGCTTGGCATATAGTTCAACCATCACGTGTTCTGCCACGATCTCAGTATAGAGGAGGTATAGACTCCCAGGTGTTATGCAGCATAATATTATGCAACTTAGTTTATTAGCTGCATAAACACAGCAGGGTTCCCTTGCAGTCCAAAAGAGAGGACCCAGAGCTGGAAGCAACCTAAGAGTCAACTGAAAGCCATTTTTCACTTATCCCCTGCTTTGATCCTTACTTGGTAATAGGCCTCCTGCAAATCCAACCTGGTGAAGACCTTTCTTTGACCAAATGGGCCAGCATGTCCTTCAGTTCTAGGGGGATGGTCACCGGATTGACTGTGCAATGTAGGGATCATTGTCGTAGTTTGACTCGTTTTTCACCGGGCTCTCCCCTGGGTCAGTTGGGGTTCTCCCATCCTCTTGGGCAATGGGGTAAATTTTATGACTTCCACTCCCTTCAAGGAGGTTTCATGGGCTTGCTATTGTGGTTTCTCTGGTTTTGGGGCAGCAGCCTGAGTTGCCTTCTTGGCTGGGCCACACCTGAAGCAGCCAATGGACTGGCAGCATGGGCTCTGCTCACGTGGCACTGATTTTGGGGCCTCTTTCTTTTCATGGGAGGATCTTCGCCATCCACAATTTGGCCAATATCTGGATTGAGCCAGATCGATTTCCACTTCCTCTGCTAGGACCTACCAGTCATGGAGGTTGGGGGGGGACACTTCTGGAAATGCAGGTGTTGCAGACCTTGTCATTTAGCTTGCCTTGGAAGCATCCGATCAAGAAGTCTTCAGGCCAGTCAGTCAGTCAACAGGCCAGGTCGCAAAACTCATGGCTGTACTCGGCCATCACCGTCTCCTTGCCTGATGGTTTTTATGCAATCTCTGGCTTTGTGATTGGCTAAGGGGTCTGCAAAGCTCTTCCAAAGTGCAACTATGAAGTGATCAACGTTTCTTAGTTCCGGGCTGTCATTCTTGTGGAGGGTGACCATCCATTCAGCTGTAGCCCCCTCTAACACCATGGTCACGCACTGCACCTTAGCACCTTTGATGGCTATTTCCGGATCGTACTCTTGCACGTATGTCCAAACTTGTGCCAGGAAGAACCCCAATTGCTAGGGATCTCAGTTGAATTTTACTCCCAGGGCTGGTGTCTTGGGTCGTCTCCATTTGTTGGTGCTACTCCTACAGTACAGGCTGGGCTGTAAGGTCAGGTGCTGGGGTGGTTGCAGTTGCCGAGGGGCTCGTTGCAGCTGCCATTGTGGTGACAGAGGTAGTTGCCCCCTCACTTGCTGTGGCTGGAGTCGGCTGGTCAATGGGATGTGCCGCCCGGGCTAGGCTTCTCGAGATTTGAGACTACCAAATGAGCTCCTCATGAAGTTTATGTTCTAGCATCCAGTCCTCTTGCTCTGGCTTGCCTATGCTCAATTTTTCCTCCAGTTCTGGGTCTCTCGCTGGCGGCTGTCTCACCTTCTATGGGTGAATGTCATTCCTATGGATTTCTCTTCCCATTCTTCCTTTTTCCTGACATCAAGGGGCTATCGGGGTCTTGGTGGATTGTCCTCTCCCATCCATCCAGATAGATCCAGCCCTCCAGAAGGGGGTTTTGAGGATGCTTCCTCACAGGCCTCAAGGTCTTCCTAGTCACTCCCTTGAACTGACATCATTTGCATGGTCCCCACAAAGTTCCTCTCTGGGCTGACCACAACCGCAGAGCTGGCTTAATATCAGATCTGCCCCAATCCCCAATTACGAAAGAAAAGCCTTTGACTCCCTTTGATTAAAGCAAGGGTTTCTTTTATTAAGAGTGATGGTTGCAGTAAAGCCAAGCCAGTTCTGAAATCGATACTTGCTGGATATAAAAATAAAAGGTAGGTTTGCTCCCTAGCCCATCCCTCCCCCCATGACCAGTCTGTTTCCAGCCAACTGAAGCTCGCCAAGATGTTTTGAGAAATCTGAGATGTTTAGAGGTAATCTGCATATTTCTCAGGGCGCCTGGCTGTGGGATGCTGGTACAAACAGGATCCAGCTTTTCTGGTCCTTCTCACCTGTCACTGCCCCCCTCCCAATTTCCTATCATGTGCACACAAAGCATTGGAAAAATATATGCAGGACAGTGAAGAAGATGCACTGAAGGCTTACCGAGTAAAGCAGGGTTCCCCAACCTTTCAGGGTTGGTGACCCAGAGTGGGAGGAGGGGAAAAAGAAAGGATTGCTTTGTGGGAGGGATAAACATCTGTGGGGCTGTGAATGGCCATGATATTCACAGAAGTGTGGCCATGGAAGTGCATGCACTTGCACACATTGGCCAGTCATTCACATGGCCCTGCGGCCAATTGGCTGCAGCCTGATAGTGCACCGGCAGCCACAGAGAGACCAAACTGATCTACTAGAAAGATTAAATGAAGAACAGAAAAGAGAGCTGGCAAGACAAAATATTTCATTGCCAGTACATTAAAAAATGAGCATTAGAAATAAGGAAAAGTATGAACAATTCACTGAAGCTAGTACATGGACAGCAAATAAAAATAGCAGGCAAAGCAGATAATAACAAGACCTGACAATAACTGAGAGCAGGAAAGTTGAAGAAAGAGACTGAGGGGCTATTTCAGGCTGCAGAAGACCAAGCCTTAAAACAAATGTGTACAAAGTCAGAATTGAAAAGACAGTACAGACAGCAAATGTCATCTCTGCAAAGAAGCTGAAGAAAGACTGGACCACCTGGTTAGCTGCAAGAAGACTGCACTGATGAACGGCAAACAACAGCATGACAAAATAGCAACAATGGTGCATTAGAAGATGTACAAGAAATACTATTTACTCCTAAGCAGGAAATGGTAAGCCTACAAAATAAATTAAGTAATAGAAAATGAAGAAGCTAAGTTGCTTTGGGATTTAGAATTCAAACAGAGAAGCACCTGCCATATAACATCCTAGGCAAAAAAATCTGGCTAGTAGACTTAGCAGTACCTGGAGACAGCAGATAGAAGAGAAAGAACTGGAGAAAATCACAAAGTACAAAATTTGCAAACAGAAGTAGAATAACTAAGAAAAACATTTGGAGCATTGCTTGAACAGCATTGACAAAATCAAAGTAAAGGCAACTTTATTTGAAATAGCTTACAACCTATAATACTTTTAACACCATCAAATAACAATATCTGTCTATCCCAGATCCTTTGGAAGAATTAGATAGGTGGATAAAAATGCCAACTCTAATCTAAACTGACTGTGTGACAACCACAATAATAAATTTACATTACCAAACAACAACATCTTTCTATCCCAGTTCCTTGGGAAGGACTCAACAGGTGGAACCTTAATTCATTCTAAACATCTGGCTGACTGCAACGAAACATAATATCACAAAATACAAAGACTTGCAAATAGAAGTAGAATGACTGTGGAAAAAGAACATAAGTTAGTTCTAATAGAAATGGATGCCCTGGGTGCAGGTCCAAAACATATGGAGGACTACTTGAATAACTATCAACATTAACAAAATCATCAGTCATTTATAAAAGGTGGTTTTATCTGGAACAACTTACATCCTGTGATAAAAACAGTCTAAATATTTGACTGTGTGATCAACAATAATAAATTATATCAACTATTTTTTTCTTTTTGCAGAAAATATAAGAAACTGAATTAACCACTACGAAAACATGAATGAATCTGCATTCAATGAATCTGCATAAAGATGGCAACTAAATTCATCTAAAAACTGTAAAATTTATCAGGAAAGTTTAAATTATATGGAAAACTGCTAAATGCACTCCAGTAATATATAGAATACTATGTTTATTCCTGTTAGCAATACAATTCAAAATTGACATATTTGGAGCAGTATCTGTTCCAAAACATTTCCCTGACATATTTAATTATTTAATTAAAACTACACATAGAGAAGCTGATATACTTATTTTCTCTATCCCTTCTCTATCAATAAAAGAGAAAATAGGGAACAGTTAAAGGAAAAGAAGGTAACAAACAAAGCTTCCACTGTTAAGCCAGTTTGGAATGCATTGGTTTTTCTAGTACATAACTTTTTTTCATCAGATCATATACATGATTCTGAATAAATCTCATACCAATTACAATACTGTTTATCATCACAATGTAAGGCAACTGAAATATATTTTTGAAACAGTGCACCTGGACTTCTTTTGCCAATACTCTTTCATTTAAATTGTTCAAATACTTCTTGCATTAATGCAATAATATGAACAATTCTCTCTCTTACACACACATATACAACCATACAGAGAGCCTCTCAAGTCTAGATCACATTATGTTTTTAGAAAAGATTCATAGTTTTTATGAAACAAACAAAATATTTTGTATTTTAAAAGTACAGAAGAAACTTATTTCATAAATAAGGAACCATTTTTATGAACTAAAAAAGAGGCACAAATCCTACCTTTCCAAAGAATGGGTTTGCCATTCTTGCAACAATAGGTCTAGAAATTCAAAAGAGCGCCTAGAAAATAAAAGGTTTAAATTCAGTTCTAAATGTATTTGAATTACTTACAAAAGGTAAAGATTCTAACTTGTTAAAAGGCTTTAACTAGAAGTCAGGGAATTTGACAAACAAACAATTATACTGAATTTAGAAGGAGGCATCATGATTTCTTTATCCCCTTCTATTAACTCTTTCTTTGAGTTAAATCTGGATGGTCCATACAACTCAACATTTAATAATTAAAAAATGATATTTTTATAAGGAATAGCAAAGATGTGTCATGTGACGTTGTGTTTTAGGACCGCATCACTTAGCAATGGAAATTCTGGTCCCAATTACTGTTGTAACTTGATAATTACTTGTCAGGAAAGTCCTATATCTAAATTCAGAAAAATATCCCTCCTAGATGTAGCTATATGTTATGGCAGAAGTCATTCTTAATATTGATTTCCATTTATTAAATTTTGAAATATATGCCTATAAACATTCCTTAAAATGTACTTCATGTCAGATTATAGGGGAAAAATCAACAATTCTGAACATCCAGACTCTGCCATATTTTCATTCCATACAGCATTAACCTTGTGAACTCTCAAGCTTCCTCCTTCCGTTATATATTCAAGATGGACAGTGTTTAATATTTATTTGTTATGTATATGTAGGGGTGTGGGTCTATAAGTATGTTGTATATAGTATATTTAGGTGTGTGTCATGTATGTGTTTCACTTTGAGAGCGGGCAACTGAATTTCATTTTTTGATGTGTGTCGTTATGCCCACAGTAAAAAAAATGACAATAAAGGTTATCTTATCTAGATTTCTGCCACTTATAAATATAGTTACCATTAATTTTTAGTGTTTTAAGATTTACAGGGCACTCTTATTCATGTTTTCTCATGTGATGTCCTGATGACATTGTGAGGCTTACTCACAAGTAAGTGCCAGATTATAGTTTTGACACTGATAGATTTCATGTTACATTGCTAGAGATTAAAATTGTTATTAGAGATATTCATATTTTTTCTAGCGTTGGTTAATATAACCTTCAAAGGTTAAAATTCAAACGCCTCACCTCCTTACTGCCACAGATTTTGAAGTACAGTTGCTGGTTATTAAAGGTATAAGTCTTGGCACATGTGTATGCTGAAAAGAAAAAAAAATCTCTTGAAATACAGCTGAATGGATTCAACAGAAACAATGTTAACAAATTAATCTCTGTACAGTATACCCATTTCTGAGTATCTCACAAACAAATGAAGTTATAAAACACAAAACAATAAAGGCTCTTGGTATAATTTGTCTTACTTTAATTGCAATTTATTTGGAATATGGTTTTTATAGGTTTTAAGTTTTGGGTAGATACATTTCAATCTCGTAAAATTCAAATATTAAAAACAGCTCTTTTAATGTTTATCTTTAAAAGTATGTACAATCTTCTCTCAAAGGACTTCAAATGACATGAGTCCAATTTTTAATCAAACTAAAATTAATTAATAAACCAATTAAATACTAGATGGTAGTATTTAAATTATATAGTCCCATATAAAATGTGTATTCTATATACCATACCACATTTAATATACGTAAAAAGAGGGCATTCTGACTGAAATATTGCAGAAAATTAAGATAAAAAATCCCATCTGCTTTTATGTTTATTGACTGATGTAATTAGCAAATATTTTTCAAATGCAATATTTGTAACATCTCAAGCCCCATTCTGGTAGTTTTCAGAACTAGCATAAATGCTACTAGTATTTAGGCAATATTTTTCTCTTATAATCAGTTTTATATAAAGTAAGCATATGATACATAAAGATATATAAACTATACTGATAGTATAACTATGCTATTAATAAAGCTGAAAATATTCTAGCCCTTCCTAACCACATTACACTACTCAAGATGATGCTAGATGCATCTGGAGGACAACATCACAATTGCTTCTCAGCACACAGCAGAGCTTTTAAAACAAACAAATAAAAGTACAATATTCAACATAAATGATCAAGTGCAGATCATTACATTTCTAGACATTTTATCACTGTTATTTCTGCCAGCTGATTAATGGATTTAACAAATGCTGAAGGCTAAACAAATGGTATTTTTAACTTTAATCAATGAATATTTTTGTTTTAATTAGAATATACCTGTCAACACTGCTAATATTGAATATTCTTGCTTTGACAAAATATGCAGAACTGTCTGGTACTTTTAGAGTTAATTCAGATGAGAATGAGAGAGGAGAGAAAAGCTCTCGGAGGGAAGTGAATCTTTGCCCTCCAGATTAATTGAAAGATGTGAATCATGACCCCAAAATAGGGGAGGGGAAATGCCTGGAATGTTATGGGCAAAGGAAGGGAAATTCAGATCTTGGCATTCTCCATGCCGTGCTCACACTCCTTTACACTAATAAAGGCTTTTTAGGTTAAAAAATGCCTGAAAGTTCTTTGAAGTGTTTCATTAGTCAGACACATGACATCATGCCAAGATCCATTTTTTAATTTTTTAAACCAATTAAGGGGTCCCGGACCCCGGTCACTATTCCTAAACTAAAGGGATAGACTGACAAAGATTCGGGGAAGATCTCATTATGGAAGGAGAAAGACGGCTTGAGGCCAGCACCTCAGCAGCAGCAGCAGCTTCCCCAGGGAGTGGAATGGCAGCCAGCCAGCTGGGGGAGAAAGAAAGATTTGAGGACCCATCTATTGGTCTTAATGCAAGAGAACAAATCCACAAAATAAAACAAGCCGGCAGGCTTGCCCTGGAGTACGTGCAGGAATTTTGCAAGATAGCAGGTCGAATAGAGGAGTGGCCTGGACAATCCCTAATCCATCACTTCGTTGAGGGATTAGACGATCACTTCTCTCAGGCCTGCATCTATCGAGCTGTACCTGAGCAGCTGCAAGAATGGTACCAGGCAGCAGTGAAGCTAGACGTTCAGCTCGCCCGCTAAAAGAAGTCTCCCCCACCTGAATCCGAGCAGCCACCAGAGCAACCCAGACAGCAATCACCCCCATGAAAACCTCCAACTACTGCAATGGTTGAGAGACCTAGACCACCTGCAGGCCTGTCAAATAAGTGTTTTCAGTGTGGACAAGAGAGACATCAAGCGGCAACTTGTCCAGTCCCCTACCCCCGACTGCAGAGCAGACCGGAACCAGCAACGAGAAGGAAACCTGCCCAGCAGCTAACGAGAGAAAAATCCAAATGGGCACGCAAGAACCTGTTGCCCAGATTACACTCCCCACACAGGAGGACGCTGGGACTCCGGGTGGACCTGCCCCTGCTCTACTCTCCTTTGACAGCGGTGATGAAGGAGAAAACGACCCGATGGTGAGTCGACAAATCCCACCTTTTTCACTGGCTGCCATACTTATAATCCCTAAGTCCGGGGCACAAATGGACTTAAACATGCTAATTGATTCTGAATGCACCCACTGCATTATTAGTCAGCCGTTTGCCATGAAAATGGGCATACGGGCAAAACAGCTTTCCAAACCTGTGAGGTTTGAGCAAGCCAATGGCTCCCTGATAGGAGGGACTCTTGTCACACAATTAACTGAACCCTTACCCATAGAAATAGGTGCGCACTGGGAGTTTATTCGCTTCCTAGTGGCTTCAAAAATGACTGAGACTGTGATCCTAGGGCTAGCCTGGTTGGACAAATGGAAGCCATTTATCTGGTGAGAGAAAGGAATGAGAACTGTGAGACTACCTATAGGGTCTAAACCTCCCGCTGATTCAACCGATGTTGCGTGACACCTTAGGCCACCCAATGAGTGAGCACACATGGCTGCTTCACTGCCGCCAAGCGAACCACTCATTCCCAATGAATACCAGGACCTGGTGGAGGCATTTAGTGAAAAAGAATACAATGCCCGGCCCCCTCATAGACCCAATGACTGCTCCATCGAACTGGTGCCAGGAGCAAAACGTCCATGCCTGAGAATGTATGCTATGTCCCCCCTTGAAATGGAGGAGATGCAGCGATACGTGAACAAAAACCTAGCGAGGGGGTTCATCTAATGGGCCAAATCTACTGTGGGAGCCCCTGTGTTGTTCAAAGAGAAACAAAATGGATCTCTTCATCTCTGTGTAGACTATAAGGGTCTCAATGCTGTGAGTGTGGAAAATAAATATCCCCTCCCCCTCCTAAAGGACTTATTAACCCATCTGGCTAAGGGGAGTGTCTTCACTAAATTAGATCTGAGAGAGGCATATTACCGGGTGAGAATAAAAGAGGGAGACGAGTGGAAAACTGCCTTCAACTGTCCTATGGGGAGCTATCAGTTCAAAGTCATGCCATTTGGACTACAGGGGGCCCCAGCCGTATTTATGCAGTTCATTAATGAGGTCCTACATGATCACTTGTACAAAGGGGTTTTGGTGTATCTTTTTTTTAAAAAAAGTATTTTATTGGTTTTATGATTTTAACAATAGGTACTAAAAGCACACCGTGGTGAGTGGGTAAACAAAAGTTCCAAGATAAAAACATATATAAACAGCTCAACTTAGTACATTCACTTTCATCTTTCTATTTCCCTCACACACACACACACACACAAAACATATAAATTTAATATATTCCATTTCTATCATAAATTTCTGTTAAACCTATTTTAAGACTTTGTCAATTTCATTCCAAACTCTCCCTGATACATATACCATAATATTTATGAGATGTTACCATACATTCTTTTTACATTCATATATAAAATACTTTTAATGAAATGGGATAAATACCTACACATGACTTTTGGTGTTGCTCGTCCATTTCCCCTTTCACCGCATCCACAGTCCTTCTTCTCTACCTTCTTTCTCCCTTTCTTCTCTTCCCTACTTCCCTCTTCCCCTCTTCACCACTCTCCTTCCCTTTCTGTCCACTTCTCCTCTTCTCCTCCAACCTTCCTACTTCCTTTTCCCCTCCTTTACTCTTTTCTCTCTCCTCACCTTTCTTCCCTCTCATCCCTCTCAGATACACTTCAGGGGTAATGTCCGAGCAACTCCTCTCTCCAAATTTCCCTATCTGTATTATATACAATAAAATTAATTTTCTCTTACATTAATACTTCTATTTTATTTAATCTTCTCGATATATACTTCTTTTTTTTTAAATAAAAGATACAAAATTTTTTAATGATTTTTCCCATCTTTCCCCAAGAGCTTAAGACACAACGTGGTGATCAGGATGTCCAATCATTCAAAGACAAAGTCATATAAATATAGCTCAAATTAATTATCAAAAATTTCCTCTCTATTTCTTGAATATGGTATTGCTTATTAAAATTTATACAATTTTAAATAAAGTTCAATCAAACAAAAATCATCAAACACATGCGATTATAATCTATATCCTGTTTTTAGGCTATACTAATTACAGTTGTCATATTCCAACTACATTTTAGTAAGTATATAATTATGATTTCAGTTATCCTTAATATAAGATCGTTCATTGAGACAGATCTTTTTCCTTATCACAAATAGCTCTTCCTCTCTCTCTATTACAACATAGTTATCATATTTAGAATAATAATATAAGTCCAACAAATACAGTTCTATTTTTAAGAATATATTCTATCATTTCATCAATCTACATGTATAAAAAAATCTTTTTAAGGCCTTGATAAAGTTTATATTTTCAAATACTTGTCAACTATAATATCAGGAAATTCTCATCTTTCATTCCTAATTAAATCAGACATATTCTCTTTCTCTATTACAACATAATTATCAAATTTAAAATTACTGTATAAGTCAAAAAAATGAAAAAATAAAAAAATTACATTTCCATTCCCCCCCTTTTTTACAAGATATATTCAATCATTTCATCAATCTACTTCTATGAGGTCTTTTTGTCCTCTAGACAGATTTACTCCCTCAAATAATTATCAACCATGGTAACAGTAAATTTACATTCTTCATTCGTCATTAAATCAGACACAATTTCTAAAACCTTTTTAACCCGTCAAATAACATTTTATGTCACATTTAAACCTGACTCTAGCTTTCTTTCTATACCAATTTGGTTCCCATAATAAGGGTTTTCGGTTATCAAACCTCAAGATTTGATTACGAGGATTCCTAACAGGTTCAAACTGAACAAATTTTCTTTCCCTTTCCTCTTCATTGTAATTTCCGAAAAATTGTGTCTGGGTATCAATCTTTGTTATTTTTGGTAGTTGAGTTGAATCAATTACAGTTATTTCTTGGTCATCAAAATTGTCCATCAATTGTAGGTGACGTGTAGCATTAGTTGATTCAGTGGTTTCTTCAGTGGTTTCCACATTTTCTCTCAATGCAGATTCACAATTAGGTTGTAAGAACAGTGTCTCTGTCTCTTTAAGTTGTAAGTAGATCTGTTCAGGACTATTCTGTTCATCTTCTATTGTTCCTTGTTCCATAACTTGATTCATTATTAGAGGGTCAATTAAGATTCCAAGGTGGCATCTTTGGATTTTCTCCAAGATTTCCAATAAGTTTTGAAATCTTCTCTAACTTCTAATATTTTTTCCAGTATTAAATCATAGTCAAGATGTGAATAACTTTCAGCCATTTTGGTGGTAGCTTTGCCTATTCCTTTATTAGAGACTATTTGAGAAAGATCCACAAATATCCGTCTCCAAAGGTCTAATAGCCAGCTTCACCACCCAGCTGTCCAGTTATCTTTTCTCTTTATCACATAATTCCTCTTAAGATAACAGGGAGAAATACAGGTAAAGTTTTGCTTTTTCACCACCAGATGTCCTCAGTGGACTATAAAGTCTTTTTCTTCTCCCCCCCCCCCAAGTTAATCAAGTTAAAGAAAGAACAAAAAAGGAAAGTTTTCTCTTTCTTTTTTTAAAAAAATCAACAAAAACTGTCTCCTACATTATCAAATTAAAAAAGGAAAGTAACAATGTCCCTTTTTTCCTTCTTTTCCCCTGAAATTCACCCAACAAAAGTCAAATAGTAAAAAAACAACAACCACACACACAAAAATTAATCTTTTTCTTTTTAGCTCTTCTTTCCACATATAGGCAGCTGCCACTTTCTTAAAAAGGGAAAATAGAAACTCTTTACAGGAAAAGTCAGGATAGTGAGGGAAGAAAAGGTCTCACCCGGATTCACCACGGTGGTTCTTCATGCTTAGTTGTTCTTGTGGCTTGCGGTTGGTGCGGCTAGGTGATCGGCCATTTTATGGCCGATCTTCTTCTCCGTCGGCCCTCAGAATCAGCTCGGACAGCTAGAGGAACCGCCGCTCCTCTGCAGCCGAGCGCAGCCTCTTCGACGGTAGTCACGCCCTCCAGGCGCGACTTTCAACCCCCGCAGGGGTCTACCGGCGGAAGGAAACTAGCTGAACGAGGAGACAAGTCTTCTCGTGCAGCTAGAGGCGCCGTAATCCGGAACCGGAAGTCGGGGTTTTGGTGTATCTTGATGATATCCTGATATACAGCATGAATATGACTGATCACATAAAGCTGGTGAGAGAAGTGTTAAAGAAACTATTGAATGCCAAGCTTTATGCCAAATTGTCAAAATGTGATCCGATTAGATTATCTTGGCTACAGAATTTCCAACGAGGGTATTGAAATGGATCCAGCCAAGGTGAAAGCTATAATCGAATGGCATCCCCCAAAGACTCGCAAAGAGCTTTCTGGGTTTTGCCAACTTTTATCGTCAATTCATCCCCCCTTTTGCCGAGATTCCCCTACCTCTTACAGAACTACTCAAAACAGGCAAAGGAGGAGGGAAGCCACGATCGGGCCAACCACTAGCGTGGACGATGGGCTGTCAAACAGCTTTTGAGTATTTAAAGAGACTATTTGCTCCCAGGGGAGCCCTTTGTGATTCTAGCCAATATCAGCGATGTGGCAGTTGGAGCTGTGTTACTACAAAAGAACAAAAGTGGGGTCTTGTAACCCTGCGCTACACCTCTAAGAAATTTACTGAAAGCGAGCAGAGATGGGCAATCTGGGAGAAAGAGGCCTTTGCGATTAGGTGGGCGCTATTAAACTGGGGACACTATGTAGAAGGGAGCAAGGTGCCATTTGAAGTATGGATAGATCTAGAATCTAGAAGCACTGAAAACTCCCTGCAAATTGTCCCCAAAACAAGTGCAGTGGGCACAGTACTTTAATTAACCGCTTCAACTTCACTCTAAAATACATACCAGGAGGAAAAAACTTCCTAGCTGATGCACTATCCCAGTTACCCCAATACAAAAGTGAACGGGAGGAGGTTAACAAGGCAATTATCCCCAATCCACAAACTGCCGCTTAACTTACGCCTCGCAGGGTCCCCAATCTTGATGACCCAGGGGTAAAGAAAATAAAATGAGAGCTACTCACCGATCAATGGTTCAAAGATAAACAAACCTTCCTAACGTGCAGGGATGGCTTGGCTTACAAAAGGGGGAAAATATATTTGCCAGAAGCTCTCCGTCTTAATGCTCTCAAACATAGCCATGATGTAAAACAGGCTAGACACCTTGGATATTTGAAAACCCTAGACCTCACTTGCTGGCAATTTTGGTGGCCGGGGCTGAAAAGGGATGTGGAAAACTATGTAAAAAGTTGTACTGTATGTGCCACAATGAAAAGAATCCCAGGGAAAACCCCTGGGTTACTGCAACCCATGGCAGACCCTTGTCAACCATGGGAAGAAATAGCTATGGACTTTATAGTAGACCTACCTGAAAGTAGAGGAAATACTATCATCTGGACTGTTATAGACCTGTTTTCGAAGCAGGCTCATTTCATCACCTACAAAGGACTCCCATCTGCCCAATGACTGACCAAATTGTTCCTGAAACATATCTACCAGCTACATGGCGCCACTAAGCAAATAATTTCGGACAGGGGGGTACAGTTCAGAGCGAAGGTTTGGAGCAGTTTTCTTAAATTAATTGGGTCATCTCAAAGTTTATCATCTGCTTTTCATCCTGCCACCAATGGGGCTGCAGAATTTGCTAACAAAATGGTGGAGCAATATCTTAGATGCTACATTTCTTACCAACAGACGAACTGGACTGACCTCCTCCCTTTTGCGGAGGTGGCGTACAATAATTCTGTGCACAGCAGCACCGGCTACACGCCTTTCAGAGTGGCCACAGGAAAAGAGTTCAGCCCAATATCTGAATACCCTCAGGTGCTCTCCGCTTCCCAGACACTTGACCAATGGGTGAGGGGGTGGGAAGAAGTTTGGAGAAACACAAAAACTGCTTTAAAAAAGATCTTTGAAACCTATAAAAAGCAGGCTAATAGAAAGAGGGCTCCCCAAAGAACATTCCAAGTTGGGGAAAAGGTTTATTTGTCAACTAAACATTTATGCCTCAAATTTCCCAGCAAGAAATTGGGACCAAAATTCTTGGGGCCTTTCCCCATAGTAAGGATCATTAATCCGGTCACCGTAGAACTAAAACTCCCTAGACTTTTAGGGAGAATTCACCCAATCTTCCACTGCAGCTTGTTGAAACCTTATCGGGGCTCCACTTTAAGACCTCTCCCGAAGAAGGCACCTGGGCCCCTCGTAGTTGCGGGACAGACCCACTATGAAGTGAAACGTATTCTTGACTCTAGAATTTTTAAAGGGAAATTGCAGTACCTAGTACAATGGAAGGGATACCCGTTGTCTGAAGCCACCTGGGTGAAATCCAGTGAGGTGAAAGATGACAGGCTCGTCAAAAGGTTCCATGCGAAATACCCCAACAAACCGAAAACTAGTCATTAACATATGCTTTTATTTACATTACAGGATCTGTCCTTTTTGTAAGGGGGGCCGGATGTCAGTGCTGCTAATATTGAATATTCGTGCTTTGACAAAATATGCAGAACTGTCTGGTACTTTTAGAGTTAATTCACATAAGAATGAGAGAGAAGAGAAAAGCGCGCGGAAGGGAACGGAAGTGAATCTTTGCCCTCCAGGTTAATGTGTGAATCATGACCCAAAATAGGGGAGGGGAAATGCCTGGAATGTTATGTGCAAAGGAAGAGAAATTCAGATTTTGGCATTCTCTATGCCGTGCTCATACTCCTTTACACTAATAAAGGCTTTTTAGGTTAAAAAATGCCTGAAAGTTCTTTGAAGTGTTTCATTAGTCAGACACATGACATCACCATTAGATCATGCCAGGGAATTTATAAAGGCTATCATCATGTTTTAACACTGTTCAGCCTAATTCTGCAAATCTAGCTATAGGATATGAAATCCATAATCTTTCTATCATGTAGTATGCATGCCTATCTCCTATTTTATGACAGCATACTGCTCTTCAGCTTTTATAGTCAATAGTTTCTTAGAAGGAAACTACTAGTTTCCTTCTACTAATAGTTTCTAATAGAAACTACTAATAGTTTCTTAGAAGGAAACTACTCATGAAGAAGGTTAGTACATTTTAAATCTAAGTACCAGTCTAAGTCTAAATACCAGTCTTAATCCTAATTACCAGCCTAAGACTTTAATCATAGCTGGTGACAATGAATTCCACATTTAATGTATCTGTGAAATAGCGCTTCCTAAACCCATTCAAATTTTACTGCTGCTTATTTCCACTGGATGAATATTTCCTTAAGCAGAAACAGACCATTCCAACCTTATCAGCAGATTAGAAGGGAATTGGGATTCTGTTGTAATATTCATGAGCAGGAAGAGTCATGTGGTAACCTCAGTCAGCCAATGTGGAGAAAGTGCTACTGAGTTTGTGCAAAAGGGTATTGAGTTAGAAGCTGAATTTTCAGTTTCAAGGTTTGTCTCTGTATCTCTCTGTAAGAAGTCTTCATTTATGTTAAGTTGCTATAAAGAAGGATGTATGGTATTGTAAATATTTTGATATAAATATAAAGAAGTTATTTTGAATCAGTTAAATGCAGTCAACTGTGAGAGCTTCTGATTTATTTTTTTACCAATAGAGAAATTAAAATTCTCTAACAGATTATGGGCCCAGAGCTTACTAAGGAGTGCACTGTAATTTAAAGCTTGAAGAAATTGCCTGTGTTTAGAAAGTATAAGAACAAGGCAGAATGGCTGCAATGGAATTTAAGGAAAGCTCTGTGCCTTCTTTGGGCCAGAAGAATTACATTATATGGGCTGCTAAAATGGAATGTTTGCTCAAAGCAAAAGAGCTGTGGTATATTGTAGAAAATCCACCACAAGTATTTGCAGCTGCTGATCAGAAAAGTCATGATCAAGCAATAAGAACATAAGAAGAGCCATGCTGAATCAGGCCAAAGCCCATCGAGTCCAGCATTCTGTGTCACACAGTGGCCCACTAATTGTACATGGAGATCTTGAGCAGAAAGAGAAGGCAAAACCCTCCCTTTCCCTTGACCCCCAACAAATGGTACTCAAGGGAATCCTGCCTGCCTCAACCAACATAGAGGTGGCACATGGACATCCGTTTTAATAACCACCGATACACTTGACATCCATAAATCTGTCTAACCCTGCCTTGAAGCTATCAAGGCTGACAGCTGTCACGACCTCTTCAGGAAGTGAATTCCATAAACCAACGACCCTCTGGGTGAAGAAATATTTCCCTTTATTTGTCCTCACTTTCTTACCTATGAGCTTTAGGGAGTGCCCCCTTGTCCGAGTATTGTGTGATAGAGAAAAGAATTTTTCTCTATCCACCTTTTCTATCACATGCATGATTTTATACACTTTGATCAAGTCACCCCTCTTTCAAGGCTGAAGAGACCAAGGCGTTGCAATCTGGTTTCATAAGGGAGGTGCTCCATTTCCTTGATCATTCTTGTTGCCCTTTTTTGCACCTTTTCCAGTTCCATTATATCCTTCTTGAGGTGCGGTGACCAGAACTGTACACAGTACTCCAAGTGTGGTCTCACCATCGATTTGTACAGAGGCAATACAACACTTGCTGACTTATTTTCGATTCCCTTCCTAATCATGCCAAGCATGGAATTTGCTTTTTTTTACTGCTGCTGCGCATTGGGTTGACATCTTCATCGAGCTGTCCACCAAAACCCCAAGATCCCTTTCTTGGGTTGTCTCAAAAAGTTTGGTCCCCATCAGTTGGTAAGTATAATTGGGGTTCTTTGCCCCGATGTGCATAACTTTGCACTTGTTTAGGTTAAAATGCATTGCCACTTTGTTGCCCACTCACACAATTTCGAGAGATCCTTCTGGAGCTCCCGACAATCAGTTTCACTTTTCACTACCCGGAACAATTTAGTGTCATCAGCAAACTTTGCTACCTCACTATTAATTTCTACATTCAGATCATTGATGAATAAATTAAAAAATAAGGGTCCCAAAACTGAACCTTGGGGTACACCACTTCTCACTTCTTTCCATCCAGAGAATTGTCCATTTATTGCCACCCTTTGCTTCCTACAATTTAGCCAGTTACCAATCCAGGACAAGACCTGTCCTTTAATTCCATGGCTGAAGAGCTTTTTTAGGAGTCTTTGGTGAGGGACTTTGTCAAAAGCCTTTTGAAAGTCAAGATATACAATATCAACTGGGGCCCCTTTATCTATGTATTTATTTACACCCTCAAAGAATTCTAACAAGTTAGTAAGACATGATTTGCCTTTGCAGAAACCATGTTGATTTTCTTTCAGCAATGCCTGCTTTTCTATGTGCCCTGTAATTTTATCTTTAATAATGGTTTCCATCAGTTTGCCTGGAACTGAGGTTAAACTGACTGGTCTATAGTTTCCTGGATCACCTCTGGATCCTTTCTTGAAGATCGGGGTTATATTTGCCTCCCTCCAATCCTCCAGTACAGTGCCTGATCTTAGAGAAAGATTATATATTTTAGCTCGAAGTTCAGCAATTTCACACTTGAGTTCCTTGAGAATTCTAGGGTGGATGCCATCTAGACCCGGCGATTTGTTGACGTTTAGTTTAGAAAGGCATGCAAGAACATCTTCTTTGTTTATCTCTATCAGTTTTAATTCTTCTATTTCCCTCCCTGGGAAAACTAATTCAGTGGCAGGCAAATGCTCTCTATCCTCCTCAGTGAAAACGGAGGCAAAGAAGTCATTTAGCCTCTCAGCAATCTCCTTATCTTCTCTGATTATCCCCTTCTGACCATTGTCATCAAGTGGCCCAACTGTTTTTCTGGTTGGGTTCCTGCTTCTGATGTACTTAAAAAAGGTTTTGTTATTATTTTTAATATTCTTTGCTATATGCTCCTCAAAGTTTCTCTTGGCTTTCATGACTATCGCCTTGCATTTGGTCTGCCAGAGTTTGTGATCCCTCCTGTTCTCCTCGGTAGGAAGAGCCTTCCATTTCTTAAATGAGTTTTTCTTCTATCCAATAACCTCCTTTACCTCATTCGTAAGCCATACTGGTATCCTCTTGGACTTTCCAGTCCTCTTTCTTCTTTTAGGAATGCATTTTATTTGAGCCTGCTGTAACGTATTTTTAAACAGTTTCCAAGCATTTTGGAGGGATTTGACTTTTTTTACTGTTCCTTTTAGTTTCTTCTTTACTATTTTCCTCATTTTGTCAAAATTCCCTCTGTGAAAGTTTAAGGTCTCTGTGTTAGTTAGATAAGCAATGGCTTATCTCATCTTGAATTTAGATGATGAACAATTTCTAAATGTTGCAAATTTAAAGATTGCAAAGGAGATTTGGTTGAAGTTGAGAGCTGTGCACATGAATGTTTCTGCATGCAACATAGTGCAATTGTCAAGAAAACTTTACAGGGCCTGTTTGCAACCAGGTGAATCTGTGGAACAGCATTTAAATAAAATGCAAAGTTTATTTTTGGACTTAGAACAACATGGGATTAAATTCCCTGAGTCTCAGAAGGTTTTATTGATGTTGAACAGTTTAGATAAAACCTGGGACACAGTTTCTGCAATATTTGAATGTAAAGAAGAGCAAGACTTAAATTTTGAAGCTTTAAAGGCATGTTTGATTAATGAAGAAGAAAAGCAACATTTTAGGAACACGAGGAGAAATTCCTGAGGAGGGGGTCCAGACTGCAAGTCTTTGGAGAAGAATCAAAATAGAGATTTTGCAAGCAAAGAGCCCAACAAGAAAAGAATTGCTACATTTGTGGAGAAAAGACACATCTGAAAAGGAACTGTTTGCAGAGGAACAATTTGCAGCGAAGGACATTTGTGCAAACAAAAAAGACTGATTTGAAAAAGGAACATTTTGGTGTTGCGAAAGTTTGCTATAGCAACAACAGAGACAAGTGGCTAATAGATAATGGGGCAAGTCAAACAATTGTTAATGACACTGAATTATTTTTCAGGTTTGTTCCAGTAGCATAAGAAGCTGTGGCTTTGGGACTTCCTGTTTCCGTCAGCAGCGTCATCGGCTGGGAGACTCAGGACGCCGAGCTCTTCAGCTGAGTTTCTTCTTGTTTGGGACCCTAAATGGGCCAGAAGCCACCCCGGAGAGGTGGCACTGAAGGAAGGTACTTCCAGGGACCTAGGAGAGACAGCGGTCTCTCCGATTGATCTAGGAGAAGCCTCCCAGAAACCAACAGAAGAAAGGCTAGCTAACTCCATTGTCTAGCATTAGCTGTAAGCAAATGGAAGTCAAGAAGCTCTACCTAAACTGATTATAAACAGTGTGTTTGAAGCTGGGTAAGAATTAATTTTCTCTATCCTACTTATTTTCCTGAAAATAAGCAAAAATACCTCTGAGAGTGAAAAAAGGGGAGGGATTTCCCCCTCCCTTTTGGCTATTGGAAGCGGCAAATTTAACTCTTTAAGAAGAAAAAGAAAACTGAAAAATGATCCAACACTGACATCTGGTGGATGAGGAGCTAAAAAACTTTTATTTGTGGCTTTTGAAATCTTAAAATACAGCTGTTCAGAGAAAGTGATATTTACAGAAATAATGGATGTTTTACAAGAGGAAATATATGATATGCTGCAATCCATTCAAAAGACTATGATCTTAAATCATAAAGAAATGCAAAATAACTTTGAATGTATAAGTCAACTTATCTCCAATTTCAGCTCACTTCAAAAAAATCCTCAGGAGAACACAGTAGAGATGATGGAATATAAATCAGAGGGAAAAGGCTTAAAGATGGACTTTTACAAAACTAAGTATGACTTAATTCAAATGGAAGGAAAGACAATTTATACTTCAATATCACAAAACAAATTGGAAGACAAGAGAAGGGATTCTAATGGGGAAAAAGTGCAAGTGCGCAGGACAGAGATTTTGACTTACTTTCTATATCTACAGGAACACCTATGATCGTATGGGAAAACCTTTGGATCCAGCAAAGTATATTGATCAAGAAAGATCGGGGGCAAAGAAAAGAGATTAAGAAAAAAGATAATGCCACATATCAGAGAGAATATTTAAAAAAGAAACATGTGTTTGAATATGGTTAAAGAAATTGAAAAAATTTGAAACACATCATTCTAAGAGGGATGAAATGTTTTAGATACTTAAATGAGATTGAATTTAAGAAAAGTACACATATATATAAGCGAATTAGAGTTAAGGGACTAGATGACTAGATTTATTTGAATAGAATGTTTAAAGATTAACTATATTCTTAACTTTGATTAAAAAGAAAAAGAAATTTGAGAAAATAAATACAATTAATCTAGGAGGGATATATATTCTAAGTACGATATTATTTCTTATGTTTTGTTATTATTGCTTTCCTCTCTTTTTCGTTTTTTTTTAAAGAAAAGAAATGTATTAATATGATGATGATTGTTTAGGAATATTGGAACACTTTAAGAAGGATGAAATATTTTAGATATTTAAAGGTGACTGAACTCAAGAAAAATATATATAATAAATATAAAATGTTTTGAATTAGAGTTAAGGGATTGGATGACTAGATTTATTGAATAGAATACTTAAAGATTAAATATATTTTTAACTATGATTAAAAAGAATTAGAAATTCGAGAAAATAAATACTACTAAACTAGGAGATATATATATTTTAAGTACTATGTTATTCTCTCTGTTCTGTTACAACTGCTTTCTTTTATTTTTTCGTATTTTTTTATTTATTATTTTTTCTCTCATTCTTTTTCTTTTCCCCTCTTTTTACTTTTATATTTAATACCGGTACTTAAGAAACACAAAAATGTGAGATGGCTTATATGGAAAAAATAGAATCAAGTCTGTCAATGTAAATGTAACTAATTGCTACCAGTAAAAATATTCAGAATTTGGTGGGAGAAATAAACTAAAATAAGGACTGTAACAGGATTGATGATAAGGCAATCCAAATGAATGGAAAGAAAAGAAATGTATTAATATGATGATTATTTTTTAGGAATATTGGAAAAAATATATACCAAATTGTCAGTTATTAAAACCATAAGAATTGTATTAACGCAATGTTTGCAGAACAGGATGTTTTTAGGGAAAGAGGAAAGTAAACAAAATTAATATATGAAATATAGACTATAGAAATTAATTGTTAAGGACTGTTTTTACAAATGTAACTCAGACACCACACTGTTTACCAAGTATTGAATGACTTATGTTTGTGTAGAAAACTAATAAAAATTATAAACATAAAAAGAAGCTGTGGCTTTGGCAAATGGCCAGAAAGCAAAAGTCATTGGAAGAGGTGATGTAAAAATTCCATATTTGGAATCAAAGTTTACCAATGTGCTTTGTGTACCTGAGATGGAACATAATTTGTTAAGTGTGTTTAATTTAGACAAACAAGATTTTGAGGTCATTTTTGTAAATGGGAAGTGTCTCATTAAAATGAATGGAAATATTTGTGCAGAAGGAATAAAGGAAGATAATCTATATGTATTCCAGGGACAAAAGATTCAATGTTCCCATATATTTAAGAATGTTGCAGAGCATGATTCGTGCATTCACCTTCTATATAGAAGACTTGGCCATGCAAGCTTTAAAGTTTTGCAGCAAATGCAAGAGTTGCAGAAGGGCTAAATTTGAAGGGATGCAAAACGTATTTGGACTGGTCCATGCAGATTTGGTGGGACCTATGCAAGCCAGTTTGGGAGGAGCAAAATATGCACTGGTAATTGTTGATGATTATAGCAGGTATTCGTTTTGCTACTTGCTTAAAGGAAAGACAGAGGTGCTACAACAATTCAAACAGTGGGTAAATTTTTTAGAGAGAAGGTACAGACAACAAGTGTTGGGGCAGTTGGGGATAAGACACAGACGTACAAATCCTTACACAGCAGCAGAGAACGGTGTAGCTGAAAGAAGGAATGGTGTTTTGCAAACAATGAAAGATTCATTATTGGAGGATTCTGGTATGAGCAGGTCATATTGGGGAGAAGCCATATTGACTGCCAATTATATAGTTAACAGGCTGTGGAGTTCCTCCATTAATAATACTCCATGTGCCATTCTATATGGGAGAAAGCCATCACTGGCACATTTGATAATTTTTGGAAGTACTGCATGGGTACATATTCCGAAGGCAATCAGAAGAAAGGGACAGCAAAAGGCAAGAAAGCTCAGGTTTGTGGGCTATGAGCCAGGGTCAAAAGGATATCGCTTTAGCGATGGAAGTAAAAGAATTGTAATTTCAAGGTCTGCTAATTTTGCAGAAGAAAATTGGGACAGAATTAATGCAAATTCTGGCTATGTCTCACTTAATGACGGTGACCTATTTAACGACAATAACTCATCTAATGATAAAAAAATGATTATTGAAGATGTCAATGTTCAGGGAGGAGAGGCTGAACAAGACATGAAGCCAGAAAGACTTGAGACACAGGGGCAGTTAATACCACCTAGGTCAGAGTGATGTAATAAAGGAATTCCGCCTGACAGGTATTCTGCCAGAAAGGTAAAGGTTTGCAATGTGTGGTATGAGCCAAGAAGTTATAAAGAAGTGTTAGCATTACCAAAAGCTGAACAAGAAAGATGGAAGGAGGCCATGGATAAAGAGATGAAATCCATGGGAGACCATGAAGTATTTAAATCAGTGATTTTGCCACAGGGAACCAAAGCTGTGGGTTGTAAGTGGGTATTGCCAAATAATGATGTACAGTTGTTGCAAGATTTAAATATTAATGTAAAAGAATCTGTAAAGGTATTTGAAGACAATTCTGCCTATATGAAAATGGCAACTGGTGACAGGGTGAAGAACAGAAGTAAACATGTAGACATTAAGTGTTGTAATGTCAGGGAAGCTGTAAAAGGAAAATTGATTAGTTTACATCATTGTTCTTCTGAGGATAATTTGGCAGACATGATGATTAAACCATTGGATAGTGTTCACTATGAAGAATGTATTAAGTCAATAGGTCTGATGTCTCTTCCTGTCATGAAGGGAGGAGTGTTGGAATATTCATGAGCAGGAAGAGTCATGTGGTAACTCAGTCAGCCAATGTGGAGAAAGTGCTACTGAGTTTGTGCAAAAGGGTATTGAGTTAGAAGCTGAATTTTCAGTCTCAAGGTTTGTCTCTGTATCTCTCTGTAAGAAGTCTTCATTTGTGCTATGTTGCTGTAAAGAAGAATGTATGGTATTGTAAATATTTTGATATAAATATAAAGAAGTTATTTTGAATCAGCTAAATGCAGTCAACTGTGAGAGCTTCTGATTTATTTTTTCACCAATAGAGAAATTAAAATTCTCTAACAGACTCCATGCATATTTTTCTCGACATAACACTTAATGTAAATTACAGATACTCTTGAACCTACAATCATTTCTAACAACAATTGTTCCAAATTATAACACCACTGACCATACAGTTGTACTACAGTCCCTGGTGTTCCAGCTGTTCCGGCATCTCTCAGTCATTGGATGCAATTGTGATCTGGATATGGCAACCTGTTCGCATTTACACCTGATGGCCAAGTGTCTTCTGATTATCTAATTGCTATTTACAACCTTCCATACTGGTTCCTCCAGAAATTTAATGGGGAAGCTGGCAGAGAATATTGCAAGTCACTGGGATAAGTCTATCCCACCTGCAATCTCCCCCAACCCTTCTGTACTTGCACCAGCCACTTGTGCATTTTCCTGCACCATCTCCAACCCAAATGGTACCTCCTGCACACCTTCCTGCACCCTCTATGATCTAAATGGCCTCTTGCATACTATTTCCAACTTGAATTATGCCTCTTACACTTCTGTGCACTGTCGCAACCTATGCCTCTCACACATCCCTCATGCACCTTCTCCAAGTCATGCTGCACCATTTGCGCCGACCAGCAATAGCCATTCCAAGCTCCACTGCACTTATACTGTCCACCTGTGCACTGCTTTGCTCCTTCCCCCATCTGGCAGCAGGTTTTTATTTACCTGTTTGCTTGCTTGCAAGGTACCTGGACTTTGCAGCTTCCTGCCAGTTTTTCCACTTCTAGTTGTTGGAAGCTGGGATGAAGTTGTGAGGAAGTACTCCCTTAGCAACCCATTATCCTCACTTAAGGATAGCAATGGAGAGTGCAGGGATTGCTGTCACTAAACAATGTGGTTATGTGACATCACACTTTTTGACCACATCGCTTAGTAATGGAAATTCCAATTCCAGTTGCTGTCATAACTCAAGAACTATCTATACCTTCATTTTAAGTTATCCACTTTGATTTTATAGGTCTTCGACTTACAACCATTTGTTTAGCAACCATTTGTTTAGCAACCATTTGATTTACTTAACAACCAAGATTCACTTCTCAACTGCAATATCGGAATATTGGAAAAGCTCAGAAGGATCTTCAGCCAACACAACATACGTGCACACTTCAAACCCAAGTATACACTAAGGCAGAAGCTTGTCCACCCTAAGGATAAAACACCCAGACACAAACTGAACAACGTGGTATATGCAGTACAGTGCAGTGAGCCATGTGCAGATCTGTACATTGGGGAAACAAAACAATCACTTCATAAACGCATGGCATAACAAAGGAGAACAAACCCATCAGGACAAGAGTCAGCAGTCCATCTGCATTTAAAAGACAAAGGCCACTCTTTTGAAAACACCAAAGCCCATATTTTGGACAGAAAGGACCACTGGTTTGAAAGAGGGTTCAAAGAGGCCATCTATGTCAAAATTGAACAGCCCTCTCTCAACAGAGGAGGAGGGATACAACATTATCTATCTCCAGTCTATAACATAGTCCTTTCAGCATTCCAAGTACGGTAGTGCGCCCATCTGTACTACTCAGGTGACCCTGACAACATGGATAAACCTCCAGGTGGCCTCAATGAGTCTCTAAAAGAATGCAAATGATCAGCTATCTGCAAGAAGTATAAATCCTTCCATTCCCTACCATCCAGTCAGAGCTGAAGAAGCTTCTTGGATGAGAAGCGAAACGTCTTCAAAGAAAAACAAGAAAATCCAGCTGCCTTGTGAAAAAGCATCTTTGGGACTAGACATTTTCAACTACAGTGATTAGCAACAATAGGAAAAAGGTCAGAAAACTGAGGTGACTCACTTAACAACTGTGTTGCTTAGCAGCACAAATTCTGGTCCCATTTGTGGTCGTTAAGTCAAGGACTACCTATATTTGGGTTTTTATTGTTTGTTTGAAAGAAAGCATTTTTATTACCATAGATGATTGTCTACACATTGCAAATATACAGTTTATTTTGCTGAAAATAATGCTTGGTTATTAGTAATCAATTAAGTTATATGCTTAATTGGCAATAGCTTCTTAAAGTAACATAGAAATATACTCACACGGATAATAAATCTAATGGCTGCACATCCAGAAGTAGCCATTACTTTGGCGGTATTAGGGACCAGATTGAATAGAGTAGGCACAATGGCTTCTGCTCCATGGTCAAATTTGTTTCCCAGAACTGTTGAAAGATGGCTGCAAAGAATGAAACAAAGCAAATTATCAAAATCCATTCAACTGCCAATATAAAAACTTTTTAACAATTCATTATATCACAAAATGCTTTCCAGAATATTCAACCCATTAGTTGTCATAATTTTTTAAGAACTTTCCTACTGGATTTCATTAACATATACCTTAATCCAAATTTCCTTCCCCTACACTAGCCAGCTTACACTAGCCAGCCAACGTTAGCCAGTTAGGAATGATGGAATGCTTTTTTTTTAATAATATGTACACAGCCCTTCAAAAATTAAGTTTTCATTCTAGATTCCTACCATGGTGATACTTTGCTTAAGAGAACTGAAAGATGCTATGTATGAGATTGCCCTGGAAGGTTGCTGGTAATTTCAGATACAGCAATAGAAAGGTGTTAAAAATTGCTGTGTTTAACAGCATTCTTCTGCCTCATTTTATTATATAGTAGTCCTTGATTATAATTATATAGGTAGTCCTTGACTTACAACAATTCATTTAGTGACTGTTCAAACTTACATTGGCATTAGGACTGTTTTTCACACTTACAACTGTTGTAGGACCCCCATGGTCATATGATCCTCTTTTGCCATCTTCTGACAAACAATGGAAAAGCCAGATTCATTTAACAATCATGCTACTAATTTAACAACTGTAATGATTCACTTAACAACTGTAGCAAAAAAAGCTGTAAAGTGAAGCAAAACTCACTTAGCTTAGCGATAGAAATTTTGGGCTCAATTGTAGTCGTAAGACAAGGACAACCTATATTAGAAAAATAAAAAGTAAAATGCATTGGGCATGAGCTACTTAAAAAGTTTGTATAGTAAAACAACTAGAAATGGAATCAAAAATGAATAGTGCTAAAGAAACAAAGATAAAAATGAATGGCAAATCAGAAAGAAATACATTGAAGTGATTTATTCATATAGAGAATGGATGAGGATCATACACACAGACACAGACACACAGGAACAATGGATAAATGTAGAAAAGAAAATTGTGGTTAGATGAAAGGTGTTGAAAAAAACCCAGACAAGGCTTTAATCAGAATATGAGCATAATCCTTTGCACAAAGTTACTTGTTTTGGAAAGAAATACTGAGATGAGTATGTATGCATAGTTGTAAACAGTATGTCAGCAAAAAACTATTAGGTGGAACTAAATGCTACAACATTTAGTAAACTAGTTTTATGTTATTTTTATTGGTTCCAATTTCATTTCTTATATAAAATTCAAGGTATTATATTAACCAATCATGCCAGTTGCAGTTTAGAAATACAGTATTTCAAAGAATACATCTTGTAGGTTTCTATAGAACTTCAGGATTGTATGTAGCGATCCTGCTGTGCATACTTCTCCAATGTTCAGTCAGTGAGCCTTCTCAACGTTGGTCTCCTGCTTTTGGAATGTTCTTAGGGACAGCTTGCTTATTTATTGTCTTTTTGGTACCAAGAATATCTATTTTGGTATCCTAAACCTTTTAATATATTATGTTATTATTTTATGTTAGTTGGATTTTTCCTGCAATCTATGTCTGTTTATGATTTTAGTTGTGCACTTTAATCATTGTTTTAATTTTTGTAGTTGCAATATTAAGAAACCATCATGCTTAATCCAGTGGAACTACACTTCTACGAAGGATTTTTGGATTTATTTGCAAGAATTGAAAGACAAATTATTTCATTAGGTAAATAAATTTATGTAGACACAGTTATTTCAATAGTATTTGACGCAGCTGGATTATAGATAATTAACACATGAGACAGATGCCATTAACCAAAATTTCAGTATTTTTAAATCATTTTAAAAAGTTACAATAAAGTCGGAATTCAATCTAGTATAGCAGATATAATCATTTTTATATATGCTTACACATATTTATACCATCCAGTATCTTCAAATTTGCTATAGTAATTAAATTATAAATCAAATTCTTTAAAATTTAGGGCAACTATATAGAGAGCAAAATTTAGAGGCAAAGATTGGATTGTTCTCTTCCGTACATGATGCATTCAGGCATATGAAACATTAAATTAAAGCAGGGATGACGGAAAGAGTGGAGCATACATAAGCCAACTTCAGATTCCTTAACTACCCTTTGACAAACTGCCTCTACCTCTAAAAAAGCTAAACACTTTATATTATTCATAAAAACCAGCTGTGTCCATCTAATATGAAGCTTATCCTTACCTAGATGCTTTAATGCTTTGCATGTGCAGAATTACAAGAAGGAAGATGAGAAAATAAACACTTTTTTATTCTCTGAGTGCAAGAACAAACATTTCCAGCAGGTACCCTGCTAAACTCTATTATAGGCAGTCCTTGACTTATGACTGTAATTAAGCTCAGAATTATAGTTGTAAGTCATGGCAGTTGTTAAGTGGGCTAACTTAACTTTGAGCTGTGTTATAAAACATCATTGTTTATGCAGATAGTTTGTCAATTATATTATTTATAAAGGTAGTTCTTGACTTACCACCACAATTCTCAGTCAATGAAATGGTCATTAAGTGAGGTGTCATGTGATGGCTTTTCATAAAGACTGAAATCCTGGCACTCTTGGTTGTGGTCATTAGGACATCTCAAGGTTGGTTAAGTAGATGAAGTCCTAGGTGCCTCAAGTGGATGGGGAAGGCTCTGAGAGTACCGATGCAGGCTGCATGCAAATGTCTCTGTTCGGTAGCTGAAAATCTTCCCTGCCAAAATCCAAACAGGATTTTCAACCCAAGTGGAAAGACAGATGCAGCCTCCCAAGGTCTTACCTATCATGAGGCACCCCATGATCCTTATTTTACTGCAGTGCTTCTCCACTCAGGAGCTGAAAATCTTACTTGATGAAATCCAAGCAAGATTTCAGCCAGAGTTTGTGCATGGCCTTCCCCATTTTCCTAAGGCATGTGATACTTCTTTGCTCAGGGACCAACTATCCCTCTTACTTCTGGGGGCTAACTGAAAGAGCTCCCTGCCAAAGGATTTCAGTTCTTTGCCTGTTTGAGTTGCTGAAATTGAAGCAGGAACAGAACAGGAATCCTTCAACAGACAGCTCTTTCTGAAGCCTCCAGAGAGGAGAGGGAGTCCTCTTGGCAGGCAGCAGCAGCTTGCAATCTTCCTTGCTGGCTTCCCCATTTGACTTTCAGTGAAGCCACAGAGAATATTCCCAAGTGGTGATCACATGATTGATGGAAAACACTCATAAGTATGAATAGGTTGCCAAACACCCAGATCATGATCATGTTCCTACAATGGTGGTGGTATGTTTTGCAATGGTCAAAAGTACTTTATAGGTCTTTTGAATGCTGTTACTAATTCAAAGCAGTATTAAGCAAATAGTCATAAATCAAGGACTACCTGTGTAGTAATTAAAAAAAAGGCACACCTGGTGTATTTCCAATAGGACTCTCAATATTCACAGTTACAGTGAGGGAAAAAATTATTTGATTCCCCTGCTAATTTTGTACGTTTGCCACTGACAAAGAAATGATCAGTCTATAATTTTAATGGTAGGTTCATTTTAACAATGATAGACAGAATAACAAGGAAAAAAATCCAGAAAAACACATTTCAAAAAAGTTATAAATTGATTTGCATTTTAATGAGCGAAAGAAATATTTGACATCTTCACAAAATATGACTTAGTACTTGGTGGCAATGACATAGGTCAAGATGTTTCTTTTAGTTTGCACACAGCTCAGGAGGGATTTTGTCCCACTCCTCTCCAAGTCATTAAGGTTTTGAGGCTGACGTTTGGGCAGTTCAAACCTTTAGCTCCCTCCACAGATTTTCTATGGGATTAAAGTATGGATACTGTCACTAGACCCCTCCAGGACCTTAATATGCTTTTTCTTGAGCCACTCCTTTGTTGCCATGGCCATGTATTTTGGGTCATTGCCATGCTGGAATACCCATCCGTAACCCATTTTCAATGCCCTGGTTGAGGGAAGGAGGTTCTCACCCAAGATTTGATGGTACAAATCTATCTATCGTCCCTTTGATGCGGTGAAGTTGTCCTGTCCCCTTAGCAGAAAAAAAACCCCACAGTATAATGTGTCCATCATGTTTGACGGTGGGGATGGTGTTCTTGGGGTCATAGGCAGCATTCCTCCTCCTCCTCCAAACATGGCGAGTATAGTCCCTCTTGCCTTGAGATCATTGACAAGATATTCCAGTGTAGTTCTGGGCTGATTCCTCACTGTTCTCATGATCATTGAAACTCCACAAAGTGAGATCTTGCATGGAGCCCCAGACCAAGGGAATTGACAGTTATTTTGTGTTTCTTCCATTTGCAAATAATTGACAGTTATTTTGTGTTTCTTCCATTTGCAAACCAACTCTTCTCTCCTTCTCACCAAGCTGCTTGGTAATGGTCTTGAAGCCCATTTCAGCCTTTTGTAGGTCTGCAATCTTGCTCCTGACATTCTTGGATAGCTCTTTGGTCTTGGCCATGGTGGAGAGTTTGGAATCTGATTGATTGATTGCTTCTGTGGACAGGTGTCTTTTATACCTCACCCTTTAAGAGAGTGCTGCTAATCTCAGCTCTTTATCTGTATAAAAGACACCTCGGAGCCAGAAATATTGCTGATTGATAGGGGATCAAATACTGATTTCACTCATTAAAATGCAAATCAATTTGTAACTTTTTTGAAATGAGTTTTTCTTGATTTTCTTTGTTGTTATTCTGTCTCTGACTGTTAAAATAAGCCTATCATTAAAATTATAGACTGATCATTTGTCAGTAGGCAAACATACAAAATCAGCAGGGGATCAAATAATTTTTCCCCTCACTGTAAATTCAGCAAGCCACTTTGTTTTCTTGATCTATACTTACGCTACTGTGATGCATGCTTCTCTAACCACCTGTGATCTGAGATCTTTAGCAGATAATTTAAATGCTCCATCCAACAATCGTAAATGCTGGAAAAAGCCATCATATTGCGCAGCTCCAGCAACAAGTAATGACCGGACCTTCTTAAGCTGGGATAGTGAAAGAGCAAATAAGAATATTAACTTTTCTAAATGCAAATATGCTATAATTATATAATCACATTTAAAAATATGTAAAATTTTAAAAAAAGACATACCGCATTAGCACGCTGATCCCAATCATGTTTATCATCTGACAAGATTTCCCTGATTTTATTTAGTGTTTCTTCAAGTTCACGACTAGAATAAATCTGAAAGGGAAACTTCCAGTCAGGTTGTGCTATATCTTGTCCAATAAATAATTGAAAAAAAATTGTGATTTCTATCTTGCAGGATGGCTCACTAATTGGAAGTGCCCAATGTGATATTCTTACATTTCCATGAAATCTCTTATTATGCAGAATAAGACAATGGTAAACAAAGATTAATTATTTGCTACTAGTTTTGATAATCTCTTCTGAACTATGAATCAATTAATGTAAAATACAATTTCATAACAGAGAAAGCAATTGGAAATAAATCTGGCTTTTTGGTACAGCACAGGGATTCTAAGAAAAATACATGGATATTGATAACAAGATATAACAAGGTGGTTCATATTTTTAGATTGTGGAATTAAATCATAAGGAAACAGTATAAATGTTGAACAAGATTATATCACTTTTCAACAATAAACATACATTGAAATGAACACTCATGGAAAGACAATAAGTTTGTTTCAGTAAATACCAAAGAGGACTGGATGTAGCACATAAAAATGTGAAATGCACAAAATATTCTGGAATACTGAATTATTTAGCATAAGACAATTGTGAAAAGTTGTGATAAAAATGTTGATTTCATAAGTTTATATATTAGTATAAAAGTCAACCTGCTTATACTGCAGCAGCCAAGAGAGGGCAATCTAATACCACAAGAGCATATATTAAAATAAGAAAATAAATTATCAAATAATTTTTAAATTATTAGATACTATAAAAATGTGATTTTTGGAAACATCAAATTTAATTATTTTCATTTCTGCCATAAAATAGAATTCTGTAGATAAAAATAAAACTGTTACTTTGAAATTACACTAGGAAAATATTACTGCCTGAATTTCTCTAAATTATATAATAATCATTACATTTCTCTCTCTCTCTCTCTCTCTCTCTCTCTCTCTCTCTCTCTCTCTCTCTCTCTCTCTCTCCCCCCCTCCCTCCCTCTCTGAGTGGGGGAAGAGGACTGGCAGACCAAGGGGAGGAGAGAGCTAGCCCAATAAGAATGTATGTCAGCTTGTCACAGCGTGAAGCCAGCTTGCCAGGTGAACAGAAGATCGGAGAGAGGGAGGGAGAGAGAGAACTCATGCACAGCAGCCTCTATTTCTTTTTAAACTTTTCAACCAAGCTCCCCCCACCTCGCACGTGGCTCCCAGTGTTTTCTTTTCTCTGGGAAACAGGTCCAAGTGGCTCTTTGAGTGTTTAAGGTTGCTGACCCCTGCCCTAGCCTCACATCCTAAAAAAGGGGGCTTATGAATGTGCAGTCTCTGAGACTTAGTGCTCAGTTTTGAAGGAGCAAAGACTTTTCTCAACCTTTTAAATTACTTTTACTTCTAGTCTTAGCATTTAACTAGATTTCCAGAGCTGAAAACAAGTGAAGCTTTTGCTCTGTTGTTCCTCCTCACTTGCTAGATTACTGGGAATTCTTGGAGCTTCTCTAGCCTGACTGCAACGAATAGCCATAATTAGTCCAAAGTCTTTAGTCCTATTTCAATATTCTCTGGCCTGGAAATGGCATTTCTTCTTGTGCTAATATTTCACTGCTAGTTTTAAACTTCAAAATATCATAAATAATAGCTTAAAGATCTGATTTTCAAGTATTATTTTGTTTCTCATAAATGACAGGGAGCCATAATTTCTGCTTGGCTTTTGAGTCAAAGCAGGTTTTTCTGGATACCTGTCCCTTCCCATGAGGTCAGACAAGTGAGTATTCCTAGTTTCACTTTTTAAATTTAGAGTAAAAAAAAAAGTCACACTACTGGCTTCAGTTTTAAAATTTAAGTTCAAAAGAATGGTAGAAAATGATTGGGGCTTGGTCCTGTTCTATGGAAGGGTTCCAAACTTTTCAGCAACAAAGCAGATAAACAATATTCATTCTTTTCTCAAATTAAGAAATTGTGAAAGGAGCAAGAATAGTTCATCAACTAGGTAACTCAACAGTTTTGGAGGGTGAAAACTTCAAATACCTATATAAAAAATGCAAACATAATATGCATCATTTCCTGTGATCAGGTAGTCCTTGACTTATGACTACAATTGAGCCCCAAATTTCCGTTGCTAAGCAAGATATTTGTTAAATGAGTTTTGCCCCATTTTATAACCTTTCTTGCAACAGTTGTTCAGTGAATCACTGCAACTGTAAAGTTAGTAAAAGAGCTGTTACCTGAATCTGGCTTCTCCATTGACTTTGCTTGTCAGACGATTGCAAAAGGTGATCACATGACCCCAGGACATTGCAACTGTCATACATATGAGTCAGTTGAAAAGTGTCTGAATTTTGATTATGTGATCATGGCGATGTTGTAATGATCGTAAGTATGAAAAATGGTTGTAAATCACTTTTTTCAGTGCTGTTATAACTTCAAATGAACTGTTGTAAATCGAGGATCATCAAAGCAGGGCTTTTTTTGTTTTAGAGATATTATGGTGGTAAAAATAATGGAATGAGAATTGTTTGTAGCAACTCTTTAAATATATGCTGGGTCTGTTTTACTTCCGGGTCTCAAACTTAATGGTTCAAATGTTTCTTTTGGCAATGAACTTCAAATTTGGATATAACTAATCAAGGATGCAAGATTCAGAAAAATTAAAATGGTAACTCTACATCAAGTGTATGCATAAGAACTCTTCCCGGACTTGAACTAAGATAAATGATGATATTGAATGAATTTGTAGTGTAATTCACATTTTTGTGCTCTGGATATTTTGTGTGATAAATACATTTTGTTGATATTGAAACTTTGTTTATTGTATACAATGTTGTTCTGGTGATAAGCCCATACCGTTCAAAACAGCCACTAAATTTGGTATGTTTAATAGCTTAATGTTATTGTATCTTATTGAGTGCACTGCGGTTAAAAAAAACCTGTGGTTAGCCAGAGCCAATCTATACAAATGGTTGCAAGCAGATGTGATGCCACAATTATGGAGTCATACAGGAACCAAGGTGGTGCAGTGATTAGAATGCAGTGGCTAATTTTGCCCAGAGCCCGGAGTCTGATCCTGACTGGTTCAAAGATGACTCAGCCTTCCATCCTTCCAAGGTCGGTAAAATATAGCATTTTACCTGTACAGTAGGAACATCTGTAAATGCCTTTATGAAATCATCTTCATCAACAGCACCAGCTCCTCCTTCTTTAGTAGTGCCTGCAAGCAATAAAAATGATCATAGCCAAGATTTTAAATGAGGTTCAACTAAAAAAGAGGAATCACACCAATCAAGTTACAATAGTTTATAGAATTTCAGATGGTTAAAAAATATCCTGGCTGCAGGATATTTTTTTAGCATTTACAAGAATAAGTTGAGTTTTTAATGAAAATCTACCTTGTCAAGGTAGTATGTTCTTGCACCCAGAAAAACTGAATGTTGAGCCCATATATCAGTTTAGTAATTTGCGTAATTTCTGCTACTTAACTAATGACACTATGAAATATTTCTGCTTAAATGTGATTGAAGCAACACAAAGGAAAGCATTATAGCTGTAAGGAATAAAAAAAACTTAGGATCAGAACCATCACAAAATTAACACTAATGTTTTTAGTAAAAGAGTATATTAGCCAAAAGTTTCCTAGAGCATAAAGTAAGCTTTTTGTTACTTCTAAGCCCAGATTCCAGGTTTGTCTCTTCTCTAAGAAATCTGAATCTGAATCTGAAGTCTTGGCTTTCTTGAAGCATGACTTGGGTTCAGACATTATATATTATCTATTCTGGTAAATTTCTGTAAACAATAATATACATTTATTCTGTTGTAGATTTTGTGTGATCCTAGCATAGTAGTTTGTAATTATATCTATTTAATAATTTCCAATTCTGTTTTCTCTGTCTCTTTGTACTGTATTAAAAAAAACTTACTATCATTAACTTTGTCTTAAATTCTTTTCTATTATACTCTTACTTTAGTATCAACACAGTTCCATAAAAGAAAAACAGAATTAATAGAGTCTATATTTAAGAGGGAGGGAGAGAGAGGGGAGGGGAAATACTGCTACAGAACCGGTTGCTACAGCACTAGCCACAGGAGAATATTAAGACAATGTTTAAATAATGTAATTGATAGGAACACACTACTCACTTGAAACAAAGATAATGCCTGATTGGTTTACTTACATCCTTCATGAATTAAACAATGCTTTTCTTTTCCCTTTTTCTATTTTTTCTCAATACTTATGGCTACTAACTATTCTACAGTTTTTTTTGTTAAACCAGTGGATTTGCAATCCTTCTTGATACTTTAAGAGTTACATTTAATGTTCAATTTAATAATGCAAAGACATTAATAAAATATACACTTTTAAATAAATCTTGCTATATATCAGCTTTTTCTGAGAAATAAAATAAGAGAGGTAGACAAGAGGGACAAATAGGCATGGGACTATTTTAAGGTGGCACAGATTTGTGACTCTTGTATGCGCTATCTTGCCATTCTTGCAATAGAACTATCAAATGACTTAAGGAAAAAAATGCATTGAAAAAAATGCATATTAATAATATAAAGGCACACACACACCCTTGAAATAATATACTCTTGGCATATCTAAATACACACACACTCCACACGAACAAAACCTTTGGCTCTTTGAAATTCCTAAATATTAGTAGAAATTCTTAGATTTTAGTAATAAAAAAATAAACTTCTAAAACAGCATATAGCCTTACTCAATCTTTAAAATTTCCCTTCAGGCATCTATTTTAAAGGTTTTGTTTAGCATCAACTAAAGTTAGATCCTCAGTATCATATTATCTTTATTTTTCTCTTAGTTTTTTCTTCCATAATAAATTAGAAGATATGTTTCTCAGCAGTGAATTGTATAGCTTAAGTTTCTCTGTAAAGCCTGCATGCTGAGACTAAATTGTTAACAGTTCTCCTTGTAACTTATATATTTTTAGATTATTAACCTAGATTTCTTTTATTTATTGTAACACTTTAATAAATAATAAAAGCATCTTCAATAATCTAAATGGCTGAAATTGATGCAATTGATACAATTTTCTACCTAGCCAACTTTAACATTTTTATAAAGGTTTAGTTTTCTGTAGGATTCTTAAAAATATGTCATCTCAATGTAGTTTCTTACATTTTTAAGTAAACTGTGATATAAACATAATTTTCAACAATGGTCTTACGTGACATGGATACCACTTCTTGAGGAACACATGAAAAAAGCTGTTTTAGACCTACTGCCATTTCTGATAAACTTAGCAATAAAATACTTTTTTGTGGAAAATAACGAAAAATATTTGTCATCTAATATACTAGAGCAGAGATCCCCAACCTTTTGGGCACCAGGGACTGATTCCATGGAGAAAATTTTTCCACAGACCGGAGAGTGCGTAGTTTTGCTTGTTTGGGGCTTTGATTTTTTGTGCGGACTGGTTGCTGGCATGCTGCAGCCCGGTACTGGTCCTTGGACCAGGGGTTGGGGACCACTGCACTAGAGGACATGTGGTGATAAGACATTTTTGAAGCCAACAATATAAATGTTGGAAAGTCCATATTTCAACTCTCTTAAACATAGTTATATTTCTCAGGATACCTTCTGCAAAATGAAGATACTATCCAACCTTATAAAGCTCACAATATAGTTTAAATAATATATTAAGCTACTCCACATTTGAAAGATACTATAGATATACTATTGTTTTTATTATGGAAATTTTATTTACATTCTGCTACCACAAAAATAGATGGAGAACAAAACTAGGTATAATATAACTAGGAAACATATTTTGCAACAAGCATGGTAATGAAGTTATGAAAGAAAATGATTCAATGTGTAAAGGTGTTAATTGTTTTATCTGAAAATGCTAAATATTGATGTCCCAAAATATTTTCATTGATGAAATGGAAGAATGGAGATTCCATGCTCTTTGTATAAAATCAAAAAATCTGTACCTGAGGAAAAGAGAACCTCCCGGAATAAATTTGTGGGAGAGTATTCTGGGAGTTTGGAAGACAGATACAAATAGTCCTCGACTTACAACCATTTGCTTATTGACCGTTTGAATTTACTGCAGCGCTGAAAAAAGTGACTTATGACTTTTTCATACTTATGGCCTTTGCAGCATCCCTGTGATCAAAATTGGGATGCTTGGCAACTGACATGTATTTATGACGACTGCAATATCCTGGGGTCATGTGATCATCTTTTATGACCTTGTGACAAGGAAAATCAATGGGGAAGCCAGATTCGCTTAATAAGCAAGGCAAGAAATAGGCAAGAAATGTCATGAAATGGGGGCAAAAGTCACTTAACTTGCTTAGCAACAGAAATTTTGGACTCAATTGTGATCATTAAGTCAAGGACTGCCTATAAGTTATTTACTCTTGTATATAAATAGGGATCAAGTTCATGAAATGGACTTATTTTTAGACGAAAAATAGTTAAATACTAAAAAAAGAACTCTTAGGATCTCATATTTATTCTTTGACAACATTCAGAAAAATTCTAAACTGAATGTTTAGGAAAAACAATTTCCTGATGTTGCCTCAAAAATACAGATGTGACAATATAATCTAGTAACTATAATCTTCCTTGCCCAAACATCATTCATCTCCTATATTTAATTTCTAATGAGTTGATTCAGTTGTCCATCTTTTGCTAAAATTATAAACAATCATGAGACTTCTATATATTTACCAATGTCAATTTGATGCCATAAACATAAATGGCATGAAAATAGTTTATAATGAAAATAAGGTCAGGAAAATAAACAGTTCTCATATACATACTTTTGAACATACATTTTGTTTATTTAGAGACTAAACCTAGAAAGACATGGGCAAAGTTTGAGAAACAGTTTCACAACTTTTAGAACTTCTTGTGCTCTTTAAACTATTAACATTTCTCATCAGTAATTTTTAAGGGGAAAAAATATTTTTCCTACAGAGAAAATTTAGTTATGTACATAGATAATGCAGACTTTTTCCCAGTTGTTCAAACTTTACTAAGAAATGATAATAGGAATTGTAAATCAACATATTTATAGGAAGCTTCACTGGGAAAGAATTTGATTTTGTCATATGTAGTTTATCCCAAAAATGTATACTAAAACCAAAACAGCAGAATAGCAAAATATATGTACAATATAAAGATGGCAAGCCACTTATATTGCCAAATTTGAGGACATTTCCTAATGTTGACTAAGCATATACCTGTTGCAGATTTATACAAATAATAGTTGAGGTTTAGTAGGTAGATAAATAGAAGGCAAGATATAGATAAAATATATTATGTTTATATAATATTATATTTATATAATGAACATAAACTCATTTTTACCTTATTTTAAAATGCTTGATTTACCCTGAAAACATCCTGAGCAATAGCCCACTCAAATGATGATGCAACTTTATCAACTATTAAAAACCATATTGAAAAAGCACACTGAATGAGAAAATAAATATTTTTATCTGGTAGATTAATGTATTCTAAATATAAGAGATTTACATCTGCATTTTGATTCAAGTATTACTTTTTGGGTCAAATAAATCATTTGGAAATGGAAATATTTATTTTCGACAATTTTTTACATTTTCAACTGTTTCAAAAGAACAAAAAAAACTGCAACTCATAATTTACTGAAACATGAAACTATTTTTGTTTTAAAAAACTTGTTTATGATCAATGTTTCTATTTTTATGACAGACTTCATATAGTCTATTCTATGGTTCACTTCCTTTCCCTAGTATATTACTAAGATTGATCATTTTATTTATTTTGAAGTTTTTCTATACATGGGAATGTATCAATGCTTAATAATTTTATAACATATGATTTCTAACATGATAGCAATTAAGTATGTGCTTTTTTTACCAGTCACGAAAAATTAGAAAGCTAGTGCATCTATTCAAAATGTTAAATTCATCATTTATATTTCATCTAAAAACCTAAGCTTTTGAAGGCATTTTATACTTTCTTGACTTGCAAAAATACTGCAATTATGAATGATACATTATCATTTACAGGTCTTCAATATCATTCTCATTAAGTCAAAATAAAGTATCCTGATGTCTCAATTATTTATCCTTACCTACAACCTTAGGCCCACCAGCAGATCCTGGCTTTCTTGTTGTATTTGAAGGATTTCCAGGTTTTTTAGGTGCAGGAACCTTGAAACCTGAGGCAGTTGCAGATGGCCTATTTCCATCCACTGATTCTTCATCATCAAAGCTTTTATCTATAAAGGTGTTTTTAAAAAGAAAAACATGCATTAAAACCAAACCCCAAATTCTTTTGTTTTTAAAATAAATATTTACAACTGTAGTATATATAAAAATCCAATCAAAAGGAATATCATTTTTCTTTAAAGCTACAAATAACAAAAGAAAAAAAATAATGTAATTTCATTTGATATAATGGACTTGCGAATGATAGAATCTATCATTCTTTGGCAACCAAGGAAAAATCCATTAGATATATATTTCCTGTCTACTTACAATCTGTAATTCCAATTAAACATTTACATTTTCAATTTAATTCAGCAGTTCTGTAAGAAAAACACTGCTTTTCTATCAGTCCTACTTGCCATTTCTGCTACACATCCTCCTACAACGTGTCTAGGAACACTCCCTGCTCATTTCTTCCACCCTGATTTTAACACTTACAATCACAGATCCGTTTACAGATCAGCCGCCTCATTCCTCTGTCAGCTCTTCAACGGCCCTTGCACTAAGATGTTCCCACTTGCTCACATGGCTGTACAGTTGAATAATCTCAATATTAATCAAAATATTCCATATAAAACTGAGAAAAAGCAGCACAGATTCACCACAGAGATTTGTGCCGGCATCCTTCTGTCTCTTGCCTGCACTAGGTACTGAAACAGCCAATCAGCTGCAAGGTGACATCATCTGCTGGTAGCCACTGCCAGATGAAAAGGTGAAAAATTCTTCATACAGATAAACTCATTCCCATGCCCAAACATTTACATACTCTATTTTGTGATATATGATAGAGTATAATTTTCATAAAAGGTCTTTATTTTTAAAAACTGAAAGATATCATCTGGCTTATAACATTTCTTTCCAATTTGTTCCGTGTTGCTTTAGTTTTTTATTTCAAATTACATCCTTACTCAAAAAACTTAGTATTCCGCATATCATGTCAACATTTCACTATTCAATTATAGAAAAAATATTTTTGGCAGGATCCAAAATGAAATGAAAAATCAACCTATAGTTTTTCATCACAGACAAGATGGGCGAGGCTGATACAGAACTGTACAAAGCCTAGAGCATGTGCAGACGAATAGAGTTTCCCTGAAAAAAATTTCAGTTATGGTTTTCACCCTGTCAATGGAACTCCTGTAATTCCTATATGCTTTACCCTTTACATCTTTCTACAATAAAACTAAACATTCTATTATATTCAACAAAATATGTTTTAAAACTATGACTTTAGATTTAGAAAGGAAGGTTTAGAAATGTGTTGCTAAAAAATGTTTGAAAAATATTGACTTATATAATTATTAAGCCTGTATCTCTTAACCACACTCCTACTGGTAGGGGACTTGATATCAATTTTAATGTATACCCAAAAATGTCAAAAGTGTATCTTTCAGATAATCATCCAATGATATATGGCTCTAAGCATTTTGTATGCAGGAGTATGTTACTATCAGAATGCAAGAGGAAGACAGGAAACACATTATTCTAGCAGTCTCCATGGTAACTGTGCTTTGCCCTTGCACATGTACTGGAAGGCAACATTTCAGATCACTTTAACCCTTAAAACATAGGAACTCTGTAGAATATCCTATTGTTTTAAGCACATTAAATGAAAAGTAAAAATATACTGAAGATAACACTGAATGGAAATGGTTGCCCCCTTAGTTCTATGTAATGACATTATATAATTTTTCAAGAAATTGTTTAAAACACTCACTAAGAAAGATGCAGAAATCATGAGGCATTAAGATTTCTAGGACAAAGAGCACCTAGTTTGTTAGCCTTAAAGTAAAAATAATCACCAAAACTTATGGTCATTATTTGTAATACTTCTCTATAATAAACATATTTAGATTTAAATTCTGTTTCTAGTGCATAGCACAAATTCATCCAGGAGACTAGAGATAAAAAAGATGGAGGACTGATATTTTTGTCTGCATTATTCCTAAGCTTTTAAATGATCCCTGACAATGATCTGAGGAACAGCTAAGAACCTGCATCTCAGGTGATTCAATGACCCACTTATGCAAAAGTCAGGTTTTTGGCATCCCTTAAAAGTTATCCACATTGGATTAAGTCCCCCATGGCTGATTTAATATGTTTTCCCATTGGTCCCTGCATCATCTGGTGTGGCATGCCTATGGAGAAAACTCATAGCATAGATGGAAGTGATGCTGTGGTCAACAGACAACAACGTTTTAGACCAGTGTTTCTCAACCTTGACAATTTTAAGGCATGTGGACTTCAACTCCCAGAATTCCACAGCCAGCAATGCTGGCTCTGGAATTCTGGGAGTTGAAATCCACATGCCTTAAAATGGTCAAGGTTGAGAAACACTGTCTTAGACCATAAGAGAATTGCTCACTATTACATGTCACTGTATTTGTTGATATTTTATTTGCTATTCGAACTTGGATTTTATATAGATGTATTGGCAAAGTAAATGTGAAAGTGGTATGTGTGTATATGTTTGAGTATGTGATGTTGTGTATGATGTTAACTTTAGAAAGAGCTAAAATATATTTGTACTTACAGTATAGTTATTATGAAGAATATTAGAAATTACTCCTTTTTCATTTATTTTATTTTTTATTTTCTTGCACTTTTTGTTTTTTTCTTCTTTACATTAGCTTGTGTTAAATTTTATATCCTTACTTATCCATTTCAACAGGATATAGGAGAATGCAGAATAGACAATGTAGTTAACCTCAATATTTTTTCAAAAATATCTTTATACTATTGGTATTTAGAATCTGGCTTTTATGGCTGCTGACACGAATCTTTCAGCAAATCGTTGATGTATTGAAATTTTGCTATGTATGTACTCTGTGTATTCTCTTGAGGAAATAATGCAAACAATTCTGCTGATTATCTGTTTTGGTCTGATTACTGGGTTATATGAAGAATCTTGGCTTCTGCACTTTTGATGAACTGGTAATGGTTTTTTTAAAAATATATTTTTATTAAAAGTTTTTTTCTTAATATAAAATACAAATAAAAATAAAGAAAAAAGAAAGATTAAGCGAGGAAAAGGGGGAAAAAAGAAAAGAAAAAGCAGTAGCTTCTGGCTTTTTTTAGTACAGTAAGATAACTAATAAAGTTATCGTATCAACTTTTTACATATACTAAATAGTAACTACTAGCGATTTCTATAGCAGTAAACCACTTAATAATCAAAATCCAAAGTTAAAATTTTGTTCTTCTTCTACATAGAAAGTCCAGAAACGGTTTCCAAATAACCACAAAACTATTTACACTCTTGTTTATAAGTAATGCAGTCAACTTCACCATCTTTGCCATCTCTCATACCATAGATCAGGGGTGTCAAACTCAATTTCACTGAGGGCCGCATCAGCATTGTGGTTGCCCTTGGGGGGCTGGGTGGGTGTGGCCAGAGTGGGTGCAGCCTACTGGGTGGGCGTGGATGGAGTGGGTGTGGCCTACTGGATGGGCATGGCCAGTTCTATATCATTCGCGTGAAGGGTGCCTGTGGGGGCCTGGGCAGGAGTGGGACAGATATGAGGGTCTCTGGCAGAAGGGTCTCTGGCAGAGGGGCAAGTCCCAAGGCATGGTCCACCGGGGCAAGTGCCAAGATGGCCACCACAAAATTGTACATTGGCTCCCGGCTGGTCTGGGCCAGGGCCAAGGCAGTGGGGGCTGTTCCCTCACTGTTTCTAGGATGGCTTCGCGGGCCACATGAAACCACATCCGGCCCCCAGGCCTTGTGTTTGACATGTCTGCCATAGATAGGTGTGCTGTCCAAACTTCAATTCATGACCTTCTAAACCAAATAATCTCTTATTCCTTAGGATCACCCTTCTTTCATTCAAATCAAACAACATGTCTCAAAATACTGTTTTAAATCTGGAAGACCCAAACCTCTATTTTCTTTGGTATCCTATAATAATTTATACTTTAATTCTTGTTTTTTTTTGTTAAATAAACTTAAAGATGTCCCTTTGCCATTGCTTAAACAGAGCCTCAATCATCAACACTAGAATACAAATAACATCTTTGGCAGGATATCCAGAATCTACTAATTGGTTTTGATTTGTTTGATCTTTTTGGTTTTGATCAAGTTTATTCTCCATTGCCCTTGCTTCTTATGTCTTGTCTACAATCAGTTTAAGTTTGAGAAGAAAATATTTCAATTTTTCTATGGAATTCAGTCTAAAATCTTTTTTCTTGGTATGTAAAGACAACCTCTTCTAGTTTGTCCCAACAAAATAGAATCCTATTCTTTTTTAGAATAATTCTCAGGAAGGCATATGCTTTTCTTTTCCTCAATATTTTAATGGAAATTTCCTTCAAAACAATTATTTCTACATTATTAATCTACAGTTTAGTCTTGAAATGACAATCAAAGACTTGATCTTTTATTCTTTTTACAAAATGGACTAGTACACCATCAGGGACTTCCCAGTTTGTGGCATAACAAGAGTTTATTCTATAACCTTTATCTACTTCACTATTAATATTTTTTTCCTCAAATAATCAATAATTGTGCCAAATCTCAGACTATTTTACTTCTTATATTTTCCTCAACTTCTTCAGGAGTAGCATGAAACTGTAGTAGCAATTATTTCACATGTGGCTCCATCACAGCAAAATTATCCACATCTCCGTCATACTTTAAATTCCTGATATCCATTCTATGTTCCGCAAAATCCACTTTCTATCTGTTTCACCTCTCTGCAATTTGATGCATCTCATCATGGAGTTCTTTGGCTATATTTTCCATTTTTGCCTCTATTATTTTTATTGTTTTGAATAGTCTTCCAGTAGAATTTTCATATGATCCAATTCTCCTGATCCCTAAGAAAGAAGAGCTTACACTTACAAGACTAAAATTATGGCTTTCTTGGGAAGACCTAGATGCCATAAACTCAATAGCACATAGGAATTGAACAACACATTACTAAGAATTTTTATGTTAAAAATGTTTTAGATTACCTATTTGTCAATCCTTCTGCAAGCTGGCTGCTGGGAGGCATGGACTATTGACTATTGATTTCTGTTAACTTTTATTATTAAGAGCAATGGAGCAAAGGGATCATTATAAGTTCCAATTATATTCCATGATTGAAACATTCAAAACAAAGTTTGTCATGTTGGAACACAGAACATCTAATTGTCTATAGAGGTTTTTGTTTTCTTTCCAACCAAAATGAAAAGGACTACTATTCCAAGTTTGAAACAAAACATGATTTCTCTGCATGATTCTATTAATTATTACTTAAAAGTGCCCGAAAAACACATGTCAGTGTTTTAATTCAGCTCTGATACTTATTAGAAAGCCATATTTTTCATTTTAGATAAGCACTATTTTACTTTGAAGTCACCACTATCACAACCTCTTCTACAAGTCAATTTTCAAATGCAATAAATAGTTTCCAATCATTTATCTATATAAAACATTGGTTTTACCAATATGTCCAAATTTCACAACTTATCTGATTTAGGAATTTTAGGTAAAAGATAAATAAATATATTTTAAAAAACAGAACCATTTGCTTAATGTAATTAATCTTTTGAACATCATATTCTGATATCCCAAATAATATGTTTTCACATAAATATTGATACATAATATTTAAAATACCTGACACACGACCAGAGCAAAGCAGTTGATGGAATTTTAAAAGTAACAATTATGATTCTAAGCTTGATGCAAGTTGTAAGAAAAGACTTATAAAGTTTAACTTTCAAAATAAATTATCAAAAGCTGCACTATCTAGATTAAATCTATAATTCAGTGCATTTTATATAATGCAAAAGTTGTTTAAAATGTCTTAAAAAAGAATACTGAATTTAAATAAATTTCTCTTAGAGTTCACATGCTTTTTAGTTCACATTTTAAATTGCTATGAAGTATAAACATATAATAGCAGTTTAAACCAGAGGCCCCTAATCTTTTGGGCACCAAGGACCAGTTCTATGGAGAAAGAATTTTCTGCGGACCAGAGGGGGCGTGATTTCGTGTGCTGTCTGCATCCAGCGGATGGGGCTTCATTTGTTTGCGTGGCCCAGTTACTGGTATGCTGTGGCCGGGGGTTGGGGACCCCTGGCTTAAATTAAATCTCCACAGAAGAAAGTGGAAACATAAGTATCAGTCTTTTTCAGGCTGTGAAATTGTTTTTTTTTAAGAATCCTGAAACCCCGATCAAAAGCCAAAGCTCTTGTGAGAGAAAAATTAGCTAACTTCCAGTGAAACTCCTGCCCCCCCATTCATGAAACAGCAAAAAATCTTCATAAACCTCCAGGTATCCACAGAACATTCCAAAACTCTGTTTCATATTTCATTACAGATAGTTGTCGACTTATAACCATTCACTTAGTGACTGTTTAAAATCATAACAGCACTGAAAAAAGTGACTTAAGACTATTTTTCATGCTTATGACAGTTACATCTTCCCCATGGTGAAATGATTAGAATTTAGATGCTTGGCAACCAGCTCATATTTATGACAGTTGCAGTGTCCCAGGCAACATGATCACTTTTTGCCACTTTCTGACAACCAAAGTCAATAGGGAAGCTAGATTCACATAACAACTGTGTTACTAACTTAACTGCAATGATTCACTGAACAACTGCGGCAAGAAATATTGTAAAATGGGGCAAAACTTAATAATTATTTTGCTTAGCAACATAAATTTTGGGCTCAATTGTGATCATAAGTCAAGGAATATCTACACTATACTAGATTAACAATTACAATTTTCAACAGTACATTTATTAATGGTGTAACAAAGATAACTGAGAAATATTCTACCTCAAACAACCCTACATGAGAGCTAGTTTTGTGTAGTGGTTAAGATACTGTATTAGAAACAAAAAAAAAAAAAGTTCTAGTTCTCCCTTAAATCTGAAAGCCTGCTGGGTGACTTTGGGCCAGTCATTTACTCTTAGTACAACCCACATCACATGAATTATTGATATGAAAAAAATAACAGGTGGGGATGAAAATACACCCATTAAAAGATAAAGGTGATATATAATAATATCATTTATTTATAACCTGCTTTTATTATTTTTATAAATAACTCAAAGCAGCTAACATACTTAAATATTCTTTCCTCTTCTTATTTTCTTCACAACAAAAACCCTGTGAGATGGATTGGGCTGAGAGATAATAATTGGCCCAAAGTCACCCAGCCAACTTTCATACCTAAAGTGGGACTAGAAGTCTTAACCATTAGATCACACTGGTTCTCATTACAACTTAAGAAGTTAAAATCAACATTACTGTGCCAATTAGGATATTGTGCACTTTTGGAAAGTAACATTGAATAAGACTTGGAAACCTAACATTGAAAGCAAAGTACAGGTAGTCCTTGTTAAATGATTACAAAGTGCTCTATCACAAAGCAAAGCGGTTGCTAAATGGAAAGTCAGGGGACCTCAAAATTGACAAGTGAATCAGTTTCACATCTTTGGGATTTGTTTATTTCCAAATCACTTGCCCACCCTTTGGAATTTCTCCCCCGTTTTGGAATAATTAACAGGAAGGAAACTATTTGTATGTCTATGGAGATTCTCAGTCATCTAGGTCAGGGCTTTTCAACCTTTTCACCGATTGTACCACTTTTAGGATATGGCAATATTAGAGTACCACCAGTCACCTAGCAAGGTGTCAAAAACTTGATAAAAAAGGGGAAAAAGTGATAAAGTACAGGTATTCCTCAACTTACAACACTTTGCTTAGTTACTGTTCGAAATTACAAAGGCACTGAAAAAAGTTACTTATGACCATTTTTCACACTTATGACCATTGCAGCATCCCCAGGGTCATGTGATTTACATTCAGATGCTTGGCAACTGATTCATATTTATGATGGTCAGTGTCCCAGAGTCATGTGATCCCCTTTTACAGCCTTTTGACAAAGTCAACGGGGAAACCAGATTCACTTAACCACCGTGTTACTAATTTAACAATTGCAGTGATTCACTTAATAAATGTGGCAAGAAAAGTTGTAAAATGGGGCAAAACTCATTTAACAAATTTCTCTCCCCTTCTCCATTTATATCCTCTCCTCTCCCCCTCCTCCTTTTATAGCCTCTTCTCTCTCTTCCCTTCTCCTTTTATATCCTCTCCTCTTTCCCCTTCCCTCCTTTTATATCAGGGGTATCAAACTTGATTTCATTGAGGGGCACATCAGCATGGGGGGGGGGAGTTGGGGTGTGTGCACAGCTCTATGTCGCTCAGGTGGGGAGGCTGTTGCAGGGATCCATGGGTCTCCGATGGAGGGTGTTAGGGTTAGGCTCCCTCCCTCTCTCTTTCTCATTCCCATCTCCTTCCTTCTCCTCTCCCTTTCTCCTCACTGCTTCTCTCACAAAAAGCCTTTTCTCTTTCTCATTCACACGTCCTTCCAAAATCTTTCCCATTCTCACTCACATGTCCCTCCGAAATCCCTCCCAATTTCATGCACACATCTCTCCGAATTCCCATTCTGATTCAGACGTCCTCCAAAATTCCTCCATTCTCACTCACACACACGTCCCTCCAAAATCCCCCCCATTCTCACTCACACCTCCCCAAAATCTTTTCCTTTCCTCTCTGTCTCCCTTTCTCACTGCTTCTTCTGTTGCCTCTTTCTCTGGGGTCTTTTTTCCTCTCTTTCTCGTACCCAAACTTTGTTCCTCTCCTTCTCGCACCCAAACTTTTATAGCCTCTCCTGTCTCTGCCCCCCTCCTTTCTCTTCCGGGTGAGCCAATCCTGGGGCCTTTGCTTCGCCCCAGCAGCCCTGGAGCTCCCGAGGACTCTCACATGGCAAGTCCTGAGCTGCGCCACTTTGGCTTGTTCCCTCCCTCGCTACAGTTGACTGGGCTGGGCCATGTACCACCTGCCAGGTGTCAATGTACCACTGGTGATATGCGTACCACTAGTTGAAAAGTCCTGATCTAGGTCATGGTTGTTCCAAAGGTGCTTTTTCAGGGAGCAACTGGACTTGTTTTTTCTTTGAAAACATTTTGCTTCTCATCCAAAAAGCTTCTTCAGCTCTGATTGGATGGTGGACAAATGTATATTCCTTGCAGAAAGTTGGTCATTTGCATTCTTTTAGAACAGATATGTCAAACTGAAGACCCACAGGCCAAATCCAGCCAGTGTCTAGATCTGAAATGCAGGGCCACTGTGGGAATGTGAACACGAGGCAGCGAGCATGCGGGGCTGGCAATGCCCAGCAGTAGCTACAACTTGGTGGTCCCTCAGCCGCTCACTGGCCAGCAGCAATGGGCAGCTGGATATGAGCAGGGCATCCACCTGCCACATACTTGCACATGTCAGAGTCCCACAGCCAGGCCCCATCTGCCCCTCCACCTGCTTTGCCTCTGCGGTGGTGGCACTGGCAGCAGCCCCATCCAGTAGGAGCCCCTCCACTCTCCCTCCAGCCTGGGAAGCTCATGGGCCTGGAGGGGAAGGCGCCATCACAGTCTGCTGGGCAAAGCAGCCACCTCGGAGTCTACGAGCCTCATCCCCTCCCACCGTCCTCCCGCACCCGCCATGAATAACCTGGCCAAGGAGAGTGAGCATAGCAGCAGCAACCTTGAGGAGGTAAGCATGACCGGGTGCCTGTTTAGGGAAAGGAGGCTGGGCTGGGGGTCCTTTTTGGCTCTTTTCCTCCCACCACCTGGGTGGGTTTGGAGAGGTAGAAGTGGCCAATATGGAGGCTGCGCCTTGCTCTCCAGATGTATCTCCCCTGCAGCCTCTGATGCCGCCATCTGACGATGGCTGGGCTTCCCAAAGTGAAGGCTGCTTTCTTCGGATGTGCCCTTGCAGCTTGCATCCCCTCTTCTGCCATTTAACTAGCATTACCTGCAAAAGCTAAATTTTGGATGGATATTTCAGAGATTTTGAGTTCTATTTCTGGGCTTCTTGGATGTATGATAGTTGTTGGTAAAAGATGGAGTTCATAATCCCTTGTTTTCTATTTGGGAAAGCTTTAGAGAAGGATGCTGGTTTGTTGGGGCAGCCTTCCCTCAACGCAGCTCCCCGCTTCCCCTCCTTCTCTACAGAGATCTTTGTAATTAAAGAACTTTGGCATGCTGCACACACGCATGCACACACAATTCCAAGCTTGGAGTCTTTTATCCACATCTGAGCTGATAAAAGTCCCCAAGTGTGGAATGCAGTATGTGCGCATGCACACACTTTGGCTGCTAGCAGTTTGGGGAGGTGAAGAGCTTGTGAGGCACCGAGTTGTCACCAAGTCGAGTTAGCTGACCGTGCCATTCCAAGTCAGCAGAGCTGGGCCAGCTGCATCTACCCTGCCATGTCTACCCAGCCACGCCCATCTCGCCATGCTGAGTCAGCTTCACTGAGTGATGTCAAGCCCATGCCCACCCAGTCACGCCTACCTAATTGCAGTGACCCGGCTGTAACCACCCAGCCATACCCATATGGCCCAACAACCATAATGCTGATGCGGCCCTCAATGAAACTGAGTTTTGACACCTGTTTTAGAGAGTGGTTCAGGCCATTGGCTCTACACACATTTACACTACTCAGGTGATCCTGAGGACACACATAAGCCTCCAAATAGCCTCAACGACTCTCTAAAAGAATGCAAATGACCAGCTATTCTTTAACTAATTGTACAAAGGTTAAATATACATAGAAATAACTAATTTTCACACCATCAATTAGAAAAGCAATTTTAAATTTAGCATCTCTTTTGAATGAGACCATAGTACAGTATTTGGAAAAAAAATTGGTATGAACTGAGGAAGAAAACTCAGTTTTCTTATTATTATTATTATTATTGGTAAATTTAAACACCATTTAACTCTTTTTTATTGATTTGTACTTATATTAGTGAAAGCTGCTATGCTGCCTTATAAGCCTGCATAACCAGTACTACGTCATTTGGTGCTAAAATCAAGAGGCTGTGCAAAACATATGATGTTGTAAATGCAGTTTAGAACCGCTTACCTTATTTATCTACTTAAAAAAAAATATTTACTGTGAATTGCTATTTATTTCTGTTTCAATGCCTTCTCTCCTTTCCTAAACTTTTAGACTTTTTCCAAGAACTGACCGATGTGCAAACTGGATTCAGAAAAGGCAGACACCCAAGATAATATTGCTAACAACTGAGGGACAATGGAAAAAGTCAAGGAATTCCAAAAAGTGTTTAGTTTTACTGATGTGTTGACTATGTAGACCAGGGCTTTTCAACCTTTTCAGATTGTACCACATTTAGGATATGACAATATTTGAATACCACCAGTGCTTAACAAGGTATCAAAAACTTGATGATTAAAAACAAAAGGGGAGATTTTGGGTTTTACTGATTAGATTAATTTGTTGTTATAGAAATGGTTAGTTTATAATATTATGGAAAAGTAAAAAGTTGAGGTTCAATATTCATGCTTCCTTCTACTGCAACAGAGGAAGTATGTTCTTTTTCTCTTCTCCCCCTCACTTTTTCCTCCTTTTTCCTCCACATTGTATCCTACTATTTGTTTTTGTATTTTTGTATTTTATTCTATAATCTATTAAAATATTACAAACTGTAGAAAAAAAAAGAAAAAAGTACCAGTTTTAATTTCTTCGATGGCAGTTCCTTTACTGAATCACTCCTTTTGCACTGACAAATGTATGATGAATTTATCCATATTTATTAATATGAACCACTATCAGCTGGCTGGCCAGCCTTCTTCCTCTCTCCCTCTCTTCTTCCTCCCTGCCTTCTGAGCTCTTCTTCCACAGTGTAGTAAGAATGCACCCTCCCCAGTCCCTTCACTGTACCCCTAAAGACACAGGAATCAAGCACAAAGCAAGAAAGGCTCACAAAAGCCTTCCAGAGTAAAGAAACACTGACCACGGTTTTTTTCCTCTTTAAACTGTCTCAGACTGTCTCAGTTTAAACAATGTAGCAACCAGGCTCTGGCAATTGCGAAAAGTGATAACTTTAAATTAAGCATGTTTACCTATAAAGAAAATTTGCTAAAAACCATAGACAGACTCAAGATAAGGGGGTAAAACTAATTACATTTGTTTAAAGGGATAAAACCTATGGAAGTCAACACTTTGGACTCATTGCTAGCCTTTGTGAAACAGACTAAAATATTCCAATAACCAAAGCACACAAACCGAGCCTCTGAGTTACAAAAAGTTGTAAAAACTGTATAAAAATCCTTATAGTAACCAAATCAAGCTGCCAGTTGACCACTGACTTCCAAAATAAACCAACTTCCTTTCCAACATGCTTGTCTCCCAGCTTTTCATTTAATTAGCGCTGATTGCATTCTCCTGGCTGGAGAAAACAAACTAGGGGACCTTTTCTTTCAGCAACAGCTTCTTCTTCTTCCCTGTCTCTTTTTCCACCCTGCTTGCAGAGCTCTCTTTCCACAGCTTCTTCTTCGTCCCCTTCTCTTTCCGTTGTCTTTTTTTCCCCTTTCCTGCCAAAACCACCTCCTTTTATATCTCTCCTTTCCTCCCCCCCAGTTTCTCCAGTTCACCTTCAGCTCTGCGCTGCTTCTGGAAGTGTCAATCAGCTGGATCCCTGCTGGTGCTCCTGGGTCTTCTGCTGATCTCCGACAGTCCTGCAGCTATAGCTGCCTCTCCCTCAGGCTTGGGTCGCTTCAGCTCATTCCTCTCCCCTGCTACACTTCTCTAGGATGGTCATGTACCACCTGGTATGTGCCAAAATACCACTGGTGATACGTGTACCACCGTTTGAAAAGCCCTGGTGTAGACAACAAATTAGTGGATACTCTTTAAACACATGGGTAATATCAGGTTACCTCATCTGCCGGCCTATTAAAGTATTTGTCCAATGACCAGGAATGCACTAGAATATGGGGCAATTAAATGTTTCAAAATTGGAAAATAAATGCAGTAGTTTACAAACTCTTACCGGTATCTTATTTTACTTATTTGCTGAATATATGCAGAGAAATATTGGCTAGATGAAATAGATATTGGAATTAAAATTACTCTAAGAGACATTGACATCAACTGATTTTGCCACTCTAATACTTATAAGTGACCAAATCTTCTGCTGAAGATAAAAGCGGGTAAAAAATATGGCCTGCTGTTTAGTATTAAAGCAAACACTATTAATAGACAATGTCAGTTCAATATAAGGAGACAGAGGAGAAATTGATACAATGCTAGCTTTGTTTACATTCATAGGGATAATAATGATAGTCATGGAATAGATATATCTTCTACTTGGGAGAAAAATTATAATAGATCTAGTCTAGACAACTCCTTTATGGATTACTGCCTTGTTGTGGCGAAGGTGCTTGCGTAACTCAATGAAGCTATGAGCTATGCCATGAGGGCCACCCAAGATGGACAGGTCATAGCAGAGAGTTCTGACAAAATGTGATCCACTGGAGAAGGAAATGGCAAACCACTCCAGTATCTTTGCCATGAAAACCCCATGGACAGTACTAAAAGGCAAAAAGATATGACACAGGTCGGAAGCTGTCCAATATGCTACTGGGGAAGAGCAGAGGGCTAGTACTAGTAGCGCCAGAAAGAATGAAGAGACTGAATCAAAACCGAAAGGACGCTCAGTTGCGGATATATCTGGTGGTAAAAAGAAAGTTCGATGCTGTAAAGATCTTTTCTCCTTAGGAACCTGGAATGTAAGATCCATGAATCAAGTCAAGCTAGATGTAGTCAAACAAGGGATGACAAGACTGAACATCGACATCTTAGGAATCAGCGAACTAAAATGGACAGGAATGGGTGAATTTAACTCAGATGACCATCAGGTATACTACTGCGGGCAAGAATCCCTCAGAAGAAATGGAGTAGCCTTCATAGTCAATAAAAGAATAGGAAAAGTAATACTGGGATACAATCCCCAAAATGACAGAATGATCTCAGTTCGAATCCAAGGCAAATCATTCAATATCATAGTAGTCCAAATTTATGCCCCAACCACTGGTGCTGAAGAGGATGAAATTGACCAGTTCTATGAAGCCCTACAACACCTTACAGAATTAACACCTAAAAATGATGTCCTTATCATCATGGAGGACTGGAATGCTAAAGTAGGAAGCCAAAAGATAACTGGAATAACAGGCAAATTTGGCCTTGGGAGTACAAAATGAAGCAGGACACAGATTGATAGAATTTTGTCAAGAGAATACAATGGTCATAACAAACACTCTTTTCCAATAACCCAAGAGACGGCTCTACACATGGACATCACCAGACGGTCAACACAGAAATCAGATTGACTATGTGCTCTGCAGCTAAAGATGGAGAAGCTCTATACAGTCAGTAAAAACAAGACCAGGAGCTGACTATGGCTCAGATCATGAGTTTCTCTTTGCAAAATTTAGGTTTAAATTGAAGAAAGTAGGGAAAAGCACTAGGCCACTCAAGTATGAACTAAATCATATCCCTGATGTATATACAGTAGAGGTGACAAATAAATTTAAGGAATTAGATCTGATAGACAGAGTGCCTGACGAATTATGCACAGAGGTTCGCAATATTGTACAAGAGGTAGCAGCTAAAACCATCCCAAAGAAAAAGAAATGCAAGAAAGCAAAATGGCTGTCTGAGGAAGCTTTGCAAATAGCTGAGGAAACAAGGGAAGCGAAAGGCAAAGGAGAAAGAGAAAGATACACCCAATTGAATGCAGAATTCCAGAGAATAGCTAGAAGAGATAAGAATACCTTCTTAAATGAACAGTGCAAAGAAATAGAAGAAAACAACAGAATAGGGAGGACCAGAGATCTCTTCAATTGGAGAGATGAAGGGAATGTTTCATGCAAATATGGGCATGATAAAGGACCAAAATGGCAGGGACCTAACAGAGGCAGAAGAGATTAAGAAGAGGTGGCAAAACTACATAGAAGAACTATACAAGAATGAGCTTAACGTCCCAGATAACCATGATGAGGTGGTCACTGACCTCGAGCCAGACATCCTAGAACCGTGGTGGCGAACCTATGGCACGCGTGCCACAGGCGGCACGCGGAGCTGTCTCTGGTGGCACGCGAGGCATTGCTGGGCCGAGCTGTTGCCTCCTCTTTGCGCATGCGCAGTCTACACACATGTGCAGTCTGGGAATAGGCAAGAGGTTACAGCAGCTGGCCATGCAGGAGAGGAGAAAGACAAGGGGCAGCGAGGGCAGTAATGGCAGTGGCGAAGGTGTGGGGGGGCGGCCTGCCTGGTTAAGCTGCCTTGCCTCGGCCTCATGGAGCGATGGCGGGGACAGCGGTGCAGAGGCCGATCCGGACAGCTGCGCAGGGCAAAGACGCTGCCTAGGGCCAGAGAGGAGGCCGGGCAGATTGCGGGTATTGGCAGAGGAGCCGGCGCGAAGGCCAATTACACGCATGAACGGGACAGCCGTGCAAGGCAGAGGCAAAGACGAGCCTGGCCGGCCGCAAAGGAAACAGGCGAGGAGGCAGAGGGAACATAGCTCCGATTTGCACTTTGCAGAAGCTTGCTGTAGGTAGGGGGAGAAGGTGCGCGTGTCTGCATTTTGGAGGAGGCAGGGGAACATAGCACCCATTTGCACTTTGCAGAAGTGTAGGCAGGGGGATGAGGAGGCGCACATGTTTGTACTTTGGAGGAGGCAGGGGAAACGTAGTGCCCATTTGTGCTTTGCAGAAGCTCGCTGTAGGCAGGGGGAGGAGGAGTGTGTTTGCATTTTGGGGAAAGGGAGAGAGAGGAGGAATGAGATGGGAATGAGAAAGGGTAACAGTCAAGGAAGGAGGGGAGGACGAAGGAAGGAAGGAAAGAAGGAAGGAGATGGGAATGAGAAGGAAGGAGGCACCTGACCCTGGGGATGCTGCAAAGGTCAGAAGTGAAAAATGGTCATAAGCCACTTTATTCAGTGCCTTTGTAACTTCAAGCAGTCACTAAGTTAACTGTTGTAAGTTGAGGACTATTGTACTTTACCACTTTTTTCCTTTTGGGGGGAGGGTCATCAAGTTTTTGACACCTTGCTAGGGGACTGGAAAAGCCCTGAGTTAGAGTACTTGGATTGCAGCTGCTTTCTTGCAGGTATGTGGAATGGCGTGTAACCCACAGGTTTTACAAAGTTAAATGAGGAAGTTGGTTACAGCTTATTACGAAAGATAAAATAGACAACTAAGAATGGTTTATTGACCATTCTTTATCCAGATTTTATATCAGTTGCATCTGCTAGTACAGGCATTCTGCTTCAGATTTCTGTTATTTTCAGCATCTGGCAAAATGAATGAGAACTTTTCCAACAACCTATAAAATCCAACACACTGTGCTTTCATTCTTTAATTCTCCCCCTCATACAGTAGTGGCCAAAATTGCGGAAACCTTTTGGGAAAAGTGTACAGTAGAAATGCTACCTTTGGTTAAGTTTCCACCAATTTTTCTTCTAACTTCTTTATAACTGTAGCCTTGTTCACTTGATAATACTATTTTACATTGCTTTTTGGGCAACTACCGGTAGTCAACTCTTTGCACCATTAATTTAATTTTATTATGTTTTACAAACTCACTAAATCAGCGGTTCTCAACCTTTTTCAGGTCGAGACCCCGACCTGCGCCGCCCATGTGTGGCGTGACCCCGACCTGCGCTATGCATGCGCGGTGCAATGTCCCACATCGCGCATGCGTGGCGTGTGCGACGGCCCGCATCACGCATGTGCGGCGTGCGACGGCCCGCATCGCGCATGCGCAGCGGCCCGAATTGCACATGCGCGGTGCGGCGGCCCGCATCGCGCATGCGCGATGTGACGGGCCCACATCGCGCGGTGCTACCCATGCGCATGCGCGGTGCTGCCCCCTGCGCCGACCGAGGGGAAATGGGGGAAAAAATGGCAGACTGCGGTGTTTGGCGACCCCGTGAAATGGCCGTTCGACCCCAAATGGGGTCGCGACCCACAGGTTGAGAACCGCTGCACTAAATGAAAGAACACAAAAAAACCCAACCAACTTCATAGCGATCACATAACACACTGACAAAGGTCCTCCTCTCAACTTCAATACATGACATCAATAACTGACTCCTACTGTGATCTGATTGGCTCATTGCCAAAACAAGATGATGAGCCTCCTGCCCACTGCCTCACCCACAGAGACCCTCTGGATCTCCCCTAACCCTGCCTGGTCTCCACAGGCATCCCTCCTCCGGAGCAACATCAAGGTGGCCACACCCACCCTGGCCACGTCCACCCCCTGCCATGACTACCTTAACCACACCCACTCGGTGGCCACACCCACTCAGTGGCCACACCCGCCTGATAATCGGTGATGCATAAGTGGGTTTCGGGTTGCAGTTTGGGCACTTGGTCTCTAAAAGGTTCGCTACCACTGTCCTAGAATGTGAAGTGAAATGGGCCTTAGGAAATCTGAGCAACAACAAAGCTAGTGGAGGTGACAGTATTCCAGCTGAGCTATTCAAAATCTTAAAAGACAATTCAGTAAAAGTGCTACACTCCATTTGCCAGCAAATTTGGAAAACTCAACAGTGACCACAGAATTTTCCAAAGAAAAGCAATGCCAAAGAAGGTTCAAACTATCGCACCATTGCACTCATTTCACATGTTAGTAAAGTTATGCTTAAAATTGTATAAGCTAGACTCCAGCAGTATGTGGATCGAGAACTACCAGAAGTACAGGCAGGATTTTGAAGAGGCAGAGGAATTAGAGATCAAATTGCCAACATACACTGGATCATAGAGAAAGCTAGGGAGTTCCAGAAAAACATCTACTTCTGCTTCATTGACTATGCTAAAGCCTTTGATTGTGTGGATCACAACAAATTGTGGCAAGTTCTTAAAGAGATGGGAGTAGCAGATTATCTTGTTTGTCTCTTGAGAAACCTATATGCGGGTTAAGAAGTAACAGTGAGAACTGGGCACGGAACCACTAATTGGTTCAAAATTGGGAAAGGAGTCCGGCAAGGCTGTATACTGTCGCCCTGTCTATTTAACTTATATGCAGAGCACATCATGAGAAAGGCAGGGCTAGATGAATCAAAAGTTGGAATTAAGATTGCCGGGAGAAATATCAACAACCTAAGATATGCAGATGATACACTCTAATGGCAGAAAGTGAAGAGGAACTAAAGAGCCTCTTGATGCGGGTGAAGAAGGAGAGTGCAAAAGTTGGCTTGAAACTCAACATTAAGAAAACCAAAACCATGGCATCTGGCTCTCTCAATTCCTGGCAAATAGATGGGGAAGAAATGGAGGTAGTGACAGATTTTATTTTTCTGGGCTCCAAGATCAACTCTGATGGGGACTGCACCCAAGAAATTAAAAGATGCTTGCTCCTGGGGAAGAAAGCTATGGCAAATCTAGACAGCATATTAAAAAGCAGAGACATCACCCTGCCAACAAAAGTGCGGATAGTCAAGGCCATGGTCTTCCCAGTTGCAATGTATAGATGTGAAAGTTGGACCATAAGAAAGGCTGAGCGACAAAGAATTGAGGCCTTTGAACTATGGTGCTGGAGAAGACTCCTGCGATTCCCCTGGACTGCAAGGCGTTCAAACCGGTCAGTCCTAGAAGAGATTAACCTCAACTGCTCTTTAGAAGGCCAGATCCTGAAGTTGAAACTCAAATACTTTGGTCACCTAATGAGAAGGAAGGACTCACTGGAGAAGGGCCTAATGCTAGGAAAGATTGAAGGCAATAGAAGGAGACGACAGAGAATGAAGTGGCTGAATGGCTTCACTGAAGCAGTAGGCGTGAACTTAAATGGACTCCAGAAGATGGTAAGGACAGGGAGACCTGGAGGAACGTTGTCCATGGGGTCACGATGGGTCGGACACGACTTCACAATTAACAACAAGTCTAGACAAAATGTTAAAATGCAAAGTCACTGCTTTTATAATAAAGGTACATTATTGAGGCCAAGATTTCCCTAACTGTGAAAACTGGATCATCAGAAAGAATCAACGAAAAAAATGGATGATTCAAACAAGAATACTTCGAAGTTCAAGAAGTATAAATCATTCAATACTATATGAAGTACCTGGATAGAGATATGCAGTGAGGAATCTTAGGATTCTGTCCTGGGCCCAGGTGCTTCAATGCCTTTCAAATGACTTAAGGATACTCAGCAAAATTGCAGAAGACACAAAGATGGGGTGAATTGTTAAACAACCCCTCAGAAGGCAGCTTCAAGTTTCAAAAGGATCCTGAAATTTGAATATTGGTCTCTATCCAACAAAATGCTATTCTACAGAAAGAAATGCAAAGTTCAACACTTAAGTAGAACCCTCCTCCCAATATAAGATAGGTGGTACTTAGCTTGGCAGTAGTATTTTTGAGAAGGCAATAGTATTTTGTATTTCCCAGTAAACCACAAATAAAGCATGACCCAGTATATAGAAGCCAAAACAACAAATGTAATCAGGAGAGTATAATTAAAACTATTAAACATAGTACTAGTCAGAATGCACCTAAATACTGTGACTAGTCTGGTCACAATAAAAGAAGGATGCTAAGGAACTAAACAGAAGGCAGAGAACAGCAACAGAGACAGTGAGGAGCTTGAAAGTTGGAAACTAAATGCTGACCCTATGAAATAGTTTAGACTAAAAAACAAAAGGGGAGTTTGAAGAGAATGTGGATTTATTTTTGCTACTGTTTGAGGCTAGGACAGGATGGAAGTTTTGCAAACAGTTCCAAACCTGAAATAAGGAGAAGGGTCTAAACCTTTAGAGCTACTAAATAGTGGAACGCACCCTGGAATTTCAGATGCTTCACTGGAAGTTTTCAAACAAATATTTAACATCAATTTGTCTGGGATGATCTAAAAATTCCTGCAGTGGGCAGGACGTTAGGCTAGAAGGCCACCTAAGTCCCCACCAGGATTCTATTTCTCTAAGTTAAACTAGATTGCTCACCAAGAGTACTAATAATGAAATCAAAGTTTAAATATTTTGTACATATTAATGCAAATGCAATAGTCTTGAAGTTTGGAAAATTTGAAGAGAACTGAAAAACACACCATCAGAAGACAAGGTAGCTAGATATTTTCACTAAAACCAAACCCACTAACTGAGAGTTTACAAGAACTGAAAGCAGCAAGTACTGAAGGCAAACGTTGCAAAATAATATCTTATCAGGTCACAAAAAGAACATACTGCTTAATCAAACAATAATCATGAATTTTTATTTCCTAAAAAATAAGTCTTTTAAATATGATGAGAATTTTTCACAGGTTAAATGTGTAATGAGGAATAATATTATTAAGCTACTTGAATTAAAAAAATACTACTGTTTTAAAATGCTTCAGACTGAATACTGTATAATCAAAGTGTTTTTCATACAATATTTTGATTTTTAGAAAAACTTTTTAGGGGATATAGAATTCTCAGGCTATCCTCTACTAGAGGAAGGGTATGGCAAATAAAGGGAATGAGAGATTTGTAAGGTCTTTTTTTAATTAATAGTGAAAAACTTGGACAAGGTGGTTACAACTGTCATACTAATCTCCCTTAGAAGTCAGCATTATTTTCTTTGCAATATAGCACATTAATTTTTTATAATTCAATGGGTAAACTAAATATATTTTCTCCTTAAAACAAAATGCTATTCCTGCCAAAAATAATAGTATTTTGAAATTGTTTCAATCCAGAAATATATTGAAGTGTTAATACCACTTTACAATGCCTTGGTAAGGCCACACTTGGAATACTGCATCCAGTTTTGGTCACGACGATGTAAAAAAGATGTTGAGACTCTAGAAAGAGTACAGAGAAGAGCAACAAAGATGATTAGGTGACTGGAGGCTAAAATATACAAGGAACGGTTGCTGGAATTGGGTATGTCTAGTTTAATGAAAAGAAGGACAAAGGGTGACATGATATAGCAGTATTCCAATATCTCTGGGGTTGCCACAAAGAAGAGGGAGTAAAGCTATTCTCCAAAGCATCTGAAAGCAAGACAGGAAGCAATGTATGGAAACTAATCAAAGAGAGAAGCAACCTAGAACTAAGGAGAAACTTTCTGACAGTTATAACAATTAATGAGTGGAATAACCTGCCTCCAGAAGTTGTAACTGCTCCAACATTGGAAGTTTTTAAGAAGAGACTGGAAAATCATTTGTCTGAAAAGGGCGTTGTCTTACCTGAATGCCTTTTCTCAGCACGGAGATTCCTCCAGATCAAGTCAGCCAAAGCTGCCACGCCCGTCCTGGACCATAGAGATCCCAGTTTTGACGCAAGCGTAGCCATTGACTGACAGCACGGCATTGTGGCTCCTCCAGCTAATGCTAACCCTAGACCTAAGTGACCTACCAGGGTGGGAGTGGATTCTCCATCTCCATGCTGAGAAAAGGTGTTCAGGTAAGACAACGCCCCTTCTCCAGCACTTGGAGATGGAGAATCCACCAATGGGACATACCAAAGCCTACTGTCCCTTAGGGTGGGAAGCAGACTGGTCTGGTGTGGCACTTTGGTGAGTAACCTGTTGGAGAACTCTCCTGCCAAAGGACGCCTCAGCTGAGGCAAACCTATCAATTTTGTAGTGCCGAATGAAAGGGGATGGTGAAGCCCATGTGGCTGCCCTGCATACCTCCTCAATAGATGCCTGTGTGGACCAGGCCGCAGAAGTAGCTGCACTTTGTGTGGAATGGGCCGTGACTCGTTGTGGGACTGGCAATGTTTCAGCCTGATATGCCCTGGCAATGCATGCCCTGATCCACGTGCTAATTGTGGAAGAGGAGACCTTCCGACCCTTGGAGGAAGACTGGAAGGATATGAACAGAGCTTCGGATTTGCGGAATTCCACTGTACATGAAATATAGCACCTAAGCGCTCTACGGACGTCCAAGCTATGCCATTGTCGTTACCAAGCGTGCGATGGGTTAGGGCAAAAATCTGGTAGTACTATGTCCTGTGACCTATGGAATTGGGAATTTACCTTCGGTACGAAGGTGGGGTCGAGTCGCAGGATAGCTCTATCCTGATGGAACACGCACAAGTCGTCCCTGACTGAGAGCGCTGCCAATTCGAAGATGCGCTGTGCGGACGTGATTGCCACCAGGAATGCCACTTTGTGGGACAGGTGACGCACGTCGCATGTCATTAGGGGTTCGAAGGGCCGCTGGGTGAGGGCCCGAAGGACCCGTGGTAATTCCCACGAAGGGTACCTGTGTACGGCAGGGGGTCTGGTGTTGGAGGCCCCTTTAAGGAATGATCGGATTAAGGGGTGGTGGCTCAGGGTTCCCGCTGAGTCGCATGTGAGGACCGTTGCCAGCGCTGCAACCTGTCAGCGCAGTGTGTTTGGGGCCAGGTCCCTGTCCAGCCCGGCTAACAAGTAGTCCAGGATATGGGAAATTGTGAGCTCCGAGAGCGACAACTGTTGTCCGGAGCACCATAATCGGAAGTTTTTCCACGTGGCCTCGTAAATGCGATTGGTGGAGGGGCGACGAGAGGCCTGAATTATCATGATGACCCCTGGGGAACAGAGCTCCCTTGCTAAGATTGAGCGCTCAAGTGCCAGATAGCTAACTGGAGCCACTGGGGATCTGGGTGGAGAATGACCCCCTGGCTGAGTGAAACCCGTTCCGGGGGGATCCTCCAAGGTTCCGTGAGGGAGAGACTCATTAGGTCGGCGAACCAAGGTCTCCTTGGCCAGTAAGGGGCCACCAGGAGTACCTCCGCCCGTTCCTGAAGGAGCTTGCGTACTACCTCCGGGAGAAGGGGTAGGGGGGAAGGCGTAAAGCAGGCCTTGGGGCTACGGGCTCCGAAGAGAGTCCGTCTGCTCTGCCCCTATGGCTGGGAATCGGGAGAAGAAGCGAGGCAGCTGAGTGTTGAGCGGGGACGCAAAGAGGTCCACCCGCGGCAATCCGAAATAGTGACAAATTTCTCTGAAGATCTTCGGGTGAATGCGCTACTCCAAGTGATCCACTATTGTTCTGCTCAGGAAATCGGCCTGCGTGTTCGCTACCCCTGATATGTGATCGGCCTTGATGGAGGCTAGGTTGTGTTCTGCCCAGGTTCCCAGTAGGAGAGCCTCGGCCAAAAGGCTCCAGGACTGGGTGACCCCTGGTGGTTTATGTGGGCCTTGGCTGCCACATTGTCGATGAGGACCAGGACGTGATGACGCACCACTCAGCCTCGAAAGTGACGGAGGGCTAGGTGGATGGCCCATAGTTCGAGCCAATTTATGTTGTGTTGGAGGTCCGATTTGGACCACTGGCCCTGTGCCCACTGTGAGCGAAGGTGCGCTCCCCAGCTGAACAGGCTGGCGTCCATCGTGAGTACTATCCGATCCGGCTCCTTGAAGCATGACCCTCTGCGTGTGGCTGGTGATAGCCACCACTTGAGGGATCGCAGTACCTGCTGTGGAAGTTGTACTCTTTGGTGGGAAGCGCTGAGGCTCTGCCTCTGGAAAGGCAGCATGAACCATTGCAGCTCCCTGGAGTGGAGCCTGGATCACGGCACGATTGCAATGGCCGAGATCATCTTCCCTAACAGTTGGGAGAGACTGGCCAATATTACGGCTCGACTCTTGTGAAACTGGAGGACTGAATGCCTTATGCTGTACCGGCACTTTTGGGATAGGTATACCCGGCACTCCATGGTGTCTATGATGGCGCCGAGGTGTAGTAATCTTGTTGAAGGAACCAAGTGGTTCTTGGGGAAGTTTACTGAGAACCCGTGGCTCTGAAGCAGCTTTACCACCAGATCTAGGTCCGACAGAGCGGACTGGGAGGATGCGGACTGGATTAGTATGTTGTCCAAGTAGCATTGGACTCTGACCGATATCATTCTCAGGTGTGCTGCTAGAGCCGCCAGGATCTTGGTGAAGACACTTGGGGCCGAGGACAGGCCGAACGGGAGCGCCCTGTACTGAAAGTGGCGTCCCTTGTAAGCGAACCGTAGGAACCGCCAGTGGGCCAGAGAGATTGGGATATGGAGGTATGCCTCCGTGAGGTCGATAGACGTCAGTAGGTCCTCCTTTCTTATGCTTCCCAAGATGGACCGGAGCATTTGCATCTTGAATTTGTGGTATGCAAGATGATAATTCAAGCCCTTGAGGTCTAGAATGGCTCTCCATCACCGACGCCTTTGGAACAACGAAGAGGATGGAGTAAAATCCCTGACCTCTCTGGCCCAGTGGTACTGGTTCTATGGCCCATATGTGAAGAAGATGATGAACTGCTTCGTTCATCAACCCCCTCTTTGTTCAGTTCCTGGGTGTTGGACAAGAAAGGAACCGGTTTGGGGGGTTGGTGACAAATTCCAAGGAGAGGCCGTGGCGGATGGTGCTGAGCACCCATGCGTCTGTGGTGGTGGTCTCCCACTGGTGGGCAAACAAGGCGAGCCTGCCCCCTATGGGAGGTACTGATGGGTGTCATCTGGTGCGCCGGAATGGCCTGTTGTTCCCTCGAAAGGGGCACTTTCCCTGAGGTTGTTGTTTGGGTCTGGGAGCTTGCCTATTGGCCTGTCTCTCCTGTCTGTCTTGTCTGGCTGAAAGGGTTAGAAGGACTGGGGATAACTGTATCTAGCTCCTGCACGAAAGGGCTGCCGTCGTGGGTAGTATCCGGAGCGCCTGTCCTGTTTTTTGATCAAATGGTTAAGGACCTTACGTTTGTACTTGTTTTCAGTTATGTAGGGGTTTAAGGCGTCCCCAAATAACTTGCCTCCCTGGTATGGGGCCGCTGCTATCTTCCACTTGGACTTTGCATTGGCTTGCCAATGTTTCAGCCAGAGCATACGGTGACCGGTAATACCGGACGCCATAGCCCTGGAGGAGAATCTGGTGGCCTGGAGAGTCGCATCTGCCGCATACTCGGTGGCCGTTACCAACTTACTAAGGTCTTGGTGTGTCCGGATATCCTCCGCTGGGATCCGGGCTTGGAGCTGCCGGAGCCAACAGAGGGAGGCCCTGTTAAAAAAGGAAGCGGAGGTTGCCGCTCTGATCGCCCATGCGGACGCTTGGTGTGTTCTGCAGTAGGTGGACTCGCACTTGCGATCTTCAGCCTTGAGGGCCTCAGAGAAGTCCCCAGAAATGGCGGTGGATGCTATTAGGGGCCCCAGGGGCTCGTCCACAGTAGGCACTTCCAGTGTCTCTTCCAATTTCTTGGCGACACTGTACAGTTTCTTGTCCATTCTACCCGGAATGGGAAGAGAGGCCAGTGATGTCCACTGTTTCCTGATTGCATTCAGGAACAGGAAGGGGCAAGGGATGCGGTGTTGCATCATGACCGGTTCTAAGAAGTTAGGGTCCACCTCTGAATCCTGTGGATCGGGGGGGTTGTCGTCGGGGGTTCAGGTCCCAGATGAGCAGTGGATGTGGCCTTGCGTAGCAGGGTGATGAAGAAGGAGGGGTTGAACAGGCCACCGAAGGAAGGGGCTTCTGGTGGATCCTCCTCGGACATTAGTATTCGCTGTTCCGTGGCCGGCTGATCGAGGTAGGAGTCTTCAGACGCTAGAGACTCAGAAGGGGAGGAAGGGCTATTGTAGGCCTCCATCTCAGGCTGTTGGATGTGCCTGTGAGACGTGGCCACTGGTCTGGAAGTTTGAGCCCTGGCATCCAGGGCTCGATCTACCGCCTGAGCGATCAGTATGGCTAGGCGGTCTTCTGTCAGGAAGGCAGTCTGTTCGCTCAGGTGGAGTCTGGCCGCTGTGGGGGTGAATGTGGCCTCGGGGGTCTCTTGAGGAACCCGTACAACCAGAGCTTGGGCCGCGGACTGGGGCTCGCCTATGCCATACTGTGCTGGAGAGTGTGAGGGCTCTCCCGCTGACCAAATCCCCCGGGGAGAGGTTGCTGGTCCCATGGGTAGCTCTAAGGCTAAGTCCTCGGGCTGGTGTGACGCAAACCTGGCTCTTTTCTGCGCCTTGGTGAACTCCTTTTCCAAAGCCTGGTGTCTCCTCTTGTCCTGCTTGTCTGATCTTTTGGAGGTCTTGGTGGCAAATCTGACCTTAGATTTGGCTGCTGTCCTGTCAATGCCCTCCAGACCAGGCTGTCCTGATGAGGGTGGCAAGGCTCCTATTGAGGCAAGCGAGGCCTCCTCCATTCTCTGATAGCGCTGGAACACGATAGGGGGCTCCAGGTATCTAGAGAGTATTAAACACTGGGTAAGGACAGGCGTACTGCAGGGGACGTCTGGAACCCAGGTACAGCCTCTGGGGACGCACTACTGGGGACGCCTGGAATCCAATTGTGGCTGTGCACGGATAAGGACAGACACACTGCTGGGGGTGCCTGGAATCCGGCCTGATATACTGTGGATAAGGACAGGCACACTACAGGGGACGCCTGGAATCCATGTATCGTTACTCAGATAAGGACAGACACACTACTGGGGGTGCCTGGAATTCGAGTGGAGCCAACTGTACTAATGGTGACTAGCAGGCAATAGGAGACACCAGAACTTAAAAAGGATCAGGCTGTGTGTTCAAGGGAACCACTAGGTCGGCTGATCTAACTGAGGGAAGGGTGTAAAGAGGCCTGCTGTAGTAGGCCTCAGTTAGAAGGCCCGGTTGGGTCAACCAAGATGGCGGCCGTTAATAATGGGACCTCCCTGAGAGTAGGCCCGAAGGTGGCCGTAAGCTGAGGACCTGGTCAGGCACGCCCGCTGTTTTGAATACACTCCCCTGGCAAGGCCTCGCTGGGTGGGGGGGAAGGGTCCCCTTCCCCTGTGCTCCCCTGGGAGGCTGAATGTGCTGCGAGGCCAAGATGGCGACCGCCGTGGGGAGAGGAGCAGTCCTTCGGCCTCCAGAGCTCTCTGGACTCGAAAACAAACGCTACCATGCGCCCTGCGATCACCCGCTGGCCAGCTGATCGGCGCTGGCTTGGAGGGCTTGTAAAACTCCCAGCAATGCTTAGAAACGGCGATTGCGGGGCGCGCCCCCCCCCGCTTGCTCCAATCACTGGCCTACCTTGTCTGATCTGGCCGGCCATAGAGCTTTATTTACTCTTCCCTGCGATCCAGGGAGGTAAGCTGAGATCGGAGCTTTATTTACCTCAGGTGACTGAGCTAACAGCCGTTAATCCCAATCATTCCTGGTCAAATATGTTTAAATGGGGGGAGGGGGGGATAGAAGGAAGGAGCCCCTTCCTTGCCTAGCTTCCCTTGGTTAAGAGAGCTTGGAGCAAGGCTCCAAACCTCTTCCTAAAAGGAGGAAAATAAGGCTTTGCTAACCACTACTCTACACTGCCCTTGAAACAGAGAATCCACCAATGGAGACTGTATCTGCCTAGGAGCCACGCTGCATGTCCGTCCTGGGCAAGATCAAGTCAAAAACTGGGATCTCTATGGTCCAGGACGGGCGTGGCAGCTTTGGTTGATTTGCTCTGATTGGGCAGGAATACAGTTTAAACCCATTGGTGGATTCTCCATCTCCAAGTGCTGGAGAATGGTATAGGGTTTCCTGCTTGAGCAGGGGGTTGGACTAGAAGACCTCAAGGGTCTCTTCCAATTCTATTATTGTTATTATTGTTAAATGTGGATTGATTACAAACAGGAAAAATTAAAGATACTTACGACCTTAAAAAATGAGATCAAGGACATATCCCCTTGCATATGTTATCATTAAATAGAAGTATGTAATAATGTCAATCTATTTGAAATATAATTCTGTTTAACAACCTTTAAAGTACAAGGAAGTTTCTGCTAAATGTACTTTAATTTGATATTAAATATAGCATGCTATAGAACAATATTTTAATAGTAATTTAAAATGGTTTGGACAGAGAATTAATCCATGTATGCCTTCTCAACAAATCTAAACCTTCCAACTATTTACAATAAAAAAACACTATAGTATTATACTACTGGACTAACAAGGGTTAGATTACAATATTTATTTAATTATGAAGTCGATAAGAAGACTCTAGTCTAGTCATTAACTTTTATCTGATAAAACTGAAGTGAGAACAAATTGAGGGGAAGGCCTTGCACACGTTGTTACTATCAAAAGAATAAAGACAAAGTATCAATTTATATACATTCAGAGTTTGAATTCAGTAAGAAAGAAAATGATTTAAGTGCCAACAAATTTACATTCAATGAAACGGTAACTTGCTGATGGGATCTTAAATTGTACAAATTGATCTTGGGCCCCTCACTGCAACAATACATAACAAATATGTTGGATACAATCTGAAAGCCTCAATTTGATTAACAAGAATACAAATACTGGTCTTAAGTGTATTTGTTTTCTTACACACAACACACACACACACACACACACGCTCTGAGAGAGAGAGAGAGAGAGAGAGAGAGAGAGAGAGAGAGAGAGAGAGAGAGAGAGAGAGAGAGAGAGAGAGAGAGAGAGAGAGAGAGAGAGAGAGAGAGAGAGAGAGAGAGAGAGAGAGAGAGAGAGAGAGAGAGAGAGAGAGAGAGAGAATCTCTACCAGTTTTTCGGTAGTATTAAAATTAAAGTCACCCAGAGTAAACTTTCAATAACTGAGACTGGATTTGCATTTGTGTCAATTCAACACCTTTCCAGTATATCATACATGACCATAATTTATCTGGATGTCTGGATAATTCCTTAATTTCTTCACAATTCAACTTATAATATGCTTACAGAATCTTTCAGAGGACTGAAATTGTCTCTGACATTTACTTAAGGCTTTTTCATGTCAATGTTACCTGAATTCATACTGCATTATTTCATTCAGAAACCCAATACTTGGCATAACAATTACATTTTTACCCATGATAGTTATTCAAGCATACTGTGCTACTGTATTTAAAGTAAACAATATCCTGATTAAAAATGAGTCCATAAATGATTGCAAGTAAGCAAATCTACAAAAAGGTGCTCTTTACAATAAGGTGTTTAGAATCTTGCTGTATAGCAAAAAGCTTTAAGATGTTACAGAAGAAATAAAATCCTACTTTATCAAAATGTATAAAACATAAAAATAACCTTTTCCACATGCAAACCTAGCACAAAAGATTATTAATCTAAATACAAACATTACAATTTATAAATTTATCATAATCAGTCTATGCAATGTTATGTACATAAAAGTTTTCAGGTTGTCCAGCACAGGAAGATTAAATAAAGGATAGTTTCTTAAACATATACTGAAAAAGCTCATAATTAAATAGCTTTAATTACATAAACGGAGATGAACTTCAACAGAAATATATTTATAAACTGTCAGTGAACTGACTGTATATAATAATATCAACATTCAAAGTTCTTCTTAATTTCTAATTGCTGGAATTTAAATATTTCCTACTGTGTGGGAATGTATGGGAATTTACCTTCAAACATATTATTTATTCTTACTGGCAGACTAAACTATGAATAGATTATCTTGAGCACTAAATATAAGCTGCAGAATAAACTTAAAGCTGACATATAAATATGTCATAGAAATAGCATATCATAAGACATAGAAATAGCATATCAAGTTCCATAAAAGGAAACAATACACTGTCCAATAACATCATAAAATGTCTAAAGAATAGTGTATTTGAACAAAATATTTAAAATAAACTAATTAATGCATTTTAATTTTTATTGGGCCAAGATGCTCAAAGTAGATTGTGTAAGATGATGGCCATGACAACCTGCTCTGTAGGATCCAAATTATACAGCAGCCTTAGGTCAGGACTTTCACATATCTTTGTTCTTTAAAGATTATTCTCCTTTTTATTTGAAAAAAAGTATAATAAAGGATAGTTTTACATTAATTTGTAGCCAGGTAAGATGACATGTTCAGCTTCTCAAAACATAAAACTAGGTGCACAAGTGAAAGCAGAGCTATTCTAGATACATACTACTTGTGCGTCTGCTTAAGCCTAATTTAAAACCATTAAAAATCTTAAATAAATTATGGTATACATGTTTGATATGCTTAGCAAGGTTTTTAAATATGCAAGTGCACCAAATTCAAATCTTTATATTAATTATATCAACTGTAGGATTTTTTTTATTTTTGATCATTAAATGATTATGTTTAAATAATAAAAAACCCACTTAAACTGAGTGGTACTCACCATCTCCAACTGCCATTGTTCAGTTAAAATATTACCAAATGATTTTTCACGGAAGCTAAATACAGTACAAGACTGTATGTTCCTGCGCCACTCTCAATCCAGTGCAGCATGAAAACAGACACAGCACTGTGTGACCCAGTCAGATCTGCAGCTTTATACTGCAACAAGCAACAGCTGCTATGCCACTTCAAAATAAAAGTCCTGCTTGTTTTAGGAAACTCCTTCCATCTATTACAATAAACCTCATTACTGCTTATACCAATGAGGCATTTCAGTATTATAGTAAGATTCCCCTCTTCCTTTATTTCTATCCTTGTTCTTGCCTTTTTTCTTTGAAGAATCTGCTTACAACCAATGAATTTCATTCCACAACGGCTTTTAATGCAATCATCAAAACACAAGGCATGTGTTTGTGAAACATATCTTGCTTACAATCCCTAAGGATTCATGTATAATCAGGATTAGTCACATGACCAAAATGATTATCTGATTTACATTAGTGTAATAGAATCTAGTGAAATCGTACTACAGCAAAAAAAAGATCAGCAAAATAAATTTCCCAACAGTCACATAAGGCAGAAATAGAACATGTATGGTATTTTTGTTTGGCTTTCCCCTCCCTTGTCTTGCTTTTCTTCTGTGTTCTCAGTCTCCAATTGTACACAACTATCTCGGGCTGCTGTAAACAATCACGTCAAAGGCACATTGTAAAAGGCTTTTCTGTTCAAAGAAACTGTACCACTATTTCAGATAAAGTCAGTGACATAAATCTGAATCAACCACATAGTAAGAGCAAGCCTGCAGTGCTCTGCTTGACAACAAGACTCCCATTTCATAGCTATTCATAAAAGTAGAATACATTTCCCACCAAAGTTTTACAAATATAAAATAAAAGCACAATTCAAAACCCATGTATGTTAACAAATTACACATTTAATTCAGCAATCCATTTAAATTAGGACCTACAATAAAATGTATTTGTATACTAAAGTAGACTCACAAACTTAACTGCAGACATTTTTCAAATTTTGAGTCTATATACTTTCACCCACATATGTATTGAGATTCTGTTTTCCTTAAGAAAAAAAGGTCTAGGAATGCACAAAGGATATAGAAACAAATTGAATAAGAGGATGTTGCTTATAGTTGCAGTTGAAATACATATCTAAAGTAAGAACCAAGAAGATCTAAGATCCCTCCTCATTCATATAATTCACAGGAAAATGGGCAGTGAGTTACTATCTCTCAATCTAATAAATTCCTGAACTTTTGGAATAAGATGTAACAAAATTGGTTCAATCACTATCAGTAGATTGCACTGGAAATAAAAAGGTAAACAACCTTTTTGTTCTTCAGGCTACAACTCATTAAAAATACAAATCATTTCTTCTCCATACATTCCCCCCAGATGGAGTGCTGGTTGGTGAGTGACTGTTTTGAACAGCAGATTTTACCATCAAAGCTGGTTATTTTGTGGTTGAGCTCCCTGTTTTTTGAAGGGGAGACTAGGAAGGACCCAAGACAATCTTCGCACACCCATACACTTATGGAGATGAGACAGTTTTGAAGATTGCAATTCTCAGTCAGGAGCGATTGGAAGGTCAGGTCTTACCATCACCCATACCCTTGGTAACCTTTCACTTAGATTACTGGGACATTCTCTACATGTAGCCATTCAGAAACTTCAACTGGTGCAGAATGGGGCTGCACAGGTAGTAAATGGTGCTGGATACACTGCACAATGTAACATCACTATTACATAAGCTCCACTGGCACCAGTGTATTTCTGAGTGTCATTCAAGGTGTTGGTTACCTTAAACCTACATTGCTTGGGACTGGACTACTGTGGAATCGTCTTTTTTTTTTAAAAGTCTCTATTTGTCTTTTTTTTTAAAAGTCTCTATTTGTCCAACTTGATCCAGCAGATTGGGCATGATGTAGATCCCATCAACTTTGCTTATGGAATGGTGGTAAAGAGCATTGGAAACTCTTTCCCCTTTCCCCTTCTCCATACCCCTTCCCTCTTCTTTCTCTTTTCTCCTTTCCATTCTTTTCCTTCAGGTATGGTTGTTGCCAGATGGGAAAGAGAGCAAGAGATTGCTTGAGCATAGCATGAGTATAGAGGAATTAACAAGACTAGTAGAGAACGTGCAGAAGGAGTAGGAGACTTACCAAGCAACTTAACACCTTCCCTGTCAGGTTCTCCACTTAATTTCCCCTTGCAAAAACTTTGCTAGTAGGAAGATGGTAACCAGCATTGGCAATCATATTAATTCCTTCTGGCTTCCCCATCAATTTGTGGGAAGCTGTGAAGGAATGAGGATCACATGACTGCAGCTGACTGCAGCAGCTGTGAACAGCAGCAACACATTGGTACTGAAGTGACAACAACTTCCCCAAATTTAATTTGCACTGGAGTTCTAGCATTCTGTAAGCTAGGCTATTTGAGTTACTTTGACTCAATAACTGTTGCCATATACTTCCAATTTAGTCCAATTGAAGGTTATAAACTGTCAAACATAGAACTTTAGTAATGTATAGATGCATACTTTCTTTGATATAAATAAGCTGTTAGAGGCAAGATTTTTCATCAACTGCATAAAGTGATCAAAGTGCAAAAAAAAACTTTCTGAAACAGTGAGAAAATAGTGTTATCCTATTTTTATATATTTGTTATATTTACATCCTGAGGAAGGGGATGCTCTGGAAAATTGTAACTACATCCTTGTGAATCCCGTTTCATCCCATAATATTTTTTTAGATAGACTATATTGAAGTGACTGAAGACATTGAATAAAGACCATCCATGAACTCTGTCATTGACTGAGGATTTGAACCTGAGCCTCCTTAGGTCTAAATCCAAGCCATTAAACGCTACGCTACATAAAAAAACAAAACAAAAACTTTTACCTTTAATGCTTCAGAAATTACAAGCAAAATAGAAACATCAAGGAGTACAAATGATCATAAAATTAAATAATAAAATTTCAAAATATTCATAAATCTTTAAAATCAGAAAATTATTATCTTAAATTGATCAGTGTGGGCAAAAACTGACCATAATCTCAAAAGATACTGTAAAGCCTGTAAGCATTTAATGCTGCTAACTTACTAATTGCTATCATGGATCTTTTACTTCTATCAATAAGTGAGAAAGAAATTTTGATATGAATCTTATAAAGATTTTCTTATTATAGATGCAGAAATACTAGCAATAAAGTTTGTGATGCATTCAAAGAGTACACACTTTCTTCAATTATATTACCTTAATTAATGTCTAATGTTTGTGATTAAACAAAGATTAGTTAACATTATAAGACTCTAAACTCCTTTCATTTTACATATTCATTTAAAATTGATTACCTTTAACACCAAAGTTACCCAATTGATTACTTTTTAGTACCAAAGTCATATAAGCTGGTAGTTACTCACCACTGATACTGCTTGAAATCATATTCTCGCTATTTTTTACTTCATCAAATTTCATAAATATTGTTTGTAACCTGAAAAATACAAATGAAATAAGCATTTCACACTTTTCCCTTCTAAATCCAAATTATAATTTTAGATTATAATTTAATGTAATGTCTACAATTTAAAATCTCACTGTTTCTGTTCAAACACCAAATTTTAGTAAAAGCCATTTTTACAAACACAAGAATCAAATGTAGTACAGTTTAACAAATTATAGTGAAGACAACCTAGTCTGTTTCTAAAGTAGGATTAAAAACAAAAAGTACATCTGTCAAAGGAAAATAATTTGGTAAAAAAAGAGCTACTTAATATCAAATAGCAAGTAGCACATAACTGGAATATTTTACATACTCTTACAGTAAATATATACTGAAAAATGTAAACATTAAGTATAAACATTTTCAATAATTGTTGTTGATCAGTTTTGCACATCAATGTGAAAGTATTTTAGTCCATTCATCTTACGAACAGTTTCACATCAGGAATATTAGTGGGCTTTCCTGAACAGATTGCTCACTTCAGGTCCTTCCACAACATTACTGTAAGATTTAGGTCAGTTCCAGAACATTAACTTTCTTCTGCTATAATAATTTATTTATTTATTTATTTATTTATTTATTCGATTTCTATGCCGCCCTATTCCGGAGAACTTATAAAATAATTCTTTGGTTGTAACACTTGTTGTGTTTTGGATTATTGTTTTGCTGCATAACTCATTTTCTCTTAAGCTTCACTTCACAGAAAGATAACATGACATTTTTTGTAGAATTTGCCAATACAATTTGGAATTCACAATTTATTAACGATAGCAAGCTATCCTGGTCGAGAGATAGATAAGCAGGCCCAAACCATCACATTGCCACCTTATGTTTCACAGATAGGATATGTTGTAAGCCGCCCTGAGTTTTTTGGAATAGGGCTGCATAGAAATCGAATTAATAATAATAATAATAATAATAATAATAATAATAATAATAATAATAATAATAATAATAATAATAATAATAAGGTTCTTTTGGCAGAATACTGTACAGGTAATCCCAGAGTTATGAATGTTCCCTTAATGAATGTTCGAAGTTATGCGATAAGCACTCCCTAATGTTTACGAACAAGTCCTGAAATGTTGCAGCACCACGATACTTGTTCACCCTATGTACAATCGCAGAAGCACTGCAACATTCACTCTGGCTATTCCCTCCCTGGCTGTCCCCGGCAGGTCTTCATAGTCACTGGGTCTGTGAATACTCACCTTGCGAAGATCGAGAAGCTTCGCTTTCTTGGTCTCTTTCGGTGTTTCAGGCCTTCGATGCATCCATAGAGAAGGGGGCCTGACTTCAAGATCATGCAAGATCAGTAGTGCAAGATCTCAGATCTCACGTGATCTCACGGTACTTTAGGCCTCTGTTCTCTGCAAAAGGGCACCTATACGAGATTTGCGGCAAAACATCGAAGCCTTCCCTCCATTTGCAAAGCCTTTTGCATCTCTGCAAAAAGCTTTTGCAGCCGAGAATGGAGCCCTGGGTTGACACGCGTGTTGTCTCTGGCCTCTGTTTTGCCAGAATAGGCCTTCATGAAAGGCCTCAGCCACTGAGAACGGAGACCTGGATTGATACACGCGTTGCACCTGACCTCCGTTCTTGGCAACAGAGGCCTTCAGGAAAGGCCTCTGCAGCTGTGAACAGAGCTCCAGGCTAATGTGCAAAAACGAAAGTGGGGGTGACGCATGCGCCGACCCGGGGCTCCGTTTTTGACAGCAGAGACCTCAAGGAGACCTGGAGTGACACCTGTTCCCTCTGGGGGCTCCATTCTTGGCGGCAAAGGGCTCCTCCAGCTCTATGGGGCTCTTTGAAGCAGCGCATAAACATTTTTTGGCCAGGGGCTATGATCTCATGCTCGGGCACCTATCTGCTTTTGCATAGAATGGGTGCCTAATGTCCCGCAAGATCAGGGCATCCAGAAGCTTCCAGTGTCTGTGCAAAAAGTGTTTGCACACAATGGGAGGCTTGCCCCAAACTTCCCTTCAGCATGCAAACGCTCATCAGTGTGAGGGTGGTAAAGGGTCTTGTGATGGGGTGACTATGTCAGGTCAGGGTCATTGGAAGGTGAACTGCTGGGGGGAGCCTCTTCCCTCCCCCAGTAGTTCAGCTTCTAATGAGCCTGACCTGACATAGTCTCCCCAACACTACCCATTACCAGCTTCCACTGATCACTCACTCCTGACCCACTAATTCATACCCTCCAACAACCCTGACCTGACATAGTCTCCTTATCACAAGACCCTCACTTGACATTTCCATATCTGAATCTCTTATATAAATAGACATCCACTATAAGTAGACATAAGTAGACATCCATTAAACAGTTGAAGATGTTAGCTAGTATCTGGTAACAAAATGTTCAGAAACCAACCCTCAAGCTTGGAGAATGAATCTTCACCCTCATCCTATACCTTAGCTACAAATATTTGCCATTATTGCAGAATGGGGTATCTCAGTGGGTCGGGGGAGGCATTGGGTGGTCTGAAGCAGGTGCCCTATTCCATCACTAGGCCCCTCTATGGCCTTCCCCACCCTGAGATACCGCATGTGCACTTAACGAGCCACACATTCTATTAGCGAATGCATGAGTGAAAGCAAAGAATGATCGCGTTCAAGGTACGAGATTCACTCCTATGAGTCCTTGAGTTACAAATGGAATAGGCAGGCTCCATTTCATTCGTAACTCGAGGACTACCTGTATTTGTCTTTTGCCAAAATGTTTTCATTTAAGCAAAATAATTCTATTTGACATCTACCTATTCATTTTATTTTGCTCTCATCCATCCACAGAACATTGTTCCAAAAGCCTTTTAACTTATCCACATTTTATTTGGCAACTACAGATGGGCAGAAATGTTTTTTTTCAAAGGCAGTAACTTTTTTATTGTACCTCTACCATGTACACTATTATTGTCTGGTGTTCTCATAAAGACTGACATTTAGCAAACTTTGGCACAATATATTGTCAAATCATTATTTTTGGTACCACTAATCTCCACCAATCTAATAAGTATAAAGTAGGGGAAAGGCTAGTTTATTTTCTATACTCAACTCTGCAGGGAGCATTATATTCTCATTTTTGCCTTTCATATAAAGTCAAGTTCAAAATTGAAAAGGTCAATAAATGGAGAATCTGACCATCAATAAATATTGTGCATAAAAAACCTAAACGAAATCTCAGGTTTAAAAGTAAGCTTAGATTTGATACCAGCAATATGGAAAAATACTGGAAAATATATTTCACTCTTAAGTTTCATTAGGAGATTTTGTTGTGCATATGTATTTGTTTTTAACTCTGAATATGCTCTAGAACTAGCTGGCATAGCAAAGCCTTCTTTAAATTTATGTGATACTACCCAAGTTAAATGCATATATAATTATAATCTTTTATAAGTAATCCTTGAATTATGACAGTTCACTTAGCAATGGTTTAAAGTTACAACATTCCTGCCATAAATATTTACACACACTCCTTTTTACACACAGACGGAATTGTCTGTGAGAAAGTGAAATCTCACAGGCCTCCTTTGGTCCCAGCTTGGGAGCGCAGCAGGCGTTCTCTCTGTGCTTCTAGGTAACTGATTGGGGACTACACCCCAAAAGCTAGTTTTGGTGGGAGGAAGCAGGATGTGGGTGGCTGGCAGCTAGGCAGGGTGGTAGCTGTAGAACCAAGCCCCTTGTAGCAACACTGCCCCTTGTAGCAACAGGGAAGGCCAAGCCCCTTCTCCATCTGTGTGGCAGTGCAACTGGCGAGGTCTGGCAGCAGAAATGGAGAGCTTGATGGTCTGATTTGTTCTGTTGCATGCGCCACGGAGATCTAGCAGATTCAGAAAGTAGCTGCGGATCCTGAGGGTTGTCCTGAAGGACTTTCAGAGGAACATGAGCAGCCTCTGCCACCAGGGAGACTGGCCCATGCTGCAGCACTCAAAGCACCAGAATTGAGCAAATGCAGGTGGCGCTGGATTCCTAGCCGCGATGCCCAACGGCTGCACTGACCTGGCTCGCTGCGCGGGGTTCAGCCAACCCTGGCAACAGTGCTGCCCAACCACCCATATCCTGCCTCCCCCTCCAGTCAATCCTAGCTTTAAGCTGCAATTCCCAAAGTGACTCAATTGAATCAGTTACCCAGCAGCACACAGAGAAACCAAAGCAGGCCTCCAGGGATGTGACTGATCTCTTGTTTTCACAGAGGAGTCCATCTGTGTGCAAAAACTAGCAAGTGTAAGAATGTGAGATCTAAAAAAAAAAAAAAGCTTTGCCAGCATCTGAGAAAAAGTCACCTGTTTTTCTGCTGCTCTGGAGCTTTGGAAATCTTCAAAAAGTAAGTGATCAATTGGTAATAGGAGGTTGGTGTGGAGAAGGCCAAAGCAGCCATGGGGACCCCAGGGGGTGGTAAGTGAGCATGAAATATCTCAATTGGTGGGGGGAAGCCTTGAGTGGCTAGAGGCAGCTGGTCCTGAACTAGATCCCCCATGGTCTTCACTACTCTGAAGAACCTGCACATTTGATTAATGAATACATTGGGGAAAGAAGGGATAGGGCTCGTTCATTTAACATGATTCATTTAATGTTACCACCATAATGGGCAGGTTCCATTACAACTGTACTTCAAGGATTACCTGTACACTTTCAAATATATATCCAATACGGCACATGTAAACTACAGATTGGAAAGTTTCCAGGTCTCCCCATGCAATTTTGTATATTAAAGAACTGGGACACAAGATTATAGCACTAGCCAATAGGTTCATACTTATTAACCTTGAGATGAAATTGAGATATTTCATCCGACCCCCAAGGCTCTACCTGTTCTCGGGGTTATTCAGAACCTCAGGGCCCTGGCTGTAGGCTGATGTTGTGCAATGCCAGGTCTGTGGTAAATAAGGCCCCCCTCATTCAAGATTTAATTTCAGAGGGGGGAGCAGACCTGGCAGGTATAACGGAGACCTGGTTGGGACCGGAGGGCGGTGCCCCTCTGGTGGAAATGTGCCCGCCGGGTTTCCTTGCATTCCATCAGCCGAGAGCTCAGGGTAGGGGTGGGGGAGTGGCAGTCATGATCAGGGAAGATTACAGGCAGAGGGAGGTCACTGTTCCTCAGACGGCAGGCTGTTTATCCCTCCTGGTGAAGTGGGATCTTGGGGGTCCGAGGGCGGTGTTGATTACGTACCTGGCTCCCTGCCACGTATTAACCTCCCTGCTCGAGCTCCTGGACATTATCACCGCGGTGGTGGTTGAGGTTCCCAGGCTAATAGTCATGGGTGACTTCAACCTGCCGTCTGTGGGCGGGGCGTCCGGGGAGGCTCGAGAGTTCATGGCTTCCATGGCAGCCATGGACCTGGCCCAGGTAATTCAAGGCCACACACACACAGGGGGGAACACGCTTGACCTGGTTTTTGTCTCTGGACAGTGGCTGAGTGATCAGAATATAGGGGATATAGTTATTGAACCCCTGTCATGGTCTGATCACTCTCTCCTTCACCTGGACTTTCTGACCGCTGCACCCCACCGCAGGGAGGCGGAACCAGTGAGATGGTACCGCCCCAGATGGCTGATGGAGCCTGAGTCGTTCCAGGCAGAGCTTGGGCCAATCCCTGACGTTCGGATACACGACTCGGTCAAAGAGTTGGTGGCAGCCTGGGATAGGGCTGCGGCCGGTGCTCTAGATCAAGTTGTGCCTTTGCGGCCTCTGACTCGGCGTGGGTCTCGATCGGCCCCTTGGTATAATGAGGGGTTGAGAGAGATGAAACGCCGGAAAAGACGCCTAGAGAGCAGTTGGAGATCGAGCCGTGCCGAATCTGACCGAACACTGGTAAGAGACCATATTAGGTCCTACCTAGCGGCGATAAGAGCAGAGAAGTGTTCTTACCTCACTGCTCTTATCGCGTCATCAGATAACCGCCCAGCCTCCTTGTTTAGGGTGACCCGCTCCCTCCTTCATCGGAGGTGAGAGGAGACCCCTTAGAGGGTAGAGCTGAGGATTTCGGAAAATATCTGTATGATAAAATCACTCAGATACAGGAAGGCTTTGACTTCAATTCGGTATGTCCGGTGGGAGAGGCGGCGTCTGGTCCTGAGATTGTTACCTGGGCTGAGTTTGACCCTGTGACTCCCGAGGACGTGGACAGGTTGCTGGGGGGACTTAGGGCGACCACATGTTCATTGGACCCGTGCCCCTCCTGCTTGATGTTGGCATCCCAGGAGGTGGTACGAGGCTGGTTCCAGGCAATTATTAATGCTTCTTTAAGCGAGGGTGTCTTTCCTGCCACCTTGAAAGAGGCGGTAGTGAGGCCCCTCCTTAAGAAGCCTGCTCTGGATCCAGCTGTTTTATCAAATTATCGTCCTGTCTCCAACCTTCGCTTTCTTGCGAAGGTTGTTGAGAGCGTGGTTGCCCGACAGTTCCCGCGGCACCTGGAGGAATCGTTATATCTGGATCCGCATCAGTCGGGCTTCAGGCCTGGCTACAGCACGGAAACAGCATTGGTCACGTTGGTGGATGACCTCTGGCGGGCCCGGGACAGAGGTTGTTCCTCTGCTCTGGTGCTATTGGACCTCTCGGCGGCTTTTGATACCATCGATCATGGTATCATGCTGCAACGGTTGGAGGGGCTAGGTATAGGGGGCACTGTTTTGCAGTGGTTCTCCTCCTTCCTCTCCGGCCGAATGCAGTCTGTGTTGACAGGGGGCCAGAGGTCGACCCCGAGACCCCTCGTATGTGGAGTGCCTCAGGGGTCGGTCCTCTCGCCTCTACTGTTCAACATTTATGTAAAACCACTGGGTGAGATCATCCATGGTTTTGGTGTGGAGTATCATCAGTACGCTGATAATACTCAGCTGTACATTTCCACGCCGAACCACCCCAACGATGCTCTTGCCGTGCTGACCCAGTGCCTGGAGGCCGTGCGGGTCTGGATGGGGAAGGACGGACTCAAGCTCAACCCTTCCAAGACCGAGTGGCTGTGGTTACCGTCATCCCGGTATAGCCAATTGATTCCATCGTTATCTGTTGGGGGTGAAACAGTGGCCCCTGCAGAAAGGGTTCGCAATTTGGGAGTCCTCCTGGATTCACGGCTGTCCTTAGAGGACCATCTGACGGCCGTGGCCGGGAGGATGTTCTATCAGGTTCGCCTGGTGCGCCAGTTGCGTCCCTTCCTAGACTGGGACTCGCTACGCACATTCACTCATGCCTTCGTCACTTCCAGGCTGGACTACTGTAATGCTCTCTACATGGGGCTCCCCTTGAGGTGCACCCGGAGGCTTCAGCTGGCCCAGAATGCGGCCGCGCGGGTAGTGACGGGAGTGTTATGGCGCTCCCATGTAATACCGCTCCTGTGTGAGCTGCACTGGTTGCCGGTGGCCTTTTGCTTTTCAAGCTGTTAGCGACCATCTTTAAAGCGCTCCATGGCATCGGACCCGGATATTTACAGGCCGCCTACTGCAAGCAAACACCTCCCGCCGTCCGGTACGCTCCCACAGAGAGGGCCTCCTCAGGGTGCCGTCAGCCAGACAATGTCGGCTGGCGACCCCCAGGGGGAGAGCCTTCTCTGTGGGAGCTCCTACGTTTTGGAATGAGCTCCCCTCCGAACTCTGTACGATAATGGATTTGCGTTCCTTCCATCGGGAATTAAAAACATTCCTTTTCCGACAGGCTGGCCTGGCATAGTAGCTCCGGTACCTGCAAGGTTAAAATTGTTTTAGGGGATTGAGCTTTTTAAGATATAATGTATTGGATTTTAAAATGGGATTTATAGCCAAATTATTTAATTTATTCTTAATTATTTTAATTTTTGTATATTGATGTTTTTAATTTGGGGCTATACACCGCCCCGAGTCCTTCGGGAGAGGGGCGGTATAGAAATTGGAAAAATAAATAAATAAATAAGTATTCTGTTTATAGTGTTAATATGGTACAACAATGTGAAATGACAATATTTATATTTTTTCAGCAAAAAGACTAAGGATACACTTTAAAATATCAACAATTTCTCAATAAACTTTAAAGAAAATCCACTTAATAATCCTCTACCCAGTGTACCAGATTAACCTCAATGACTATACTGCTAGAATAATGTAAGATATAATACAAAGTGTTGAAGATTTACCAAAATATACATTTAAGGCAGTAACAGAATATTAACAGAATAACAGAGTTGGAAGGGACCCTGAAGGTCTTCAAGTCCAACTCCCTGCTCAAGCAAGAAACCCTGTATTATTTCAGACAAATGGCTGTCAAATCTCTTCTTAAAAACGTCCAGTGCCGGAGTCCCCACAACCTCTTGAGGCAAGACATACCATTGATTAATTGTTCTAATGTTGCACATGCACTCCCAGATTTGGCTTATGGTCACTCATTTACACACCCACAGCCCTGGAATCATTTTCAATAACGAGACACAACTGGTTCTTTAGAATACAGAAAAATTCAGTGAATTTAAAATAACAGCAAAAATAGGGGAATTGGAATGCTTGGTGAAGGAAAATAATATTGATATTATCGGCATAACAGAAACCTGGTGGACAGATGAAAACCAATGGGACACAAGGATTCCAGGTTACAAATTGTATAGGATGGACAGAAGAGGGAGAAATGGTGGTGGCGTGGCCTTGTACATAAATGTGGAGGAGTTAGAATCTCATGAACTCGAAATTCAAGAAAATTCAAACTCACCCACAGAAACATTGTGGATAAAAATCCCAGGACAGGAAACTAATCTGACGTTAGGGATCTGCTATCGCCCTCCCAACCAAACTCCAGAGGCAGATTGCTATTTGGAAAATAAATTTAAGGAGGCCTCAAAAAGAAATAGGGTAGTCATAATGGGGGACTTCAACTATCCCCAAATAGATTGGGTAATTCTTGTTCTACACATGAAAGAGAGACAAGGTTCCTCGATATGTTAGCCGATTATTCCCTTGAGCAGATGGTCATGGAACCTACCAGGGGAAAGGGGATCCTGGACTTGGTTCTAACTAACGCACAGGATTTGGTTCACGATGTCCTTGTAACCGAACCCATAGGAACCAGCGATCACAACACAATAACCTTCAACTTAACCATGGATAGCAAATTGTCAGTGAAAACTAACACAGAGACCTTAAACTTTCACAGAGGGAATTTTGACAAAATAAGGAAAATAGTAAAGAAGAAACTAAAAGGAACAGTAAAAAAAGTCAAATCCCTCCAAAATGCTTGGAAACTGTTTAAAAATACGTTACAGCAGGCTCAAATAAAATGCATTCCTAAAAGAAGAAAGAGGATTGGAAAGTCCAAGAGGATACCAGTATGGCTTACGAATGAGGTAAAGGAGGTTATTGGAAAGAAGAAAAACTCATTTAAGAAAAAAAAATGGAAGGCTTTTCCTACCGAGGAGAACAGGAGGGATCACAAACTCTGTCAGACCAAATGCGAGGCGATAGTCATGAAAGCCAAGAGAGACTTTGAGGAGCATATAGCCAAGAATATTAAAAATAATAACAAAACCTTTTTTAAGTACATCAGAAGCAGGAACCCAACCAGAAAATCAGTTGGGCCACTTGATGACAATGGTCAGAAGGGGATAATCAGAGAAGACAAGGAGATTGCTGAGAGGCTAAATGACTTCTTTGCCTCCGTTTTCACCAAGGAGGATAGAGAACATTTGCCTGCCACTGAATTAGTTTTCCCAGGGAGGGAAATAGAAGAATTAAACCTGATAGAGATAAACAAGGAAGATGTTCTTGCATGCCTTTCTAAACTAAACGTCAACAAATCGCCGGGTCCAGATGGCATCCACCCTAGAATTCTCAAGGAACTCAAGTGTGAAATTGCTGAACTTCGAGCTAAAATATACAATCTTTCTCTAAGATCAGGCACTGTACCGGAGGATTGGAGGGAAGCAAATATAACCCCGATCTTCAAGAAAGGATCCAGAGGTGATCCAGGAAACTATAGACCAGTCAGTTTAACCTCAGTTCCAGGCAAACTGATGGAAACCATTATTAAAGATAAAATTACAGGGCACATAGAAAAGCAGGCATTGCTGGAAGAAAATCAACATGGTTTCTGCAAAGGCAAATCATGTCTTACTAACTTGTTAGAATTCTTTGAGGGTGTAAATAAATACATAGATAAAGGGGCCCCAGTTGATATTGTATATCTTGACTTTCAAAAGGCTTTTGACAAAGTTCCTCACCAAAGGCTCCTAAAAAAGCTCTCCAGCCACGGAATTAGAGGACAGGTCTTGTCTTGGATTGGTAACTGGCTAAATTGTAGGAAGCAAAGGGTGGCAATAAATGGACAATTCTCCGGATGGAAAGAAGTGAGAAGTGGTGTACCCCAAGGTTCAGTTTTGGGACCTTTACTTTTTAATTTATTTATCAATGATCTGGATGTAGAAGTTAATAGTGAGGTAGCCAAGTTTGCTGATGACACTAAATTGTTCCGGGTTGTGAAAAGTGAAACTGATTGTCAGGAGCTCCAGAAGGATCTCTCGAAATTGTGTGAGTGGGCAACAAAGTGGCAAATGCATTTTAATCTAAACAAGTGCAAAGTTATGCACATCGGGGCAAAGAACCCCAATTATACTTACCAACTGATGGGGACCAAATTTTCTGAGACAACCCAAGAAAGGGATCTTGGGGTTTTGGTGGACAGCTCGATGAAGATGTCAACCCAATGCGCAGCAGCAGTAAAAAAAGCAAATTCCATGCTTGGCATGATTAGGAAGGGAATCGGAAATAAGTCAGCAAGTGTTGTATTGCCTCTGTACAAATCGATGGTGAGACCACACTTGGAGTACTGTGTACAGTTCTGGTCACCGCACCTCAAGAAGGATATAATGGAACTGGAAAAGGTGCAAAAAAGGGCAACAAGAATGATCAAGGAAATGGAGCGCCTCCCTTATGAAACCAGATTGCAACGCCTTGGTCTCTTCAGCCTTGAAAGACAGCGTTTAAGGGGTGACTTGATCGAAGTGTACAAAATCATGCATGGAATAGAAAAGGTGGATAGAGAAAAATTCTTTTCTCTATCACACAATACCAGGACAAGGGGGCACTCCCTAAAGCTCATAGCTAAGAAAGTGAGGACAAATAAAGGGAAATATTTCTTCACCCAGAGGGTCGTTGATTTATGGAATTCACTTCCAGAAGGGGTCATGACAGCTGTCAGCCTTGACAGCTTCAAGGCAGGGCTAGATAGATTCATGGATGCCAAGTGTATCGGTGGTTATTAAAACGGATGTCCATGTGCCGCCTCTATGTTGGTTGAGGCAGGCAGGATTCCCTTGAGTACCATTTGTTGGGGGTCAAGGGAAAGGGAGGGTTTTGCCTTCTCTTTCTGCTCAAGATCTCCATGTACAATTGGTGGGCCACTGTGTGACACAGAATGCTGGACTCGATGGGCTTTGGCCTGATTCAGCATGGCTCTTCTTATGTTCTTATTACTAGTTACAATGTATATCTATTTGCTCTTTCTCACACACATAAACATATATGTATGCATGCGTGTGCGTGCACACACACACACACACACACACACACACACACACACACACTCATCCACACTTATTCAAATCCTCAACTAGGCTGCGGGATAAAAGCCAGCAAGTGTGAGTTTAGCTCCCTCGAGGAAAGTAGTTAAGAAGGAACCATGTCTTTAAGAAAACAAAGAACAAATGTCACCTGAGTCAGAGAAAAGAAGTTGGGCCTGACCACATGGGAAATCCCTCCCCAAGTTCTATTATCTGAACAAAGCAAGGACTTTGGAAATAAAAGGGGTCCTCAAGCCCGCCTATTTTTTGAGTCATCTTTGGACCCAGACTTGGCGGCTTCTGTACCTCTGGCTAGTTGAGAACGTGGATATGTGTGGAGGAGTGTTTGTTTGCGCATGTGTTAGAGCAAATAGATATACATTGTAACAAGTCATCATTTGTTTTACAAAGAGAAAGTCAAAATGGAAAAGCCATGTGTGAAAAACTAAGTACAGGTACATCTATGATTCAATAGCTTGTAGAACCACCCTTATCAGCAATAGCTAACTTATCAGCAATAATTCCTCCACAACAATGTGAGAGACTAATAAAGTCATACAAAAAACGATTACATCAATCTTTTTTTGTATGACTTGATTACTCACATTGTTGTAGAAGAATTTTGGCTCATTCTTCAACATTGCTTCAGTTCATTGAGGTTTGGGGCATTTGTTCATGCACAGCTCTCTTGAGGTCCCGCCACAGCATTTCAATCAGGTTGAGGTCTGGACTTTAACTGGGCCATTGGAACACCTTGAATCTTTTTTCAGACATTCTGTTGTAGATTTGCTGGTGTACTTGGAATCATTGTCCTGTTACATATCCCCAATGTCAGCTAAACTTTTGTTGTCGGACAGATAACCTCACATTTGACTCTAGAATACTTTGATACAGAGAGATGTTCATGGTTGACTCTATGACTACAAGGTGGCCAGGTCCTGTGGCTGCAAAATAAGCCCAAATCATCACCTCTCCACCAGTGTGCTTGCTGGTTGGTATGAAATGTTTGTGCTGATATGCTGTGTTTGATTTTTGCCAAATATGGCACTGTGCATTACGGCCAAACATCTTCCCTTTGATCTCATATGTCCACAGGACAGTGTACCAGAAATCTTGTGATTTGTTCAGATGCAACTTTGCAAACCTATTGTAAGCTATGCTGCCATGTTCCTTTTAGAGAAGATACTTTATTCTGGCAACTCTTCCAAACAAACCATACATTTGGTCTTTTTCTAATTGTACTATCATGAACTTCAGCATTTAAGATACTAACTGAGGCCTGTAGTGTCTGAAATGTAACTCTTGGATTTTTTTGCAATTTTTCTGAGCATTGCACAGTCTGACCTTATGAATTTGCTGGGACGTTCACATTCATTCAGTTGGGAAGATTGATAGCTGACTTGAATATTTTCCATCTGTGAATAATCTTCCACATTGTAAAATCAGGGATTTTAAATTGTTTGGAAATAGTCTAATAACCATTCGCAAATTGATGAGCAACAACAATTGCTTCTCTAAGATCATTGCTGATATCTTTGCTCTTTGGCAGTGTTAACACACACCTCAATCCTGGACACAGCAAACTCCTAAAACTTTGGCTTGTATACAATTAGTCACACTTGCTGATGATCAATTGATCAAGAGCACTTGATTAGCAGCACCTGGCAGCTAGTTAGCCTCTTCATACCTTACTGAAAGCAGTAAGAATGTATTTAGTTTTCCACACATGACTTCTCCATTTTGGCTTCCTTTTTGTAAAAGTAAATAATAAAATGGTGTAATATTTCATGTGTTGTTCTTCTGAGATTGTATTTACCTTTTTTTAAGAACTGCTAAGGGCCAGATGATTTTTACTATGTCCTGATACATAAAACCATAGAACTCAGAGAGTGTACTTCCTTTTTCACATGACTGTACTTTCTTCTGAAGTTGATTTCCAAAGTTTTCAATCATTTCAAGTTTACATTTCTAACTAATAGATATGAATGTGAATATTTTACAACAATATCTGTGAGCCTGGGTTATACAGTCCATTAGGTTTGACTTAATTTGAGTTGGGATAATAATTAAAAGACAACCCTAGTCTGTTCTCAGAAGCAGCATTAGAGTGAAACTCAGTAGAGCATATAAATAGTTTTTGTGGTGTAAAGCTTCATTACTTGATATTATAGCAATGTCATTATCAAAATACATCAACCTACCTAAAACAAAACAAGCAAAGCAAAACAAACCCAAAAAAACTACTAGAACAAGCCATCAAATTTAGTTAAAATCAACAACATACAGGTAGTCCTTAGTTTATGGCACTGGACATAATTTATGGGACTTATTTGGCACTGGACTTTTGGTTGTTGAATGATCATTATGCAAGATGTTACAGGACTACTTGGCTCAATGTTCACAATCCTGGTACTTCTGCTTGTGGTCAAAACAACATGTAGGTTGCTAAGCAGACAGAGGCCCAGTAAGGAGTGTGGGTGTGTCAGGAGAGTGGGTAAGGATCTGGAAATGCTTTCAGGACTTGAAAATTCTCCTTGCCAAAAACTAAACAAGATTGTCAGCCCTGGAATGGAGAGTCACTCAGGCCAGCCTCCCACATCCCCTAAGGCAGTGCTTTTCAACGCGTGGTAAGCGTTACACTAGTGGTACGTCGGCACCTGGCAGGTGGTACGCATATGATGTGTTGAAAAGCACTATTAAAAAAAAAGATGTAAAAAGTGTAAAAGTGTAGTATGGGGATGAGATGAAGCAGCAGCAATGCAGCACAGGCCTATGGAGGCAGCTGGAGTCGCTCTGTTGCCACACCTCTGCTGAGCGCCCAGGATTCACGGTGGGCTCTAACTGACTGGCGCTTCCAGAAGCAGCGTGCAGCCTTGGAGAAAGGAGTCAGCTGCAGCTGCACCAAAAACAAGGAAGAGGAGGGTAAGAGAGGAGAGGATATAAAATAGACATACCCATAGCGTGTTGACATTTGGCCCGGGGCTGCCCTAGAGACAACAAGGGGCCCAGCCCACCATAGCCTGCAATTAAAAGAAAAACCTGAATCTAGCGGGCCAGAAGGCAGCCCAACCACCATTTCCTTCCGGTTCCTTCTCCTCAGCCCATGGGCCCAGACGCAATCAACTGCTCCTCGCCATAGCAGGGGTTGGACTTGCAATTATGTCTGCCCACTTTGTTCTGCAAAGTGGCGCTCACCTAGAGCTCTCGCCTGCCACCATGCTGGCAGTCCTGTCAAGATCAGGAAGACTCTGAAGGAGGTAGCTGGGGGGGGAGAGAGTAGGAGGCTTTCCAGCAAGTAAGCTGATGCCTACAAAGGTGGTGCTGCCCCTCCGCTTTAGTCAGGATTGCCGGCATTGTGGTGGGAAAGAGTGCCAGGTGAGCGCCGCTTTGCAGGACAAAGTGGACATACGTATTATTTGCAAGTCCATCCCCAGATGTGGTGAGGAGCAGCGATTGCATCTGGGCCCAGGGGTCGAGGAGAAGGAACTGGAGGGGCGCAGTGACTGGGCTTCCTTCTGGCCTGCTGGATTTGGGTTTTTCCTTTGATTGCGGGAGTATGCCCTGAACCTCGCCGAAATACAAGGTTTCACTATAAGCAGGAATTGAAAGGCTGAAGGCCTCTATCTTTGTGGCCTTTGATCTTCTTCTTAAATACATAATAATAAAATAATGAGAACTAAAGGCTCAAAAGGAGAGCAGATTAGAAAGAACAAGATCTTTTGGGGTCTTCAAATCCCTTCCTGTTAAAAGTTCCTTAATAAGGCTTGCTCTTCCTTCCTAACATCAATAAAGGTGATTTTTCCAGAAAATATGTGAAGAGCTGTAACTACCGATTAAACTGCTTTCTTTTTGGTTGTGTTTTAGTTTATATATAATGTATGATTAATCGAGGAGGGCTTGGAGAGGTAGAAGTGACCAATATGGAGGCTGCACCTTGACCTCCAGATCTGTCTCCCCTGCAGATCTCTGGAGAGGAGGGGGTGGCAGGGGAACTGTGTGAGGGAAGGCTACCCTAACAAGCCAGCATCCTTACCTCGCAGGATTGGAAATGGGAATTCCCTTTCGAGAAGGGCGAGCCCCCCTTGTGCAGGACCTGGGAGCACTGCTCCCCTGCCACCTCCTCTTGCTCTCCAGAGATTTGTCAAGACAGAAGTTGGACTCAGGAAACTGCTTCCTGCAAACTTTCTCCTCTGCGCATTCACATGCAGGAGTGTCGTCCTCCACCTCCTATTTTGCCAAGAGGGGGCACTGAATAGGGAAACACCAACAATGTCTGGGACTGGGAGAAAACATTTCCTTTAGTGTGCTATGCACACAAACACACACACAACATTCCAAACTTAGAGACTTGTATCCACATCTGAGCTAGCAAACTGCCAATCATACCTGAGCTTGGGGAGAAGGCCCTCTCCTTCCTCTGTGGATAAAAGTCCCCAAACTTAGAATGCAATGTGCATGTGTGTGATTGTGCGTGTGCACACGCACTTGGTTGCCAGCAGTTTGGGGAGGCAAGGTTCTTGTGGGGCACCAGGTTGACCCCACATTGAGTTAGCCAGTGTGACTTGTTCCACCCCAACCCAGCTGTCTCGAGTCAGCAATATCCAGTGAGTAGGGTCGAGCTAGCCATGCCCACCCGCCCACGCCCACCCAGCTCTTTGAGGGCAACCATAATACTGATGTGGCCCTCATTGAATTTAAGTTTGACACCACTGATATAAAAGGAGGTTTTGGAAGGAAAGGGAGAGAAAAAAAACATGACGGGGAAAGAGAAGGAGACGGAGAAATAGAGATGGAGAAACACACAGCCTTGGGAAGAGGAGTCAGCTGGAGGTGCATCAAAGAGAAAAGGAGAAGGAGGGGGGGCAGGAGAGAAAATAAAAGGAAGTGGTTTTGAAGAGAAAGGAAGAGAAAAAAACACAACAGGGAAAGAGAAGGAGACGGACAAAGAGAGATGGAAAAGAGGTTTCTTTGAGTCAACCAGGAGAAGAGGAGTGAACAGTGCAAAGATTAATGTCAGAGAAACAGACACAAGTTTCCCATTAAAAGTGTGGTAAGTGGGTATATAAATAGTCCTCAACCTATGACCAAATAGTCCTCTACCAACTGAGCCCAAAATTTATGTTCCTAAGTGAAAAATTTATTAAATGAGTTTTGTCCCATTTTACAACTTTTCTTGCCACATTTGTTAAGTGAATCACTGCACTTGTTAAATTAGTAACACGGTTATTAAGTGAATCTGGCTTCCCCATTGACTTGGCTTGTTAGAAGGTTGCAAAAGGGGATCACTGTGGCCATCATAAATATGAATCACTTGCGAAGCATCCAAATGTAAATCATGTGACCCTGGAGATGCTGCAACGGTCATAAGTGTATAAAATGGCCATAAGTCATTTTTTTCAGGGCCGTTGTGACTTCAAACAGTCACTAAGCGAACTGTTGTAAGTTAAGGCTACTTGAACTTTATCACTTTCTTTTTTTTGGGTCATCACATTTTTGACATCTTGCTAGGTAACTGATAGTACTCAAATACTGCCATATCCTAAAAGTGGTACAATCTGTGAAAATGTTGAAAAGCACTCTGTTAAGGCACCCACATTCTTTTCCTTAATGCTGCATTTTTTTTGTTCAGAAGTTGAACAATAGTCCAAGCAGGATTTTCAGTCCCTGAGCAAGAAACACTTGTATGAGGTTATGCCAGGCCTTCCCCACCTGACTGAAGTACCCTGAGCTCCTCACCTTACCTGCTGACTCTCTGCTTGGATTTCAACTTTCTCTCATTTCTGGAGACTAGCCTGAAGAATTGCCTTTTGAAGTATGTTCAGCTTACCTCCATGCACGAAAGAGAACTTCTTCAGCAGGGTGTAGGAATGTAGCCCGTATCACCCGAAGGAGTTCAGTTCTCCTTTATGTTTGGAATGGAACCCTTTTGACAGGATGCAGGAACTGTCATTTTTGGGATTTGAGCTCCATTTCTACATCCCACCAAAAGAGTGAAACTACCCTCAGGCAACAGTTCTTTCAGCCAGGCCCAAGAGATAAGACAGAGTCCCAGGCTACAGCATGTAATCTTCCCTGCTGGCTTCCCCATTGACTTTCTGAGGAAGATGGCAGAAAAGATTGCTAAATGGCGATCACATGATTGCAGGATGTTTGGCAAACTATCATAAGTGCATACAATGCCAAGCCTCCAGATTGCAATTAAATGTTCGAGGGTGGTGGTGGGGTTGCAATTATTTTACAATGACCAAAATGTTTTATGAACATCATTTCTGAGACTATTGTAATTTTGGACCGTTGTTAAATGAATGATCATTAATAATAATAATAATAATAATAATAGTTGGAAGGGATCTTGGAGGTCATTGAGTCCAACCCCCTGCTCAGGCAGGAACCCTACACCACTTCAGACAAATGGCTGTCTAGTCTCTTAAAAACTTCCGGTGTTGGAGCATTCACTGCTTCTGGAGGCAGGTTGTTCCATTGGTTAATTGTTCTAACTGTCAGGAAGTTTCTCCTTAATTCTAAGTTGCTTCTCTCCTTGATCAGCTTCCATCCATTGCTTCTCATCCTGCCTTCAGGCACCTTGGAGAATAGCTTGACTCTCTCTTCTTTGTGGCAGCCCGAGATATTGGAGCACTACTATCATGTCCCCCATCATCCTTCTCTTCGTTAAACTAGACATACCCAATTCCAGCGACCATTTCTTATATGTTTTAGCCTCCAGTCCCCTAATCATCTTTGTTGCTCTTCTCTGTACTCTTTCTAGAGTCTCAGCATCCTTTTTACATCGTGGTGACCAAAACTGGATACAGTATTCCAAGTGTGGCCTTACCAAGGCATTGTAGAGTGGTATTAATACTTCACGTGATCTTGACTCTATCCCTCTGTTAATACAGCCCAGCACTGTGTTGGCCTTTCTGGCAGCTATAGCACACTACTGGCTCATATTTAAGTCATTGTCAACTAGGACTCCGAGATCCCTCTCACAGTTACTACTATTGAGAAATGTACCCCCTATACTATACCTGTACATTTGGTTTTTCTTGCCTAAATGTAGAACCTTGCTTTTTTCACCATTGAATTTCATTTTGTTAGATAGCGCCCAGTGTTCAAGTCTGTCCAGGTCAAGGAGTATCTGTATTTATCATCATCTTTTTTTCCACAATGCTGGCATGATTTGACTCTGATGTGATTGTCATACTATACAGAAAAACAGTACTAGTGTATAGGCCTAATAGTATTATTACTAAAAATAACTGCTATTCCATATATGCTTCTGTGGCCCCACCACAGAATCCATAGTTATATCCCTGATTAGCTTAACTTTCTGAAGCCAGTGGACTGATTATGGATGCTAAGCAAGATTTGTTGATAGCAATTATTAACTATTATTTACAATGTGGACACAGTACATTTATGGAGTTAATTCCTTTATAGCTTATAACTCTACTTTTACAATATTTAAAGTACTTAAACATATGCATATTGTTGCTTTATTTATGCCTCCAAAGTGAAATTGAAACCAATAAACTAGAATATAATTCTTCCCAGATAGTTCTCAAAATTGATACAGAAAATAAATATATTTTGATTTATCATACATTTACATTTGGGACCGATAATTTATTGTAAGAATTGGCAGGAGGCAAGTTGGCCTTCTCATGCAAAAGAGACAAAAGTTTAATGAAAGAGTTCTACATTGTTTCTAATGTATAGAGGTATTTTTTGGGGGGGGAAAGGGATTTATTAGTTTATTGGAATAACCTAACTAGAACTTTTCCATTAGAACTTTCCCAATATTTCATATAGGCATTTTTATTTTAGCTTTTACTTTTATTTTAGCTTCTGTTACTTTCCAAGATTTTGGAGAATCAATTCTATAGATCCATATAATTTTAGTTAAGGCTAAGTTTTAACAACATTATTTTCCTATGAATTTCTTTGAGCATTTAAGGCAACCTTACTTTCCAGTAGCATTTAAAGGGTATTAGACTCCAACAAAAATTGTCAAACCAATGGCAAAAGAAATAAAAGTCAGGTTTTCAAATGTTTGGCTATTCCACTTCCTCAATAAAGAAAAGATGCAAATCAGAAAAAAAAATTGTAGTATCTTTTCAGTCTAACAAATTTTAACATCAGATACAATTTATTTTTCTTTTGATCAATCGTGTCCAATTCTCAGAGACTATCTGGAAAAGTTTCTGCAATTTTCTTGGTAAGGTTTTTTCAGAAGTGCTTTTCCATTTCCTCTTTCCTAGGGCTAAGAGACATAACTAACCCATGGTCACCTAGCTTGCTTTATCCCAAGGCAAGACTAGAATTCACAATCCCCCAGTTTCTAGCCTGATGCCTTAACTCTACCAAACTGGTTCTCTATCAGATAGAGACAATGACTAAACTGATATAGATGTAAATTGGGATGAAATAGAGAAGGAGAGGAATATAGGTTGATTATGTAAATAGAGTTTATATGTAAGCTGAATACAAGTACATTATCTATTAACTGTAATGTATTAAAATCCAATTGTTGTTTGTTGAGATATTCTGAGGTAACCTGAAATCTTTGATGTGAGATTAGCAATTTCTCATACAATTGAAATGTCATTTTATTTTCTTTCCTTGAAACGGTTACTTTGAGCTGTGTAATAGAATGTCCTGGGAAGATGGTACTTGTATTTTATGCATCTGTTGAACTGAGCTATATATTATCTTCTAAATATGAAAAAGTGCTACTAGACTCTTCTGATTTTGGGCTGCCATAGATTAACATAGCTTCCCCTATAATGTTACATTTTCTAAGGAATTCCTGTTCTAATTGAGCAGAACATGATAAAATGGTTGTTTATGCAGGAGGTTTCAACTACGAACAAGCAAATAGGATGGCATTGTTCTGACCTATATTAATATTGTCTTCAGGCACTATGTTAGATTAGCTGACTTCCCCAAAAATCTTTATACTAGCTTGAGAATAAAATCTCATGAAGGATTTTAATACATGTATGCATACATAACCATAGTAATATATATTAAGTAATATTAATAGCCTTTAGGACAAGTATTAAACTCACCTTGCAGCAGGAATTCCTCTCTTGTTAAGGTCTACTCTTACTTTTTCTCCTACATGTCTATAAATCTCCACAAGTGCCAAAACTGCAGCGTCTCTCACCTGTGAATATGCAGTACAAACTGGTAACAAATATTTTAAGGTATAATAATTTGCTAAGTTTAATATCTAAGTTATCTTTCTTCCACATTTCTTTCTACATCTTTCTACCATTCAAAATTTATACACCTAAAGAAAACACTGAAACAAGCTGACTTAAATTTTAACCTGTTACCTGAAACACTGTTTTTACAGTTAGTCCTCGACTTCAGATCCCAATTAAGTTCAAAATGTATGTTGCTAAGTGAGACATTTGTTAAATGAATTTTGCCCAATTTATGAACTTTTTTGCCACAGTTGTTAAATGAATCACTGCAGTTGTTAAGTTAGTAATATGGTTACTAAGTGAATCTGGTTTCCCAATGACTCTGCTTGTCAAAAGGTCACAAAAGGTGATCACATGACCCTGAGACACTAAAATTATCATAAATATGAGTCAATTGACAAGCATCTGAATTTTGATTATGTAACCATGGGAAAGCTGCAATGGTGAGCTATAACTATAATACCTACTGCACTTTATTTATGCATCATATTTAAAACCTTCCAAATCTATCATAGGCTTTTGAAGTTTACACTATAAACAGGATGTAAAGCAAAAGTATAAAATTTAAAAGAGCTACTGTAAAAGCTAAGTTATATTTAAAAATCACAATTTGTCCAATTCTGACAAGGCCATCAATCACAATTAATTCCATCAAAAAAATGACATCAATTACATAATAATCCAAAGTAAGAATGATAGCTTCCTGTTCTCTTCACATATTCATGATGGTAATCTAATATACCACAACTACAGGTAATCCTCAACTTATGACTGATTACTTAGAAACTGAAATGCTGAAAGCTGGTAGTCACAGTTTATGCAAGATACTAACAAAACTACACTTGAGATGCCTCAGAGAAGAAAAAATACCGGATGCATGGGAAAATATTGAAGTGATTCTTATATACAAGGGGCCCAAGATGATTTAAAGAATTATCATCCAATAAGCCTTTCAGTCATCTACAAAGTTTTCACCAAGATAATAGCAAAAAGAATATTGACAATATTAAATGATGAACAGCCAAAGGCGCAGGAAGAGTCCAGAAGTGGTTACAGAACAATGGATCACATCCAGGTTGTCCAGCAAGTCATTAAAAGACATAACAAATACACCAGGCCTCTGTGCATAGCTTTCATTGACTATGAAAAGGCGTTTGATTCAGTATTTCAGCAAGCAATAATTAATGCATTGCTCAACCAAGGCTTAGACACTGCTTACATAAACTTACTACAATGAATATATGAAAAAAACAATGGCGACAATTTGCCTTAATGACCATAAAGTGGAAATCAACATAGAATGAGGTGTTTGACAAGATAATACAATATCATCCTGCCTTGAAGAAGTATTTCACAATTAGAGTGGGCAAAAGATACAGTAAAAATTAATGGTGGCTATTTAAATCACTTAAGATTTGCAGATGATGTTTTTTTTCCCATAAGACCCAGAAGAGCTACAAAGATACATACAAGAGCTGCACAAAGCAGGAGAAACATTTGGCTTAAAAATAAACCTGAAAAAGAGCCAGGTTGTGTTTAATAAATTCACCAAAGAAAAAAATGTTTATTTATCTGGAGAGGAACTAGACGTAGTAGACCATTACATATACCTTGACCAATGGATCTCAGTGGAAGGTGATGCAGTAAAGGAAATTGAATGTGGTTGGTGGGCATTCAGCAAACTAAGCATAATTTTCAAGAACAACAACCCCCTGTGCCTGAAGAAGAAAGTTTTCGATAAGTGTGTGCTACCTGCTCTAACATATGCCAGTGGAGCATGAACACTAACCTCACAATCGATACAAAAGTTACGAGTGACACAAAGAGCCACAGAAAGATACATGCTTGGCATTACAAGACATGATAGGAAGACCTGCACGTGGATTAGAGAACAAACAAAAGTATACAATATCATCAAGAGAGTAAAAGAATTGAAATGGAAATGGGCTGATCACATAGCAAGAAGAACTGATAGCAGGTGGACCAAGGCAGTCATAGAATGGATCCCACTTGATAAAAAGTGTCCACAAAAGAGACCGAAAACTAGATGGATCAATGACATCAGCAAGTATTGTGAGCCCTATTGGCAAAAGAAAGCTCAGGACAGATTGGAAACAGGCCTTCACCCTGCAGTGGATAGACAATGGCTAAAATAATGATGATGACTTAGAAACTATTCAAAGTTATGAAGGACACTCCCCCAAAAGATACTTATGACTGCCACTCCAACCCCTGTGTGGTCACATGATGGTATTTCAAGCCTGCCACACCCCATAATGAACAAAGGGTTTAGTTAACACATACAATACTTATTAATTTCAGATTCACTTAATAACCATGGTAATTTGCTTAATGACCACTGCATCTTTCACCTGATGATCTGCCTTATGATTGGCTTACTCCTGTAATGAGCAGGCCCAATTATAGTAGTAAGTGGAGGACAGGTAACTGCAGGATTGGTAACCATCTGAGTGGCAAATGTGCAATAGGCAGTGCTACCCTGTTTTTGTTTTTTTTTAAAATAAATCCAGTCATTAGTCATAGGACAGTCAGCGGCAACCAGAACCCTCTCTGAGACATATAAGGAAACAGACTTATTGACCAGGCAAAATGACCTATTTAAGTACTGTAGACCTCCCAAGATGCTAGAGTGAGGCATATTAAGAGCTGTTTGTCTATGGGCTTCAAATGACTGATTCCTGTTTAATTATAAGTTCTTGTATCAATGCCTCCACAAACAGGCATTCTTTTGAAAGCAAAGTTTGGTTCATCATAAGGTACTGAATTAAAATAGTCTTGTGCCATGGAATTAAGAAATAAATATCTCTATATAAAACAGTAACTAAATTCATGTAGGATTCAAATTTAGACTACATAATGATATAACTGTAAGGCAACTTACAACTTGCTAACTGAAACTTGAACAATCTTATAACAATTAAAATGTATTTTATGTTATATGCCTGTTTAAAATCTACTCCCCAATGTTTCTGCTAAAGCTCTTATAAATATATTTACACACACACACACACACACACACACACAAATAAAATGTAGCATGTTTGAAATCCATATGCACATTCTCTGGGTGATGGAAAAGTTTTTCAAAATGAAAAAGTTTATTAGAGTAAGAGATCCAGGACAAGAACTAAGTTAATTCATTTGTCATGTGATCAGAGAAGCTGTATATTATTTCTATTTCTATTGTATAAAATATAAAATATGTTAGAAAAAACCCAAAACTTGGTGAAGCTGTCCATAAGGAGCTGGACAATCAACTTTTCCTGTTATTTTAGAGAATCTGCCTGCCTGTCTGTCTAGCTGCTTGCCCATCTGTAATCTTTCTTCAGAGATAATACCAACAGAGAAATCAGATTCTATACGGGCTTGTTGTGATGCTCAACTATAATAATCTTACCTGGCTATTGGAGTCTCCAGACAAAAGACATAAGTGTGGCACCAGTTTGCTGAGAATTAGTGAGTGTGCACCATAACTAAGAAAACAAAACAAAAATGCAGCAAGGTTATTTTTCCCCTATCATGTAAAGAATCAATAACATCAATCAATAGCATTTCTATTATCTAATTATTGAAATCTTACATCTGGAGCATGAGAAATGAATTAGTGAAAATCCTGTTTTCAGTTTAGGATCTTAAATAGTACAAAATGTAAGAAAATGTCCCGTCATTAAGGTAATTTAAGAGCTTTTTACTAAAATCAAAATACATACGCATTTAATGTTGCAACAAGACACAGACACACGCCTTCTCGTGAACGATAATTCTTGTGTTTAAAGCCAGCAGCAAGCCGCTCCCAAATGAACTATTAAAAAAATAAAAGATAATGGATACTTAATACTAAATATGTAGTAGCTATTATAAATTAACATTCAGTTTTATAAATACATGAACAAAATAACTAGTTGAAGACGTAAATGTTTCTCTTTGTGGTTTCCATGCACTATTCAGAAAGGCTCTGAATTTCCTTACAATAGATTTTTAATGTACAAATCACAACTTGATGTATTTATTGGGTATGTTTATGCTTCTGTTTCTGTCCATTGTTTAATTTCAATGCTGGTTGTAGTCTTCAGTGAACTTGTGTTCTCTGGCTCATTCTTCTTATAAATCATTTGGTCTATGTGCATTTCCTTGCAGCTATCTTCCCACCATTAATCTGCCCTTACTCCTTTTTGGTTTTTATCTTTATGATTCTGGAATTCCCAGGAGCTTTGCTGTATCACAACAGCTAATGCTGCAAACTTGAAGCTTACATGACTGGATTGCTTTGAAATATCATTGCAAAAAAAATTTTTTAGCTGCTACTCTTTTAGTTGCAATGCTGCCATTATACTCTCTGCTGTTCAGCAGGCATTCAGAAGAAAAAGGTTGCCTAGCAACTGCTGCACAGTGAGCAATAGCAGATTTCCTAGACTGCAGCATTTTATGGCTTAGGTTCTCCCAGTATTTGAATCATGCTGAAGCAGAAACACAGCCTTTCATGTATACTCGGACTACATTAGCCTATGCTGTTCTTAATTTTAAAAGATGTTTTTAAAATAAATACAAATAGAGTACAATTATCTGTATACATATTCTAAAATAACTTCAGTACTTTAAAACACCATGGAAATAATTTGATGAAATACAATTATATCCTTATAACTGTATTGACTTTGGCATAGTTTTTAATATAGCAAGTTCACAGTAAATAAACCAAATATAACTATGCATTTATAAAGCATTAGATGCTTATTTATTTATTAAATGTATATGCTGCCCATCTTCGTAGTTCAGAATGTAGTGAAAGTACTGTCCAGGGAGTCAACATAATTACTTTCAAGTAAGCCTGCTCAAGACAAGTATCACAGAACGTACAGGAAAGAGCAGGTCTTATATTAACCTTCTGGAAAAAATCAAGACATAAATTTAATAAAGAAATAAACTTTAAAATTCTTGGAGAGTATAGATGCCTCAGTAAGCCAGCATTAACAAAACCTCTAGTAGGAAGGGAACAAGTATTTTAGCTTTGCTTTCTTTCTTTAAAAATAATTGGCCCTTACATGGCTCTAAGTTTTAAAAGAGAACAGATTTGTCATCTCTTGAACATGGCTGGAAACTCAGTAGGCCCAATACTTTTCACACTTCCTCATAAAGCTTGATTTCTTGACCCTGTAATAAAGGAGCAGACTATCCATATCCTATTATTTCAGCCTGTTGGACCCTCTTTCAAGGCAGATGGCAACTGCCAGCATAGACAATTAATATCTTGGTCATCTCAGCAAAAGCAAATGGTTTTGACACATATAAACATGCAGATTCTTTTTCTATTAGAAAGAAAATATTTTTTAAAAAAATCAAGCAGAAGTTGCTAGAGCCATCCTCTGCAGGAACACAAACAAATGAGCTAAAAATTATGCTAAGCTTAATTTCTTTTCTGTATCTACTAGGTAATGGTTTGCTTCTGGTAATGATTGTCTTAATCCAATACCTGCTGTGTTTTAAGCTAATTGGCACTTCTTTAAATCAAAACTGTCTCCAAATGAGCAGGTTTTTGATTGGAGATTCTTCTATATACTGTCTAAAATTTTAGTAGCTCTATATTTTTGTTTCCTGCACCAATGAATATTTTGCAGGTAAACTATAGAAAGTTAACCTTAATACAGATGAATAAGATAATTTCTATCATGTAGGCCAAGAAATAACTCTCTATCATCACAGAGTACAAACCTCAAACTCAATAGCAATGTATCAGAAACTATTATGAAATCTGATGAAAACATTTCCTAAAGTCAGTAGGCAATCTGGACTGTCCTACTGTCTCAAGCATCAGAACTATTAACAGTGAATATCAAGTTTCATGATGTACTCAGACATTATGGGTAAAGAAATTTAGAGAAAGAAGTGGGAGTACTATCAAAGTAGAAAATGTGAAAGTCTCAGAACACGCCCTGCCCTTGCCCTTAAAGAGGGACAGTGAAAGTTTTGCATGAGCTTTCAATTTTCTGTTAATACATACTACACCAATAAAGCAGCATTCCTAGAGTTCCTGTGGAGTCAGGTTTCTTGACCTAGTCTGGCTTGAAGGGCAGGCATTATGTAATCAGCATTTCCAGCTATTTAACACCATAGCTACACTACAGATTTGATAAGAATATTGGCAAAATCAATTGGTAATCTCCCTAACACCAGCATTTTAGCCATCATGGATTTTGAGGCACTACAGTAACATTCTTCATTTGCATGGACTTGAAGTCATCAAGAATATCATCACTGTTATCAAATAGCACATTTTCCCCTCAATTCATATGACACACCCATAACTACATATGTTTTGATTTACTTGACACAGATGCTCACCTGGTGGAATTAAACCAGGCATTTATGAGATTGAACTATCCAACAAAAACAAAAAATAATGATGTTAATATGGGAACCAGATCCTGCAAAAAGTTATTGGCATACAGATGCCAATAACTTCACATACAAGATTAAAAGCAAGTTATGTTTTATTCCTATACCATGATCTGCCAACAATGCCTCTCTGGATTCCACAAATGACAAACATGCCATAAACCAAAAGAACTAATAGCTACAAATTTGATACCAAGACTCAAAACAAGGCCAACATACTACTATCAGAACATTTCAATTCTCAGGATTGAATTACAGATCTGAAAGCAGCCATTTTGGAAAAAAATAAATTTTACCAACCCAACTGACAAGGGATTGCTGAACTCACTTCAAGAGGTTTTAGGCTACCTCAAAAGATGTTAACACATTCAATAGGGTTTTAACATATTAAAATTGGTAATTGGTAAGGTACTTGAAATCTGTCTCACATGTAACTGTCATCTGCATAATCATCTTGTTTTTCTTCTGTTATCTAATTTGAATTTAAATCCTGTAATAGTTCAGCTACTGCATGATGAAGTGACCTACAGTTCATGAAAATGTATGTCTTTTAATACAATGTATTAATCTTAAAATCTAATCCAAAAGACTGTTTTTGAATTTTGGATACCATAGATAAATATTTATTTTATTTATTTATTAAATTTATTGTTCACCCATTTTACCACAGGGTAACCATGGGTGGTTTACAATCATGAAGTGTGTGTGTGTGTGTGTGTATGTATATATATATGTACTCATATGAATATGTATATATTCAAAATTTTGTGGCTGACAAAGAGTTAGTGGGAGAGTAGTATAGCTATTTCAGGCTCATTTTGCCCTCATCAGCTAGTCATACCCTTCAGGGTGTATTATCAGCTGTATTATCCTTTTGAGCCACAGGCTCCCCCTTACTCCTGTCAGTAGAAACCAGGGAGGATATATATCTGACTAGCTGATGAGGGCAAAATGAGCCTGAAATAGCTATACTAGTCTCCCACTAACTCTTTATCAGCCACAAAATTTTGAATTCCTAGTGTTCACAGTGAGATCTGCCTGCAGAACATGCTCCTAGGATCCTATATGTTTGTGTTCCCTTTATTTTTGTGAGCGATATGTGTGTGTGTGTGTGTGTGCCTGCACACACTTGGTGTCTGCATGCTGAAAATATAAATTAATACCAACAAACGCTATGATCCAACTGTAGATGGCAGATGAGGAGGGCAGGGCATGGGGGAGAAAAGTGGGATCTGTTATTAATTGGTCAACAAACTCCATTGTGATGCTCCCTCATTGGGCTCCAAGCTATCTGGCAAAGTCAAGTCTTTAGGTTCTTACAAAAGGTCAGAAAGGTTGGGTATGATCTCATATGGGAAAGAGCAAGATGTTCTAGAGGGCAGGCATAACGGCAATAGTTTTTTTCTTGACCCTTCTAGTCAGAATAATCAGGCCAATGAGGCCTGCAGCAAACATCCTCGGCCAGCATGGGTGGGATGGGCCAATCCCAGTAGGATGAGATGGTCCCTTAAGTAGCCTGGACCTATGCCATGAATGGCTTTAAAGGTGATTATCAACATCTTGAAACAGACTGGCAGCCAATGCAGCTCATAGAACAGTAGTGTCACAGGGCCTTGCGCTGCTCTGCTGTAGCTTCCAAATATTCTTCAAGGATAGCCCTATGTAGAGTGCATTGCAATAGTCTAACTATGAGATAACTAGGGCATGAATGATCCTCCTAAAATATTCCCTATGTTATGTCTTTAGGGTTTATTTTCTATTATCCTTCTCTTTCCTTGTAGCAAACTACAGGTAGTCCTAGACTTACAACCATAATTGAGCACAAAATTTCTGTTATTAAGTGAGACATTTGTTAAGTGAATTTTGTCCCATTTATGACCTTTCTTGTCACAGTTGTTAAGTTATCATTGCAGTTGGTAAGTTAGTAACACAACTGTTAAGTGAATCTGATTTTCCCATTAACTTTGCTTGTCAGAAGGTTACAAAAGGTGATCACATGACCCCAGGACACTGCAACCATCATAAATATGAGCCAGTTGCCAAGTGTCTGAATTTTGATCATGGGGATACTGCAATGGTTGTAAGTTGTGTGAAAATTAGTCATACCTTTTAGTGCCGTTGTAACTTTGAACAGTCACTAAATAAATTATTATAAGTTGAAGACTACCTATAAACTTAAGAATTAGGAATTGTTATAGACTAGAAACTGTGGATAGACTATAGAAAAGAGAAACACCAATCAAATAAAGTGTAACAGGCGTATAGTTGAGGCTTGATGTGAGGAGTGAAAAATGCTTACCAAACCAGACGTTTATAAAGATTAACACTTAGTGATGTATACCAGGTGCTATGATGATTGATGCATACTATGATTTTATGTTCAAGGCTGATTGTATGAATGTAGATAGACCATATACAAGAGCTGTATTTTCAGGTCCTATGAGGACAGCTTATTAATATGAGCCCAGTCTTAATGTTGATTGCTTTAATATTGGAAAAGCGTACTGAAGTTCTACCTCAGGATACTGAATTTCTACCTCAGGATCTTTTGTTAGGGATCATAGAGCTTGATGTGAGGAATGAGGAATGTTAACTAAACCAGATGTTCACAAAAACTGATCCTTAGAATTGTATTGCAGGATATATGATGATTGTTTTTTAATATGAACTTATGTTTAATGTTGATGGTTTTAATAAAATAATTTTTATAAAAAATAAAAATAAAAAAAAAGAATTAGGAATTGGAGACTAGTTTCATGAAGATTGTTTATGGCTAGGCTTTTACTACATTTCTCAAGTTCGCCCCTTCCATTTCTTTAGAATTTCATACCATAGTATATTCTCCAGATTTTGACTTATGTTTTAAAGTCTGCCTTCCTGAAATGCAACTGACTTTCAGCAATTCCTCCCCTAATTATCTTGAGATCCTTATATAATGTGGTTGTCTTCTCCTTAGGTATCTAACACTTGCGTTGATCAATTCTATTTGTCCTCATTAAATTTGGAATTTAGTTGAATTTAATCCTTGTTTTTTTCTTCAATTTTCTGAAAACTAATTTGCTATTAAGAAAGATCAGAAATCTGCTGAATCTTTCATTCTTAGTCAGTTAAATTCCTTAGCTGATATCACGGTAGTTTGTTATCATAACAGCCTCTCTTCTTGAGAACTTAATGAATTGATTTAGAAAGGCATAGCCATATTTTGTCTCTGGGTAAGTGACCTGTAGTTAACATATCAAATGATATCATTCGTTTTGTACTTCTTTTCATCCCTACCAGATGCTTTCAATAAAACTTACATATTCATGATTTCCCCACCCACCCATTGGCATGTGACTTTTTAAAAAAAAAAATTAAAAAGCACTTTTCCCTTTTAAAGCTTATTTTTTGTAAAAAATAAAATAAAATCATTTGAGTTCTACATTTCAATTAGGATTTTCTTTCCACCAAATTTCCATGATGCTGGCCATATTTAATTTGATTTATTAGAATATTTAGCTATCAACATTCTGTGCACGGGTAGAAAAACTAGAAATTATGAATGCTATTCTTTACTGATCTCCCTACAACTATAGACAGATTTTCTAATAACATTTCCTCATAGTTTCTCTATTATCATATGCAGTCATGTTCTTAATATTTAGTAAACAATTTTTCTCAGCTTTTGTAAGATATAACCATTATTGCTTTTGAATCCTTTATATTGGGAAGTAAATTTTCATCTTGAAATCCAAAGAGTTGTTCATAATACTAATTTATTATAGTACTAACTGCCAGGAATCTGTTTTTTCTTTTGGTTTTATCATCAGCAGAATATAGATGAAAACATCACTTTTCCCCTGCTCTCTTTTCCTTTATAGAATTATTCAGAATCCTCTAATTAATTTATATTCTAGCATTCACTGATTTCCATGGATAGGAATAGATAGTAGTCAGTTTAACAAGACTAACTTCTGCTATTTTCTCAACACATGAATCAGAAAGTCAGCACAATTCTTAAAATCACTGTCTTCTTTACATATGTGTTTGTGTAGGTGTGTATATGCATATATACACATACATACGTATACGCAACCAAGCAAGAAATTGGCATGGTCTTCTGCTAAGAAGACAAATATAATAGAGTATATACCCAAGTCACTATTGCTCCCTTATCATTCATCTTTTGGCAGGATCTGAGATTGATTTGATCCTCTTCTCATTAAGCTCCCTTGGGAAAATTCTATTTCTTTCCCATTGTTTCAACTGAGAAGTGAGGCAAAATAAATGACCCTCACATATCTTCAACCAGGAAACCCCCCCACCCATATAATTCTCACCCCCACCCTTGCTTCTTTAATTGCTGATTGAGATTGTGCTGCTTAATTCAATAGAACAGAACAATTCACATTTAATAGAAAAATCCTCTCTATATAATTCCTACCATTGGTGGAGCTACGTGATCCATTAACTTCAAAATAAGATTCAGTGCCTGTTCTCGAACCTGGTCTTTGGCATCTCCCATTCGATCCATCAATACTACGAGAACTAGAGGATAAAAATAAGACTAAATGCATTATGTGATAAACAATCTTAAAAGTATTTTGAAGCTCTATGTCAAAACAGTTACGTTTGTTTCAACCATATTTTAACTAACCAAGATTTCTAAAATTACTAAGATGTGTACAGGTAGTTCTCGACTTACGACCACAATTGAGCCCAAAGTTTTGTTTTTGTATTCATACTTATACAGCTGGTTCTGAAAAATCAGTAACTTAAAATTACTGACTATCCAAAAGTGCAATTTGTTTACATATATGTTACATATTTGTAATGCAATAATCTATATTACTTCATACATTATATAAAACAGCAAGCTCAGATAACTAAGAAAAATAACTAAAATTAATGTGGAAAACTTAATATAGAAACTATAAAGTATGAAGTTATAGTTTTAGTTACACAATTTAGAAAAAAATGAGTAAAAATTATAAACGTCCATGAAAACCCTACTATTTGTGGTATAAATTGCACAATATAAGGAAGCAAAACCATAACTTTTCTCCCCCTCATCTGCATTGCAATGCAAACATATTTATCTAGCAAAATAATTAAGAAAGAAATATATCGCACAATATATTTCTAGTTTATCTAAATGGATAGCCTGCGGACTGGAACTCTGAGCCTTGAGCACTTCTACTTCCCATAGTTCCTCGGTAGGAATATTCAGGGCAACTGAAGGCATTAAAAACCAATTTTAAATTATTTGTATTTCACATGGTGAGTCCATGTTAGCTTAAGTCAGGGGTTCCCAACCAGCGGTGCTCGCACCCCCTGGGGGTGTGAGACGATATTTGAGGGGGTACGAAAACTTGGGTTTTCAAAATTATAGTGTATATGCATAATTTGTTATCCTTATTTCGAACTTTGGTAAGGGGAGCGAGAATATATCAGAAGCATTCTAGGGGTGCAGGGTATAGAAAAGGATGGGAACCACTGGCCTAAGCTGTTCCATGTAACATAAAGATAGATGTTCTCTTTTGCTTGCTCCGATCTTCAGAATTGTTGGCAGATTTTTCAATATGAGGCTCCTAGTAACACATCATTTTTATTATTTCTTCCCTCAAAACCGGAATTATATATCTAAATTATATACAGAAAAAATTCAACCACAACTATGACCAACTAAATGATAGCAATGCATGTATATCTTCAATTTTTTAATTTTTAAATACATGAAAAATATTTGGGACAACATCCGCTCATTCTCAGGCATATAAAGATTACTTTTTTCTATTATTGATACATTTTAGGCCTAAATGCAAAAATCTTGATGAAATTAGGAGTTTTTTTGCTACTTTTAGTCTACTGATTTAATTTCTGTTATACCGGTAGTTACAAATGTTAAAACATTTACCACCCTCTGCAAAATAACAATTATTTTCAGAATACCACGCAATGTCTTATTTGAGTGATCATATGCTTACTGAGAAACCATTAATTTATGAATAATAACCATTACCCCTTTTTATCTTAGTACTGAGGGACAAAAATAGCTTGAATCAAAACATGACCACGTACCATCTATTTTTTAAAATAATTGCACTAATAACAATTATAAATTAAATATTTGGATCAGATTCTAGAACATCTAATTAGAATTACTTTTAACATAGTAAAATATTAGGCATTTTATACTGATTTTGTAAATAAATGGTCATCTAAGATATATTTCATAAATATATTTTTAAATGTTTGAGAGTATTTCTTAAAAACCAAGGCATAGAAACTATATGTGATCCAACAATATGCCCAATTCTTACTATACCAGTTAGTGGTTCCATCTACTAAGTCAAATAAACTGCAGATATTTTTTCTCATCCATCCATTTGATTTTTTATCAATTTAGCTACCAAAACTGCAACTGTAGAATTATAGATTCAGATCTCAAGAGAAATAGTACTGAAATTTCAGACAAGTGATACTATAAACAGTTGAACAGTTACAGTTAAGTACAATTTTAATAGGTCTTAAGATCAGAAATCTTTAGCACCTTTTTCAGACTGACACATTAAAAGGCATATGCTTTTCTGAGCAAAACCTTATTTCATCAGATATACACTAAACTGTAGACTAAACTGATATAGACAGATTGGTTAAAAAAGATACACAATATGATTTTAATATGTTAACCCAGCGGTTCTCAACCTTTTTCAGGCCGCAACCCCAACCTGTCGAGCGCCGTGCATGCATGGTGCTACCCCCTGCGCCGCGCATGCGTGGTGCTACCCCCTGCGCAGCTGAGGCGTAGGCTGCCGCCCATTTGGGGTGGCAGCAGGCAGGCCCAGGCGCTCCTGGGCGGCCACAGCGACGGCACAGGGCGACCACGGGCTGGGCCACTAGCTGGCCCAGCCCAAGGGAGGTAAGACACCCACCAGGCCCCACGCATGCCAAAAACCCTCCCTGCACCTGCCACTGCCCCACTAGCCTTACCTTCGCTGCCGCCCGTTCGGCAGCGAAGGTAAGCAGCAGCGACGGTGCAGGGTGACCACTGGCTGAGCCACCAGCTGGCCCAGGCCAAGGGAGGTAAGGCACCTGCCGGGCCCCACGCGCGCCAGCTGCCCTCCCTGCACCCATCGGTCACCGCACCTCAAGAAGGATATAATGGAACTGGAAAAGGTGCAAAAAAGGGCAACAAGAATGATCAAGGAAATGGAGCGCCTCCCTTATGAAACCAGATTGCAACGCCTTGGTCTCTTCAGCCTTGAAAGACGGCGTTTAAGGGGTGACTTGATCGAAGTGTATAAAATCATGCATGGGATAGAAAAGGTGGATAGAGAAATTTTTTTTTCTCTATCACACAATACCAGGACAAGGGGGCACTCCCTAAAGCTCATAGCTAAGAAAGTGAGGACAAATAAAGGGAAATATTTCTTCACCCAGAGGGTCGTTGATTTATGGAATTCACTTCCAGAAGGGGTCATGACAGCTGTCAGCCTTGACAGCTTCAAGGCAGGGTTAGATAGATTCCTGGATACCAAGTGTATCGGTGGTTATTAAAACGGATGTCCATGTGCCGCCTCTATGTTGGTTGAGGCAGGCAGGATTCCCTTGAGTACCATTTGTTGGGGGTCAAGGGAAAGGGAGGGTTTTGCCTTCTCTTTCTGCTCTAGATCCCCATGTACAATTGGTGGGCCACTGTGTGACACAGAATGCTGGACTCGATGGGCTTTGGCCTGATTCAGCATGGCTCTTCTTATGTTCTTACACGTGTTCAGTAATTACTTGTCCAACTGTACTGGTAAAATTCCTTTTTTCCAAAATCTTTACTTGTAATAGAGTGCCAGCGAGGCTGAAGTGCTCTTATATTTGTTGCGCTTGTTTCCAGTGGTTGATGGAAAATTTGTTGACAAATGTTTGTCCATTAATTATTTTGCACAAAAGTTATCCTATCTGTTCCATGTAAAATCCTAAGAAGCATTATTGGCAAATGATGGCATATATCACATTACAGAAATGGCATATGAAGTTTATTTATTTATTTGATTTCTATGCCGCCCTATTCCGGAGAACTCAGGGCGGCTCACAACATGATAAAAATTACAATAAAATACATAAATATAAAAACCCTTAGTTAAAAAAGAAACCAATCATTCCACAAACATACACAAAAACATACACTGGCTAGGGGCAAGGTGTTAGCTGCCCCAGGCCTGCCGGCAAAAGTATGCTTTAAGCAGTTTACGAAAGGCGGAGAGGGTGGGGGGCGACACGGATCTCCGGGGGAAGTTGGTTCCAGAGGGCCAGGGCCGCAACAGAGAAGGCTCTTCCCCTAGGCCCCGCCAGGCAACACTGTCTGGCTGACGGGACCTGGAGAAGGCCCACTCTGTGGGCCCTAACCGGCCGCTGGGATTCATGAGGCAGCAGACGGTCCTGTAAATAACCTGGTCCGATGCCATGTAGTTATATTTCTAGTTGCTACAATTTTTGCTTAATAATTCTATTGAAGTTTTTAAAAATTATAATAAAAATACCAACTAATAAATATGCATAAAAAGAAAAAAGTAGAAAAGAAAAAGGCAGCAAAAACAGTATTAAAGAAGTGACTTCTAACCATCATACAGAGAAGAAGCTAATATACCAACTTTTTATCATCTTTTAACGTAACCAATAGAAAAACATCTTCCATTACCTAACTTTTATCTATATGTAATTCATAAATCATTATATTTTCAATCCTAGTTCAGCAAAAATTCTATTAGGATTTACCAGAAATATGAAACAATAATTTATACTAATAGTTTATCCTGATCAAATAATCCAAGTTTATATTATGTCTTTTTGTTCTGAACAATCTTGACTTTTAAATAATTCCTATGCATCACAAAATTTGATCTTCCATCTCTGTTTAGTATTTTACAAAAATCTTCAAATCTTTCATAAGTCTACTTTGTAAATCCCATAAACAGATATTGTCTAGGATTTCTTGTTGCTGCTGATCTATGCCTACTTCCTTTTTCCCCATAAAGAGGTATCATTCAGAGCAGAGTTCCCCAACCTTTCTGGTTCTGTGGACCAGCAGGGGGGAGAAGGGGATGGTTTCACGTGAGTGATAGTCATGTGTGCATACAACTCCATTTATACACATGAATGCCTGCCACTCAGGCAAATGGAGAGTGCATATACATGCTTGCCTGCTGTTCCAACAAGTCGGGATGTGCTCATGCCTGCACTTGCCTATCACTTCCAGGCCCAGCTGCAAATGGCTCACAGCCTACTAGTGGGCCACAGCCTGGGGGCTGGAGACCTCTGATCTACAGCAAAAGGGCTGCCTGCCAGAAATTTGGTCCATATGTGACCAAGTGTCTTCAGCAGGCATTCCTTGAGAGCTAAAGGCCTGCCTTCTAAAGGGATTTCCCCCCACAGTGGTGCTGAGTATAACTGAAAGGCAAATTTTCACTCTGTCCATTTTATGACCCAGGAACTTACTTACAACTGCAACCAGGCATGCCGGGATTGTGGTTTGGAGAAAAGTGCTTATATGACATCTAATTAAATGACTGCTTCACTCAGTGACTGAAGAGTCCAGTCTCAATTGTTATACAGATATACAGTCAAGGACTATCTGTAGTTAATTATATATTTGTTTTTCAATCCTTAAAGCAAAAATAATCACTTTACAAACCAGAAGATGATTCAGAAGAGCTCAATATGAACATAAAATGGAAAGTCTCAGGGCTTACTATTACAATCACAAATGTAACATTGCCCAATAAGCTTAGTGAGACCATTGCAAAAATACCTTGGTTGTTTTCTTGCAGATGTTACATTACCCAAAGTACATCATGAGTCCTAGTAGGAAGTCGGATTTCCTCTCATTTTATAATCTAGTGACTTGCCCTATCAGTATTAGTTGGAGTAGTCTTACTGGTTCTTGGGGGGGCTGTTTATTGTTTCTTTGGAAATTCCTTGATTGGGATATTGTTTGCTGCTTGATTGTTGGTCTAATATTAATACTGATGTTAATCTCTGCTTGTCTGGATGTGGATCACTGGTCAGGAGGTGTTTTGGTCTCCCCTGCCTTTTTGGTTTGTTGACTGTCTCTTCTCAATAGTGGAAAGATCACAGATCGGCAATCTGTGGCTCCAGAGTCGCATGCGGCTCTTTGAGCCTTCCCCTGTGGCTCCCAGCCTCCTCTGCCATTTGCAGAGAGACAGAGATAGAGAGAGGCACTTGCACTTCCCTGCTTCTTTCTCTGTCTGTCTGTCTGTCTGTCTGTGTGGTGTGTGTGTGTGTGTGTGTGTGTGTGTGTGTGTGTGTGTAAAAGATAAGTGCACTCACAGTGTTCTCCGAGGAGCTGAAAAGCTTATTGGGCGGAGCTCCTCCCTTTGCTGCGTCTCTGCAGGAAGCAGGAAGGGCAGGAGAGAGCTAGCTAGCCCAGCTATGCTGGCTCAGGAATTCTGGGAGTTGAAGTCCATGAGTCGTAAAAGAGCCGAGGTTGCCTACCCCTGAGCTTGTTGGAGAACAGCTTGAAGCCAGCTTGCCAGGTGAGCAGCAGATAGGAGAGAGGGAGAGAGGGGAGAGAGAAAGAGAGAGAGAGAAAGAGAGAGAGGGAGGGAGAGAGTGGGGGAAGAGAACTGGCAGACCAAGGGCAGATAGAGAGAGAGGGAGGGAGGGAGAGAGAGACCCTTTTGACATCTAAAATGAAGATAACACTGCATATATCCTTTTCTACCTGTGTGTGTATGTGTGTGTGTGTGTATATATATATATATACACACACACAAGCCCCTAACCAATCAGAACACACCTCCACCCAATCAGAACACAGCTGAGCTCCCAGCCAATCAGTTCAAACCCCCACTGGCAGTTAAAAGGAAGAAACAGCTAAAATCTCACATTGCTCCTAGAAGCAGAAGCCGAAAGCACCAGCCTGAAGCAGCAATGTGTGATTGCAACTGTTTCTTCCTTTTAACTGCCAGTGGGGGTTTGAACTGATTGGCTGGGAGCTCGGCTGTGTTCTGATTGGGTGGAGGTGTGTTCTGATTGGTTAGGGGGTTGGCTGTGCTCTGATTGGATGAGGGGTTAGTCTGAGTTACAGGGGGGTTAGAGATGGTGAGCTGCATAGCTGTTTGGTCGTGCCTCATCTTCATGGTGGGTGTCAGTTTGCTTCTTGTATGGATTGGAGGGGTTTAAGGTGGCTAATGATGCAGCTGTGGTCTGGCTTCTGGTTTGTGGTCGTGCCTCATCGTCGGTGTGGGTTTGGGTTTGCTTTTTGCCTGGATGTGTGGTGGTGACATCGTGTGTGGTTTTTGTGAGTGTAGGTCTGGTGTCATTCTTTGTGTTATGGACTCTTTTGTCAATAAGGGCGGGTTTCCAAATGGCTGGTAGGCGGGAGGTATCATCTCGTTTGTTCATGCTGTGAGGGCGTTTTTCTATCTCGATGGCTTCTCTGATTATTCTGTTATTAAAGTGTTCAGTTTTGGCAATAGTTCTGGTCTTTTTGAAATCAATTTCATGTCCTGTGGCTTTAAGGTGTTGGACCAGGGAAGAAGTTAGTTCCTCTTTTTTGACTGAGTTTTTGTGTTCTTCAATGCGTGCACTTATTCTTCTGTTGGTTTGTCCGATGTATGTGGTGGAGCAAGCAGTACATGGGATTTCATATACTCCTTGATTTTCTAACTCAATTTTGTCTTTGGGGTTTCTTAGGATGGTGGATATTTTTCTGTTTGTAACTCAGACTAACCCCTCATCCAATCAGAGCACAGCCAACCCCCTAACCAATCAGAACACACCTCCACCCAATCAGAACACAGCCGAGCTTCCAGCCAATCAGTTCAAACCCCCACTGGCAGTTAAAAGGAAGAAACAGTTGCAATCACACATTGCTGCTAGAAGCACCAAGCCGAAAGCACCAGCCTGAAGATGACGAATGTGACTTCGTCGAAACGTTGCCAAGACACTTCAAATTCTACGTGGGAGAAAACCCGAAGAACCAAAGACCTACATACAAACATACATATATATATATATATATACATACACACACACACACACACACACACACACACACACACACACACAGACACACACCTATAATAAAGGTAAAAAAGGATATATGCAGTGTTATGGGCCAGGATACTTGCGGGACTGTCTTCTGCCTCATAAATCCCAGCGACCGGTTAGGGCACATAGGGTTGGCCTCCTACGGGTCCCGTCTGTTACACAATGCCGTTTGGCGGGACCTAGGGCTAGGGCCTTCTCTGTTGCTTCCCGAGCCCTCTGGAATCAACTTCCCTCAGAGGTTCGTACTGCTCCTTCCCTCCTAGCTTTCTGAAAACTTTTAAAAACACATCTATGCAGACAGACTTGGGGCTTGTGAGCTGCGCTCTGCCCCTGGGCCTTTGATTGGGACTGTATGTCGTATGAGTGGGTATAGTTTTATTGTTTTTTATATTGTATATTATTATTTTAACTAATTTATATTTTGTACTTGTATTATTTGCTGTGAGCCGCCCTGAGTCTGAGGAGAAGGGTGGCATATAAGTCAAAATAAAGTAAAGTAAAAGTAAAGTAAAGTTATCTTCATTTTAGATATCAAAAGGTTTTTGCGTCTCCTGGTGTTTTGTTTTCAGTGGGAAACGGGTTCAAGTGGCTCTTTGAGTGTTTTGGGTTGCCTACCCCTAGTGTAGATATTGTTTATGTCTATGTTCCTGGCCGACTTGTCAGGGTGCCTTTTAGGAATTCTCTAGTGTTTTTGGACTTGGCTTGGTTTAGGATAGTCCCAGCTTCCCAGTAGAAACTATGGTTAAGTCTGGCCATGTGTTGTTAAATTAAGGAGCTTTCATCATGTCTTCTGGCTGCTAGCTGGTGTTCATGGATGCACTGTTTAGTGTTCTGCCTGTTTGTTCTACGTAGTGGCTGTTGTAACCCTTACATTGTATGTTTTTGATGACTCGTTTTTTCTTCTGAGGCTGCTGAGTTTATTGGTTTACTTAGGATGTTTGGGAGGGCTTTAGTTGATTTCTGTGCTACACTGATGACATGGGGTTGTAATAGTCTGTAGGTGGTTTCTGAGATGTTTTTGATGTATGGCAGTGTTATCCTTTTCACAGTTTGTGTTGGTTGTGCTGTAATGGGCTGAACCAAAAGACTGGATCTAAGGCTCTAAGCTCCATATCTCTATCCTGCTGAAGGCTCTTAGTTCCCCCTGAAGGCAGCTTTTCCCACCAGACTCGAGAGACAAGAGTGTGTCCTCTCTGCAGGCAATAAGAGCTTGCAAACTTACCTGCCAACTTCGCCATTGAGAAACCAGTTCAGAAGATTGCAAATGATGATCACATGATTGCAGGGCAGTTGGCAACTAGCAATAAATACAGGTTACCAAGCAGATCATAATCACATGATTATAGGGGGCAGATACAGTGCAATGTTATATTATGGTCAGAAGTACCTGTAAGTGCCCTTAATGAGACCACTGTAATTCTGATTGTTCAACAAGTGGTCATAAGTCAGCAATAGTAGTGTTCTACATACAAATCTATCACTACACTTTCTCCATTATTATAAATTTGTGATGTACATCCCTAATTAAAAAATAAACTATTGGTGAAAAGATAAACATATTTTTATAGAGAAAATGTAAAAAAAAATACTTACCAGTTCCTACGTAGGTTTTGAAACGTCCTAATAGTCTTTCACTAAAGGCACCTAGGAGTTCTAATCCAAGTAATGAAACCTGTGGAAACATAAAGAATTAAAATGATACTGTGGTAATTACCCAACCATTTAAAGCAACTATATAGATTTGAGAATGAGAATCTGTTGTATTAAATTTCATGCAGCTAGTCTTGTACAGATAGTCCTTGTCTTACAATCACAATTGAGCCCAAAATTTCTGTTGTTAGGCGAGACAGTTGGTGAGTTTTGCCCCATTTTATGAGCTTTCTTGCTACATTTGTTAAGTGAATCACTGCAGTTGCTAAGTTAGTAACACAGTTAAGTGAATCTGTCTTCTTCATTGGCTTTGCTTGTCAGAAGATCACATAAGGGGATCACATGACCCCAGGACACTGCAACCATCATAAATATGAGTCAGTTGCCAATAGTCTGAACTTTAATCATGTGACTATAGGAATGCTGCAATGATCATAAGTATGAAAAATAATCATAAATCACTGTTTTACGTGCCGTTATAACTTCGTGCAGTCACTAAACAAATAGTTGTAATTTGAGGACTATCCATACTATATACTTAAAAAACAAATGTTATCAATTTACATTGAAAAGAAGGCAATGCCTTGAATCTACTTTGATACAGAAAAATTAATTAAATTATAATTGCATGCTGGAACTGATCTGGATCAAAGTCAATTCAGTATAGCTTCATTAATCACTTTTAAAAACTTTTTATTTCCAATTGCAACAAGTTTTGATATTGTTCAGGTTTTAAAAAATGTTTGTACCAATTATGTATTTTGTATTTTACATTAGAACATTATGCTTAATTTAGACCTGGCAAATATTGTACACTTACCCCTTCATTAGATTATTGTCCTTAATCTAGCATACAGAATCTTAAATATTAATAAGGTCATAAAATATATGTGTATCTTTTTGAAAAGTGACAGCCTAGAACTCTAAACTGGTAAATAAAATTCAAAATTCAAAATTCATTTAATAGGGTAATCAGTATTATTAAGTATAAATTTTACTTTTTAACATTTTATTGTTATTAATATTTATTATTGTAATCAGTTTGGCATATATAATACAGTATTTTACTGGGAATAAGACTCAGATACGTACAGCTAGTCCTAAATTTATGACCTGCCATCAAAGACCATTCAAAGTTATTATAGACTTTAAAAAAGCAAGTTACAACTTGTCCTTGAAGTTATGGCTGCTACAACCCCACACAGAAACTGGGTATTCTGGATTTGTATAACAGACATGATTTGCTTAATGACTGTAGTGACTCACTTTACAACCATCATAAAAATGATTGTAAAATTGAATCCAATCACATGGTGCCTCGACCTATGACTACAATGATTTCTAATTGAAATTCCAGGTTCCATTATGTTGTAAATTGATGCTTCTAAATATAGAAGATTTCTAGGATCCTCTAGGATTCCAAGAAGCCAAATGAATGAGCAAAAAAATAGCAAATTAGCAAAATACTGCTAATTTTTTTTTCTACTTTCTATAATGTTGCTTTGATTTTCCCAGTGTCCAAGGATTTATAAAGACAGAGAACTATTTTGGATTTTTGAGGGAATGATTCTAGTACATGGATTAAAACTATAGGTGCTATTAGATTCCAGGTCTGAGAGACTTTAAAGGGAAAGTTAAACATATAATTAAAGCTCCTTAACAGAAACATTGGTTTTTAGGAACTTATAGTTCATAATGGCTGTAAAATATTAAGAATGCTTAGCCCCAATTTTATACAATTTTCATCAAACATATTTAAAAATTCTACATCTCTTGGTTTTATATTTTGCTTTATATATCCCTTTATTTTACTATATGGTTGCATATAATGCAAGTACCCACTATCCCAGATTTTAGAAAATATCTGTTGAGATGGGTGGTTTCAAAATTACACACACACACACACACACAGAGAGAGAGAGAGAGAGAGAGAGAGAGAGAGAGAGAGAGAGAGAGAGAGAGAGAGAGAGAGACTATACAAGAAGCTAGCAGTAAATATACATACATATATGTGTATAGGTATATGTGTATGTATGGTATATGTGTATATAAAGTGTACAAGTTTAGGAAGGAATTCAAAAGAAAGGAGAAGAATTAGAAAACGAGTATCCTTCTATAGAAAAATTAAACATGAATAATCTGGAAGAAAGACATAAAGGGAATCTGATATCAGAAACAAAACAAGTCACCAAGATCAAGGAATATGAAGATTTGTAAAAAGTCTTTTAAATTCAGTAGCAAAAAAAGAAAGTGGTAATTTTTATAAATGCAGTTTTAATATACAGCCAACAGTAAAAGCCAGATTTGTTGTGATAAAAAAATCAGAACTGGATAGAAAATTAAAATAACACACAATAGAAATAAACAACAGAAATGGTATTTTGGAAATTAAAATGATCATAAAAAAAGATGTTAGAAAAGGTAACCAGTGTGAAAAATAGTGAGGAGTCAATTAACATAAATAAAATAAAATAAAGTGAAAGCCAAGTCCCAGGTTGAATCTCCACTCTCATCATATGGGCCAGAGGGCATTAATAGTAGTATGAAGGCAAAATTCAATCACAATATTAGACAATAACAGCTATTCTAGAAATGAAATATTCTGAAGTGATGTCTTCCGGCCAGAAGTATCCTAATGGTCTAGCTATGGTATATCTCCAAACATAGCTCTCAACATAACTATCCTACCTTCCTCCACTTCCCAGTGTAGAGCTGCTAGAAAAATTACATTAGCAGGCAATACAACTCGGATATTTGCATGTATAACAATAATGATAGAAGAGCATTAAGCAAATATCTGAAGTGAAGAGAGAGCTAAAAAAATCCACCAGCTTCAATTTATGATTGCTTAAAATATGTTAACTCTCACCAATACATGTCTGTGTTTAAAAGTAGTAGAGGCAAGACAACAGATGTTTATGAGTTATTTGTATTTTAGAATTCTCTACTATTCATGATTCCAATGTGATAAACATTTTAGGGATGTTTAGCTTCATCTTTAAGTTAGTAATTATACTATAGTTCCGTGGTGCGAACCTATGGCATGCGTGCCACAGGTGGCAAACAGAGCCCTCTCTGTGGGCACATGCACCATCACCCCAGTCCTAGGCCTTCAGCTGGTTTTATAAAACATTTTCGCTTTAGCCTCCGCCGTGTGCAAAAAAAAAAAGGTTCAATCAATTTCAACTTCTCGCAGGAAAAAAAAATCTCTCAAAGTTGAAATTGATTGAACTTTTTAGTCCCACCCAGTGTGCCGTTACCACCAGTCATGCCCGCCCAATGGGCCACGGCCATCCAGTTGGCCATCTTCACCCGCCAATACATAAATGGGTTTTGGGTTGCAGTTTGGCACTCGGTTTCTAAAAGGTTCGCCATCACTGCTATAGTTCCTTGTCAGAAGCACCAAAGCAATTCCATGATCGACATGAAAATTATTAATTTTAATAAGATGACTTGTTTGTTTGATGTCCAATGGATTAATCTGAAAAGAAGTGAAAGTTAAAATTTTTAAAATGTAGTTGGTTTATAGTTAAACTTGGACACACAGAGTGAAGAAGGTCAACAAATTTAAAATGATTGTATTAAGTTGAATGGCATTTAACTTGAATTTTATCTTTGTTTACATGGACAAATGTTTATCTAATAATAAATAATTTTAATAATAAAAAAAGATGGATAAAATCTAGAAAGCTCAATAAAAGTAGTTCTAGCTTTCCTGTGGGGGGGGGGGAATTTTTTTTAAATGTAGTTGGTTTATAGTTAAACTTGGATATACGGAGTGAAGAAAGTCTACAAATTTAAAATGATTGTATTAAGTTGAATGGCATTTAACTTGAATTTTTTCTTTGTTTACATGTACAAATGTTTATCTAATAATAATAATAAAAAAAAAGGATCAGCCAGTCACATCACCATTGCCTGGGGGAATGTGCAATTGGAGGTTCCTTTTGTGTTCCTGTTAAGTTGCCCACTGAAATGATACCCATCTATCTACTCACAGTTACCCACTTTCAAATTGCTGGGTCAGCAGGAGCTGGAGCGGGTAATTGGAGCTTACCCAGCATCCTAACCATATGAAGCACTGTGCTCTCACAGCTAGTAATTTAAAACTGTTAAAATGAATAATAGCTCCTATAAAACCACATATGTAGGTGAAAGAGTGGCAGAATCTGGTAGTTCTGGTGGGGGAGTTAAAAGACGGATTAGCCTAGTATCTCTACATAGCCACAAGCAAACTCAATTAACATTTAGCACCTGCTAAGGGTTAGATAAGGATCAACAGTATTAAAGTGGGCATCGGACTTAATTTGGCTTAATTCTAGGCGGATCCCAAGTTCTGCAATTCCTTCTTCTATATTATGTCATATGCCAATTTGTCTTTAAATTTACATGATTATTTATTTCACGTTAAGCTACATAATCTTATACATATTTATCTATGAATATGTCATAGTTTTAAGTATTCACAATGAATTTGAAACTGAAATGGTATTGTATCAGGATAAGCCAGTGTTTTAATGCAGTGATCCCCAACCTTTCTAGCTTCATAGCCCACGGCAGCAGCAACTGGAGGGACAGTGAAAATGGTTTCGCAATCTAGATCCTACACATGCACAGATGAAGCTCCATGTGCTGTCCCACTGCTTTCACAGCCTGGTTCCCAACAGGAAGCAGGGGACCCCTGCTTTAATGAATTCATTTTAATAAATTCATTATCATTATCTATTGTATAAAGAAATTGTATAAAACACTTCCTAACTTTATGATAAAATGCGTATTTAAAGCCTGGCAGAAATGAAAATGTATTATTACATTTAACATTTAAAACAAGGTCACTCTAAAAGGTGCCTGATATTGGTAAAGCAAAAGTATCTTATGTGTTTAAAAAAAGCTCAAATTATTTGATAATGAAACACTATCAATTTCAAAATACTGTACTTTCAAAATGTTCACCAACAGTCTGTGACTTTATTCTAACCAGTACATTAAAGTTTGGTCACATAATTATCTTCTCACTCACTTTTTTTAAACAGTTTATTATTAAATGGTTAAAAAATTATTACATATATTAGTGAAACTTCATTTTTATGAACCAATTGGGGGAAGAAGTGCGTGTTATTGCTGATGTTAAATTGGACAACAGTCAATTAAAATGGGTAGTTTGAGATCCACAATGATAAAACATAGAAAAAGTTGAAAGGATCACGCACCTCGGTTCTAATTTACATGAAAGCTGGGACATGACCACTGAAGTAAAGACAAGGATAGAGAAAGCTCAAACAGCATTCTTCAAAATGAAAAAGGTCTTCTGCAGTCATGACATAAGCCTAAGACTGAAAATCAGGCTTGTCAGATGCTGTATTTTTTCTATCCTGCTCTATGGAGCAGAGTTGGTCTCTGACAGAAGGCCACCTGAAGAGACTAGAAGCATTTGAAATGTGGATTTACAGGTGGCTGTTACATATAAGCTGGGTTGACAAGATCAGAAATGAGGTGATAAGCCGCCTGGGAAAGCCAAGGGAAATCATCAAAACAATTAAAAAACAAAAATTTGAATTTCAGACATGTGATGCAACATCCAGATAAATACGGCATACTCCATTTAATCCTCCAGGGAAAGATTGAAGGCAAATGAGGTCCAGGCAGAAGAACATCATGGCTTCAAAATCTAAGGGATTGGCTTGGACAAAACTCAGCAGCACTTTTTCGTGCGGCTGCTGATAAAAACAAGATCGCCAACATGATCGCCAACGTCTGATAATGGATATGGCACAAGAAGAATGATGAAACTAAACAAATGACACAAATCATGTTATTTGCATCTCTTTATGTTGTTTACATACTGGTAATATGTAAATATAGCCAGAATTGCATTATTGTAATTAAAGTTTGCTGCATTGCTTTCTGCTAGATTAAGGTTTCACAATTTGACTTTCAAAAAGTCAATTAACAGTAATAGATAGAGGGAAATAGTTATTTCAAATAAAGTATTTTAAATGTTTTTTTTGTTTATTTACAATACCCACTAGGTTATCATTACATTTATTTGCAAGATGTCTTAATAATGTTCAAAATTTGAATCAATTACTAATTAGGTGTTAAATTATGTACACATAATCTCTGGAAATATTCTTGGAATCAACAGAAACCTGACTTGTAGAGCAATACTGCCACCAAATGACAAAAATGTAAACAAAGACAGCACTCAATACTACTGAACTAGATATTCTATTACTACTAATACAATAATATCCTGGAGCTTTCTATGATACTCTCCGGTCTTTTAAAATTTTTTCGCTAACTCCATGCTTCTATTCTGGCAACCAAGAGAAATCTACTTAGAAGATTTGAAGTATGAATCATTTTAAATTTTTTACAACACAAAATGGAATAGTCTACAGTCTAAATATTATTTAAAATATTTTTGTTGCTATTTGTTTTAATGGGAATATATTAAAGCTATTAATGTGATTTCTTTAATAAATGAAAAATCCTTATTAAATAAATATCTAACTCCTCTGAAAACAGTATATCCCCAAGTAACTACATAGAGTGTAAAAATATAAAATTTTACAGTAAAATGTATTTAGTTTGTTTCTGGTTTAGTGGATTACAAACTCCAGTAAGTTAAAGTAGGGCCTTAAATAAATACAGTATATGCAAGGATTACAGTTCTAACATGACAACATGAAGTTTTTATAGTCAGTCCATAATGAAAATGAATGTAATACAAGTAATGCTCGACTTATTACCACTTGCTTAGCAACCATCTGAAATTATTACAGATCTACTTATTACCTGGACATGGAAGTCCTGACAGTTGAGGGCCCTCACAGTCATGTGATCAAACTGCAGGTGCTTGGTAAATGGGCTACATTTACAGCTATTGGCAGCTTCCCAGGGTCACATGTCAGTGTTTTGATGGTTTTGCTGTAAATCAACTTACTTCCACATTTTTTATAAAACTGCAATCATAACATATTGTTTTTCTTAACTGCTGCAAAAAAGGTAGTATAATCAGAAAAATCATATAACTAGCCCATTTTAGGACTGTCATAGCTTACAAATATGATGGGCAGGGTCCAACACAGTCATTCATTGAGAATCTGTATTCTCATGAAAATAACCCACTTATATATTACGAATATCTCACCTAATGTTATATTGATACGTCTACTGAATATACACATTTGAGTTAGTGAATTAAATAAAATTTAATTTTTACAAAGTAAAAGGATAAAATTGACATTGATAAAATTTATCCATTTAATGTTTCAACAATTTGGTTGAATGACAGAGAACTTAGTGAAAAAGCAACACCACAATACTTAACAAGAATCAGAAATACGTCTACATCAGGCACAATTATTACCTTATAATTACTAGAGTTAACCCATCCTGTTAATTCATCCATCACTGTATCAAGGCGCTGCTGATCCTGCTCAAGATCAGTAGAAATGCTGGGATTATTCAAATATTCCAGAAATTCCTGGCCAACTTGCAACCTGCGGCCCACATCTTTTTGTTGTACTTGCTCACAGAAATAATCCATTTTGCCATGCTCCATCCTATAATAGACCCGAACTTTCCTATTCTTAATAACTCTGCTTCTAATGTATGGTGAAAGGAATCACAAATTTCCAAGAAATTGTAATAAAACAGATTAGTTTTCGGTCCATCGACTGGGGGAATGTCTTGTTTCCTTCCTTCACCAAAGATAAAATATAAACTGTAAAACACCAGACTCTGAGGAATAAAACATTAAGTCATCATATGCTGAAGCATACAAATTCCATATAAAATATATAGGGATTGCAATGCAAGCTGTGGGGAGGAAAAGTACTCTACAGCTATAAAAGGTTTAGTTGGAGGAGTAAGTCAGGGTGGCGATGTCTTCTCGGTCCCGCTTTCGCAGAATCCTTTCAGGAGGGGCTCAACAGCAGAAACTGTGAGGCACTTCAGCAGATGAAAGGCTAGGAGCGCTGCCCTCACGGCCGGGCAAATAACGCCGCAGATAGAGCCTGTGCCTCCCCGGCTTCAGGCGCCGCCGGCCACCTCACCACTTCTCACCGCAGTGAGCAATAGCGGCCGTTCCCCTTGGCCAAAGGAAATAGGAAGCGGCTAGAGACGCTGTTTCGGGGCTGCGGCGAAGGCGGAACTTTCATGCTCCCTGCGAATCCCCGGACGAGGCAAGAAAGCTGAGTCGAAGAACAGCGAGAACGGAATCAAAGCGCTGTTTTGCTGGCTCTCCTCCACACGGCACCGATGGCCACCCTGTCCTGTGGAAGTTGCGTCCACTTCTAGCCACCGTTAGCCAGCCACACGCCAGAGGCGCCACTCACCCCACACAGAACCCGCCTTTATCTTCTCTTTTCGGCGCGCGCGCCCCACTCGCTCAGCCAAGTTCAATTTACTGGCGTCGCTTCTTTTGAGCGACTCGCCGCCCAAAGAGCCCCCAGCGCTCTTCCTGCGCGTGCGTAAAATTGAGGCCCGTCTCTTTTTCTAAATCATCCTTTCATTCTCACGCCTGGTCTAGATCTATGGCCGAGCATGCGCGTGCACATTGAAAGACCCCTCTGCGACGCACCTCCTGCAAGGGCTTCCCCTGAACGAGTTGCTTGCGCATGCGTCCTCACTTTTCTGCTCTTTTTCTTTCGGAACCTGGCGTTTTATTATTGACAACTCGGCACTGAGGGAAGGCGAGATCTTTTTAGTAGCCTATTGTGGTGCCGGTATTTTTCTTTGTAAAGATGAAGTAAGAATAGCAGAACATTGCATTAAAAGAATAGAGCTACAAAATTATGATTTCAGCCTTTCCTGAAAAATATTTAAATGGATTCCTGCGTCAGAAAAAAAATAGTTTCCCTTCCGGCAATACACTGAGACACTCTCTGTCGTGTTTACTTTGGTGCTCAGTTTGTGGCAGTGCCTAGTTTGTGTGTGCATGTATGTGTGGGGCAAATACCGAGAAAGGAAAAGGGTTGAGGGGCCTTATGTACAGTATTGTTTTAACCAAGTACATTCTTTTTTCCTCAATTTGGAAATTTACTGTGCTCCAAGGATACACAGAAGGATCCAGAATTTAGGCACTATTCAATATTAAACAAGTTATATCCTCAGTAAAATTTAGTTGCATATAAATTTACTTAATTCCTTTTCGTGTCCATACTCTGAAAAGATAAAATTTGGCAATTTGCAGCATCAAAATATTCATAAGAAAAAATACAACTGATCAATACTAATGAAGACATCAACCCATCTCTTGGCACCAGCCCAAACAATAATCCCTTCGAGCTGAAAACAGCTTTCCTAAATAAAGGCAGAGCAGGTGCCATTCAAATCTCCAGGTCAAATGGTAGATGATGATAGATGTTTGAAAACAGATATGTCTCCTCATGTATTCTCCAGTCTAAAGGTATCCAATATCTCCAGTTGTTCCTATGCTTTGTCTTTCAAGCCCTCTATTGCTTAGCTCCTCTGACCATGTTCCCTTCTGCCAAATGCCCTGAACTGGATGCAATATTTTAAGTGTGATCTGACCAACACACAATAGAGAGGAATGACTTTCTTGATTTTGTATATTACTGTTTATACGGCCTAGGTTTTTTATTTATTTTTTGTAAACTAGATCATGTTCATCTTGTAATCCATTAAAATACCTAAATCCCTTTTGCAATGCTGCTTCCTAATATAGTGGTAATCCCCACTGTTCTATACTCACATCTTGTCTTAGCTAACTATCAGGTTTTGCATTAGTCCCTACTGACATTTACCATGCTGGTTTTTACTCATTTTTCCAGTATAAATGTTGAATAGCCTACTTTTAATAGGACCCTTGATACTTTTTTCTAATTAGATTCTGAGTCACTAACATAATCTCATTTGGTACATTGATATTTATGTAATATAGCATAGTTCAACCTATATTTTGCCATCTAACAATTTCATGTGAAACTTCATCAAATATCCCCTGGACTGCAAGGCGATCAAACCAGTCAGTCCTAGAGGAGACCAACCTTGACTGTTCTTTAGAAGGCCAGATCCTGAAGTTGAAACTCAAGTACTTTGGCCACCTAATGAGAAGGAAGGACTCACTGGAGAAGAGCCTAATGCTGGGAAAGATTGAGGGCAATAGAAGAAGGGGACAACAGAATGAGGTGGCTGAATGGAGTCACTGAAGCAGTAGGTGTGAGCTTAAATGGACTCCAAAAGATGGTAGAGGACAGGAAGGCCTAGAGCAGTGTTTCTCAACCTTGACAATTTTAAGGCATGTGGACTTCAACTCCCATGTGGAATTCTGGGAGTTGAAGTCCACATGCCTTAAAATTGTCAAGGTTGAGAAACACTGGCCTAGAGGAACGTTGTCCATGGGGCCGCAATGGGTCGGACACGACTTCGCAACAACAACAACAAAGGTACATGGTGTGAATCACAATTCCAACAACCAGTAAATTGTTCACTCTGTTAAAAAAGATCATATTGGATTGGATTTATTATAATAAAGAACACGCTGATTTTTGCCAAGCAATGCATTTTTTAAAAAAATGTTCGCATCCAGAGCATTTTGTTCTTTTCCAGAGTTTCATCTGATATTGATACCAAATTAATTGGTCTGTTCCCTGTTCTTTTTTTTTTACTTTTCTGAGAGCAGAAACAAGTATTTTCCTTCAGTCTTCTGTCCATTCTCTGCAAGTCCACAAAGATCACAGAAGGAGCTCTGAAATGGCATATGCAAGTTCCTTCAAGACTTTTGGGTATAATTGTTCTGGTTCTGAAGAATTAAACTTGTTCATGATAACTAGGTGCTTTCTAATAATCTTTTTACTTACCTTAAACTGGCACTTTTTCTGTCAATTGTTCCATTTAGTTCTATTGGAACACATGGGAGAAGACAGACACAAAATAACTGAGCAACTCTGATTTCTCCTGTTATTATCTTACTGTGGGAAGTCACTCCCTCCAGAGAAGGAAATATTAAAAGGGCAGAATATTATATTTATTCAAAGGATCTTAAAGAGGCAGAAAAGCATGTCCAGTTTTTCTTAATAGCCCCAAATCTCCCTCCCCCAAGCAGAAACCAGCCCTGTAGAAATGCAGATGTAACAATCCAATGAGGAAGGTTGGAACCCTCCAGCTAAAAGCTTAGGAAGACAAAGATACCTAAAATCTACATAAGCCACCCAAACTGTAAGACAGGACATAATAGGATTAACACAGAGATGTCAAAGGGGCACACTCAGACTCAGGTCAAAGTACATGACACAGGAAATACAAAGCCTCAAACAGGAACAGGAAACAACTCCAAACAAAAGCCCAAGAGGGTATAAAAACCCATTCCCTACTAGATTTCCTCTCTCTTTTCTTCCAGAGCCATCTTTCTGTCTGGCTCTCCTCTTCGATAAACTACAATCTTCTTTCAAAAGCAGTCGCCATGTTGTTTATTCCTGGCTTGGACTGGACCTTGATGAAGACTTTTCCCACAACATTACTATCTTCTCCTAGCAGTAGGCTTATCTCTTACTACCGATAAAAAAAGGTTTTTATGGCTTTTAGTTTCCCGGTAAGCCTACGTTTCTTTAATTTTGGGGTTAATTTTCTGTCATAGATATTAGCTACTTGCTGCAACACTTCCTGGTGATTACATTTATCTTCCATATATATATTCCTTGTTACTATTACCTGAATCAAAACCTTTGCAAGCTGCAAAATGATTTCTTAACTTATCCATTACTTTTTTCACTATACTTGCATGTCATCATACTTCCAGTACTTTATTTTTGAGAATTTCCTAATCTTCCTGTACTCCCACTGACTAGAAAGTTTCCATCCATGTTTCTAAAGTTTCCTGTATCTATTTATAGGGGAAGATTTCTTTTTTCAGTCTAAAAAACTAGACTGAAATTATTTTTTCATGAAATTTGATAAGGCAATGAAGTTTTCCCTAATAAAAGGAAGTACTAGTAAATTAAGAGTTTTCTGTTTGTCTTTTCTGCTACCTAATATGGTAATTTGTATTTTGTAATTATGCTCTAATAGCCATACTAACTGCCTAATATATGATTGTTTTCACTTGGAGTGTGCAACTTGTCCACTTGCAGCAATTTATGTAGGAGAAGATCAAGCAAGCCGGGGAGCTGAGTTAAGCGCGTCATCAGCTTAGATCCTTTGCATTCCCACAAACAGTCCAAGTCCATTCCTTCTTGAATTTTGTTGTACCTTATTTGGCGGTTAGTTAGTATCGAATCTTAGTTGTCTAGATTCTTGTCTAGAGCAATAAATCTTAGAACTGTAACTTAACATATGATCTTTTTGAATTTAATGTTGTGTATTGTTTTTCCATTTCTTCAATGTATAAAGTCATCTTCAGTCTTAATGTTAAGTTGTCTTTTGTGTGTATACAGATATTTGTCCGATTATAAATACAGTATAGTTTTGCACAATTATATATGATTCTTTTCATTAAATACCAATCTGCCAAGTTATTAAGTTCTTAATTTTTATTCTAGAGGAAAGTATGGGAAATAAAGTTCTGGAAATATTTTTTAAATATTAGTTTGTCAATGTTATTATTTTTTAAAAATTTGTTCATATTTTACTGACATTTAGACATTATCAAGAATATATATTTAACTTAGGAGAATAATGTTATAATACTTAAATGTTTGCAAAGAATCAGAATCTGAGGCAATTCTGCTGATTAATAGATTCTCTGATAAGGAGCAGTATTACAACAGTGAAGCACTAATTTAAGTAAAATGACTTCAACATGTATTTCTAACTTGAAATTCATACTAAACTTGTTCGTTGTGCACACACCCAAACTATGCCAGAATATTAACTACTACGATTACAAGTAGTATCATGTTCTAAAATATGCAGTAAACAAGGAAAACAAAAATGGGAACTGCAGTTCAGTAGTTTATCCCTAACTCCTTAAAAGAATATTCCTATTCAACCCAACTGAACAGGAATGAGTTAAAGCTGTGTTTATTAAAGTATGGTCTGAAGATCCATAAAATCAAAGTTATTTGCCATATATTAGAGATATTTGTAAAAATACTAAATGTCACTGTTTTTAAATTATTTTGTTGATATTTAATGAATTTCATATTGTCATTTTACATGATTCGATATTCAATAAATGCATTAATTTTAATATGGTAAATATTTATAAATATAACCCATGCAAACAAAATATTTTTGGAGGTAATAATTCTTTGGGGACAAAAAATCATAATTTTTAAAAATGGGAAGGGGTCTGGAAACAAGAAGTTTAAAAAATGCTGGGTTAATGGATTTCTTTTTTCTTTCTCTGACATTTGTTATTTGGCTTTAGCATTAAAGCACTTTCCTTATCTTCTTATCTCCTACAGTTAGGCTACAGCAATTATTTTAATTTTAAATAGGTTGCCTTGAACTGTTTCATCTGAATGTGGGAAAAGACCTATCTAACACTTAATAATTTCCATATAATAGTGTTGAAAGAAAAATCTTCAGGTCCAGTCCAAGCAGGGAATAAATAAAATGGAGGCTCTTTGGAAGGAAGGTTCTGTTTATTGAAGAACAGAACCAGCAGCATATGGTTCTGGGACAGCTGACAAAATGGAGTTATCATAGATGGGCTTTTATACCTTTTTGGAGCTTTATATTTGAGGTTCTTCCTGTTCCTGTGCCATTTACTTTGACCTGAACTTGAGTGTGCCCTTTTGGTATTCTAATGGTGGTGGGTTAGTCTTATTGTGTCCTTAAGGTCATGTTCCTGTTCTTGGGAATCTTTGTTTTTCTAATTCCATCCACTCAAACCTTCTCTGGCATTTTGCTTATGAATAGGTGGCCCCAAATCTGCATTTCTAAAAGCTGGTCTCTGCCTAGGGGAAGGAGACTGGTGGCCTAAGATTTTTCTATTATTCCTTATTTTATTTATATTCCTTATAAAATATAATATTCTGCCCCTTTTAATATTCCCCAAAATATTTCCTTCTCTGGAGGGGGGGAGTGCTGACTTCCTACAATAGGAAAATTATAATTTCATGACTCACATCCTCTGAACTCTAATTCCATTTCCCTTTTCCATGCTGTCTTAAGAGATATTCAGGAAGTTCTCATTTAACTATCATGCATTCAGCAACCATTTGAATTTATGAAGTGCTGAAAAAGTGGTATTACCAGTTCTTATACTTATATTGGATCCCTGTCTGCAGTTACCAATGCTATTTTCAATCTTTTTTTGCTGGCTTCTTACAAGTAAAGTTGGTGAGAACGCTGGCAGGAGGTCACATATGGTGACCACTTGATATCCTAACTTAATAATCTGCAGCGATTTGTTTATCAACACTAACTGGAAGCACTGGAATTTTTGCCATTAAGTGACATAATCACATAACATAGCACTGGATGACTGTGTTACTTAATGATGGCAATTCCAATCCCAATTACTATAGTTAAGTGAGGACTATCTCATGGATATACTGAGTACAATGTATATGATGTGACAATGTGTATTGATTTTTGAACTATAACCATGTGTTTGATGTTTCAACTGTAGATTTAACTAACATACCCTAGAATCTGATTTGGCTTCTCATCAGCTTAGATTTTGGAAAGGAAACGGGTAGTTTCCCAGATGTTTCAAATTATACTTTTTGTTGTATTTTATGTTACTGTAATTCAGGCAATATCTAATGGGACATAATCCTCCCATTCTTAATTTAGATAATTCTAAATCAGTCTATTTGTTTCTACTAAATTTTTATTTATATACCCACAAGTATTTTTAATTAGTTTAGTTGTTTAACATTCTTTTCTTTTAGTTTCTATAAGTCTGTAATATTTCTGTATACCTAAAAATTCTTATTCATATAAAGAAATTATTGGCCTATTTTGGAGTGGCTGTATTCCACATTCAACTAACAGATTCTTAGCCTTTTGCTATAAATTAAACAATTTCTATGTGGGTCATAGGTTGTTTTTGACAATAAATCATTTTATGCTGAAAGCCAGCTGTATGTGACCCAGTTAATTGATAAAAAACAAATAGAATATCAAAAGAAGAAAAGCTTGTTTTATATAAATAATAATTTTCTGTTTTGAAAATAAATCAGAGGCAGTAAACCTTTTTAGAAAAACAAGAAAAGTATTTAGTTTTAGTTTACTATTGTTTTATAAATATAAATCCAAGTTATATATTATATATATAACTGCTATATATATCTTTGTATTAGAACATCAGATGCACCAATGATTGAGTAACAATGAAGATAATAAATGTTGGAATAAGGACATTTCGATGTATTCTTTTGCTTGGTCTGGAAGAAGTAATAAGTATAAAACTGGCATGACTGTATGAATTAACATATTGACACGCATTTAAGCTGACAATGAATTCCTGGACACCCACATAATGTCAGTATGTTTTGCTTTTTTTAAAGCACACAGAATATTTCATTTTTTCCCTGATTGATCTGGGGCGCCCTCTGGTGACTTGGATAGGTATATTTTAAAGCCTGGTACAATAAACTTAAAAAAAAATTATGCATCCTTTATTCTTTCTATAAATAACACAAAGCAATGAACATATCTCCTTTCTACTATTTTTCCCACAACAATCACCCTGTGAGGTGAGTTGGGCTGAGAGAGACTGAGTCTAATTCAACCAGCCAGTTTTCATGTCTGACGAGCCTGGAACAGAGTTTCTTATTGTTTAGCATGGTGCCTTAGCCACGAAACCAATATGACTCTGTTGTATTAAGATACCGCTAAGCATTCATTGCACCATAATCTAGAATAGCACCTTGACCCAGATACCTTCCTCTGTTCTTCTAATAAGTGATAGTATAACATTTGGTATGTTGGATTTTCTATTTTTATACAATATTAGCTTAAATAAAAAAAAATGGTCCAAAGTGGCAATACCAAACAACTACCATTGCTGCAAATATGGAGCATGTCTGCATTTAGTCTTCTCTAAGTAATTGTTGAACTATTTTGGAATCAACCAAATCCGTAGATGGCTGTTTCACACAATACAACATTAAGTTGTATATTTAAAACACACGTGCCAAAAGTGGAACTCAGAGCTGTCTCTGTGGGTATGTGCACCACCGCCGCCAGCAGCTTGTGCAGGTCCATTAGGCTGCCAGTGCTGCCCAGAGCAGCAGCCCTGCCCAGCACAAAGGAGGCGAAGCGGCCAGCTAGCAAACTCAAGTAGAGGTGCCCAGCAAGTCAAAGGTTACCCCGAGTGGAGAAAGCCAGATCCTCATTGGCACCATGGCCCACCATTCCCAGATAGGATTGTGAACCTCCCTCCCATCTCTGTTGTCCTGGGCGGCCATGACACCGATGGGGATCCGGATTTCCCCGCTCTGGGTGGCCTTTTGCCCACTGGCCCTGGGTGTCCTCTACCACATCTATGCAGGCTTCCTAGTTGACTGCTTTGCCTCCTTCGTGGTGGGCGGGCCTGCAGCTCTGGGCAGCGGCCTAATGGACCTGCGCAAGCGGCTGGTGACCGTGGTAAGTACCAAGGTGCGTGAGGTGAATGCGCTCCACCCACGGGCCAAGGGCAAGAACCCTGAGGGGGCTTAGGAGATGGGACGGAGTAGGAGTGTCCAGTGGTCCACATCACGTGCTCCTCCCACTCCCTGTGCTGCTGCCGTGCTGCTGCTGGAGGCCCAGCCCGGTATTCACAGCGAGCTATGCAGCCTCTGCTGCCAGATGCTGTTGGCCTCCGTGCACTCACCATCGGTGGAGCGCATTTCCAGCAGAGATGGGGAGGCACGCAATCCTAGCTGGGACTGGGGAGCCATGGTGCCAATAGGGATTCAGCTTTCCCCACTTGGAATGGCCTTTGGCTTGCTGGGCGTGGGTGTACTCTACCACCTCTACTTGAGCTTGCTAGCTGGCTGCTTCGCCTCCTTTGTGCTATATGGGACTGCCACACTGGGCAGTGTGGCAGCCTAATGGACCTGCACGAGCTGCTGGCGGCAGTGGTGCGCATGCCCACAGAGGGGGCTCTGTGTGCTGCTTCTGGCATGTGTGCCATAGGCTTGCCACCACTGTACTAGGATACACCTTATGTTGCCATGTTGATCATTTAATCTGGCTGAAATGTTATGCTCAATAAAAAATAAATTTAAATGATTGAGATTTGCCATTACTGTTGTTTTCTTGAGCTACAATCTTATTTCTTGCAATTATTCAAAGTTTATTTATTATCTATTCATTCAATTTGTATGACAAACATTCACTAAGAATTCTAGATAACTAACATTAAAACCAATAAAAAATAATAAAAATAGACCAAAGTGGTAGAAAAATACATAACACCTATAACATCAGGCAGAATAATTCATAAGACACACTAATATATATTAGTTTATACAACATTTTGTCCTATAGCCTAAGGAAAATGAAAATGTAATTCTTGGTTTTTTCCCCATTTGCCCCCAACCATGATATGAACAACATGGCCATATTTTTTTCTATTTGCATTTTCTATTTGCAATGATCTTGGCTGAAGCCATTTCTGCTTTGTTGCGGTTGCCACAGTAATGTGATTTTAAGGTTAGACTAAACAATAATTTGTCCTGTGGGAACCAAGGTCATTGCTGCCTGGGTTTTGCTGGCTGAGCTTTTCGTCAGGAAGCCCGCCAAAGTAGTTTATTGGGGAATGTGATTTATGACATAGTGCTGGGGTGAGAAGTTCAATTTTGTAACATTGTAACCTTTGGAACTCCAGATTTCACTTTTGACTATGCCAATACTTTGTAGCCAATACATATGTTCTTTAAGGAAACCTCTTGCCTTGAAGTTCTGTTTTTACTGGTCTCATCTATTGGAATCATGACACAGTGCCTTTACCTTGTCCCATAATGTAAGGGACCTTAAATCATTGTTAACAATACTAGTGTTAAAAGATTTTCTTCCTAATGCTGAAAGAATTCAACAGCTGCATAAGATGCAAGATCATGAGTGGGATTAGATTTATTAATTTATACTCCCCTCCAGGCTCTGTTCAGCTATACATATCATTCTTCTTCCATTCTTCTTATATAGTGGAGCAAGATGAGCTGGTAATTTACTAGAATTGTGCAATAGCTATAAATAGCTTACTCAGCAGCAGAGTAAGTATTTTGTGGCCTTTCCTAAGTTAGTGTGAGAGAATAATGAAATGGCAGAATGATCATATCTTGAGTCCTTGAGTTACAACCATAATGGAGACTGCCCATCACTGTCGTAATTCATGACAGTCATAATTTGGGTCACCCACATAGCCACTCTGATTTTATGACCTTTTAAAAAAAATCACAGTTGTTAAGTGAACCAATGTTTGCTATGGGTACGACTCTGCTGAAAACCAGAAATGCCTGTTTTCAACACAACCATCACAGTCACATGATTGCAGGATGCTTCATGTGGCCACAAACACGAATTCAGGCAATTGCCAGGATTCCACATTGATTGGAAGGCTCAATCAATCCATCAATAGCAAGAGCCTCAGTGAACAAAGCCGGAAATAGACAAACATAGAGACTGCTTTAGAAAGAAGTTTGTAGCTTATTGAAGAGGACAGCCAGACAGAGAGATGGCTCTGGAAAAAAAGTGACCACTTTTTGGGGGGTTTTATACCTTCCCAGGTATGTTCCTCTGGCATGAACTTTGACCTGAGTCTGAGTGTGCCTTTCTGGTATTATGGTGGTGAATTAATCCTATTATGTCCCAAAGGTCATATCCTGCTTCCCTGGGGTTGTGGTTGATGACTGTTCGATTTTTGGCGTGAGGGACTGTTGATTCTAGGGATCTTTCTTTCTAATCCCAGTTTCCTGACTCCAATCTTTCTGACAAGATTATATCTGCATTTCTGCTGACCTGGTTTCTGTCTGGGACCGAGACTTGGGGTGTGTGTGTTTGATTTCTGCTTTTAAAACCCTTTAGGGAAATATATTCTGCCTTTTTAATATTCCCAAAAATATTTCTCTCTCTGGATTGTTCCACACTATAATGGCACATTTTATCTAGCTATAATACTGTATATAGAGACCATTTCATTGAATGTATGAATTGGAAAAATATGAGTATGCCAGAGTTACAGTGTAAGAGCTGTACAATCCTTTCTGCAGTCATCCCAAAGATTAACAGACATAAGATAGCAGTCTTTTTTTAAGGTAAGACAACATGCGTTTGCTTTTGTTGCATCGGAAACTTTACAGATTATATGAAATAGGCCACCAACAGCGTCACTTGCAAGAGAAACCCTCTTTCCCTAGCCTGCTTCCTCCACCTCTTGTGCTTATGAATAGCTGGAAGTTTCGCGAAGTAAAACGTTTCTAAATACTGGGCGGAATCGGAGAAGTAAGTAAAAGGCGCCTGGGTGGAGCTAAGGTAAAATCCTTTGGGAATAGGCGGAGCCAAGTCACTGCGACTGCGGGCGCGTGAGCGTGACGCAGATGATCCGAGAGTACCATAGAGACTCGGAACTTTTACGTAGAATCAGGAAGTGAGTTGCAGACAACGGCTAGCAGTATCTGGTGCAGCGTCGAGTCGAGGAGGAAAATAAGTAGTGGGGGGTGGGAACGAGAAGTGAACGAGAAAGAGACGAAGATGGCGTCGTTCATTACAGTGCAACTAAAGAAAACCTCGGAGGTAGACTTGGCAAAACCTCTCTGCAAGTTCATCCAGCAGACCTACCCCGGTGGGGAGTCTCAGGCCGAACATTGCCGAGCCGCCGAAGAACTCAGCAAGCTGCGCAAGAACGCGCTCGGGCGCTCGCTCGACAAGCACGAGAGCTCGCTGGAGACCCTCCTGAGGTGAGGCGCGCGGATGGCGAGGGGAGGGGGGGAGGGCGCGCGGGAGGGCTCGCAGTGAGGCTGCGCGTGGGCCGCGCCCTTGCCTGCTGAGTTGCGAGCAAGTAAACCGAGCCAGCTCCCAAGCGTAAGCGGCTGCCGTGGCTCCCGCCTGGCGTGAGAACTGGACACCACGCTACCGGTGGGTGGGTGAAAGTGGAGGCGACGACTTGGATGCTTTCCAAGCGGTCCTCCTCATCCGCCTTTAAAAAAGAAAAACGACAACAACGAAAATGACACCGGTTTTGTGTAGTTGAGTGTGGGTTAGTAGCTGAGAGTTACGGTAATATAAAGGAACCGACGCTCGTTCCATCTGTCATCATCCTTCGCTAGACACCTTGAATAGAAGTCCTCGGGGTAGTAGAAAGCAGAGATGCGGGCAGAGTGTTTTTTCTAGGTTACGCTTTCTTCCTCCTGGATTTATTTTGTGACTAATATTTGGGCACAGTCTCCCCCTCCCCTCGCCCAAATATTGGGCATTCTGGAAACCACTTCATTTTTGATTCTTCACAGTTTAATTATGGATGAATCAGTTTATTGAAGGATGTATGAGTTCGCCAAAAGATGTAAATATGAATAGTTAACCGGACTGGAAAAGTTGAATGTCACCCTCTTGTACTACAGTATAGGGAAAACTGATCCGGAAGTTTATGTGATTGTAGATTTCTTTATGATATTTATGTAAATGTGTCTCCATATGTGCAAATTTACCTTTAATGGTTGTAGTTGTCCTGTGAAATTTTAGATTGTAGTTCTATTAGCTTATCTTGCTTGAAAGCATTCACTGGAGATGCAATTTCTAGAATTACATGAAACATATTTAATGAAGTAGAAATTAAATATGTTTTTGAAATTACCATTCCAATAAAATTTCTTGAATTGTCACTAATTTGGTGTTAGTTTCCTGGATGATGATTTTCCAAGGAGGCCAAGAATATTGTTCCTGCAATTGTATCAGTGGATTGTGTATATATGTTTAATTCTTTCATGTTCTCATCATATGCTAAATAACAATGATAATATATCAATATTCTACAGAAATTTGAAGATTATATTTAAATGCTAAATGTCTCTAACTGAAAATCTAGGGTAGATTAATCTAAATTAGAAAAAGTAAGTTTGGTATTACTTAAATTTTCATAAATGATTACCTTTATGAAATAGATTGTTATACACAAATTTTATATAATGTATATAAATGATAAAGTATTAATATTGGTGTTCAGCAGGTTACTCATCTAAAAGTCAAACATCATGTACAGCACACTATTTTATACAAAATTCCATTAATTAAAGAATATTTCTTAGTAAAAATTAATATCTGGGTAGTATGCAAAAGCATTTATAAACCTAGATGGCCTGAGCTTTAACTCTGTTGTTTTGGTTATTGATTCATGACCCAAAATATTGGGCATATGTATTACCTGCATTTTTGTGCCACTTCGTTCCAAAATTATTGTGATTATGGATCAGTGACTGATGCTCAAGGCAACCATATGATTCCATAAGCATGGGAACTGATTGATAATCACAATAATTTTGGAAAGAATGGCACAGAAATGCAAATAATACATTTTCCCACTATTTTGCACTATAAATTATGTTTCACTTCAGTATAAAAATCAAATCAGTAACTTAATGTTGGTCCAACATTTTAGTTGTAACTATTGCTCGTTCATTTAAAATACCATGAGGGCAGGAAATACTTCTAGGAAATTAGATTTTTTAAAAAATCTTCAGAGGTAAATTATTCCAAAGTCAGGAGTTCTTGCTTATAGAATAGAATATCCCATAAGATAAATAATTGATGTGTGGTCTGTTTATATATTAACTGAAATAAAATTTAACCAGGATATAATTTTATATAGCTAAGTAATGAAAAGAGAAAGCCAATTTTCTCTAGTGGTTAAAGCACCAGACTAAACCCTGAACATGAAAGACAGCTGGATGACTTTGAGCCAATCACCCTATAATTTCAGGCTTGGGCGACAAGCTGGTTGATCAATTCCTGCAGCAATCAATGGATAACAGGGGACCCTGCACTTAAAGAAAAATGCTGGGAAGATACCACTTAGTATTTTCCAATCTCAGCATTATGATAGTTGGTCATCTTTTCATTATTTCCTAATCAAGAGTGAATCCTCTCTTGATGTTTACGGAGGTAGTTTTTGACTTACAACCATTTGTTTAATGACTGTTCAAAGGTACAATAGCACTGAAAAAAATTGACTTACGACTTAACCATTGCAGTATCTCCATGGTCGTAGGATCAAAATTCAGGCATTTGGTTACCGGCAGGTATTTATGTCTTTTATTTATGTCTTTATGGCACTATCCAGGGTCATGTTATCATCATTTGTAATCCCCCATATGACTTCTGACAAGCAGATTCACTTAACAACTGCAATGATTTGCTTAACAACTTTGGCAAAAAAAAAAAAAGAATGGGGCAAAGCTCACTTAACTGTTTTGCTTAGCAATTGAATTTTTGGATTTAGTTCTAAGTTGAGGACTATCTGTAGTGATGCTGAACGCAGAAGTGGGGATCCAAAACCATCTTTAGTTTTCCCATTTTATGCCTCATCCTATTTTTGTAGAGCAGCTTGCTAATTCTTCTGATTATCACCTAGCCTTCCATGGTAACTTGACAACCACATTGTAATCCTGGAGTGTGGACAGGAAGAGCTTTTGTGCCTTATATTGCCTTTATGTTACAGTCAAAAAGTGAAATAATTTCTATAATAGCACTTCCTGGTTGTATTTCATATAGTCATGGAGAAGATTCATTTCTCTCTCTCTTTCTTGGTAGATAAACTGGTCTCACATAAGATAAATAAAATCAAGCTTTATTTTTTTAAAAAACCAAAATGCTTTTTTTTAAAAAAAAAAACCTAATATGCAAGAGGTTCAGTGTGGAAGAAATAATTACTGAGCTTTTTGAAACATGATGTTGCAAATTAGTTAAGAAATATTTTCTGAAATGAAATAGAATATTTTGATGTCTGATATGGTGTGCTATGATTTAATACTTTGCCTAAAATATTTCAGTACAGAAAAAATTCAAATTATTAAAGATGATAAGATTCTAAGAAAAAAACACATTTGCACGAACATTGCCTGAAGTAAAAGTAAGAACTGTGATTAAATACCAGTTTCAGAAAGATAAAACATGCATGACCACAAATGGGCCTGACATTTTGACTGAAAGTTGTGAAGTTGTTAAGCGAAGTGCCCAGATGACTGCCTTGCTCAATGACTGCACTTCCACCTTCCCAGTTGCAGTGTCTAAGTGACCACATGGGTCATTAAGAGGCTAGAATGAAAGAGCTATCTTCTGAAAGGCAGCATTCTTCTGTGAATACAAGGGAATTTCTACTCTATGCCGGAGAATCAAAACTCAGATCCCAAAGATCCAACCTTTCTTTCTCTGGCCCAGCATGGCATTCCCTTTCACACATGGTGATAAGGGAAACTGCTAACTGCACCACAGAAAGAAAACTTAAATACTTTCTCCCACTGAGTGTGCCAGTTCCTCTGCCCTGTATGTGCAAAAGGTTCCAGATGCCATGGTGGAAATGCTCCATACTAAAATCCTGCTTGGTTTTCATAAAGGACTTTTTTAGCCAGCAGCAGGCAACAGTCTGTCCTTCCACTTTCAAAGAAACTGGTTGAAAAAGATGTATCACAAAATGGGTCTCAACAGACTTTTTTCAGCCTGATCTCAGGAACCAAATGGATTCCTGCAGTAATGGCTTGTGTTTGTCCTGCAGGCTTTGCTGTGGACTTTCTGAGAATCACGATTGTGGAGACTTGGCAACCCGTTGTAAAGATGAACAGATTGCTAAGAGCCCAGATTGCTGTCATGTGATTGTGGGGTATGCTGCAATGATTGTAACTTTGGGCAATGGTTGTAAATCCCTTAATTCAGGGATTTTGAACAATTGCTGAATGAATGATTGTTAAGTGAGGACTAGCTGTAAGACGTAGAACAATGAAGGCGAATATATATGTGTCCCAGGATGATGTTGCAGGATACAATCTGGTTCGGTCATCAGGACACAAAGAGTTTTTGTCTTCCAAGTTTTCAGACTCATGCTGGAGCCCATCTTCAGGAAACTTCTCTTTAGCAGAGTGTGCACTGTTCTGTGTGTGGTATTCATAGTGCCTGTTGTAAGTGGCTTTTAAGATGTTGATTGGGGTGGGTGGATGACTGGTTTTTAATTGATGAAGGGCCTGTTTCCCAGGCTACAATCCCACCTTGCTTGGAAGTGGAAGATACTTCCAATATAATCTGCCAAATTTCCTGGATGGATTCCCCTGTGACTATGTAGGGCAGACGGGGAGGAAGCTAAGCACCAGATTGCAAGAACACAAGCGAGAAGTCGGAAGAGGAGACCCAAACTCATTGGTAGCCTCACACTGTAGTGAACAAGGACACACATTCAATTTTGCAGCTACTAAGATTGTTGGACGAGCAGGCACAAAAACAGTTGCTGAAGTGATTGAAGTCTGGGGAACAGGCCCCTCATCAGTCAACAGGAGTGCTGATTAGAAGTGAGGGCTGGGCAGCACAAGCAAGTGATACCTAATGACTTAACAGCCAGCCATCAACCCACTTCAATCAACATCTAAAAAGCCACTTACAACAGGCACTATGAATACCACACATAGAACAGCACACACTTTCTGCTACAGAGAAGTTTCCCCGAAGATGGCGGCTCCACCAAGAGTCCGAAAGCTCTGAAGACAAAAACCTTAGATCCAGGTGACCAACCCAGATTGGATCCTGTAATATAGCACAATATCAGAAATAGAATTTTAAAAAAAGCTTACCACAAACTCCTAGCTGTGCATATAATTTCTACAGGAAGAAAATGTTCTGAAGTGAATGTTTTAATCTTCTTGAACTTTTCCAGGTTTTGGAGATTCCAAACTTTAATCAGCTGCTAAGATAATGGAAGCCCCATTCTTTGCCCAGCCTTTCTCTATGAAGTGCGCTCTCTATATTTTAAAAAGACAAAATATTTTCTGGTAAAATAGATTTTTTAATTTCACTCAGTGAAATTCATAAAACATACTACATTCTTAAAGCACATACTAATTAATTAGGTGAATATTAATCAACCTGCTATACATCTTACTTAAAAAAATTGGTCACACAAAATCTTTGTATATACACACACACACACAGAGAGAGAGAGAGAGAGAGAGAGAGAGAGAGAGAGAGAGAGAGAGAGAGAGAGAGAGAGAGAGAGAGAGAGAGAGAGAGAGAGAGACGGGGGAAAGGGGGAAAGGGGGAAAGGGGGAAAAAGGAAGATTTGACTATGTGTTCATGTAGAGATAGAGAGCCATCTCATTCATGGGTTTGTGGAGTCCAGATCTGGTATATTTGCAACAACATAAACACTTATGGGGGTTGATTTGTTTATTTCAGATACTATGATCAGCTATGTTCCATAGAACCAAAATTTCCATTTTCTGAAAACCAGGTAATGTATTAAAGCTTTTAAATATTGTTTTAAAATGCAATATATTGTGTAAGAGAGTATTTGACATTGGAATATAAAGTTGCTTTTGAATGAATCTTACACTTTTAAGCTATATTTCCTAATTAAAATAAGTGAGACTGTGAAGACAGCGTTGGAGAGGCATCTTTATACAGTGTGAAAATACTCTTTTGGATCACAAGGATACATATCAACCACAGTTTTGGAATGTATTAGTTTCTCAAGAAAATTTCTGTGTATACTTAACTCTACAGAAATTAAGAATAGTCCAATTAATTGAATTGCATAAATGTTTATTAAAACAAAGACTGTACACCCAATTCCGTTTATAACAGTAAAATAATTAATGTAAAAGGAACTCTAATACATACCGGTATTTTCTTTAACATACATTGAATTTTCTTATAAAACTTCCTTTTTGGAACATTTATACCTGTCTTAAAGCTAGAAATTAATTTACTGTTTTTATTTATATTTTCAGATCTGTGTAACTTTTACCTGGAAAGATGCCTTTGATAAGGGGTCGCTGTTTGGAGGATCTGTCAAACTTGGTAATTAATTATTACAGAATTCAAAATATATGGAATCTAAATTATCCTCTTTAACTTACTATATTTTTTAAGAATTGCTTATTTATTTATTAAATTGCTATACTGCTCATCTCATGTGACTCTTATTTAAAAGTCACTTTCACTGCAGAAGAGACATGTGGATTCCTTCATGAATTTGAACATAACTTTTGTTTTGATCCCTAGAAACAAAGCAGTGTTAGAACATAATATTGTTGGTAAAAGATTGCTTAGTTTTATTAAAATTTTCACTGGGAATGATACATATAAAATTGATTTGTGCTACGAAGACTACTTTCTGTTGATTATGCAACTATGTTCTTTGTGTTCACAAACCCTAAAGGTTTTTGATTTGTTAACGCAACTTGTAGTTATCTATCTGTGTAAATACTATATATCCTTTCAGGTTTTTCTGTTCATTGCCTACTTTCAGTGCTTTGTCAGTTGAAAGGAACTAGAATCAAATCAGAACCAGAATTGAACCACATTGTTATTTTGTATTTTGATAGCCAGATTGGTATTCTTTCCCACTTTGACATATATTCCAAAAACAAAAGTATGAATATTTAATATTTATAAAAATGTATTTCTTTGTAAACCCCAACTAATTTTCAAAAGAGATACTAGGAAATGTAAGCAGGATTAATAAAGAGTGTAATAACGTTAGACTAACTTGTCAATATAAGGCACCATCTCATTTGTCAGGGAAAATAATCTAAAATCTCAGTCTGTTCACCTGGGAGCAAGAAGGGGGTAATTAGAAATATTCTGTATATGTGATTTTATTCCTATATGTACAAAATATTTAGATAGAGCTTGTAACTTTATCAGGAGATAGTAAAAGTAATGCACTTATTATTCCAATAGCATTTAGCTTTGTGTAGTCTCAAAAGATAAATAGGATGAGGTTGGGTAGTATTTGGATGTGAAATCTCTAGGAAATAACAGGATTGTAGATTAGACAGGAAGATTAAAAAAAAAGAAAAAAGAAAAGATGAAGGCAAATCTATTTTTACTGTTACCAAGTAGACTGCGTTGTCCGTGGAGTTACCAGGGGCTGAGCTTGATTCATATTTGGGTGGTTTATAGATGTGTGCTAATAGTCCAAGAAACACGAGTGTTTTGCTGTTTTAGTGGTCATTGACATTTTTGCAGTCTGTATCATTCTTGTACAGATAGTCCTCGACTTACGACCACAATTGAGCCCAAAATTTCTGTTGATAGGTTAGACAGTTGTTAAATGAGTCTTGCCCCCATTTTACAATCTTTCTTGCTGTTGTTGTTAAGTGAATCACTGCAGTTACTAAGTTGGAAACACAGTTGTTAAGTGAATCTGGCTTCCTCATTGACTTTACTTAACAGAATGCAATAAAAGGTGATCATAAGACCCCCGGGACATTGAAATTATCATAAATTTGAGTCAATTCTCAAGCATCTGAATTTTGAGGGGATGCTGCAATGGTCATAAGTGTTAAAAATGGTCATAAATCACTTTTTTCGATGCCATTGTAACTTTGAACAGTCACTAAACGAATCGTTGTAAGTTGATGATTACTTGTAATATGTTCATTTTTAATCCATGTTTATAAAGCCTCAGTCTTGTCCTCTTCTATCATTTGTTTTATATTCATTTTTATGATAGCAGACAGTTTTAAAAATAACTTCAGGGTACATTATTCCCATATATCCTTGAATTCTTCCAAATTTAGAATATTTTGCTACATTCTTTATTAGTGGATTTCTTTTTCTTTAACTATATTTTTTAGTTCTTTCTATAATAATAATAATAAATTTGGAATGAACCTTGGAGGTCATCTAATCCAGTGGTTCTTAACCTGGGGGCGATTTCATTTTTCAAGGGGACGATGGAACGAAAAGGGGCGATGCGGGGGCGAAGGAACAAAAAGGGGCCAATATAGAGGCGATGGAGCGAGAAGTTTGGGGACACTTTTGAGACTTTTTCGTACAGTTAATCGCTGTATATCTGTCGTACAAAAACATCAGATCGCTCTCTATTAGTGGATTGAATTGTATTTTCAAATGTTCCTCCAGCTAGTTTCAGTACAGAATGCCGTACATATGTGAATATGCATCGCTTATCTTCATGCACGTTGCGCAGCAGCCTCTACCCATATAGTGGCACGCCATTGGCCAGAATATGGGAGATATGGGAAAAAGACTGGAAATAAATTATTTGCATCGATATGTCCTGATGACAATTTTAAAGAAAACAAAAAAAGTGTTTGCATAAATTGAAGAATTATTTCCTATGTTGTGATTGAGAGGTTATGTTGGGGGAGGGGAGTGATGACAACTTCCTCATTGGCTCAAGGGGACGATTTGTTCAAAAAGATTAAGAACCACTGATCTAGTCCGACCCCTGCTCAGGCAGGAAGCCCTACCATTTCAGACAAATGGCTGTCCAATCTCTTCTTAAAAACTTCCGGTGTTGGAGCATTCACAGCTTCTGGAGGCAGGTTGTTCCAGTGGTTAATTGTTCTAACTGTCAGGAAATTTCTCCTTAGTTCTAGGTTGCTTCTCTCTTTGATCAGTTTCCATCCGTTGCTTCTTGTCCTGCCTTCAGGTGTTTTGGAGAATAGCTTGACTTCCTCTTCTTTATAGCAACCCCTGAGATATTGGAACACTGCTATCGTGTCACCCCTTGTCCTTCTCTTCATTGAACTTTCTTGTTCTCTCTTTTTCAAATTTTCAAAAACCTTTCTTACCATGTTTTTCCCCCTAATCAACAGAATTTTATCACAGGTAGATTTAGACTTAGTTTCAAAATCTTCATATATTTTAAATAGAATTTTAAATAACAGGTAGGCTACTGATAATTAATCTATCTGATTCCTTAGTCTGTTTGATTTTTGAAATCAATTTTCTAATCACCCTTCAGCTGTTTATTCTCAAGTAGGAATTTTTTAAGTTCTTAAACTTGCATAAAATTTATTTTGCAAGGAATAAAAGGAAAAAGCCATTAACAAGCGATTTCCAGAACTGATTAAGAAACCCAACTATACAAATCCAGAGTCCTTGTTCTGAACTGCAACTTCATCAGCAATGACTTTCACTTGGGTTGGAGAACTCTAAAATCTATTGGAGACACGCTATATTTTGCATAACCATTGTATGGAATGCTTGTGGCCAATTCCAGGTCCTCTCCTTGGTCTGGAATTCTAAGGAGCCAATCCATTCACAGGCTCTTCATTTTGCTGTGGTTGTCAGCTCCACTGAAAATGGAACCATTTTAATTACTTTTCAAGAAATCAAGCTAGTTGTGTTTACTCAGAACCAGTAAAGACAAACAGCACAGTGATATGACTACAATAACAATTCTTTAAATATTTTCATCTTAAATCATAAAAGATGCTTTAAGGTTAGTTATTAGCAATTAGATCACCTGGAAATCAACTAATATTAATTTTGATTTTTTAAAAAAGGATTGTGTATAACTTAATGAGTTTCACAGATCTGCAGATTTGTTGATGTTTGTGCTTTTATTAATTAGTATAGACTTCATTATTGTTTGATTTATAGATAAGAATGTTGATTTTATGACCTTTGTTTCAGCTCTGGCAAGTTTAGGCTATGAGAAAACATGCGTGTTATTTAATTGTGGAGCATTGGCCAGTCAAATAGCATCAGAACAGAATCTTGACAGTGATGAAGGGATGAAAGCTGCTGCTAAATATTATCAGGTACAATTTTTGTCTATGATTAACTATTTATTGGAATTTATAATTGTTTTGTTCAGAACTTAGGAATGTATCTTAAAAAAACCAGTAATTACAAACCTAGGAAAACTATCTAAGATAGGAGTGGGCAATTAATTTTTCCAAAGCGCCACATGAGAAAATGGGACTGTTGTGCATGGTTGAAGCAATAGCGCGGTTATGGTGGCAGACATGCATGAAAATATATAAATTAAAAAAAATAGCAATTGCCTTCAAAATAAAAATAATGCAGTTGTATTTTGTGCATGGTATACGTTTATTTACATTTGATTTCTAATTTCCAATTATTGTCACATCGGCCAGACAGGTGATAGCCAAAGGGCCCAATGTGGCCCAGGGGCCATAAAATGTCTAAGTCTGATCTAAGATGAATATTCTGTATCAAAGAGAAGAGTGGTGACCATGATTTCTTTTGGACTCACCAGCATCTCTGTCCTGCTTAACTGTTTATATTAAAATAAAGTTGGCAATGTCACAAAGGAAAGCACCAGTCTTCAAGTTAATTTATATTTCTAAAAATTTCTGTGGGCATCATTAAATCTTTTTTTGTTTACATGCTCAATTTGGAATTGTGCCCCTTGCTCTGAAACAGAATTTAGGCTTAGAAGGGTTAATAAGAAATGATAAACAGGTAATAGGAATAATAAAAGAATTGCAATATTGTATTCTAATACAACAGTGCTATATGAATAGTTATATTCTAAGATAATTATTTTGTGAGTTGACAAACCCTTAGTAGCCATTTTAAAAGAGCATCAACAATATGTTCTCAAAATTCCAAATGTACCATCAATTTGAAAAGGTTGAGTTTCCTATTATGTAGATATATATTGCCTAAATTTTTTATTACAAGTCAAGGAATATTTTCATTATCTAAGGCTTCTAACCACTTCCTTTTCTCAGCTAACTTAAGTTGTATAGATATCAATAAGATTCTAACAGACTTAGATGTAGAAATGCAATAAGAACTTTTTACAGTAGCCTAAGTCTTTCTCAGGCATCCAATTAAACTAAATGCAATAGGAACAGTGCCTTAAATGGAATGTCTATTTTGTAGTTTTTTTCAATATATTATTTAGCATGCTTGTTTAATAAAACATATTATTTTCTCAAGTTTGGTAGTGGTGCCTTCCAGCACATTAAAGATACCGTCCTCTCTTCATTAAATCGAGAACCTACAGTTGACATTTCTCCAGATACAGTTGGCACCCTAAGCCTTATCATGCTGGCTCAAGGTCAAGAAGTCTTTTTTCTGAAAGCTACCAGAGGTATGTGATATAAACTGGAAATATATAGATTTTATAACCTTATTTTTACCAGAAATTAAAATCATTGGAAGTATTAGTATATTTATTTAAATTGGAAATATTTTCAATTTAAAATTTGAAGTGAGCACTTTCAATTTATATTGAATGATAGAAAATTTAATTTAAAAGCTGAAGCTAAAATATCATATGATAATTTGAAGAATTTGTATTTATGCATTTATTTAAGGAATTGAAAGACTACCTGTTTCTTACTACTTTAGTTTATATCAGTAACAAATATAAATATAGAATATAAAAACAAGATAACAAATAACAATTATATTGTAGTTAAGGCTGGATATAACAGCCAATCTACCACCATAACAAATTCACTTACTATCCTTGACCAATGTATAGAATTTATTTTTATCTACCTAAAATATTTTTTACTTTTATAAAAGATACTTTATTTCCATAAAACTTTTTCATACGGATAAATTGTATCTATCCACATAAAAATACCTGACAACACCATTTCTTAAATTGGTAATCAAAATTTTCAAGTATAGTTTATTTATTTATATAGTTGCCTATCTAATTTGTAAGTAACTGAGTGGCATACAATAGTCAATAAACATATAAAAAGAAACATTTAAAAATAGAAAAGTCAACATTAAAATGGAAATAATTTAAATGGATTTTTAAAATGTTAATAATATAGATAATGCTGATATGCATTAGTATTGTATATGATTAACTTAACATACTATGAATTTACAGATAACCATCAGGTGATACATTCTTGCCTCTATATTCAATAATATCTAAAATCTTTGCTTTTATAGTTGTTACCCTTTGTTTATCAATAATATGAAAATATATTCTGCTGCATGAAATGCATTTTAAAAAATATATAATAGACAATAGATTTATTTATTGTCACAAAAGCTCAAGGCAGAGAACATATTCAATATATTTTCCTTTGTCCACCAGAACAATCTTGTGAGATGAATTGAGACAAAGTGAGTGGCCCAAAATTACCCAGCTACCTTTTATGGCTGAGGCACTTTCTAGCCTGCCTTAACCACTAAACCCGTGGTGGCAAACCTATGGCACGCGTGCCACAGGTGGCACGCAGAGCCCTCTCCGTAGGCACGTGCACCATCGCTCCAGTCCTAGGACTTCAGCTGGGTTTTATAAAATGTTTTCGCTTTAGGCCTCTGCCGCTGTGTGTAAAATAAAAAAAGGTTCAATCAATCAATCAGTTTCAACTTCGCGGGAAAAAAAATCTCACAAAGTTGGAATTGATTGATTGAACTTTTTAGTTCCACCCAGTCTGCTGTTACCACCAAAGCCACACCCACCCAATTGGCCACACCCACCCAATGGGCCACACCTACCCAATGGACCATGCCCACCTGGCATCCGATGATACATAAGTGGATTTTGGGTTGCTGTTTGGGCACTCGGTCTCTAAAAGGTTCACCATCACTGAACTAGACCAAACTGGTTCTTGTGTTGGCAGCTAACTTTTAAAAAAATATTATTAAGTACTTAATAACAGTAGAAATGCATGAATATATTTTGTGAAATCTGAGGACAAAGCCAATATAACAGTAACGTATTTTAGAATTAGTCATTTGAATAAAGTTACTTCCTCTGTTTTTGTCTGTATGTAAATATATAAAATAATATTAAGGCTGGTACATTTTAAAAACAATATTTTTATGGAGCATCAAATGTCAGTTTCTAGCACAGAAGATTTAGAGATACATCACTTGTGATATAATTTGATATTCCTATACTGCAATTCAGAATTCATACTCTTATGTATTATTTGAATGCATTAATTTAAAGTAAGTGGGTCAAAACAGTGCAAAAATTAAAAGTTTGCAAATCTTTTTTTTCCCAAAAATTTTATTGGTTTTTTAAATTTTAACAACAAAATGCTCAGAGCACACCATGGTGTTAGGGTAAACAATCATCCAAAAGCAAAACATTTATACATACTTCAATCAATACCTCTGGTATTCCCTCTCTTTCCCCTTAACTAACATAATTTATTTAAAATAGTTTCAGTCTGATTTAAATTTAGTCAACCTATACCTGTTTCTAACACTTTAAAAAATTTATACAACCGTAATCAAATTAACTTTAAATACAAACTCTATCAGTTTGGGTATTCCTTCCAAATATATTCTAGTATCTTAGTTTTTATTGTAAATTTTATTTAACTCTTCTTCCAATAATATCCCTTAATTAAACTAAAACATTAATCTGTCCTATATATATCTAATCTTATCAACTAATCAATCTCTTATAGCTAACAGATAAACTCAAATCTTAAATTTTTCAATCCATTAAACATAATTCAGCTCATATCCAATTAAATTGTCATAACCAATAACATTAATCTTATCAAGCAAAAATCATCTTATTAAGTTAGTTCAAGATTGCATAATAATTTTCTTACAAATAACCCTATTATCCTAAACAAAAAAAGAAAAGAAAAGAAAAAGAACAAATACATTCTTAAAGGATTTAATATGTATTTCATTAGTCACTTATTTTTTCTCTTATGTCTCTTTTTTAAACTAAAGTATTAATCTGTCCTAAAGCTATATAAACCATCAATCAACTTTAAACTAACAAGATAACATCAAACTTTAAGATATTTCAATTCATTAATCATCAAACAAGTAAATCATCAGTAATTTCCATGTAGCTAAATTTTATATCTTCCATTAATCCCATTTTTCTTACATCTAACTTATAATCTTGGTCCTTAAGTCAGTCCATAGTTCTAGATTGCCTTTAGTCCATTACTCAAAATTTTAACTTTCATTTTTTTAAAAATCTTATTCTGGGTTTTTTCAAATGCCAAGTAGGTTTCCATGGCAAAGCTTCCTTTCCAACAGATAAGTCTCTCTTTATTGCTTGTAATATCTTTAGAATCAGTAAGAACCATCTTGACCTCTGAATTGGCCTTCCGATTTTTTTTTGTATAAAGTCTCGTTGCTTTAGAGTTCCAAGTCCCAATCTTTGCTTTTCCTGATTCTCAACACCATAACTGAGTTGTATATAAGGCAGAGTCAATTTCTCTTTGTTTTCAGTTAGGTCCTCTTTTTGTAGAGTCTGTTTAATAGAAGAATCAGGTGCAGTCTGAAAGTCAATTTTGAAGTTTGAGGAAGAGATTCTGGCTCTTAATTCTGTAGTAAGCTCTTTCATTGTAGCACATATTTCCTCTTTAGTCTCATAAATTTTCTCCAGAATAAGTTTGCAATTTAAATGTGAATACAGCTCCATTTTAGAAAAAAAAAATTCAAACATCCAGTTAACTTTCATATAAAAAGATCATTCCTCTCCAATTGCAATATTGCTTTTTAACCAGTAGATGTCCTCAGAGAGCTAATAAAAAGTAAATAAATCAATTTTTTCCCCCAAAGTCATTTCACTTTTCATTCTTCTTTCTTTACTCAAAAAAAAAGAAAAAAACAACAACAGCAACATAGGCTAATAATAAAGTTTGTAAAAAATTTTTCCCCGATACTTATATAAAAAAGTACTTATATAAAAAAAAGCAAAGTAATTTCTAAAACTTTACTTTGTTCCTTTGTTCGCCTTTCTTCCCCAACGAGTAAAAGTTGCCTTTCTGAGCTAGGGAAATCTTTCCAACACAGCTCTTATAGGCAACAAACAAAACAAAAAAAAAACAAAGAGAGGGAAAAAAAAGGAAAGGTCTCACCCGGATTCACCACGGTGGGTCTGCAGCTTAGATGTTCTTTGGACTTGCGGTTCTTGTGGCAAAGCGATCGGCCATTTTACTGGCCGATCTTCTTCTCTGTCGGCCCTTGGAGTAACGTCCGGACAGCTGGAGGAGCCGCCGCTCTTCCGCTGCCGGAACGCTGCCTCGTAGGAAATTCGCGCCCTCCAGGGCGATTTTGGACCCGAATAAGGGTCCGCCGATGGAGGGAAAACTAGTCGGCGGGGAGACCAATCTCCCCGCTTGACTAGTGACACTGCGACCGGAACCGCAAAAGTTTGCAAATCTTGAAAGAGCTTTATTATTACGATTGCTTCACAGAAGGGAAATCTCTATTCCTTGAGCTTCATTCAGTAATTTATTATTTGAGGGGAGTTTTTAAGAAATGATACAGCTTTATGCATTTTCTGGAAGTCTTATTTTCAACTAAAATCTAGATATTATTTTAAAAATAATATTGTATATAGTTCTATCTTGTCACTGTTTGATTTATAAAAATAATGGAGAACTTTAAATTCTGGTGACAGTATATAGTTCACTGATTTTGCAAATAGAAAAATACTGCTCAATTTTTCAAAACTGACACTGGTTCTTTTTTATTTAGATAAAATGAAAGATGCCATCATTGCTAAACTTGCAAACCAAGCTGCTGATTACTATGGTGATGCATTCAAACAGTGCCAGTACAAGGATACCTTACCCAAGGTTGGTAATTTCATACTGGAGACAGCAGAAAGGAGTACAAATATGATACATGTTGAGTTACTGACTTGAAGCTATCAGTGACATTTCAAATATTTTGTAATCCTTGCTTGACATTTGGCTTATGGAATGAGATGAAGAGTTGCAGTTAATTTTGAATTTCAGTATGTGAAACGAATACAAAATTCCCAATACCTCTTAATTTTTAATCAAATGTTGAAAGAAAGTCAAATGAACTTTTTTAGAATATATTTATATTCACATTCTGAGTTGCTTGAATGCTTGAGTCCATATGAATGTTTGCATGTAAACATTTAGTGTATACTTATTCTATATGTGCTACTTTTGTATATCTCACTTAATTTGACTAATGGTTTCTTTAAGTGGTAAGAATATCCTGTGGACATTGACCAGAAAATTGATTCTTCTATTACACCCCATCATATTTTTGGATGTTTGGAGACACACAAATGCTGATTTGAGGCTTAAAAGATGCAATTGGGAAAGAGTGAAGAAAATTTGTTTCTGTAATACTTCCTATAATCTTTCATAATACAATACTTTGGTTAAGACAGTTTATTGTTGTATTTAATTTTGGAAAAGCTAAAGTGAGCTATTAGAGTGGTTTTCATTTGGCAACATTTTTTAAAAAACTTAATTATCAGGAGGTTGAGAAGTTATTTTATGCAGTTATATGTCATAATAGCATAGCTGCTGAGAGCAAAGTCTCAGGAACAATAGCGCAAGTTTAAACTTGGATTATGTATACTTGAACACATATATCTTCCTGCTTAAAGTAGCTATTGGGACATGCTTATAAGTAGCACTGCTTTGAATTTCAGTTGAAAATATTATCAGGAATTCACTAATACTTTCACAATACATCAGTATTGCAATATAGTCACCTTGTGAGATGGGCTGCAAATAAATTCAGTAAATAATATGGCTTTATACTGCTGATCAACTGTGGACATATTTATGCAGTTTAAATATCTTTTGCTTTTCTTTTTTTTTTTTTAAATATTTTTATTGGTTTTTTATAAGATTTTTAACAAAGAATGAAATAACAGTTCAACTGTAAACAATTATATACTTATACAATTCGCAATCAATCAACCAAAACTGCTCGGTACCCCCTCCCCACCACATCTTTCTGAAGCAAAACTATCCCCCTCTTCTTCCCTCTAACAACCTACTTAATCTTTCTCCAATTCCATCCTCTCCTCCCACCTACACTCTCCCTCTTACCTTCTTCCTACCTGCCTGACTTTCACTCCTCCCTCTTCTTCCAACAAATGTGGTGCCCAGAGGCCACCCGAGCAACCCCTTACCACCTATAAAGAGAAAAAAAAACCTCCCCAAAACAGTTGAAAAAATATATAAAATAACTATTATTAAAACCCTCCCCCCTCCCCCCCGGCTTCCCAAAGTGAATACAGGGTAAAAACGCAAGAAACCCCCTTAAACTACTTATACATAATTATTTAACTATAAAACAAATATAATTCCTTCAATTGATATTTCTTCTGTATATAATCTATCCATTTTTTCCAGTCCATCAAAAATTGTTCATTTGAGTGGTCTTTCAAATATGCAGATATCTTTGCCATTTCAGCCAAATTCATAACTTTTAATGTCCATTCTTCAATAGATGGTATTTCCGATGTCTTCCAATATTGACCCACCAACAGTCTTGCCGCCGTAATCAAATTCAAAATCAGTTTAGTCTCTACGGTGGTACAGTCTTTTATTATACCTAATAAAAATAACTGTGGTGAAAATTCAATACGCTTTTTCAATATATTTTGAAGAATCCACCATATTTTTATCCAAAAAGCCTTAATTTTTTTACAAGTCCACCAGATATGAAATCTGATTTATTTGGAATGGCAAGAAACCAAGGGTTAAATTAAAAATTATTCAAGATATAAGAGAAAGAGGTGGTTTGAAAGTGCCTAATTTTAAGCTATATTACTATGCAGCAGTTTTAGTAGCAATAAGTGATTGGATTAATGTAACTAATGAAAGAATATTGAATATAGAAGGGTACGGATTATTGTATGGGTTTCATGCGTATTTAGTTTATGGGAAAAAAATTGGATAGGGGTTTTAAAGAACATTTAGTGAGAAATTCACTGTTGCGTGTCTGGAAAAAGTATTTTTATAAGTTAAATGATAAAATTCCTTTATGGACAATTCCCAGGCATGCAATAGAGAGCATAAATAGACAACAAATTCAGGATGTGGTACCCTATGAGAAGTTCTTAATTAAAGAAGGGAATAGCTTAGAATTGAAATCACTAGATAGATTAAGGGAAGAAGGAATAGCTCTTAATTGGTATTCATATATGCAACTTCAGGCTAGATACCAAAAAGATATCAAAATGGGTTTTTCTTTAAAGGATGGAAAATTAATTCAACAAGTTAGAGATCAAAGAAGTATGCATATTAAAAGAATATATGATGTTTTAATTGAAATTGATTCTGGAAATGAACTAATTAAAGATTGTATGATTAAATGGGAAGGTAACTTTGGACATCCAATTACGATGGAAATCTGGAAAAGGATATGGGTGAAAAATGTAAAATTTACACAAGCTCAGCATTTAAGAGAAAATTTTTATAAAATGTTTTATAGATGGCATTTAGATCCAAAAAAATTATCACTTATGTATCCAAATATGCAACCTAAATGTTGGAGATGTGATTTTATGGATGCCACTTATTTTCATATCTTTTGCTTTTCAATATACTAAGTAATGATTCTCAATGATATTTTATTTTACCACAAAAGTAAGCAAAACGTAAGATTTATTAGCAATCAGACTTGTACTTGGTTAAGGCACCAGGCTAGAAAGCCGGAGACCAGGAGTTCAAGTGCCACCATAGCTGTGAATGCCAGCTGGGTAACTTTGCCCTCTCTCTCAGCCCAACTCATTTCACAGGGTTGTTGTCGGGAAATTGGAAGAGGAAGTTGTGTCGGATATGTTCACAACACTTAGTTATTCATAAAAATAATAAAGGCAGGATATAAACAAATAAGTTAGCCTGTTAGGGGTTAAATTGTAGAACTGATCTTCAGGATACCAGTAGAAATTCCAGTTTCAAATGAATTTGCATGTTTAAAGAAAAAGATTTATTTGAAAATGGACCAAAGGCAGAGTTGGTAGATACACTCATCCTCACTCGTTCCTCCTATTTTTTCTTCACTATTAGCTGACAGTTTTGTTAATATTTATATGATATCTTCTCTTTTTAGTGATATCTTTTGCAATACTATAGGAATAGACAAGCCAAAGATATTCTGATGATACGTACTTCACTTTCATGTCCTTGAAGGGCAGGTATTTCCAAAAAAATAGCAAATAGAAACAAATAACATTTTAAGTAGTTATTGCAAGCAAAGTAATTTAAAAAATTCAGTAACTTTATTAAGATTGTATTATATGGCACTTCTACAATCTTAACTTGATTGATGTGAATTAGCAATTTTTTAATATATCTTTACCATAAGGATCATGTTACTCTTTTATATGTAGTCATGTGTTAAGCTTATTTAGTGACTCCATTTCTCTTTGGACTGAATTCATTATTTTTTCTCAAGAATGTTAACTGGGTGATTTACATAAACTAAGATTAAATAATTTGTGTTACTTGGGTTCATAAATATAATGTGTAATAGTATCCTTGCATATTTGAATCCTTAATCCTTCCTAAACTAACCTGAATGATAGAAGGGATGATTTAGGAAAATTCCAAATCAAATTAACATTTCCTGAATTTAACTGTACAGATTAATACTCATAATTCCACTAAACACAATCCCTGCATGTTGGTATCTTTCCTTTCCCAGGCCTTATCTAAAACATTAATTGGGTGTGTTTAATGTCATGTTCTTCTTCCTTTTCTTCCTGCATCCCATGTTGTCTGTGATGGTTTATGTGGTTGGACTTTTCCCTTGGTCAGTATTTTTATTTCCAGGAGGTGTTCCCTCTTCTGGCTGCAAAACATTGCATAATGCAGGCCCATGCAGAGTACCATCAATCTGTACTGGCAAAGCAACAGAAGAAATTTGGTGAAGAAATTGCAAGATTGCAAGTAAGTAACATTTTTAATAGGAGGAAAATAATATAGTCTTCAGCAAATTATAATTGCACTAAGAAAAATATTAATTTGTTCACTGAGAACTTCTCAAGTATTACTGTTTAATAGAGGCAATTGATAACACATAGAAAGGAAGCATCCTGGATGAAAAATGCTGACACTTGGAAATGGGCAGACAAAGATTCTAAATATTCCACTGGACTCAAGAGTGACTGTAAGGATTTTCTAGACAGAGGAATTGATTGTTAGTCATATTTTTTTGCCACAGTTATCAATCAAACCAAAGTGAGCAAAAAACATATTGGTAAGATACAGAACTTGACGATTTGTATCACTCATTAGTAACTTAATTCCTCAAATATCACTTGGAACATTCAGAAAACCACTACAAATATTTTGCCACACAAGAGAAACTCTATACTTGGTAATATAAAATTTAGATACTCCAAAACAGTGACATGAATGGCACAAATAAATAAACTAAACAATAGCACAAAACAGATTTGGTCTCCTATACAATATTATATAATTATACAATATTATAAAATTACTCTCCAAGACTGTTGCTGATGAAATATTTAAGGCATCAAAGTGCTAGATACAAAAGATATCTGGATAAAGGGAAAAGTTAGGGTTTTCCTGCACAATTTAATCAGATATTGTAGATGCTTATAACCTTCTGTTCTTTGTCTAATGTTTTGCTTTTTCAAGCTCCACAATTAATAAAGTATTTAAAGAAAATCAGATGAAACCAATTGGGATGCCAGTTAGATTGATCAAGCACAGTGCTTTGAGGGATGCTAATTTTATTATAGTCACCCATTCTTACAGACTTTGGATGGCTTTAAAAAAAAACCTAAGTTACTATATTAACACAATTAAAAACAAAAACGAAACAGCCTGGACTAAAAACACCCATCAAATACATAATGCAACTGCACAGTGTCCTTCTCTAAATATAATAACCGCCAGGCTTGAGACCAAAACCAGGTTTTAAGACACTTATGTAATTGGTAAAAAGCCAGGCCTTGATCTGAACCTTAATCAGGTCTGCTGCTAACTTTCGTTCTGCCAACTTGGTAAAATTGCAGTAAATAGATTTGGGAACCATCAGCCATTAGATCAGAGCTTTGATGGCTCTTGGACTATACTGTATCTACATTTAAATGAAACATTATTTATGATTTGCTACTTATCCATCATTTGTATTTAACAAAAACTAATATTTTTATCTTGCTATAATTGATAAAAAAATGTCAGCCTATGCTAAGAAGCTAAATTTTGAAGTGCTGTTCTCATTTTATGGGAGTTTGGCAAAGAGGTATAGCATGATCAGCATAAATTACCCATATATTAAATTCAGTGGGTAAGATTTAAATTGGACATTTACAATTGGTAAATTCCTGTTAGAATATTTTACTGCCAGTGCGAAAGGCATATAATGTCCAAGTAATAATTGATTATTAAACAATCAGAATAATTTGCTATTGTGAAGCTTGTGAAGCTTATATAGAAAAACTCTTAAGTACTTGACCATTTTCCATAGCTGGCATTTGGAAAAAAAAAATCCAATAAAACAAAACAAATACGCTAGGAAATTCTGAAGTAAAAACTACATGTCAGTTCATGTACAAAGCACTACTCATTATGCATGCCACCTTTTAAATTTGATGACTAGTGATACTCATATGCAGAAATATTACAGAAATATTGCATTCAGTTATTATAAAACTGTTAGTTTCAGACTGTTTTGTTTTTAATTTAGCATGCTGCTGATCTTGTAAAAACAGTGACATCTCGTTACGATGAATACATAAATGTTAAAGACTTGTCTGACAAAATCAACCGTGCACTTAGTGCTGCAAAGAAGGATAATGACTTCATCTATCATGACAGAGTTCCTGATCTTAAAGATCTTGATCCAATAGGAAAAGTCAGTCTTGTGAAAGCAACTCCAGTTACTATCCCTCTGAGTCAGAAATTTACAGGTAAGTGTGATTATCACTGCATTCTAATATTGGACACATGATTTCAGCAATTCCATTCTGATTCTGGAATTTAAAATTATTTGTGTTGTCTCTTTTGAATGTCAACCCATTAGCTTTACTTGTATTTTTCAAATGGGGAGTGGTTTTATTGTCCATATCAATTCAGAAGTATACTATTTGATATTAAAGTTTTCAAACTATTGAAGTGTTTGAAACATTTTGTATGTTTTTAATGAATACCAATTTGGTTTTAAGTATATGTTAACTATGCTTCAAAGAATATACAAATGAAATCTATAATCTGCTATCTTCTACAAAGTTTTAGTAATCCTTTTGTTTTAAAAACTCGAATGTCAAATATTATCAAGCAGGCTCCAAGTCTTCTGAAAACAGGTATGTAAGGTTTGCATTCTTGGTGATAAAAGATCACTGTTGCATGTCTAGCTTGCAGTGGTGGCATTGCCTTCACATTAAAAGTATTAGGATACGGTTTCAAGACATGCACATTAAAAAAACATTGGATTTATTTTAAACTTTCCATATTTCAGATATTTCATAGGATAAAAATAAAATTAAATAATCTTTTAAATTATATCACTTGAAATTTTAGAAGGGTGTATCTTGAGGCTGTCCGCTACTGCAGACCTCTTATATGTTTTGGGATATAAGTCAAAGTGAAATTACTAACAAGTTCATATTTGATTCTTTGTGAATCTTGTTTTGGAAAACAAAGATAACGGGGAGCATAAAGTCTAGTAATTTCAGATAAATAATGGTGGGAGGAGAAGAATATGAATGGGTTTTATTAATTGTAGTGTTTTGCTTTATAGATTTGTTTGAGAAGATGGTTCCTATGGCAATACAGCAAGCTCTTGCTTTCTACAACCAAAGAAAGGCAGAGTTGGTTAATAGATCAATAGGCCAGATGAGAGAGGCCACCAATTTGGCAAATGGGTGAGATGATTATTTTGACGTCTGACTAGGTTCTAGAGAAATTTTGCATTAGTAGAAAAGTATTTGGCAGTACAGATCTATTGAAGTTGATATATGTTAATATATTGTATTAATACCATAGTAAAAAAGTAAATTTCAGACATTGGATTGGGAATGAGCGTATGCCACTTTAAATTCAAATAAAAGCAATTTATAAAATGAAAGTCTAGTTTTTTAAAATGTCTCTCCCAATGGTTTTTTTGATTGGTATATAATTGAAACTTGGTCTATAGTTGAATTCCTTATACTCCCAATCAAAACAAGGTATTTCTTAACAATAAATTCATCTGATAATATTTTTGGTGATGTAAAAAATAGCATCAGCATAAAGCACTATTTGACTTGTTTAAGCAAGAAGGCAAACTGAAATAATGTAATCTTGTCTAGGGTGCTAGCATCCCTTAATCTCCCTGCTGCTATTGAAGATGTTTCTGGGGATAGTGTTCCTCAATCTATTCTACAGAAGTCTAAGTCAGTGATTGAACAGGGAGGCGTTGAAGCAATAGATCAATTGATGAAAGATCTTCCTGAATTATTGCAGAGAAATAGAGAGATTCTGGATGAGGTATGTTTGCAGTAATAATTGCAATATTAAGAAATTACATACCTTTTTCTTAGTATAAAAGGTAAATTTTCACATTTTACTAGCTAAATGTTTCTAATTTAATTGATGGGAATTGCAATGTTTATGTAATAGGAAAGGAACCAGTTTAAGAAGAATTAGCACTGATATTTTATTGTTCAGATGACACTTGGCTGATATAATTGCAAAGCATGATATTTAAGTTAGATACATTATTTAGGTTTTAAGTTTAATTCTTTGTAAAATCACCAGCTTAAGTCATAACTCTTAAAGGGAGATAATTTAAGCCAACATTCTGTCAACTTCCCATTAAAATATGAACTAAAATTATTTTAATTGTTTTTTTTTAAAACAATGAAAGTCACTAAGGATATTGGATGAAGAAGAAGCAACAGACAATGACTTGAAAAACAAATTCAAGGAACGTTGGCAAAGAACACCTTCAAATGATTTATACAAGTCTTTGAGGGCAGGTAATATATTATTGTGTATTTGATCTTTATACTAGGTTGCTTACTACATAGAAATTGGCATGAATCTCTTTCTATGCTGATTTTTATCCTTAAATATATTGCCACAACATTGAAGCAAATAGATAAGAGCACAGTAGAAGCAACAGTTCAAAACAGGAACAAACTTACATTAGGCTTGAATTTGATAGATGATATGTTTCAGTTCCAATCGGAATTGATTATATTGAGTCAACATACAGATGATAGATATTAACACTACAAAATATTGATTGATTATTAATTTATCTAATAAATTGATACTAATGCTTTTGTTTACATTTCAGGGAGCTAGATATTAATTTATTTTGACACTTTAGTATTCATAATGTAAGGACAGACAGTAAAGACCTACCTTAATAAATGATTATTACAATGTTTTAATGTTGATATAATGTTGATTAATTTAAACTTAGATAATTTTAAAATATAGCCCATTTTTATACTAGTGTTCCGAGAAATTATTTCTAATTCAAGTGTAAATAGGTCTTGAAAAAAACAAACAAAATATCAACTCAGAATAAATGAATTCAATTCAATTCGCTTTCATTGGTTCCAATTGCCGGCATTCTAATTTTTCTCAATACTATTCTGTTCGATAGTTTTTCAGTATTTTAACAAGCACACAGTTTTAAAAATATTGTGCTTCCAATAACTTGTGGGATTTGATTTTAAAAATGTTTATTTAAAAATTAATATCCTATTGGCCAGTTTTTCTATAAATTGGATGGAGGTAATACTCAGTGTGGATTTATCATCCTGAGGTGATTATGGCCCTGAGAGGAAAAATGAGGGTGAAGTTGTTTGTTTCAAGTTCTGTTACGCTATCTCAAAATGTTTTATTTTCATGACAAGAAAGATACAGTTTAGAAAATAGGAGCAACTACCAGAACCGGGGTTATATGTCTCAAAATAAATTTGGATTTCAAATAACCATTCTTGTGCACGTTCAAGTGATAGAAGAATTTCACTTTTTGTAGTGTAGAATTTTAATTTTTGAGCAAGCATCTGAATATAAACTTTGTTTCTTTATAATGATTGCTAGTGGAAGGTAGAGTATGGCATCCATAATTATTAAATGATGACATCTGTCATCATTTAATAAAGCTTTTAAAATCAACAACAAAGATATGTGAAACAGTTTTTTTCAACACTGGGAAAAATATACTACTACTGACTCTGGCCCAATCAAATTCATGGAACTACCAATTTGACAAAGTATTGGTAACCAGTTCACATAACCAGTTTCCCAGAAACTGGAAATGGATGTTTTATTCCTCCTTAGCAGGTGAATTATAGCAACATTTTTGTATCAAAAGGCTCATAGGAAGGAATAAAGGAGGTATTACCTTAAGTTATAAGTTGATAAAGGGAAATATTCAGCTTTTAAGATGCTGTAGCTATTTTTCCTTTTATCTGACTAAAAAGACTTTGTGAAAATATTGCTTTTTTGGTTGTAAGTAGTTGATAAGGGCATAAAAATTCACTTATATTGCTAATTAGTAAGATGTCATATTTTAGCTGCAGATTTTTCTTTGGGCTTTTTTTTTGTAGAAGGAACCAATTACCGTAATGTACTGGATAAAGCAGTACAAGCTGACAAACAGGTTAAGGAACGGTACCAATCTCATCGAGATACAATTTCATTGTTATGTAAATCAGAACAAGAACTTAATGCAGCCATTCCATCAGCAAATCCAGCAAAAACAATACAAGGGAGTGAGGTATGAAAGAAATTTTTTAATGGTTACATTTGTTGTGGGAAAACTCCAATCTGAATAAGAAATCAAAGCATTTGGAGACATATGCAAAACTAATTCTTGGCCAAATGCAAAAGGTTTAAAACAAGGCTATAGGTTATATACCTTATATGTTATGTAGGTATAGTAAAGAAAGCAATATAAATAATAGAGTGACAGCCAAAATATAGCATCTGATAATATTATGGGATGACTCTACTATGGCCTGCTGAAACACTTTGAAATTCCATTTTACAAACTGGATACCATACTTTCCTCGCCCCTAATCATACTAGGATATAACCTAAACAATGACTTTTTTATTATATCTATATATTGACTCCACCGAAGAAAAGATAGCAGTCTGGATCCTCTTATCTATGTCGTCTCTCTGCAGGGTCACCACTTGCTTGCTCCTTTTTCTGTTTCTAAGCCATGCACATATTTAATGTATTTTTAACCTCACAAGTGAGTAGTTAGATATTCTGGTTGGTTCATAATTATCACTGTTTGATTTATAGTAGATTGATTTATTAAAAATGAATTTTAAATATCAGAACAGTTTAGAAATACTGCTTTGATAGATTCATCTCATAATGATTTTGTAGTGTGTAACCAGGAGTCAACAGTGACCTAGAGGAATGCACGCACACGCACGCATACAATATCTAATGCAGATGTTCTTTATTTAGTAGCTTTATATCTTGTCTTTTATTCAACTGCTCAGGGTTGCACATGTAGCATCCCTCCCCTCCCCCCCAAAAAACAATCCTGTGAGGTAATACTGGTGTGAGAAAAAGTGACTGTCCCAAAGCTATCATCCAGTAAGCTTTTGAGGCTTACAATGGGGACTTGAACTTAGACATCAAACTGGTTGCCCGACATCACACTGGTTCTGTTTACTCAAGTTTTTCATCCTGTAATTGCTTCTAATTATAGTCAGGCATTATTTTTATGGTAAAGATATATACAGTTGGCTTTTCATATTTGAGGATGAGTTATTTATTTAACCAACTATTTGTGCATCATCACAAAGTATTTTAGACAGCTCATGCATTGAAATTTTCTCTTGTTACTAAAAAGCACCTAAACAACTTCAAAAAAATTGTGTAAAACAGTTCTATTTAGAAAGAGATGGCACAACAGATGTTCATATAAAATTCTCTATTTTCACGCAGAATAAATTATTTCTGAAATTCAGCAATTTTAATCTTGGTTTCATTTAAGATATAGATAAGAACTCCCAAGATTTTAATTTGAATTGTATTTAGGCTCAACATGCTGTCATATTCTTAAGCAATATTGATGTAATAAAAGTATTAATATGAAAAACTATGTCTAATTTTATTTCTAATTTATTTCCTTTTATTAGGTAGTTAATATCCTAAAATCGTTGCTAGCTAGTCTGGATGAAGTAAAAAAGCAGAGAGAACAACTTGAGAATGATCTCAAATCAGTAAACTTTGACATGACATCTAAATTCCTAACAGCACTAGCGCAAGATGGTGCTTTAAATGAAGAAGCCATATCTGTCACAGAGTTGGATAATCTTTATGGTGGTCTTACTCATAAAGTACAGGAGACCCTGAAAAAACAGGAGGAGCTGCTCAATAGCATTCAGGTAATTATTTAAAAGTGTTTTAGAGCAAAAATCTAGCATAATCTGATGTAGCTTTTTACCGAGACTGTAATCTTCAATTATTATTCCAGTAGAGAATCTGTATATTCAGATTGAGGGAGCAAAATATTGTTAACTTTATTGCTTACATCTTGTCCTTTTTTCATGTTTAGAATTCTCATCAGGAATTTTCTAAGATGAAGCAGTCAAATAATGAATCCAATTTAAGAGAAGAAGTTCTGAAGAATTTAGCTATAGCTAATGACAACTTTGTGGAACTTACAGCCAACTTGAAAGAAGGCACAAAGGTATGGTAACAGAAGAGTCCACAAGACTAATAACATCTCAATAGATGTGTTTTATTTCTGGTTTTTAAAAACTTAATAGATACAAGAGTTGGAAAAGTCCTTGAATGAATGTATGGACCATGTATTTCAAGAATACCAGTTTTGAATTACAATTTTGCAAGATGTTAAAGGATATTTTTGTAGCATAATACAAACTGTTTTCTTTTGTTTTTTCTCATTTAATGACTTTTATTGTTTTATCAATATATATGTAGCATAGCTATACACCATCTCTAATCCCCTGTAACTCAGACTAACCTGAGCACAACAAAGCCCCCACCCAAACAGAACACTCCCCCATCCAATCAGAGCACAGCCAAGCCCCTAACCAATCAGAACACACCTCCACGCAATCAGAACACAGCCGAGCTCCCAGCCAATCAGTTCAAACCCCCACTGGCAGTTAAAAGGAAGAAACAGCTACAATCACACATTGCTCCTAGAAGCACGAAGCCGAAAGCACCAGCCTGAAGATGACAAATGGGACTTCGTCGAAACGTCGCCAAGACACTACAAATTCTACATGGGAGAAAACCCGAAGAACCAAAGACCTACATACAAACACCCGCGAAAACCTCAGAAAACATTATATATATATAATATATTTCCACCATCCTGAGAAACCCTAAAGACAAAATTGAATTAGAAAATCAAGGAGTATATGAAATCCCATGTACTGCTTGCCCCACCACATACATCGGACAAACCAACAGAAGAATAAGTGCACGCATTGAAGAACACAAAAACTCAGTCAAAAATGAGGAACCAACTTCTTCCCTGGTCAAACACCTTAAAGCCACAGGACATGAAATTGACTTCAAAAAGACCAGAACTATCGCCAAAACTGAACACTTTAATAACAGAATAATCAGAGAAGCCATCGAGATAGAAAAACGCCCACACAGCATGAACAAATGAGATGAAACCTCCCGCCTACCAGCCATTTGGAAAACCGCCCTTATTGACAAACGAGTCCCTAACACAAAGAATGACACCAGACCCACACTCACGAAAACCACACAGGATGTCACCACCACACATCCACGCAAAAAGCAAACCCAAACCCACACCAATGATGAGGCACAACCAAAAACCAGAAGCCAGACCACAGCTGCATCATTAGCCACTTTAAACCCCTCCAATCCATACATGAAGCAAACTGACACCCACCATGAAGATGAGGCACGACCACGAACGCGAAGCCAAACAGCTATGCAGCTCACCATCTCTAATCCCTCTGCAACTCAGACTAACCTGAGCACAACAAAGCCCCCACCCAAACAGAACACTCCCCCATCCATTCAGAGCACAGCCAACCCCCCATCCAATCAGAGCACAGCCAAGCCCCTAACCAATCAGAACACACCTCCACGCAATCAGAACACAGCCGAGCTCCCAGCCAATCAGTTCAAACCCCCACTGGCAGTTAAAAGGAAGAAACAGCTACAATCACACATTGCTCCTAGAAGCACGAAGCTGAAAGCACCAGCCTGAAGATGACGAATGGGACTTCGTCGAAACGTCGCCAAGACACTTCAAATTCTACATGGGAGAAAACCTGAAGAACCAAAGACCTACATACAAACACCCGCGAAACTTTTTACTTCTGCACATTAGTATATAACTAGCCATTTCTATAACAACAAATCTATCTAATCTGCAAAACCAAAATCAATATTTCATTTTTTAATTACAAGCACAAAATCCAGAAGTGATATCCAAATAAAAAACATAATTAAATATGTTCTCCTTTTTGAATAAAACAATCAATTTAACCATTTCTACTTTATCTTCCTTGCTGTGGAAATACATATTTCTATTTGCACTTATAATCTTTATAAACTATCACCATTTATATTAACAAAATTCACTGTATTCTTTCAGATTCTTTAATCTTAAAGCGAAAATATTTTTTCATCCGTTTTAAAACACTAAACTTTTTTAAAAAAACATTTCTAATACATCATTTTTAACTTCCACTTAACATGCATGCTTTAAAATTCACTATTAAAAATCACTCCCTCCAAGATACCTTTATCGAATATTTTTTTCTTGTTATATATATATCTTTTTTAAACCTCTAAGCTTTTCTTTAAACTAGTACATCTTTTTCTTTAACTTTAATTACAGATATTGAACCAATAAAAATCCATTCTAATTCCAATTGGTTCATTTAAGTTTAAGTCACTTTTTCTAGCTTGTATTCATGGAGTATAGCCTTTTTCTTCTCTGGAATGTTTGCCAAGTAATTATAAGCTGCTCTTTTTCTCAAGGATTTCTCAACCTTTTTAATGTCCATAAGGAAAAAGTCCCAAACTTGTCCTTTTAAAAGTTGCAGATTTTCTTGGTGCTCTTCTTTCAGTTATGTTGAGAGGTTTATATTTAAACCATCATAATAAGAGTTGGTGTTAGGTTTATATTCCAAAATTGCAATTGACTCCTCTGCATTGTCAGGTACTTATGAGATTGTCTCAGTGCTTTGGTAACTTTCTAGACATATTTGCATCTCTGAAGTAGTTTGAGAATTTTTTTAAACATCCTTGGATAGATAGCTGATTTATGAACTGATGGATTTTATTTAAAGATTTTTCATATACATCTCTAATAATTTGCTCTATCTTCTTATCAAAGAGTAGCTTTTTAAAAAATCACTTAAGAATTGCTGGCCAATCAGAAATCATGAAAATCAGAAAATTTTAGCCACCCACAGCCAAGAAGACAAAGCTACAAATTACTAAAAATAGTAAACTAAAACCACAACTTTTTGCTCTTATATTGCTCCATCTACTTTAAAAAAAAAAAGATACTCCACACTTCCTTATTTTGGCTTGCCTTAGCAATCTTCTTCCTTGTTGTTTAATACTGAATAAATTCCTAAAATGGTGCAGATCTTCAATATATAAAAAGGGTTTCTTTTATGGTTTTATTCTGAAACTTTTATTTTTCTTCCTTTTATGTCATTGGATCCGAGTCACATTCATTTTAGGACTCAATTTAGGGCTCTTTGGGAATGTAATATAGCTAAAAAAAAAGAAGATATGATGGTTCAGTATCTATTAAAATTATAGTATTAATGAATGATGTAGAGAAATGCTTACAATAACCTCAAGATAACTATTACTTCAGATAATATGACAAATATTACATACCATGATTTATTCTGTATACCATGGCCAGTTAAAATTCCAACTAAATTTAAAACACTCTGCATGGTATGAGGTAATATCTAAAAGAGCTTCCATATAACACATACTTCATTTTAATTAAACAATTGAACCATTTTATTTGGTTATTTTTCAGATGGATTATTTTGCAGACTTACTTGTTATTTTATTCCATTGAAGTATTTATTTCATAGATTGATAAAAGTATAATTATATAAAATGTTTTCCATTGGTGTTTTCACTAATATATTTTTTCTGTCATTAAAATAAATTTCTACCTATGTATATCTATGTTTGTGTGTGTGTGGTGTGTATGAATATATGCATTATTTTTTTTATTCTAGTTCTATAATGAATTGACTGAACTCCTTTTGAAATTCCAAAACAAATGCAGTGACATTGTGTTTGCACGCAAAACAGAAAGAGATGAACTGCTGAAGTAAGCGTCTACAAATACTGTAAAAAACACTTGTTTCTGGTTGTTGCTTTTAAGGAAAGAATGCTTTGTAATTAAAAAGCTTAAATTGAATTCCTTCACATAATAGAGATTTGTCAATAAAAACTGAGCTGGAAAATAATAGGAAATGTTTCTGTTTCACAATTGTCAAGATGTTGGTTAATTGATAGAATAACTATTTATGTTTTCGTAATATACAGAATTATAGAATGTTTTCTAAATTAGTTCAGATATTTGCTTGGTTAGCCTCAGGAGGTAAGAGCAACTGATGTGCAATTAATCCAATTAAGTTGGTTAAACAGTATACAAGTACTGACAGATCTTGAGGACAGTTGTGACCTTGTTTAATTATTATTATTTATACACAATGGATATGTTTATTCCTAAGCCTCAACAGTTGGAGGGTCAAGATCTCTGATCTTGAAATAACTACCTATTAGTGTTGCCATTACATGATTTTTTTTACTAAATTTCCCCCATATTTTGTGATTTACCAGTTTGCTTATATTTAATAACTTATGTTGCCATTCTTAAAATATATACTGTTAGCTATCAAATTTTATGAATATAGATTGAGGAGCTTAGTTCTCTAGATTCAGCATAGAGCTTACCTCTTCTGCATTCCCTCTATTATGCCTACTATTTATACTATATTCTATTTTGAGAGCTGGGGAATATAAACAGAGACATCTTTTAGAGGGGCAAAAGCAGTGCTTGAAACAAGACTTAATGCTTTAAATCTGGAGAGTTGCTTTAATATTATTTTATGGAATTATTAAGATTCCTTTAAAAATTCTGTTTTTCTATCTCTTAAATACCTTTTCATCCAAGAAAAACATTTTTCTGTGAGATCTTAAATCTAATTATGCTAGGCTGTGGCTAAATAAATAATAATAATAATAATAATAATAATAATAATAATAATAATAATAATAATAATAATAATAATAATAATAATAAAGTTGGAAGGGGCTTTGGAGGTCATCAAGTCCAACCCCCTGCTCAGGCAGGTAATCCTATACCATTTCGGACAAATGGCTGTCCAGTTTCTTCTTAAAAACTTCCAGTGTTGGAGCATTCACCGCTTCTGGAGGCAGGTTGTTCTACTGGTTAATTGTTCTAACTGTCAGGAAGTTTCTCCTTAGTTCTAGGTTGCTTCTCTCTTTGGTTAGTTTCCACCTATTGCTTCTTGTCCTGCCTTCAGGCGCTTTGGAAAATAGCTTGACTCCCTCTTCTTTGTGGCAGCCCCTGAGATACTGGAACACTGCTATCATGTCCCCCCTAGTCCTTCTCTTTGTTAAACTAGACATACCCAATTCCAGCAACCGTTCCTTATATGTTTTAGCCTGCAGTCCCCTAATCATCTTTGTGGCTCTTTGTACTCTTTCTAGAGTCTCAACATCTTTTTTACATCGGGGTGACCAAAACTGGATGCAGTATTCCAAGTGTGGCCTTGCCAAGGCATTAATACTTCACGTGATCTTGATTCTATCCCTCTGTTAATGCAGCCTAGCACTGTGTTGGCTTTTTTCGCAGCTGCAGCACACTGCTGGCTCATATTTAAATGATTGTCCACTAGGACTCCGAGATCCCTCTCATAGTTACTACTATTGAGCAAGGTACCCCCTATACTATACCTGTACATTTGGATTTTCTTGCCTAAATGTAGAACCTTACTTTTTTCACCATTGAATTTCATTTTGTTAGATAGCGCCTAGTGTTCAAGTCTGTCCAGGTCCTCCTGTATCCTAAGCCTGTCTTCTGGAGTGTTGGCTATTCCTGCCAGCTTGGTGTCGTCTGCAAATTTGATGAGTTCTCCAGATCATTGATGAAAATGTTAAAGAGCACTGGGCCCAGAACAGAGCCCTGGGGCACCCCATTACTACTTCCCTCCATGTAGATGTGGTTCCATTGAAGACCACACACTGACAGCCAGCTACGGATCCATCTGGTGGTGATGCTGTCTAACCCACATTTTTCTATCTTATCAAGTAGTAGGTTGTGATCTACTTTGTCAAATGCCTTACTGAAGGCCAAGTAAATTATATCCACTGGTCCACTAATTTTGTCACTTGGTCAAAGAATGCAATAAGATTTATCTGGCATGATCTGTTTTTGACAAACCTGTGTTGGCTTTTGGTAATGACTTTGTTTGCCTCTAGGTGTTTGCTGATTTGTTGTTTGATTATCTTTTCCAGAATCTTCCCAGGTATTGAGGTCAGGCTGATAGGTCTGTAATTTCCTGGGTTCTTTTTTTTCCCCCTTTTTTTCTTTTTTATAAGAATTTTATTGGTTTTTTTTAATTTTTACAACAAAGTGCTGAAAGCACACTGTGGTGTTAGGGTAAACAATCATCCAAAAACAAAGTATTTATACATAATTCAATACCTCTAGTATTCCCTCTCTTTTCCCCTTACCTAACATAGTTTATTTAAAATAGTTCATTCTAGCTTGAATTTAATCAACCTGTACCTGTTTCTAACACTTTAAAAATTTATACAACCATGATCAAATTAACTTTAAATACAAACTCTATCAGTTCGGGTATTCCTTCCAAATATATTCTAGTACCTTAGTTTTTATTATAAATTTTATTTAATTCTCATTCCACTAATATCCCTTAATTAGAATAAAGTATTAGTCTATCCTATATATATATCTAGTCTATCAACTAATCAATCTCTTTTAGCTAACAGACACAAAAATAGAATAAAAAAATCAAATCTTAAATTCTTTCAATCCATTATAGTTCAATTCATATCCAATTAAATCATCGTAACTAATAATATTGATCTTATCAAGCAGAAATCATCTTATTAGATTAATTCAAGATTACATAATAATTTTCTTACAAGTGACCCTATTGTCCTAAACAAAAAAGAACACATTCTTAAAGCATTTAATATATATTTCATTAATCACCCCTTTTTTCTCTTACTTGTAACTCATAATCTAAAACCTAAAATCAAATCCATAAATCTAAATTGCCTTTAATCCATTATCTCACAATATCTCCTTTTTAAGCTAAAATATTAATCTATCCTAAAGCTATATAAACCATCAATCAACTTTAAACTAACAAGATAACATCAAACTTTAAAATATTTCAATTCATTAATCATCAAACAAATAGATCATCAGTAATTTCCTTATAGATAAATTTTATATCTTCCATTAATCTCATTTTTCTTACATCTAACTCATAATCTTGGTCCTTAAGTCAGTCCATAATTCTAGATTGCCTTTAGTCCATTACTCAAAACTTTAACTTTCACTTTTTAAAAAAAATCTTATTCTAGGTTTTTTCAAATGCCAAGTAGGTTTCCATAGCAAAGCTTCCTTTCCAACAGATAGGTCTCTCTTTGTTACTTGTAGTATCATTTGAATCAGTGAGAACCATCTTGGCCTCTGAATTGGCCTTCTGATTTTTTTTACCATAAAGTCTCGTTGCTTTAAAATTCCAAGTCCCAGTCTTTGCTTTTTCTGATTCTCAACGCCATAGGTGAATTGCATATAAGGCAAAGTCAATTTCTCTTTATTCTCAGTTAAGTCCTCTTCTTGTGTAGTCTGCTTGGTAGAAGAATCAGGTGCAATCTGAAAGTCAGTTTTGAAGTTTGAAGAAGAGATTCTGGCTCTTAGTTCTGTAGTAAGCTCTTTCATTGTAACACATATTTACTCTTTAGTCTCATAGATTTTTTCCAGAATAAGTTTACAGTTTAGATGTGAGTGCAGCTCCATTTTAAAAGAAAATTCAAACATCCAATTAACTTTCATATAAAGAAATCATCTCCTCTCCAGTTGCAATATTACTTTTTAGCCAGTAGATGTCCTCAGTAAGCTAAAAAATCTTTTTTTCAAAAGTCATTTCATTTTTCATTTTTTTTCTTTACCTTTCCCTTTTTTCTGTTTTTCCAGGGAAAAATAGATGAAGAAATACTCAAAAAAACAACATAGACTAATAATAAAGTTCTTAGAAATTTTTTCCCCCCAGTACCCCAAAACATACTTGTATAAAAGAGCAACGTAGTTTCTAAAGCTTTGTTCTATTCTTTTGTTCGCCTTTCTTCCCAAATGAGTAAAAGCTGCCTTTCCGAGCCAAGGAAATATTTCCAACACAGCTCTTACAGGCAAAAAAAAAACAAAACAAAAAAGAAAACAGGGAAAAAAAAGAAGGATCTCACCCGGATTCACCATGGTGGGTTTGAAGCTTAGCTGTTCTTTGACTTGCGGTTTCTAGCGGCTAAGTGATCGGCCATTTTACTGGCCGATCTTCTTCTCCGTCGGCCCTCAGAGTCTGGCCCGGACAGCTGGAGGAGCCACTGCTCCTCCACAGCCGAGCAAGGCCTCTTCGACGAAAGTCGCACCCTCCAGGGTGACTTTAGACCCGTATAAGGGCCTACCGGTGGAGGGAAGGCAGCTGACGAAGAGACGAGTCTCTTCGTGCGACTAGGAGCGCTGCGACCCAGAACTGGAAGTCCTTTTTCTTTTTTTATCTTTTTTGAAGATGGGAACTACATCAGCTCTTTTCCAGTCCTCTGGTAGTTCCCCAGTGCTCCAGGATCTTTGAAAAATATAGTGGTTCTGAGATCACATCTGCCATTTCCTTGAGAACATTGGGGTGTAATCCATCTGGTCCTGGTGATTTGAACTCGTCTAGGCGGGACAGGTGGTCACCATTTTCTTGCCTATCTTAACTTGTATTTCTATTTTGTTTTTTATGGCACTATGTTTAATAGGTTTTTTCCCTTTGTGTAATGCGAAAAATGAGTTAAATAGTTTTGCTTTCTCTCTGTTGCTTGTCACCTTCTTGCCACTTTCACCCACTAATGGACCAATCGTTTCCTTCACTTTTTTCTTGTTTTTTTACATGTTAAAAGAAGCTTTTTTTGTTATTTTTGACTTTGGTGCAAGCCTTAGTTCATTTTGAGCCTTAGCTTTCCTCACTTCATCTTTGCAGGTTCGGACTATTTGCTGATATTCTGACTTAGTTCTGTGTCCCTCTTTCCACTTTCTATACTTGTCCTTTTTATCTTTCAATTGATCAGAGAGTTCTTTATGCAGCCATGCTGGTTTCTTTTGAGAGCTGTTATTTTTCCTCTTTGCTGGTATTGTGCTAGACTGGGCCTTTATTATCTCACTTTTCAAGATTTCTCAAACCTCTTGAGTTGTTTTCCCCTTGAGGATTCTCATCCATGGAATCCTTCCCAAACCCTCTCTAAGTTTATTGAAATTAGCTCTCTTGAAGTCCAAGACTCTAGTTTGACTGTTCTATTGCTTGTGCTTCCATAATATTGAATTCAAATATTGCATGATCACTTCCTCACAAGGTTCCTATGGCTTCAACACCTTCTATCATTTCATATCTGTTAGTGAGAATTAGATCCAAAATGGCTAATCCCCTAGTTCCCTTCTCTACTTTTTCGGAGACAAAGTTGTCTGCTAGGTTTGTCAAGAATCTGTTTGATCTTCCACTTGGTGCAGAGTTTGTCTCCCAGTTGATGTCAGGGTAGTTAAAGTCCCCAGTTACTATTGTGATGTGCTTCCTACATACTTTAGTTAGCTGAATAGCAAAAAGTATATCCTGTATTTGGTTGGGTGGCCTATAATATATACGTATGGCGATGTCGTCCCCCCCCTTTTATATTGACCCATATACATTCAGGACAGTTTTCATCATTGTTGTGCTCTATTTCTGTAGAGATGTAGTTATTTCTTATATAGAGAGCAACTCCACCTCCTCTTTTATTTGGTCTGTTTCTTTTAAATAATTTAAATCCCTCTAGCTTTGTGTTCCATTTGTGGGTTTCATCCCACCATGTTTCCGTAATGGCAACAATATCATATCTGCCCTCATTAACCTGAATTTCTAGTTCACCCTGTTTGCTGCTCATACTCTGTGCGTTGGTGTATAGACATTTGAGTCCTTTATGACCGACCTTGTGTTTACTTCCTACATAACCAGTGTGATGCCTGAGTTCCCCTAATGTCTTACCACCTATTTGGTTAGTGCACCTTGTGTGGCACTTGCTATTAAGAACTTGATTTTGCTTGACAGCAAGGTTGATGTTCTTGTCCACACACACATCTATGTTACATGCACTGATAGCCCTATAATTTTTAGATTGCCGGGGACAGGGATGTTCTGTATCAGTTAGCTCACTGTCCCCACTGGTTAGTTTAAATATTCCTCCAGAAAATTTGTGAATTTATAGCCAAGTAACTCAGTCCCTTTCTTTGATGGATGCAAACCATCTCTTTTGTACATTTTTTCATTGGACCAGCTGCTAACATCGTGACTAATATATCCAAATGAAGGTGAATTTAATTAGGATATGACTTGGAGTGAATATCAATTTATAGTTTTCCCCTCTCGGACACCAAAACCAAGTTCTCAATACAAAATACACACCAGGTGTTCTGTAGTAGGCTAAAGTAATGTTCTAATTCTCCATGTTCAACTTCCTTTTTTATTATGTTTTTCTTTTAAGAGATTTGCAGCAGAGCATTGCCAGAGAACCCAGTGCTCCTTCTTTTCCTTCTGTGCCTGCATATCAAACTGGGGGAAACAAGCCCTCTGCATCCTCTACTCCAACTCCAGCTCCCCGAACCAATGTGGTAAGTAAATCAACAGTAAAGTTATTGTTTTGTGCTTTCTCTGTTTCAATAAATTCAGTAAATTGAAACAGCAGCCTTATATACTGAATACTGTATATTGAAAAATTGCAGTGCAAAGAATGGATGAAAAAGAACCTATTCATAGCCCTGGTAGATGAGAGAGAGAAAAAAGAAAGAAAGATAATACCACGTTTCTCTCTAATCAGAATAGCACTTGAAAACTATTCCATTCTTCTTGATAGTGATAATTTTGAGATTTGAGTTTTTGTTTTTCTAACAAAATTCTAGGCTACATAAAATTGTTCTCTGGTTATGTGTTGATGGCAATGGTGGACCAAGGAAAAGAGAAAGGATGATTGATAGGACACAGAAACAGTGAAATGGATAATCTTAATATTGCCATTATATCAACAGCTTGATAGAGATTGTGAATATTATGTATAATTTTGTAGTGCTGCTGTATTTACAATTTAATACAATTTATTTTGTGGTGCTATACATTGCTCTCAGTTATAAATATATTTTGTCAGATTTACTAGTTAGATAAGAAAGATCAGAAAAATGAAGGACCATCTATGGCAAACTTGATTTAAATAAGTAATTTAAGAAAGTCTTCTTTTGGATATTTAAAAGGCATTGATTTAAATAAATTTATCTCATTGTGTGGCAATTACCTAATGTTGTTTGTGTTTTTAGTCAGACTTTCAAGACTGATTGCCATAAATACAAAATATAAAAAATAGAACTGTACTTCTATCTTAGTTTATATATAATTTTGTTGTTTAGTCTAGTAAACCACAGCCACCAGCACGTCCTCCTCCACCAGCAATTTCTACAGCACCTGTTGTCACTGCTCCTGGTTCAGCAATCACTGGGATATCAGCTGCTCCTGTGGGTTCTGCAACTAATGTGGCACTTCCACAGGCCCAGGGCCCACCTTATCCAACTTATCCAGGATATCCTGGGTAAGTTTGCAAAGATGTGAACTAATTAATGTTGTATTGTAATGGAATATATGAATGACCTTGGGGGACAAGGGGTAGGGACATTGCCTGGGATATAATGAGACAAGAGATGGAGGAGCCCCCAGTTGATTAACAGTCAGTGGAAGAAACTTTTCCCCTAATTGATCAGGTGGTTAAAAATGGCACCTGGGAAATTTGTGTCTTCAGACTTGCAAGATTCTATTAATGTAGCCTTACAATAAAGTAGAATCAGTACATCTGATCATATTTCTTATCTGTTCACTTGGGACTGCTAACATATAGAATTAAGACACTTCTGAACTTAGTTTTAGTTCCAATAATAGTTTGGAAGAAAGAACCAGTTTGGTTTAGTGTTAAGGCACCAGGACACTATGAGTTCTATCAAAGGGACTCTTTCCCAGCCCACCACATCAGGCTTGAGAAATAAGCCAGTGGATTAATTCCTATGGCAACCAATTATCCGAGAAATAAAAGTGGAATCTGGTCTGGGAAAATATAAGAAAAGAAAAAAAAATGTTTTGAAGAAAATAAATGGGACCTGTAACACAATAAGCTCATTGATAAGCATTTCTTAAAAAGAATCCAGTACAAGTAGTCCTTGACTTAAAACAATTTGTTTAGAGACCAGTGTTACAGTGGCACTGTAAAAAGTGACTTTTGACTAATTTTCACACAACTGCTGCAGCATCCCCATGGTCACATGATCAAGATTCGGGTGCTTGGCAGCTGACTCATATTAATGATAGTTGCACTGTGCCAGGGTCATGTGATCCCCTTTTTGTGACCTTTTGAAAACAAAGTCAATGGGGAAACCAGATTCACCTAACAACTTTATTATTAATTTAACAAGTGCAATGATTCACTTAACAACTGTGGCAAAAAAGGTCGTAAAATGGAGAAAAAATTCACTTAACAACTGCCTTGTTTAGCAACAGAAATTTTGGATTCAAATGTGGTCATAAGTTGATGATCTGTATTCTTTTTCATATTTCCTGCCAGATATTTTCTCTTAAGATTCTATGACAGTAAGACCAAGTGCCCAAATACTGGCCCCACCCCTGCTCTGCTCCCCATCCTTACCCCGCCTGCCCGCAGGGCCATGCACCGACTCCAGGGCTCGCCGCAAATCATCCAGGCAGCCCAGCAGTGCTATGGTGGTCACGCCCCCTGCTCATTCCCTGCAGCATCAACTGTGCATGATGGGGTGTGAGGGCAGAATCTTGTCTAGGCTGCCTGGCTGCCATGTCCTTGGCTGCGCTGCTCTGTGTGGGCCACTCTCAGGGGCGACTTTCCTTCAGGGGGACTGCTGGAGAGGAGTGTATCATGGGGGGAGGCGAGGCTGGGGCAACAGCACGTGTGCCCACAGAGAGAGCTCCGAATGCCGCCTCTGGCACTCGTGCCATAGGTTCGCCACCACTGTTCTATGAATTCTAAAGTTCTAAAGCAATACAGGTGATGTTCAACTTATGCCTGATTTCTTAGTGACCTTTTGAAGTTATGCCCGGATGCTCCCAAAGCTACTTACGATCTGGTTTCAAAATTATTACCCTCATGCTGATTCACCCTTATGACTGACTGTAGGGATGTTACAAAGACCCTCCCCCCAGGTTATTTCCCTCTTTCCCCATCCTACTGGATCTTAGCTTTGCTTTCCCTTTGCTGGTTCTCCACAGGCTTTGGGTCTGCTTCTCATCCTACCAGGTCGGATGCCTACTTCCCACTCCTGTTACTGATTATGGGCTAGAATGGTTCAGAGGTTACATTAGGGAAGTAGAGCAGGTGCTCTGTCCCTGGATTGTGTGGGCGTGTCCGAGAAGTGGACACCATTTTCTGACTTTCTGCTTTGAAAATGGGGCCCACTTCCTAAAGAAGCCCCATGGCCCAGGGACACCAAGGGACAGAGCTGCCTGCCTTCCTTCTCTAATGGGTGCTTTGGAGATGTTATCAGTGAGTGGAGGTGGGGAAGGTGTTTTTGCCCAATTGGAATGGAAAGCAGGCCCAAGGCTTGTGGGAGAGGAAGATCTTGGGAGACTCAGGGCTTGGCCTGAGCCTGCACTAGGCCTCTCATGGCCTCCCCATCTCCTGAAGTATCCTGTACTTCACTTAATAACCTATGTGGCCATTTAACTACATCAAGGAGAGCAGGGTCAAGGTCATTAAGCGAGGTGATTTGTGATTATCAATTCACCAGTTCAACCTGCTGTTCATCTTAGATGATATTTTAGATTTCAAAAAAATGAGTTACATAAATGTTTATGCAAATTATGAATTATGAATAATAGGCTAATAATATATTTTTATTTTCCATGACATATTTCCCTCTCACTATCTGTATTGTTAAAAAAGTGAGAATGATTCAGAATATAGCATACAGATCTCATGTGATTGCATGTTTGGCTTAGTAATTTACAATATCTTGTTTAAGGGCTGACCTAAGCCAGAAATAAAGTACAGGTAGTTCTCAATTACTCTTAAGTGACTGGTTGAAGTTACATCAAATCCCCAAAAGGTACTTATGACCTGGTTCTGAAGTTCTAATGGTGTTCCTCCCCCTCATAGTCATATGATGATGTTTTGGCTTTTGGCAGCTGTTCTGGATTTATGTCTGTTTGCAGTGTCCTGCTGTCACTTGACTATGATTTGTAACATTTATGTTGTATCCAGTTTTTGACAAAAAAAAATTGCCAATAGTAAACAATGGGTTTGCTTAATGACCGCTGCAAAAAAATTAAGTTGGCCATGTGATAATCTGTTTTACAACCATCACAACTGTAATTGGCAAGCTCCACTATGGTTGTAAGTTGAAGACTACTTGTACTTGTAAAAATCCATATGAAAATGTTTAAATTATATTTTTCCTATCTGCAGATTGTTTTGATTAATGTAAGACAATTTGTTAGGATCTTTTATTGCTAAGTTTGGTAATAGAGGTTTATTTGCTAGTTCTTATATGATGATTAGATTAGATACTTTTATGTGTAGATTGTTCAGTGTTTAATTTAATAGCTTTATGAAATGAAGATTATTTCTGCATCCTCTAAGGTTTTTGGGATAAGTCAAAGCATGGAAATTTCTTCATTATAATAAAATATGCTTTTTTGTTTTGTTTTCACAGATATTGTCAGATGCCTTTGCCATTGGGTTATAATCCTTATATGTATGGCCAATACAATCTTCCATATACACCATCGCCTGGGTATCAAAATCCTGGACAAGCTCCTTATCCAGGACCACAGCAACCTGGATACCCTTATCCACAACAGCCATATTATCCACAGCAATAACATATCAGAAAAGAACCATTGCTTGTTATAACTAAGAGTAATTTGCAATAAGCATACTAAACTTCTACTTCAGCTAATGTACCTCACTGTATTGGAATGGTTGATAACTTCCTTTCCTAATAATGCTCCAAAACATCTATTTTCTCAACTGAATTCTGGCTATATCAGAGTTCTTGAGAAAGTGACAAGCTACTACAATATTAAATTAACAGAATTAGATTATAACGAAATTCAATTTATGTACTAATTTACCTACACCAAATATTACTTTACATTTCTCTCTATAAATAAATACTAAATAATTGATCTAAAACAAAATGGCACAAGCATTGATCTGGTATAAACTATAAGAGTAAATAGAATTTCTATATTATATTGGTTTGTATTTTGGATTTGCTTTTAGTTACCAATATGTTTTGTTTAAAGCATTGTAAATTGTTAAGTGCAAAATAAGCTGCATAAAATAGTTCGAAAATTATACTTAGATATTTTATATTTGGCTATAACTAATGTATGTTTTTGAAGCTAGAGCACCTTCTTTGGCACTGCTTTTGAAGCTGAGATTTCTGCAAACCAGTCATGGTTTCTTATATTTAGTTCCTATAATATACAAACAATCTCAAAAATCAATATGTTATTCCAGAATAAGAGAAAATAAATCAGCATATTTTTATTGAATCATTCAAAGCTAGCTTGTAAGGTGTTCATTGGGGATATACACATGACATTTTGATATTTTACTTCTGGCTTATCTAATTGTGTTGTTTTTTGAAATGCTAAAAGTTCAGTGTCCTCTGCAACTTGCCTTTATCCTACCTCATTACATGTGCCTCTGTGTATACAAAGATGATCCTGTGCAACCTACTTTTCTTGGGATGTCTAAAAAAGCTTAAGTTACAAATGTGGATAAATAAAAATAATTCCATTTATTTAACCAATTTACTCCGTTTGCAAGGTTTTGAAAAGAACAAGAACCTCATGCTGCAATTAAAAAAAGATTCTACTAGAATTGTTTGTAAGATCATGCTTGCATGACATAATAGGATGCATGTGCCCAGCCAAGAGGCCTTGTGCAGCACATCAGCATTTTTAAAAAATTAATAAATATACTGCCCCTGCCACTAAAAGACACTCTGGATTTCTGAAAGTCTCACTGCTAACACTGCCAGTTCCAGTGCTGCCACTCTGCTAACTGCAAAACAGTTGTTAATACATGTCTGGTATTCTTTTGCAGCATGCAAAAGTTTTTAATTGATTGATTGATTGATTGATTGATTGATTGATTGATTCATTCATTCATTCATTCATTCATTCATTCTCTATAGCTGCCCATATCCACCAACTGATTCTGAGTGACTTAACGATTCTAAAATTATAAAACAGTTAAAACAATTTAAAACTATAGAACAATAAAAACATCAAGAAAATAAATACAGTAGCCAAGATAATTAGCCAACTAATAGTAAAGACAAGAAATGGGGCCCTTAACACATTCCAGACCTGGGTACATAGTTAAATTTTTAGAGTCTTTCAAAAGGCCAGCAGGATGGAGATCATACTAATTTCCAAGGGTAGAAAGTTTCACAAAGCAGGAGCTATAGCAGAGAAGGCCCATCTTCTAGTTTCTGCCATTCAAACCTCTTTGACAGTATGTTCAACATGCCTGATCTGAATTGAATTGTATTGGTAGAGACTCTTGGAAAAAGACAGTCCCTCAGGTAATCCCAAGCCATATATGTCTTTAAAGAGGACAACCCTATCTTGAACTATACCCAGAAACATACTATCAACTGGTGTAGCTCATATAGTTGGGTTACATGTGTCATATATCTAGCACCATTTGAAAGCTGTGCAGCTGCTGAAGTTTCCAAATATTCCATGTTCTTTTTCATTTTCATAAAAGCTAGAGAGTAAGGAAGAAAGAAAGGAATTTTTAATTCTTTATTTTAATTACTGACATTCTATTATAAATTAGTAATAACCCTGTGAAAGGGATAGTTTCCTTATTTTATTAGTAAATGGTGTTCTGAATAAATAAATCTCATTTTTAAAACAGTAAAATAGAGTATACTTTAACAATTTAAAGAAATTGGAAGAACAAGAAATAAATATATTTCATGTTTCTTGTAGCGAATCAGCTATCCTAAGACAGGAATATACAAGTGTTTATAAATATTTATACAATCTTAGATTGGAAGTATATTATGTAGAACAATGGGAATGGGCTTCTGGGTAGTATACAATAGCAAATAAAACAGATCCATGTTACAGTTAAAAAAACGACACCAGTAGAGGGCAGACTCAAACCATGCTTTCAAGCTTTTTCACACAAATAATGTTTATATATATATATATATATTGCTCCGCTGACATTACCAGGAAGCTAATGATAAAAAAATACAATAAAATAAAAATAAAATCGGATTGGTATGAATAATAAAAATTGAAAACATTATGCAGGAACATATCAGAATTAATGAAGCCTGGTGAATCATAAGGCTATATAAATGAGAAAGCTTCATCTTCATTACTTTAACTCTGCAGTATTTCAGCTTTGCTAAGGAGCAGATTCCTACAATTGCACCCAAGGCAGTTCCTTAGTTTCTCACCTTGTTTGTCTCAGTGACTGAAGAGCAGGCAGGAAAAGGCCTTTGAAGGGCAGCAAATTATTGGAGAGCAAATTATTTGAGAGAGATGTTTTGAAATTATGACCTCAATTCTCAAAAGTTTGACCAGGTTTTTTAAAAACTTGGTCAGCTATAAGTGTACATTGCAGCAGAATACAGCTAAGTAATGCTATACAGGATGTCGCACTTTATACAGAGAAACCAGATTAGATAAAATATTTTCCTTTATTAACTATTTTCCATTCTTCTTTGTTTCTATTAAAATGTGAAACTATTGCTCAAGAATAGAAGTTTATTTGTCTATCTAATAATATCTAAGAAGGAGGCTGCTTTTTTCCCCCAAACTATTTAGCCTGCAATGAATCCTCCTACAGTCTATTCTGATACCTACGGAAATATTTAACTAACTTGTTCTAACTTCACTGATTTTGTTCAAATTTTCTTTGTCTTTCTTGTCATCCTTATTTTTAATTTTCCATTCCCCACATGAAAACTCCTTTTCATTCCTATAGATTTAGCTGCTTTGCTTCAAAGGACAATTTCTCATTAGAACTTTTCTCATGTGCCAAACTGCATGATTGAACACCTACATCTTATATTTGTAGGGTTTTCAAAATATTTGTTAGGTTTTGTATTTATGGACTTTAGGGAAAAAATCCAAATAACTTTTTATAGTTTTTATTTTAACTAGGAAAGGGGCGAAGGGACACGCCCTTCACAGGAAGTAAAACCTGTCATTTCTCTGTCCAGAGGGAATGTTAGTTTGCTCAACATCACTGCTGATAATCTACATAATTATTTACTAAGTAATTCTGGAAAGATGATGTATTCTAGTTGGATAATGATTTCTCTCTCAGATCAGAGACATGTATCAAATGAGATTTAAGACCAATCTAGGATTTTATATATAAGATGACATCTATCTTGGGTAACCATCCTCTATATTATCATTAGCTTCGCTGTATCAGTCTCTTATGTTTCTTTATGATTTGCTTACATCGGTATCTAGAAAAGTATGATCAAAGGTTTTCCTGGTAGAGCTTTTATATTAACAAATTTAAGACAACATTTAGAAAAAAAAATTGCAATAGGGAATCAGTAAGTGCTCAAGATGATTATGATAGTTTTTTCTGCTGCTTGCCAGATCTGAGATGAGTTTGGTAATATTAAGTTCTTGTATTTTGTTTTGAATATTAAATGCAGAATATTTTAATGCAAATATACTGAAAGTGTCAATAACAATGGAATGTGTGAAAGAAGAGTGCCAGTTTTTTAAAGTGCCAACTGAACTATTGACAAGAAGGGTCAAGAGGAGAAAATGTTTATGGATACCAATTGAAATTATGAATGGTTGATTTCATATAAGAGGTGTGTGGAGAAAGATTAATACAAAGGAGATTAAGAGAAGCAAAAACAAAGCTGGAGCTGAGATGAAAAAGCAATAAGCAGGTATTAGACTTAATATAAAGATAATTTCAAAACTAAAAACTAACAATATCTTCACCTGGCATGCATTTCTTAGGAAACAGTTTCCCTTGTTATATTAAATACCAAACATTTACATTTTCTACTCTTTGAATGGACAATAGGGCTTATCTAAGTATAGGTTTTCCAAATGGAGGGAAATGAGAGGTTAAAAAAAAGGAAAAAAGGGAAAAAAAGGCATGTGAAGGAATGTGATTCTGTCAGTATCGTAAAGTATGTGATGGGGAGACAGGTAGAATGTGTGTAATGCTACATACTATAAACCACATTGAAAATCATATACAGTATATACATATATCTGACTAACTACCACAGTTGAGTTAGGAACTTCAGTTGCTAAGTAATGCAGTCATTAACTGAGTCATCATGTGATCACCTTATGTTACAATTTTTTTTGCCAAGGTCATTCAACAAATTCACTGTAGTTAAGTGAATCTAGCTTCATCTATTGACTTTACTGGTTAGAAGCCAATTAGAAAGATTGTAAATCGCAATCACAGATTCTATGATGCTTCAACTGTTGTAACTAGACATCAGTTGCCAAGAGCCTGAATCACAATTATGTGACCATAAGGGCACTGCAACAGATTTAAGTATGAGGACTGGTAGTAACTTTTTTCAGCATTGTTGTAACTTTGAATGGTACTAAACAAATACTCATAAGTCAAGGAGAAAGTCTATGCTATATAAACAAAGGTGTACACCATCTCTTAATGGCACCCTTATTTTGTTTTGCCCAAACCCCCCCAGAAGCAAGTTATTCTTAAGTTTTGCTCTCTTTGCAACTCCGCTGAGAAACAGTAGCTGAAACTTGCTCAAGAATCAAACAGGACATTCTAGTTTCAAATGAGTTTGCAATTTTGGAGCAACTGGCAAGTGTAGCTTTCCCAAGAGTGAAAAAATTTCCATTGCTATTTTACTGCTGAAGTTGCTCTTTAAAGCACAGCAAAAGGAGCTATTTCAAATTCCAGTGAGAAAAGTGGAGCTTTAGCCCACCCTTTATTCCTGCCTTTGTCTTAAGTATGAATATTCAATGTGTGAACTACGTATGTGTGAAAGAGGAACATATAAGTAGTCCTCGATTTACAACCAAAATTGAACTCAAAATTGTTGTTAAGTGAATATGCTTTCCCATTTACTTTGCTGGTCAGAAGGTCGCTGCATAAATATATGTCAATTGCCAAGCATCCAAATTTTGATAACATGACTAAGAATGCTACAACAGTCTTAAGTGTAAAAAACGATCATAATCACTGTTTTCAGTGCCACTGTAACTTCGAACACTCATTAAATGAACAGTTGTAACTCAAGGACTACCTGTGTATAGAATGTCCCAAATACAATCTGTGGCATTTTTAATTGCATTTTTGGGTCATGTTCCTTTTTGAAGAACCACAAAGCAAAAATGGGAGAAACATTTATGCAGGCCAGACATTCATTCTCTCTTTTTTTAAAAAATATTTTTTTATTTTTTAAACCAACAAAACAAAACAGAACAAAGCATAACACACACACACACACACACACACACACACACACACACACACACACACAAAGTGTATACTCCTCCCTTTTTTAACAGCAATTTTGTAACCGTAATCTATTATTGTTTGCATTTTTCTTCCTTCATACTATACTTCATACTAAGAATAATACATATTATTATTACTATACATTATTATATACACATTTTCCACTTTTGACCTTTCCACATTTATTCTCCTGTATTAAATTTCTAGTCTCCAACCAGTCATACCATTTGTTCCATATTAGATAGTACTCTGTGTTCCTTTTCTTTTACCTCTTTTGTTAATTTGTCCATCTCAGCACAGTCCAGGATTTTTCTTATCACTTCTTTCTCTGATGGTATATTCTCATTTTTCCAGAACTGTACATATGCTATTCTTCTGCCATTGTTATATGTAGAATTAAGTAACGTATTTCTTTACTATATTTTCTGTTTAAAATACCCAGCAAAAAGATCTCTGGTTTCCAGTCTACGGGTTGGTCTATTATTTCTTCGATCCATCTTGTTATTTTAGTCCAGTATTTTTTCGCAACTGGGCATGTCCACCATAAATGATATGTTCCATGTACTTTTTTACATTTCCAACATGTTGGCGAATTGTTCTGGAACATCTTGGCAAGTTTTGCTGGTGGAAGATGCCATCTGTAAAACATCTTCAACTGGTTTTCCTTGAATGCCGCTGACATAGTCAATTTTATGTTTATTTGCCATATTTTTTTCCCATTTCTCCAATTCTATATTATATCCAACTTTTTTTGCCCATCTAATCATTGTGTCTGACAACCTCGTCTTCCATTTTATATCTCAATAGGTATTTGTATAAATTGCTAATTAATTTTATTTACAATGAGGTGTTGGAGGAGGCGAAGATACCAACAACGTGGACTGAAGCAATCATCACCCTCATCCCTAAGGAAGACTCAGACTTGCCACAAATTCAAAATTATAGGCCGATTTCTTTACTGAATACAGGTTATAAGACATTTACAACAATAATAGCAGAAAGGATTAAATTTTTTTTGAATAACTACATCCACCCAGATCAAAATGGATTTCTACCAGGATGACAGATAAAAAATAATATAAGGATAATAATGGATACTTTAGAATTTTATGAAGTCCATCCTGAAAGACAAGCTATACTGGTTTTTCTTGATGCTCAGAAGGCATTTGATAATCTGAATTGGAAGTTTATTATAACACAATTGCACTATATGGATTTTGGGACAAAATTTGGAAAGATGGTTGAGAAAATATATACTAAACAAACAGCTAGGGTAATTATAAATGATGAAATGACAGAAAAAATTGATATAACCAAAGGAGTAAGACAAGGATGCCCACTGTCCCCTCTTCTATTTATTTTATTATTAGAAATACTCCTGAGAAAAAAGGGTTTAAAAATTAAGGAGGAAGAATATAAGATCCAAGCCTTCGCTGATGATTTGGTATTTATTTTTGAAGACCCAGTAGAAACCGACTTTAAATTGATTAAAAAAAATAGAAGAATTCATTGAGATAGCCGGACTTAAGATTAATAAGAATAAATCCGAATTAATAACCAAAAATCTTACAAAGGCACAGGAAAGTGAACTGGAAGATAAAACAAAGATAAGTATAACTAAGAAAATAAAATATTTAGAGATCTGGCTTACAGCGAAGTATTCCTCGATTAAGGAGGACAATTATGATAAAATATTATACCAGATAAAAAAAGATTTAGAAAATTGGGAAAATCTGCAAATTTCATTTTTAGGGAGGATTGCTACGGTCAAAATGAATATATTGCCAAAAATATTATTTCTGTTCCAAGTTATTCCAATAAAATTAGGGAAAACATTCTTTCAAGAATTAAATAAATTGGTCACTAAATTTATATGGCAAAGGAAAAAAATCTAGGATTAAATTAAAACTTGCAAGATATGAAAGATAAAGGGGGATTGGCATTACTAGAGTAGGAAATATACTACCAAGCATCAAGCCTAACTTGGGTAAAAGATTGGATGAATTCGAAAAATACTAGAGTTTTAGCAATAGAAGGACATGACTTGCAAGCAGGGTGGCATGCATTCCTGTGGGACGAAAAATATAAAACACACATTCCTTCACAGTTAGGAAAAAATAAACTTGGGAAAAAATAAAACAAAAACTATATAAGAATTCCAATGTGGTTATTTCCAACAGAAGCTCTGAAACACCCAAACCTACTGGATATAAATAAGATAATTAGATACAAGGAATTAGTAAACGAACAGGGAAATCTGAAAACAAAACAAGAATTGGAACAAGATATACACAAATTCAATCTAAATATACAGAGGACAAAAAATTATATAAAATACAAAAAGCCACAAGAATTGGATAAAATTATACATGGAACAAACATTCATTCTCATGTACACAGTAGCCCATTCAAATAGCTGACCCATTCATAAGTGACCCATATATGTAATGTATTCTCCAAAACCATACTACACCATACATAAATGCACAGCCACTATGGCTCCATTGAACTCAAGGAACTAAGATTCTAAACCATCCGGCAGAGGGAATTTACCACTACTATACTGAGAGGTGAGGAGAACCAGCATGTGTAGGAAACCAGCTACATGCATACTATTATTGGCCAGGCCTATACGTCTTAACTGGCCTGTTGCCCTTGCATTCAATGGAAAAAATGTACTCTTGAATTAAAAACCATTTGTTGCTGATCTAGTTAGCTTTTATACATAGAAATGAAGGAATGTGCCATCTTATTCTTAGATAGCAAATATTATTGACTAATGTTAATAAATACATAGAGTACAGTCAGTCTGCTGGATAGGATTTTGTCCAATATCCTGTTTCCACAGTGGAACACATAGTCAGAATATGAAGACAATTTTATTATTAAATATTTATACTGCCTTTGGGGTTGAGAGAGAGAACTGCTGGCCCAAAGTCATTCATACCTAAGTGAGTCTTGGAACTCACGATTTTTAATTGCTAGGCTAGCACCTTAACCACTATACATATCTCTCTCTTTTCAAAGAGATTAAGTAGATATTCTTGTATGAAAATGTACTATAAACACAACTGATTTGCAATGATTTGGGTTCTTAGGATCCAAACCAGTCTTTAACATATTCCTTGCTGATTCAAGAGCAGCTTGGCTTAGGGGGCCAGGAGATTGTAGCAGAAAAATGAAGAATTCTGTGTTATTTAATAAAAAGGGTTCACTTTTAGTGCTTTTAATAATTAATTGTGGCTCATGCCAGACCATGACGTGTCATGAGAGTATTTTTGCTGTATCTGCTATAGCTATCCCTGTAGAAAGCTAGCTGAAATCAAGTGTTAATCTCAGTATGTCTGTGGAATTAAAATACAGTGGTACCTTGGTACTCAACTGCTTTGAAACTCATTGAATTTGGTATTCAACCCATTTTGACATGAAAATTTTGTTCTGGTACTCATTGTTTGTTTGGTACTCGACACACAAGCTAGTACTTGTCAATGTTGGCTGCCTTGTGACTCACTACATTATTCCTTATGGACAAAATTTGTTTGGTACTCATAGTTTTTGGTACTCATTATGCCTCCCAGAATCAATTAATGATGAGGTACCATTGTAGATGGATGTAGGATAGGCAAACAGAAAAACAGTGTCTGTCAAGATTTTTAATTAGACATTTTATTGCCACATGTACTTTTTAAATTCTACTTTATTAAAAAAACACCAACAATTTGCAGCTAAGTTTTTCACTTTTCTTTTCTACTGGAAAAAAGTAAAAAGGGCTCCATGGATAGTGATGATCCAACACTAGATGTCAGCAGAAGGAAGGAAACACATTGTACTTTAGAAATCTCTGATGTGCTGTATTGTGCTGCTGTTAAATCCTCTGCACTCCAGAGACACTGTCAGCCTTGCGTAGACGATTATGAAGAACTTTGATAAGGGTCAGCATGAAAGGACACAGGCTTAAAGAAGAGAAGTAAAGCCCAGAGAAGCTATACAATACAAGTAGATTTCTGAGAAGTGCCCGAAGAAAGCTGCTTTTAACCTATAAATCAGTATGTGAGACAGTAAGTTTGATATTTATCTGTCCAACTCTCTTAAATATTGGGAAATAAAGACCTGGAGGAGCATTGTCCATGGGGTCGCGATGGGTCGGACACGACTTCGCAACTAACAACAACAACAACAACAACAAAAGAATAAAGATTATTCAGGATCACTACTTACACAAAATGAAATGAAATGCAGGGTAATGAACAACATAAAAGACAATACTTAGTATTCTCATACAGTTGCCATTTTTCTTCCTGGAAGCATCATTACTATCTGTTAGCTGCAGAAATTTAGGTGGCCACTCAGCACATGATATAGTAAACTTTCCCCTATCCACATTTTGTGGCCCCCATTTTTTTTTTTTTTTTTTGCAACCTGGAGACAGCAGGGTAAAGGATCCAGACTTTTCCATAGCAGTATTGCAGGTAGAAGTTGTTTTTATATTGTGGAAGCTCTGTGTTCAGAAATTTTTGCTGAACTCTTGCTTTCCTTTCTTCTTTGTTCTTTTGATTAACTTAAGCAACCTAATGAATCTTTGTGGCACTGATTGTAATAAGTACTAGTGCCTAATTCTCATTCAATCCACAGGATGGGCACTATTTAGACCCAGAGTTGAATATAATGCTTCCAACCTCTAAAATGAAATTACCGAACTCTCTCTGATTGCAATTGTTGTAAACTGGCACCATGAATCCCATTTTTCGAGGTAGAACAATTACTGTTAAAATGTATTTATTAGGTGTATATCTTGCTTTTATATACAATATATACTTGCGTATAAGGCCATCCTCAGATAAGCCAACCTATTTTTTAAATATTATTTTGGTTAAAAATATGAGAGTCTGTTTATCTGCAGATGTGTTTATATGCAAGTCATCATTATCTTCATTTTAGCCATTGTCTATCCACTGCAGGATGAAGGCCTCTTCCACATGTTTCCAATCAACACAGTCCTGATCCCTTTTGTGCCAATTGGGCCCGTGATACTTGCTGATGTTGCGATCCAGCTTGTATATCCACGTGTATATGGGAAATATGGGTATTTTAAAAAGTATTTGCATGCATATTTGCTGATAATCTCAGCCATGGTTAAGCTGAACCTGAGTTTTGGGATATATTTTGGCAGCTAAATTTCTTAGGTTTAGCTGCAAATATACTCAGGATTTAGGTCTGGGTGAAAATGAGTTGAGACGAGTGAAATTAACTGAGCTGAAGATACCCAGTTGTTTTTTGAGCCTAAGGTAAGACTAAAACTCACAAACTATGAATATTGGATAGTAATTGCTGCTGCATTAATTTCCCTGAACCACTTTTTATATGCTTAATGATTGCTTACAGTTGGTGAAGCAGTCATATGTTACTGTAGTGTAAAAGATTGTAGAAAAAAAATCAATAGACTGCTTGATTCTCCTTCCTTTTTGAAGCTTATTTAGAATGCAATGAAGGAGCACCTGGTGCAGGGATTGGCCTTTCACTACAGCCTTTAGCATTCAAAATAACTGAGGAAGTTCAGCTTCTCCCATCTCTTCATTTGCGTACCTGGAGAGCTTGTTTTTATTCTTTCAGGGGAGCCAGTCCAAGAAAGGCCTGTCAGCACAAAGATGTGTTTTCAATATCTTGACTAAGGTGACCTTGGAATATGTTCACTTAAGCAAATTGCAGCCTGATTTCTGGCATACTTATTTATCCTGCCCCACCTAACTTTGTAAGCTGTTCAACTTTTTTTTAAAACAAATTTTATTGTTTTTTTAAGTTCTTAAAGCAATATGTTCAGGACACACCATGGTGCTGGGGTAATCAAACATCTTAAAACAAGACATATATACATAATATAATCAATACATCAAATATTCCCTCTCTTTTCCCCTCAAATAGCATAGTATATTTAGAATATCCAATTCTAGCTTAAATTTATTCAATCTGAACCTGTTTTTAAGCTTCATCAATTTCTACCATAATCAAATTAACTTTAAATAAAAATATTTTCAATTCAAATATCCCTTCCACATATATTCTACTTTCTTAATTTTTTCAAAATCTTATTTGTTTCTTCTTCCATTAATCTCCCTTATTTAGAGTAAAATATTAATCTATCCTGTCATACCTTAAATCATGTCATTCCATTAAACAAAATTCAAGTCTCCAAATAATTATCATGACTAATAATGTCCATATCATCAGAAAATCATATCATCTTATTAAATTTCAATTAACTATTAGTTCACTTCAAATCTGAAATATCTCTTCAATTTTCGTCATTCCATTACATCATAATTTTCATAGAAATAAACCTAACATTCTAAAAAGAACATTCCTAGTATTCTAAATTGTCTTTAATCCCTTATATGGAAAGATATCTCATTTTTAAACAAAAATATTAATCTATCCTAGACACATCTAAATATATGTATTTATCAAACTATACTATAGATATCTCATTCTTCACTTAATCAATCTCTTTGAGTTAACAAATTAATATCAAACCTTAAATCATTTCAATCCTTTAAGTAAAGTTTAAATTTCACATGTTATAGGACAAACAAGTCATCTTATTTAATTAATATTCAATTAGTTATTGATTCACTCCAACTCTAAGACATCTTTTTACTTCAACTCAAAATCTCAGCCCTTACATCAGCCCATAGTTCTAGGCTGTCTTTAATCCAAATAAGAAATTTTAAATTTCATTTTTTAATCTTATTCTAGCTTTCCTCTTTTGCCAGGTAGGTTTCCATAACAGGGCTTCCTTTCCAAGTAATAGGTCTCTTTTTGTTGCTTGTAGTGTCACTTGATTTGATACAGACCATCTTGATCTCTGATTTAATCCTCTGTTTCTCTTGTCCATAAAGCCTTGTTGCTTCAGAAGTCCAAAGTTTGGTCTTTGCTTTTCCTGGTCTTGCTTGTTAGGCAAAATAAGATTCTCCTTATCCTTAGTTAAAACTTCTTCTTGTATAATCTGTTTTGTAGGGTAGTCAAGTGTAATATGGGAGTCAGTTTTAAGTTTTAAAGTAGAGATTCTGGCTCTTAATTCTGTAGTAGTCTCTTTTATTGTAGTACACATTTCTTCTTTAGCCTCATAGATCTTTTCCAGTATAAGTTTACAGTTTAAATGTGATTGAGGCTTCTCCATTTTAGCAATAGTTGAAGAAGAATCCTTTTCCTTTTTAGTGAAGGTTACAGTTGAACATTATCCACTCCCACAGATCACACAGCAAGCTCAAATTATCTTTTTTCTTAAAAAACAGTTTGAAGGCCAAAGCTCTCTCATCTCCAAATAAACAACAATCCAATATTAACTTTTGACCAGTAGGTATCCTCAGTGAGTTAAAAAGACTTCTTCAAACACCATTTTTTCCTTTTTTCTATCTTTTAAAGGGAGAATAGAAAAAGAAATACTCTGCTGATATAATACCAATCCAAAAAACACAAAAAAACAGTTTTTTCTATGGCACAATGTAAGTAGGAATAGAATATAGTCTTTAAATGAATATTTATTTATTTTTTCTGTCCTTTTTGTAAAACACATTTGTTCCCATGATTACTAAACCCACTTTCTCCAGACGGGGAAATAATAGCACAAACAGCTTCTACAGGCAAAAACAGCAGGGGTATGGAGAGGAACAAAAGGGGTCTCATTCAGATCATTCACAGTGGGTCTTTAACGCTTAGATGAGGATGTGACTTTCGGCTGGTGCAGCAGGGTGATTGGCCATCTTGCAGGCCAATCTTTGCTCTGTCGGTCCTAAGGAGAAGCTGGAGACTCAGGAGAAGCTGCCACCCTCCCCTATCTACCAGCCGGCCTCCTCCTCAGTGGTCGCCCCTCCAGGGTGACTTTTGACCCCCTAGGGGGTCTACCGGCGAAGAAAACTCCCGACAGCCTGGAGAGAAGTTTCCAGGCACGACCGGCATCGCTGCATTACGGAACCGGAAGTCAGGTGTTCAACTTTTTGATAGTAACATGTCACATATATAAAGAGTTGATATAGTTGCCACCAGTGCTTTTTTTGTAAAAAAAAAAAAAAGGTGCCGGAACTCATACATGTCATACAACCTGCCTACAAGGTTCCATCCAAAAAAGGTGCCGGAACTATGTTCTGAGCGTTCTATGAGAAAAAAAAGCCCTGGTTGCCACAATCATCTTGGAACCTTGCCCCCCTATTATGTGTGTTATAGCCAGATACCCCTTAATCCACAAATGACTTCTGCAGAATGGTTGAAATGGTGATCGTGATCAGTTGAGGGCTACATTAATCCTGCTGATTACTAGACAATACAAAATGTTTTTCATCCCAGTTGTGATAGACTTTGACCAGTTGGAAGATCCACATTTCATACAAAGCCATTTGCTGAAGCTAAAATTTGAACAACTCTGAAGCTAAATACAAAATACAAAACAATGTTCTGGACTCATAGCTACCTATCCAATATTTATTTCATGTAGGCAAATTAGTAAACCTATCGGTAAGAAGTTTGTTGAAGAAACTAAGGACATGGCCAATGTTTGACTTACGACTGTTTATGGCACTTGGCAACTGGTACAGTTCCGGGGTCATGTAATCACTATTTGTAACCTTCCCAGCTGGCTTCCAACAAGCAAAGTCATTTGAGAAAGTCAGGTTCACTTAATGACCACATGATTCACTTAACAACTGCACTGATTCACTTTAACAATTGTGGCAAAAAGATCATAAAATGAACCAAAACACAGTTAACAAATGCCTTGCATAGCAGCAGAAATTTTAGACTCGAGGACTATTCAACTTGTCTTTTTTTTTTTAGAACTCACCCTGATTTGGAGATGTTTTTATCTCTCATTGTGACGGTGCTTACTGTAACTCTTGGCTTGGAAGGAAAATTTCACAGAATAAGGGGAAAAGAGAATTTTGTATTCATTGAGGATGAGTTTGTTTGCCATAAAATGTTTATTATATAAATGTAAAATTCTAATATCTTCTCATACAAAGGAAATCAATTTACAAACCTGAGCACCCTGTTCTCAGAGGAAGCTTTACACGTTTATGCAGACAGGTTTGGGGCGTGTGAGCTGCACTCTGCCCCTGGGCCTTTGACTGTGACTGTGTGTGTATGAGTGAAATTAACTACCGTACTTAGTTTTTATACGGTGAATTAGTAATTTTAATTGTTTTTATCTTATGTTATTTTTGTACTTGTATTCTTGTTGTGAGCCGCCCTGAGTCTTGGGAGAAGGGCGGCATATAAGTTTGATAAAATAAATAAATAAATAAATAAATAAATAAATAAACAAATAAATAAATAAATAAATAAATAAATAAATAAGCATTGAGGGATTATTTCTGAGTAGACATGCACAATATTTCATTTTGGTTTGCTTGGACTACACTTTCAGAATATATAGGAACTCTTTAATTGGCTAAGAATTCTTTAACTCACCTCTTTAATGCAAAGTATAGCTTAGAAAGGTATGTCATCCTTTTGGCTATCCTATTATAAAGCTTACCACTAAAATACATTACTGGAAAAAAAAGGAGAGGAAATAAATGCATAATTTCCAGAGTTGCAAACTTCTGATAAGAATCAATTGAAATAAAACAGCCCAAAGGAGGGAGATTCCCAAGCTGTTTGTGTCTATTCCTCCCTCCCATCTTGATAGAAAGCTCTTTCAGAGGCTTCTCTGAGTTTTGAATTCTATAATGGCTTTTGAAAATAATGATAGTAGTCTTTGTGTAATAAAATATTTTATAATTTTTTTGCTTTTAATCTCTGTGTGCTGCCTAGAGCCAGTGTGGTAAGATATGTTGCTATATAAATCATATAAATAAACAAGTAAAAAGAAATAGAATTCTTTTGAGGAGGAACAGGCATATGGATGCATTTTAATTGTAACCTGCATATGTATCAATGCATATTAGTATACTTTCTTCAATCAGAATTGTTTAGTTTCATTTATAAATCCATGTTGATTAAAAAAACCCAGAAAAGTGCCTCTGGTCCCCAAATTTTAAAAAGTATTGGGGATGAAGATTGGTTTTTTTAATGGGGGAGAGGGGAGCAACTGTTCCCTTCTGTACAACAAATGTGTGACAACTCAGCAAGAATACTTTATTTTTCATTTGTGAAGAGTAAGGGAATACGCACTATAGCTCAGAACTTTGAAAAACATCCAAAAGTCTATTTTCAGTTTGTATATAATCAGGATTCTGCACTTCAGAAAAATCTTGCATTTTATTTCATAAACATAAGCATCTGCCTCTAATTAAAGCTGCAGTATATAATTACATCCTTTCTTATTAGTAGATATGGAATCTGACAGTTGCTTAGATACAAAATAAGCAACCACACATTGTCTCCTGCACTTAACAAGCATAGGGTGTTTGAACAACAGGATTCTAAAGTTTTGCATTATCTTCAGTAAATGTGCTGGGGGTAGGGATATGAAAAAGGGATGCTGATCTCATTGACGCATATAATTTTCTAAATAATGGCATTCAGTTACCGCCTCTGTTGTCTACCTCATAAAATAGAGATAAGTGAGCTGTATCTTTCAGAGAAGAAGTAAAATTAGAAGCAAGGTGTTGCGTAAGTACTTATAGTTCTCAACAAAATATTCAACTCCTCTTAGACTTTCTGATCGCCCCCCCTCTATATCTTTGTCACAAAATGTTTTTAGTGCGTCACACACTTTCCATTAATATATACAGAGAATTTGAGTGAGCAAATATAGCTATCTTTAGTGCTTGTTTCATTTATTCATAAATCAACTCACCTAATGAGCATGCCAATGTGAAAAATAAATTGTTCCCCTTAGATTGGTTACATCAAGCAGATTTATAATTGGTTATTAGTATCTCACATTGCTGTGCAGGATTTTTGGCTCCATGGAAAACTGCTTTAACTCAGTAATATATTAAGATTTCCAAACATGAATCTTTCATTTTGGATCCAAATATATTTTTGTCTATTTAGATCTTAATCTTGATTTTGTCTTTCCAAACTATTAAAAGTCTTTATCCATTCTCTTGTAGAGGTATTTGTATATTTGGGTTTATAGTCTTCATACATGAATCACTTGTACTTCAGGTGGTGGATAGATATTGCTGTGTAATGAGAACGGTGAGGCATTGAAGACACAGGAGTGAAAGTAACAGCTTCTTTATTCAATCCACACAGAAGCGGCTCTAGCAGCCGCTTGACTCATATTTATACGGACTGCCACTAGGCGGCAGCCAATGAGTTTAAAGCAAACATTCCTGCCTAAAACAAAGGCTTGTAATATATACAACAGATAGTTTAAGGATTTGAATTGAACATCTAGTTAACTGTTTTATAATGTCCTTATGAATTTGGGTTAATGCATAATTCCCCTTCCCCCTAGATAAATCACGCATCAAGAAAATGTCCATAATCTTGAAGATAGGCAGGCGGCTTTCACAACCTCTCTGCTGCATCTCTGCTGGAGGCTCCCGGTCTACCCGTCCCCTTGGCTGGCTGGGTAGACCAGGACCGTGACCCACTAGCTTCGGGTAGACCAGTGTCTTTTTGACTAGTCGGGCTAGGTAGACCAGTGTCTTTTCGGCTGATCTGGCCAGGTAGACCAGTGCTCGTGTCCGTGAGTGGAGCAGTCTTGGTAAGACTGGGGAACAAGTATGCAAGCAAGTTCTGTGATGAGGGCATGGTTCCTCCAGTCTGTGATGACTCAACCATGATTGAGTCGTCCAGCATTTCTCTGTGAATCTTGCTAGACCCAGGAGACTCGGACATGTTGCAGCTGTCAGGCTGCTCTCTGTCAGCAGCTAGGATCTGATTAGCCTTCCACCAGCGCAGTTTGTCAATGTGGTGGCGCAAAACACACCCGTCTTCCAGGACCATTTCGTATGACAGTGGCCCCGACACCTTGCAAACTACTGCTACCACCCACAGTGCCCCTTGACCATAGTTTCTTGCCCACACTCAGTCGCTCACTTGCAAATTCCTCAGGGGCTTGGGCTTCACTGTTTCGGTCCGGATGGAGACGGTCCAGCTTCGTAGTTAGCTGATGTCCCCATCTCAGTTCCACTGGGCTACGGCCCGTTGAAGTGCAAGGTGTTGTATGCTGGCAGAGCAGCAAGTCTACCAGCTGATGATGCCAATCCCCAGATGCTATTCTTTTTAGTGACTTCTTGGTAGTCCTGACCATATGTTTTGCTTGGCCATTTGAAGCAGGATGAAAAGGGGCTGAAGTGGCATGTCTAATCATGTTAGTCCTTAAGAAGGACTGAAACTCAGCAGCAATAAACTGTGCCCACTTATCTGATACAATTACATCAGGCAAGCTATGTGTGGCAAAGATCCTGAGCAGTTCCTGGATAGTCCTGGCAGTAGTCATAGTAGGGACAGGTGCTACCTCAAGCACTTGGAGTAACTGTCCACTACAATGAGGAACACCTGTCTTTGGAAGGGTCCTGCATAATCTATGTGAATCCTAGACCAGGGGGTTTGCGTGGTCTCCCAGCAATGTACTGGGGCTTGAGGTATTTCAGGTCTGGTCTGCTGGCAAACCTGGCATCCTTTCACTTGAGCCTTATCCAACCCTGGCCACCACAGGTAGCTTCTCATGAGTGCCTTCATCCTGACTATTCCAGGATGTCCCTCATGCAGAGATTCTCTTGCTCTTAATATGTGTGGGACTATAACCCTACTTCCCCATAGAATGCATCCTTTGTATGCAGATAGCTCATCTTGTCTTCTGATGAAGCTGTGAAATTCTGCCTCAGGACTGGTTCCTGGCTACCCCCTCAGCACCCAGTTCAAAACACGACTGAGTGTTTTGTCAGTGGCTGTTTCAGCAGCCACATCCCCTGCGTGAAGGGGAGACTCTGGCAGGTCCTGAATTGACAGAATGCATGCAGCAGATGCGAGGTCTGGTTCTGAATTAGACAGGGGCAACCTGCTGAGTTCATCAGCGTGGCCCGTTTCCTTGCCAGGCTTATGAACTAGCCTGTAATTGTAGGCTGCCATAAAGATTGACCACCTTAGCATCTTTGCTTGTCTGCAGTAAACAGACCTAGAAGAGGCTTGTAGTCTGTAAAGACCATAAATGGGCAACCATAAAGGAAATTGTGGAAATTTTTTATTCCTGCAATGATGGCTAATGCCTCCTTATCAATTTGTGCATAATTTCTTTCTGCAGGGGAAAGCGTCCTTGAATAATATGCTATGGGAGCTTGCCTACCGTCAGCCATTAAATGGCTCAAAACTGCTCCTATCCCATATGATGAAGCATCACATGCAATACTGATAGGCAGTTTTTTGTTAAAGTGTGTTAACATCAACTCTGAAGACAGGAGTGATTTGACTGCTTAGAAACTGTTTTTGTGGGTGCTAGTCCACTGCCATGGTGCCCTTTTATCCAGGAGCCTATGCAGAGGCTCTGCTAATGCTGCTTTATGTGGAAGGAAAGCATGGTAAAAGTTAAGTAACCCTAAAAATGATTGCAGCTCCCCCTTAGACTTAGATCAGGGAGCCTGCAGAATAGCCTTAAGCTTTGAGTCAACGGGGTGGAAACCGAGGAACTCTGTGGAGTTCACTCCTATTTGACATTTGTCTCTTTTGAGTTTCAGCCCCACTTTGCGGAAGCGCTGAAGGACAGCCCTTAGACTTTCTGCTAGTATTGCTGCTGACTCCCCAGCAATTAGAACAGTGGTTCTCAACCTGTGGGTCGTGACCCTTTTGGGGGTCGAATGAGGCTTTCACAGGGGTCGCCTAAGACCATCAGAAAACACATATTTCTGATGCTCTTAGGAACCGAGACACCGCTCTTCTATCCGGCTGCCACTGCCCTCCTCCTCCTCCTCCGGCTCCTCTGCCTCCAGGGCGCCCTTCTCCTCTGACAGCACCTCCTTCTGCTGCCGCAGCACCATCCCATGGCAGCCATGCCAACTTCCAGCTGCTGGCCTGGAGCTGGGCCAATTCCCAGGAGTTGGGCCGAGTCCCAGCTGATGTGTGCATGCTGGGACGACTCTCAGCTGGCTGTTGGGAGCCGGGCAGTGTGTAGCAGCCCCGCCGGTTCCCCACCGACGTTCGGATGCCGACCCAACTCCCAGCTGACAGCCGGCTGCTGGCTGTGTCCTCCCCTTCTCTTGGCTCATGGCAAGCCCAGGGGCTTGACACGCGCCCCTGATGCCGCCCTGGGTCGGCTCAGCTGCGTGGGCAGCCAGTCCAAGCTGAGCGGGTCTGGGCTGCTGCTGGCGCTGCTGCTGGGCTGTTCTGTTGCTGCTGCCACTGCTGGCTGAGCTGAGCTGCGGTGCCGAGCCAGTCCCCATGCTTCCTGGTTCCTTGGCCATGCTTCGACCCCGGCCGCCCTCTGCCTGCACCGAAGCTTCCCCCATGTTGCCCGGACTGCCTCCCTCACTGTCAGAGGCCACCTCGGTCCTCTGGTGCCCGGTGTGGCCCTGGGGCCGGTGGGCAGGAGTGACTCCTTCCCGGCTTGCCAGGCTCCGGGCCTCGGAAGCGGCCAAGCAGTGGGGAAGAAGGCGATGCCTGCATGTGCATTGGAGGCCATCCGGACAGCTGGGAGGGGAGAAACAGTGCCTTCCAAGTGGGAGCTGGCACTTCGGCCAAGCCCCTCTCGCGTGTGACGAGTCGGGGAAGGGTCGTGGCGGTGAAGGGCTACGCGGCGTGGAAAGGGGCTCCCACGATCCCGCCGCTGCGATGGCTCTCAGGAGGCTGGAGGGGCGGGCAGGTCCAGGGGGGCGGCTGAGAGGGGGCAAGAGGTGCTGGGATGAGGATGGGGGGCTCCAGACTACCATCCACAGCAGCCCTAAAAAGCACTGTGGAAGAGTGGGGAATGCTGGGAGTTGCAGTTCATCACCATCTGGGAAAACATGACTCTCCAAAGATCCTTCCTTCCTTCCTTCCTTCCTTCCTTCCTTCCTTCCTTCCTTCCTTCCTTCCTTCCTTCCTTCCTTCCTTCCTTCCTTCCCTCCTTCCTTCCATCCATCCATCCATCCATCTCCTTCCTTTCTTTCTCCTTCAATCTCCTTTCTTTTCCATCTCCTTCCTTTCCCCTTCAATCTTACTTCCTTCCATCTCCATTCCTTCCCCTTCAATCTCTCTCTCCTTCCTTCTTTCCTTCCTTCCCCTTCAATCTCCTTCCTTCTCCATCTCCTTCCTTTCCCCTTCAATCTTCCTTCCTTCCTTCCTTCCATCTCCATCCCTTCCTCTTCAATCTCTCTCCTTCCTTCCTTCCTTCCTTCCATCTATATCTCCATCTCCATCTCCATCTCCATCTCCATCTCCATCTCCATCTCCATCTCCATCTCCATCTCCATCTCCATCTCCATCTCCATCTCCATCTCCATCCCTTCCCCTTCAATCTCTCTCCTTCCTTCCTTCCTTCCTTCCTTCCTTCCTTCCTTCCTTCCTTCCTTCCTTCCTTCCTTCCTTCCTTCCTTCCTTCTCCATCCCTTCCCCTTCAATCTCTTTCTCCTTCCTTCCTTCGTTTCCCCTTCAATCTCCTTCCTTCTCCATCTCCTTCTTTCCCCCTTCAATCTTCCTTCCTTCCCCTTCCCTCCCTTCCAACATTTTTGAGCAAGGAAGAGTAATCTTCTACAGCAAGCATTGCTATATTGATTTTGTGATTAATCACTATACTTTAATTATGTTCAATTCGTAACAATGAAAATACACCCTGCATATCAGATATTTACATTACGATTCAAAACAGTAGCAAAATTACAGTTATGAAGTAGCAATGAAAATAATTTTATGGTTGGGAGTCACCACAACATGAGGAACTGTATTAAAGGGTCGCGGCATTAGGAAGGTTGAGAACCACTGAATTAGAACGTCATCAAAATAAGGACACACACCTGGAATATTTTTGAGTGTGCGTTCCATCATGCTCTGAAAGAGCCCTGGGGCTACACTGACCCCAAACTGCAGGTGACAAACCTTGAATGTCCCTCTATAGGTAACTATTGTTTGTGCCTCAGCAGTGGTATCATCCACAGCAGTTGCTGATATGCCTGTGCCAGGTTCAGCTTTGTGAATAAGTGACTTCCCTGCAATGATGCCAGGATGTGGCTAACTAAATAATAATAATAATAATAATAATAATAATAATAATAATAATAATAATAATAATAATAATAATAATAATAAACTTTATTACAGTCGTAGACCAGCAATAGCCATCACTTTTTACACTATATTAAATAATAATAATAATAAAAATAGTACAAACATTAATAGTAAATAATAACATCCCTGTTAAGAAAATACATGTTCTCAAAATGTTAGGGTCAGTCCCTAATTTACGTGAATGGATAGCGGATTAATATGTTAGTAAATATAATGTTCCAAACATAATTAGAGATATCTCCAAAAAATTGGCACAAGTTGACGACTATAAATCTGTAACCAATTTTTTTCTTGTGGACATTGCCGCAACACAGTATTTTGCCACTGCATGCGTGATAGAAGGGTTTGAGTCTTGGAGGAGAAAGCCTACATAAAAATTGTCTGCCCTCCCTGGCAATCTCTCTAATAAAGGGAGAATATACACTGTCCTATAAACTTGGTATAACTTACAGTACAATAAAACATGTGAGATATTTTCGACTTCTCCTTTACCACATATACATACCCGTTCTGCTATTGGTGTTCTCTTATGCCTGCCCTGTAGGAGTGCTGAGGGAAGAATGTTAAATCTGGCTCTGAAAAAAGCTATTCTTTGTTTGGGAAGGTCAGATTATTCAAATATCTTGCCACTTCCCACACACCCTGTTTGATTCTATCCCCACTGTGGCAAGGCAACCTATTTAGTTCTTTTTGGAACTCCATGTCCTTTATTCTATTGGATATTACTTGCTTTGCTTGGTCAAAGCCTAGGGACATTAAGAATATTGAAGAGAGCCCATAAGAGCCCAGTTTATGATCTATCGCCTGCTTCCAAGGGGAAGGAGAGTTGTCAGTCAGCACTAACGGGGACAATCCCTCTGGAAAGAAATGCATTTTAAGCCAGTGAATGATCATCATCTTCCAGGCTCTTACCTGGATTTGGGGCATGCCTGCCTCAATTCTTAATTGGGCATTTGGGGTTCCTTTGGGTGCAGCTAAGATGGCTCGCAGGAATTTGGTTTGTATGGTTTCCAGCAAGTTTTTCTTTGCAAGGGTTCCTGTTTGTGCCCCATATAGAATTTGCGCCAATGTTTTGGCCTCAAAAAGTTTTAAGGCAGCAGGTACTAATTGACCTCCGCCTGTGTAAAAGTAATGTTTGATTGCGTTTAAGGACCTATTGGCTGCTTGCAATGTGTGATCCAGGTGTGCCTTCCATGTCCCTTGCGAGTGGAAGACCATCCCAAGGTATCTAAATGTTCTAACCTGTTCCAAACTATGTCCTTCTATTTTCCAGGAGTATTGGCTGGGTCTCTTAGCAAAAACTAAAATTTTTGATTTATCAAAGTTAAGGACCAACTTGTTCTGTCTGCGCAGTAGCCAAGTGTTGCCCTAATGGCTCTCTTCAGTCCTATAGGAGTTTGCGAAATAATGACCGCATCGTCGGCATATAGAAGAATCGGGATTTTGCGATGTGCTAGGTTGGGTGGATGCAGATCGGGGTTCTGTAAGAGATCGATCAGGGGGTTGATATAGAAGTTAAAAAGGGCGGGAGACAGGATGCAACCCTGCCATACCCCTTTTTGTACCCTTATTAAGCTGGTTAAAGTCCCTTGGGATTACACCTCACTTTCAAGGTGGAATTCACATACAATTTTTGTATGAGGAAAAGGAGGTGTTTATCAATAGTAGTGCCTTCTAATTTCTCCCATAGGGTGTTCCTAGATATTGAGTCGAAGGCCTGTTTAAAATCTAGGAAGGCCACAAACAGAGAGGATTTTTTATGTGTATATTTTTGTACTAGATATGATTCACTGTTGATCTTCCTTCTCTAAAACCGGCTTGTTCATCTTTAATTATCCCCCCGAAATTAGCCAATCCTGAAGTTTATAGTTTAGATGTTTGGCATATATTTTACTAATAACACTCAGAAGACTAATGGGTCTATAATTTCCTGGGTCATTTCTACTACCTTTTTTATAGATGGTTATGATAATTGCTAATCCCCAATCTCTTGGCATATGACCTGTTCTATCTATAAAAGTAAACAGAGATGCTAAAAGTGGGGCCCACCAACTGGAATTATTTTTTATTATTTCTGGCAGGACGTTGTCAGCACCGGGTGCCTTATTAGCCTTGAGGGCTCCAATCAATTGGGATATCTCACCTGGTGTAACAGGGGACCAATAAGGGGTTTGGTCCAAATTAATTTGGCTCTTATTAGTTACATAGTCAGGGTCTGCATATAGCTCTCTAAAATATTCTTCCCAGGCATAAATCGGTACCTGATTAATTGGCGGTAGGGGGGATTTCCTCAATCCTCTGGTAATGTGCCAAAAAGGGATGTATTTTTTGTCCTGACTGATGCAATTAGTCTGTGCCAAGACTTCTTCAGAACCGCCCTTTTCTTTTCTTTTAGAAGGGTCTTATATTGTGCCTTCAACTGTTTTAAGCAGTGAGTGTGATCCTCAGAAGGGGCATTTTTACTTTTTCTGTATTCCTTGTTATATATTTTTTTTAGTTGCACACAATCCCTATCAAATCATCTTTTATTCTTTAAAACTGGCTTTTTGGGGTGAACTAATATTCTATTAAGGAGAACCGATTTCAAATTTAAAATTAAAGTTTCAAACCCCTCTAAGTATGATCCTTCAAACTTATTCCTTAATAGAGATGTATGTAATTCTATGGTTTCTGGGGCTAACATCCATTCAGTAACTTCCTTTGCATTTTTCTCTGACCATTTAATTTTTATCTGGGTATTTTGGTTCTCTAACCTAGGTAGATAGGTTGAGCCAGCCCTTAGCAGTTTCTGGTGTAATGTAAAAGTAAGGATTAGTGGATCGTGATCGCTTTCCAGTCACAAGTCTACCTCTATCTTCTGCAGGAACTTCAGGAGGCCGTATGATGTTATCCAATAATCAACTGTGGATGTTCTTCCTGCTCCCCGATAGGTATAATTTGCTGGGTAGTCATCCCATGTGGAGCCATTAAGGATACAAAGGTCCAAGCGTATAGTCATCTGTCTTACACACAGACCTGCCCAATTTTCTTTGGTGTCTTTAAATTGTCTCGCAAGCAGAGGTTCTCCTGGTACATTCTCATCATAATGGAGCTTAAATTGATTAAATAATGCTTGATTGTTTGGGCCCATCCTAGCGTTTAAGTCCCCCCCAATAATTATTGCTGCTGTGGGATATTTATCTAAGCAGTCCAGGATAAAATCTTCTATATCCTCCCAGATCTTATTGATCAGATTATTTTTGTTGAATGGGGGAATATAGATATTGAAAAGCAAGATCTCCAGCTGTTTAAAAAAAAGTAGGGTAGTCACAACCCATGGCTGAAGAGGTGGCAATGGTATACATTTAAAATGCAAAGATGTATTCACTAATGTCACAATGCCCCCTTTAGCTCTCCCACCCACCTTACTTGGAACTGCTGGGATATAGTTACCCCAGTAACCATCTAGCTGTATTTCTGTAGGGGCCCAGGTTTCCTGTAAAAAGAGAATGTCAAATTGTGATATATAGTCCAAAAAATGTTGGTCTTTTGATGGCACAGACCAACCTGCTATATTCCAGGTTATAATGGAGAGGGGGTCATCTTTTGCAGTTCGTCAGGAAATTTGCTTTATACAAAGGGAAGTTGTAGGGTTGTTGCAATGGCTTGGGGTTTGATCCTGCATGAGATTGGCCTTCTCTAGATGGAGGGGAGCCCCATCAAAATTCTGTGTAGACTCCTGGGAAATTTGTTTGAGGTATGAAGATTTAGCACCGGCTAACAAGGCTTGCCATTCTGGAACCTCTTTACTAGGTGTAGAGCAGGGGGTTATTAGGTCATGTTCCATTCGGCCTTGCAATGATGGCACTGACAGGGGCCCTCTCTCGAGAAATTGATATGTTGCAGAAGGTATCATCGGAAAGTCACGTAAGGATGCTAGCATCTTCTTCTCTTTTGGGGCCTCTACTGGCCCCTGTGTATCTTGGCTTCTGCTTTCCATGCACTCATATTCTTGCAAACTGATGCCCTGTGGGGGGGAAGTAAGAGGCTCAATTATAGGGGAAACCAAATCAATAAGCAGTTCAGCTGTATCAATTGTGACCAATAAGGATTTCTTTAGATTTTCTAACTTGAATAGTATATTATCTTGTTCACTCCTTGGGAGAGCACCAAAGGCATTAATGAGCCCAGTTTCTGTGCTATTAAGTACATCTTCTGTAAGTGTTGGCTTACTCCCACTTTCTCCCTCTCCCTTTCTCTGGGTTGAGGATGTGGAAGAGACAGCAACCTTGGGAGGTAGCCTGTTAACAATTAAGGGTTTAACTCTTTCCTTGTGGAAAACTCTGATGGGAGAGATTTGAAAGGAGGCTAAATAAGCCTTCATCTTAAATAGCATCAGTGGTATGGTGGGCTGTTTGAGGGAGAGAAATATCCGCTTCCAGTTAGGGGGCTCAGGGAGCCACTCCGCAGTATGTAAATCAATCTGCCCCCAGTGACAGTGCAGAAGCTGGCTTAGGGAATTTAGTATAGCATTCTTGGAGTTCCAGTGACCATGATTAACCCTGTTCATGTGGATTCTCAGCACCACCTGATGTGTTTGTAATGAACGATGTGGTTGATATGATTGATGTAATTGTAAATGGGATGCTTTATTGTCTTCCCATGAAATTTCTCTATTGATGCCTCCTCCTCTTGTTGCCTTAGCTGGAGAAGGACTGTTTTTCCGAGTGGGCTGCCACCTTCTAGCAGGCTCTTTATCTGTCCCCCAGGATCTGTGCTCATTTTCCTCCCCTCTTTCTTCCTTCTCCTGATTACTCGATCTACCCATGTCTGCTACAAAGACTTCAGTGGAAGTGCCTATAGTCCAATACTGCGCCTGGAGCAGAACAGCTATATCTTTTTTCAGTGTCTCTATATCATGTTGAATGGTTATTAGCTGTTCAAATATTGAAACTACAGTTTGTGCTGTGAGAAGACATTGCTTTGCCATAAACTCTGTTGTATTCTTCCACAGTAAGCACTCCCCACTTTGAGTTAGATTGTTGTTGTCAGCCTTCTTAGTCTTTATCTTAGGCTCCATGCCGGTTGTATCTAGACTCGTTATTTGTGAAAATAGCTGGCTGTCATTTTGCTCCCCTCCCCCCAGATTGGGAAAGTCCAGTAACTGCTGTTTAGTCAGATCTCTTTGCAGGTCCCGTTCTAGGCTCTCTGGCTTGTTGGAAATGGAGGGGGGGGGAAATAGTTTTACTTACAAATCTCTTGCCAACAAAGTGCTCCTCAATTTTTGGTTGTTTTGCATTCTTTGCTGGTAGGAGAGATCCCGGGCTGGTGCCATGACGTTTCCTTCTTTTACCCATGACTCCGTCCTCTTCCGGTGGCTTCTGATTCCAATATATACTGGCCTCTCTGGTATATATATGTTATAAAAAGTCTTCGACTATTATAAAAAGGTCAAACCAGGTTTAAAAAGGGTTTAAAATAGGTTAAAAAGGGTTAAAAATAGGATAAAAATAGGTAGGTTAAAAATGCAATGTTAAAAGGGATTAAAAAGTTAAAAGTTAAAAATTAAAGGTTAAAATAAAAATAAAAGAAAATAATAATAATAAAGCTTTTGCTTTTTGAGGAGCTCTTTACAGCCTTTCCAGCCTGTCCACCATCTTGGCTCCACCCTCTCCATATTCGGATGTGGCTAACTACAGGTACTGGATACAAATGCTGCTGAAGTCCTTATTAATAGTGCACTTATAATGAACGCAGATCTGCACCTCTCCATTAGGCTTAACTGATGTGACTATAGGGGTTTCCCACACACTACTGTCAACAGCTTGCAATACTTCCTGTTGAACAAGCATTTCTAACTCTACATCTATCTTGGGTTTAAGGGCAAAAGGCACTCTATGAGGCTTTACCCTGATTGGAGTTACGATTGGATTAAGGTGGAGAGCAATTGGTGCTCCTTTGTATTTTCCTAAGCTGGGGCTGAATACATCAGCAAATTCCTGGCAGACAGCTGCCAGATCCACTGTTTGGGTTCTGTTGATGCCAGTCACATGGATGCCTAGGGCATCAAACCAGTCTAGGCCGATCAGGCTTGTGAGCTGGCCTTTGACTACCACAATGTTGAGTGGACCCTCAAACTCTTTGAACTTCACTTTTAACGTAGCTTTGCCTTTAACTGCTACATGGGAATTTTGAAAATCTGTCAACACTAGATTTGACAGCTTCAGTCTGACTCATTCCCGCCATGTCTGCAGATGTAATTAAAATTTTTGTAGGAAATTATAGACACAGCTGACCCAGTGTCCAGTTCCATTGAGCATGGAACTCCTTGTAGCTTGACTTTTAGTCTAAGCTTTTCTTTGAGGGGGCAATGAGCATCTGTTCTAAGGATGCTCCTCCTTCTGGAGCAATATCCTATTCTGTTTTGCCCCGGGGCCCTTTTATCTCTCCTGGGGAAGTCTTCAGGTGGAGATTCTCTCTGGAAACCTTTACAGATGATAGTGATGTGGCCCTGTTTGCCACATGCTCGGAACACAGCTGTACGAAACCTGCATTGTGAGCACTAGTGCGGTCCTCCGCAGCCAGGACAACTAGGGAAAAAGGCTGCCTTGTCAAGTGGCCACTGCCTTCTTCCTGGAAGCTTTTGCACCCAGTCAATCTCAATGTCCTCTTCTGGGTCATCTGTTCTTTCTGAATCTTCATGATGAATGGCTATCTGGCTGGAGGAATTCTCTGAGGGTCATAAAGCCTTGACTGCTCCACCTGCGGCCTCTTCAGCCACCATTTCTTTCAGTGCGTCCTGGAACATCAAGGTCTCCTTTGCAAACAGCCTCTGCTGTAAGTCTTTGCTTCTCAGGCCACATACTTTGAGCCGATCCTCTAAATCTGGAAATTTGTAGAGCTTGGACACCTGTGGCAGAGCAGCCACGAATTCAGCATCAGACTCCCCGGGCTGCTGTTCTCTCTGCTCGAACACGTGTCTCCATGTGATGATGGACAGTCTTGGTTCAAAGTGTTCTTTGAGTCTTCTTTTCAATTCAGCGAAGGTAACTGGCTCCAAAGTAGCAGGGGTGACTAGATTCTCTGCTAGGTCAAAAATTGCTTGGTCACACACACACAACAATGTCGCAGCCTTTAGTCCATCGTCCCTGACCTGGTTTGCTCTCAGGTAGTTTTTGACTGTGGCGACATACGAACTCCATTGTTCTGGGTGCGTCACGTTGAATTTGGATAGCTTGCCAACTTTGGCCATAGCTGGCTGTTACTGCATGTCCCAATGCCTTATGCTGCTAGGGGCTTCTGTGCAAATCCTAGGATGGATCCTTAGGATAGTGATGCCTCCAGCATGGCTTGCTGGCAGGCAGAAGGGGGGAACGCTATTCCTACCAGGGCACTGATGCCTGGTTTTACCCTTTAGTGACTCTTAGCTCTTAGTCCTCCAGCTCTTTCTTCCTAGCAGCATAATCCCACCTTCGGGGCCACTATTGTGTAATGAGAATGGTGACGCATTGAAGACACAGGAATGAAAGTAACAGCTCATTTTTTCAATCCACACAGAAGTGGCTCTAGCAGCCGCTTGACTCATATTTATACAGAGCGCCACTAGGTGGCAGCCAATGAGTTTAAAGCAAACATTCCCGCCTAAAACAGAGGTTTGTAATATATACAAAAGACAGTTTAAGGATTTGAATTGAACATCTAGTTAACCGTTTTATAACAGTCCTTATGAATTTGGGTTAATACATATCAAATATAATATTCTGCTGTAGAATTCTCTGGTGTCAAACAGAATTTCTTCTTTCAGTAAGATAAGTTTTCCCAGTTCCTGAGTCTTCAAAGCATTCCCAAACCATGAAACTATTATCTCCATGTTTGACAATTGATATATGGTTGTAGTATGTAGGGCTTGGTTTCTGCCAGATGTAACCACTTAGGGAAAAGTGTGAATGTTTTGTTTATGGGCATTCTTGGGAGCATAAATCTAACCTGAGCAATAACTAGTGGAAGAAAATGTTATAACTATTAAAAAATAAGTTTATTTAGGCAGAGCTTCTCAATCTCAGCAGCTTGAAGGTATTATACAAGCTGGTTACAGAATTCTGGGAGTTGAAGTCCACACTTCTCTCTGTCCAAGGAATGACCATTCCACATCACAAGGTATCTTTCAAATGAGACTGTTTGGCAATGGCTTCATTACTTCATATTTCAGTATGAGTTAGTGAGACTTCACATTCCATGAAAGAATCAGATAAAGGAAACCAGAAAGGGCTACATTGATTCATGCTCAATATGTAAAATTTCATGTAAAATGATCTGCCAAGTACTTGCCAAGAACAAGTACATAATTTAGGGAATCTGTTTATGCTTATTTCAAGGGGTGGTGTTTTTTTTTCCTATTCAGGGTTTTCTTATCAACATTTTAGATATTTTTGGAAGTTATGTAAAATTTTCTTAACAAATTCTGAAAGCTGGGGACCAAAAAATATATTTTGGAGAGAGTTTTGAACAAACAGAGGAATATTGAGGATATTCAAATATATAGAAAAATCTTTATGTTAGGTTTCTGTAGAGATGTGTATATCTTTATATAGTAGCACTTTTTGATGCATGCAAAATGGATATGCTAGGAAAATTATCCTTGACCATTGCAGATTTGGGGAGGTTTAAAAGTAAATTTCAAACAACATAGGAATGCATGCTATATTGCCATGAATCAGGATTTCAGCTACACAGAGGGATGTTAAAATTTTTAGAAAGATGATGATTTTAGGGTAGCCAGTAGGGTATGCTGTATGTATATGCTGTTTTGATTTCTTTTAAAATGAAACATTGCCTCCCCCCCAGTGAGAAAAACTAAGCAAAAACCTGTCAACTTTTTTCCTCAGCTGAATATCTCACTTTAAGCAAAATTGAGGGCAATATTTGAAGTAAAGTCTGAAGACAAAAGGCAAGAAAAGGAATGATTTAATCTGTCCTCTTTTTAGAATAGTTTTAGGAAATTCTTTTCTAGAACTCAGCTGAATATTCACATGTCAATTGTTGCACATGAAGTGATTAGATATAATTTTTGTCAATCAGTTTGACATATTTTTTAAGGGAAAAGGTAGAAATTGTATTTAATAACACTGTTTAGCATTGAAAGTGAATTTGAAATAAAGATTGAATTTAATATTGAAACTGGGTTAAGTGTCTGTTTCAATTTCCTGTCCTTTGACAAAAAAATTCGAACTTTTTTCACAGTAATCCTGTCTTTTTAATGTGTTATCTCAGAGCTCCCCAATCTTTCCTGGAAGGAAAGGGAAGACAGAGAAATGTGCTTTCAGTGCCCACGGACCTGCATACAGGAACAGGCGTACATACAGCAATGGTGCTGTCCTCCTGCATGTGCAAGCAGGCCATGCACACCTGCATTGGCTCTGGTGCTTACACACATGTTACAAACAGGCTGCTACTAGCACCCTCATGATGCTGGTGGTGGCACTAGCACCGCCGTGCATGCACAAACAGGGTTGTTAGTGCCCGCATGGTGGTTCTAGCTGCACCCCCACGTGTGCATACTTGCCAACCATTCCCGCAGCCAGGTGGCCAACTGGCCATGGCCTGGTACCAGCTGTAGCCCACAGTTTGGGGACCCCGTATTATCTTTAAAAACTGTTTATCAATGTGAATTGTATGCTGTGCACTGTATAGAAGAATGAGGTATACACTCAATGGAGAAGTTCCAGTTCAACTTTTTAGGGTTTTTTCCTCTTCTAGGAAAAATTGCAAGATTGCATGAATGTGAAGTTAAGAATCTATAAACAGCTGTATCTTTAATTTAAGATGTCACCTGTATTCATGGTTTTGCCAAATTCCAGAGAATCTTCCCATCATATTTTAAAAGTTGTGAACCAAAAAGTATATTTTGGAGAAACTTTTGAACAAAACGAAGGAATGTCAGGGATAATTTCATACAAAAATGCTTATGTTAGGAATCTTTGCACAGAAATGTGCATATGCTTATGTATGCATACAAAATGCATATATGAGAAAAATTACATTTGACTATTTAGATTTCTTTCTTTTTCCTGATATTAGTTCATATAACTAAACAAATCATAGTTAGAGCTATCCATACCTCATAAACCCAAAGGTCTAATATTCTCCTGGAAAAATTTGTAATGTTCTGATTGGTCTTTATTATTCTGTTGAATTAAAAAAAAACACAAAAAACTATTAGGCCAATACAGCTACAAGGAAGAGCAAAGATTAACTCAAGTTGAGGTTGGCATCCATTCCCAATCTAAGCTGTTTCTCTGGGGATTTCTGTACTTCTTCATCCAAGTTCCAACCAAATTCAACTCCACATTGTCTTTCAAACTTGATTTTTAATTTGCAAACAAATCCCCAAGTTTATTTTTCACACTTGATAGACAACTGAGCTTAACCATTCTTAATATGTTGCAGCTGATTCAAACTTATTTCAGTTTCTATAGGAATCACTGACACTGTGTATAAAAACCTGTTAAAACTATACTGAAGATTAGTTGCGAGGATTAATTTGTCTGGGAAATCTCAGATAATTGAGTCAAAGGCCTTAATACTGTTTTGAGAGTTGCCTGCTCTCTTTTAACTCTGCCTCTAATTGCTGTAAGTGAATCTCATAAGCACTGGACAATAAATGCAGAAATCCATAAATATTCTTAGATGTAATCTAATTTAATTTAATCTAATCTAATTTTAGCTTCATTTTTCTTAGTCCTGCCCTCCTGTATTAATGGCACAATAGTCTGGACCAGCATCCATCCCCACAGATCTCCCAGTCACTTCAATTGTATCTTTTCATAGCATATAAGCATTGCTTGATCAGAGTCCACAGTATTGTCTGGGACACTACACATCCTCTTCATCTTTATATGTGTGATATTTATGTGTACACCTTTGAGAGCAAGCAACAGAATTTCATTTTTAAAGTGTGCCAGTGTGCCCAGAAGTTATCTTATCTTCTTTTCTTATCCTATATGCTTGGTCCATCTCTACAAAGACTTTCATTTAGGGTGGGTGGGGGAGATTAGTTTTAAAGAGTAAAAGAATGGCAAAAAACATATTTCTTTTTTGAAGAACAAAAGACATATGGTAGAAAAATATCTTCTGGATTCTCGTTTAGTTATACCATGTTATGCACTATTCTCTAAGGAATCAGAACTTTAAATAAACAGTGGTCATTGTGAACTTTTGTATGAAATAAACTGACCAGATGCAAACAGGCTAGAACAGATGAAAGAAAAGTTGAAGAACAAAAATACTTGATCAAGAAATATAACCTAGAAACAAGGAAGATCAAAGAAGCACTCAAAGTAATAAAGCAGCAAATAATAACTATAGCTAAGAAGCTCAAATTGCAAATTAAAGGCAGAATTTCCAATTTCAATTCAATCAGAAATATTTCTATCAAACCATCAATGGAGAGACTGCAATGAATCAGTCAATACCCGACAAGGAAGAAACAGTGCAGTTCTGAGCGCAGATATGGGATAACCTCAGTAGTGGGATTCAGCCAATTTGCTGAATAGAACCCATACCTATTTTTTTGTTGAGTTCAGTGAACTGGTTGCAAACCCTTGGCCTCGGCCAGCTCTGCCCCCAGCCCCACCCACGCACTCTCAAGGAGCCCTTACATTTCAAGGTAAAGGATTTTGCTTGGTTGTTCCACTCCCTTTTGCCCCCCTCCTGCCCCCTAGCTCACACAAATGGGGTGAAAGGATGAAACCCAGCTGCATGAGAAACAGCTATGGAAATCTCAAGAAAATGAATAGAATTAATAAAGGTGAGTGATCACTAGTCATTCATAAATATTTGATGACACCTTTCTTGCTCAGGTTCTACCTCTCTGCCCTTTTGTGACAAAGGGGTCAGAGATGGGAGGCTCCCAGGTCCAAGACATTTGGCATTCAGGTGCGTGAAGCAAAAGTGGGGTGGTCCATTCCCAAAATTACTGAGACGCGATCACATATTATTTCTTAAGCAGGGTGGCCTTGGCGATGGCCGAAAGATGGCAATAGAAAAATCTCTAGGGCAGCCCTTCTCTATCTTGTCTATTCTTCTGAATAGACAGGCCAAAGACTGAAAAGACCTCAGTTCTGGAGAAGCTCTGGGGTAGATAGCAAGAATCGCTTTTAAGGGCTTCCATTTGCCAGAACTCTCGATGGCAGCCAATAGGATTTGGGGCCAAGGGAATGCACTAGGATTTTCAGATGGCCAGGGATTAGTTTTAGAAAGCAAAAGGGATGTAGGACCAGATTCTGAAGGGCCCCTTTGCATGGCCACCAAGCTTCTTCCAACTCCAAGTAAGCACCCATTGGGGCCTGCAGGCACAGGCGCACTGGCTGCCAAAGTCAGACTACTTTGCATCCTTTTGCTTTCCACAGGCTCTATCTTGGTTCCTCCAGGCCTGTAAAAGAGCCTCCCTCCATCCTCACCAGTCTGCACAGTAAAGAGTTAGCCAGGATACCTGGCTGGCATTGCTTTCCTACGGCAGTTGTCTGGTGAAGGAGATGCTGTTTGTGGCCTGGTTGCTCACCTTTTTGCCTGGAAATAGGAGTGCAATTCTTGAGGTCTCCAGAGGCCCCACTGTGGTCATTTCCTGACTCTCAATGAGAGATAAGGGCCAGGAAGCTCCGGCTGGCCTGGTAGCATGGGAAGCCATCTGGGCGGGCACTTTTGTTGGAAGTCCCAGAGTGCCAGCTGTGGGGAAGGAAGGTCCTGATTTCCAGCCTGGCATGATTAGTTCCCCTAGTCTGCTGTTCGGAGGCCACTGCCTTTGCACTGCACTCTCACGGGAAGCAAAGGCCTCCCTTGGTTGAAGCTTTGTGGCCTGCTGCAATAGACAAAACAGGAGCCCTCTTGGCTCCTGGAGGCACTTCTCTGGGAAGAACAAGGAAGGGTTGTTCAATGGAGCTCCTGCAGTGATGCTGGATTTGATGCAGTGAGGAAGTGTTGCAGGAAGAAGCAGGCACAGCTCTCGTGCCCTTTCAGGCCCCATCAAGCACAGAGCAGGCCTGATTGAATAATGCAACACTGGTCCCTTCAAGTCCTGTAATTTCCAGTGATCATGATCATACGGACTGAAAAGGGGGCCTTTGGATATAGGCCACATGGGGATTTTAATCGGCAGCTAGGAAAGGACACCATCAGCTAACTTGCCTTGCTGCATGGCAACATCCCCACCAGCAGCAGCAGCAGCCTCGAGGAGGTAAGCATGGCCAGGTGTCTCCTTGGGGAAGTGGGGCTGGGCTGGGCTGCGGGATCCCAGTTCCCAGGAAGTTTGAGGACTGGACTGGGCACTTGTCCTCCACTGCCCAGGGCTCCAGAAAGCCCAGATGACCATCAATACTAACCGGGCACCTGGATCATCCTCCGGGTAGGTCCGCACCCAGCCTCCTCAGTCCATGGTGTTCTGTTGGCCCCGTGCCCCAGGGCGCAGGTCACAGTCATCCGTCTTGATAGGATGGCTCACACATAGATGGCTACCTGGCCATTCCAGGCCATGGCTCTGCATCCGGCAAGAATGTCACGTTCCCCTCTCCAGCCCTGCTGAAACTACCTTTCAGAATCATTTTTTTAATATTTAAAATGGTCATTAGGGCAGACAACTGTTTATTAAATTATTTGAATCCCATTACTGGATAACCCAAAAAATACAACAAGAACACAGCTTGATTAAAGGTGGATAAGAATAAAAATGAAGTACCAGGTAATTACAGGCCAATTATCTACTTACCAACAACTTTCAAATTAGTAACTGATATAGTAGCTGATGCAATCCAGCAGCATCTAGTTAAAAATAGGCTCGACTTGAGCAAAAAGGAAACTGACCTAAAAATTATAAAGAAAAAAAAACTATGCAATGATTTCATGGATGTAACATTTATTTGAATCTCAATTTTATTATTTTTATAAATAACTCAAAGCGATAAATATACCTAACATCTATTCCCTTCTTTTCTATCTTTGCACCATTTCTTTTCATAAATTAGAAAGTTCAAAGGTTAGAATAGAATAGAGCTGGAAGAGACCTTGGAGGTCTTCTAGTCCAGCCCCCTGCTCAAGTAGGAGAACCTGTACCATCTCAGACAAGTGACTGTCTAGCCTCTTTTTAAAAATCTCCAGTGATGGAGCGCCCACGATTTCTTTAGGCAAGCTATTCCACTGGTTAATTGTCCTCACTGTCAGGAAGTTTCTCTTTAATTCCAGGTTGCTTCTCTCTTTTGATCAGTTTCCAACCATTGTTTCTCGTCCTGCTCTCTGGTGCTTTGGTGAATAATGTGACCCTCTCTTCTTTGTGGCAGCTCCTCAAATACTGGAATACTGCTATCATGTCTCCCCTATTTCTTCTTTTCTTTTGACTAGCCAAATCCAAGTCCCGCAGCCTTTCTTCGTATGTTTTAGCCTCCAGGCCTTTGATCATCTTAGTTGCTCTTCTCTGAATTTTTTCCAATCTCTCAACATCTTTTTTGTGATATGGTGACCAAAATTGGCTGCAGTATTCCAGGTGTCATCTTACTAGGGTTTTATAAAGCAGTACTAATACCTCACGTGATCTTGAATATGCCTCTGTTTATACCACCCAAGATGGTATTAGCATTTTTGGCTGCTGCTGCACACTGCTGGTTCATGGTTGAGTGATTGTCTATTAGGACTCCAAGGCTCCTCTCACACTTACTGTTTTTAAGCCAGGTCTTGGCCAATCTGTATCTTTGATTTTTCCTACCTAAATGTAAAATTTTGCTTTTCTCCACATTGAAACTAATTTTTATTGGATAGGGCCCATTGTTCAAGTTTGTCAAGATCTTTTTGTATTCTGAGTTTGTCTTCTCGGGTATTGGCTACTCCTGCCAGCCTTTAACAAGGACGGCAATAGGCTGGGATAGAACAGGAAGTTCCTGGTCTGACAACTGATAAAAATGCAGCCATTTTCTCTTCTCCTTTAACATGCTTTTTCTTGCTTTTAGAAATCAGGTGCAGCGGGGTGTAAGCTCAGCTAGCCATAATAATAACGTTACTGTGGGAACCCAAGGACAAGCTGATAACGTTTTGGTGGGCTGAGGAGTGAGGAGGAAGCTTGCACTTTAAGCTAATTGGGGAATGTGCTTTATGACAGTTTATTGGGGGTGGGAATTGTACTTTGTTACTTTGTATCCAGGGGAAGGGAATTTAGTTTTTGGGTTCAACTATGTAATACCAATACTTTGTTTCCTGAATAAATGTTCTTTAAGGAAGAATTTTGCCTCATTCTTTTGAAGGTTTTGTCATGCCTCCGTCGGAGCCTGAATCTTTGGAGGAAAATGAGCTGGAACGGGATCCTATGGAGGTCGAGGGAGAGGTGTCGGTGGCTTCAGAGGAATGTGGGGAAGAGCAGGAAGAGGCAGGCTAGGGCCCTTCAGGAGTGGGACAGGCTGAACAGGAGAGACAGAGTTCAGGCGATGAGCAAGGGCCACCCTCATTTGATCCTGGAGCAAGAAGAGTGGAGAGAAGGAGGGAACAATGCAGCCAGGCTCAGCTACTCAGGAGGAGAGCATCCCACCCCTCTCCACAAGGCACACCTGGAGAATGAGAGTTAAGGAGACGCTGTGGGGAGACACATTTTTCGGGAACAAACGCTGATTCCTTGGAGTTTTGTGTGTGTTGTTGCTGATCTCTTGTTCTGTGACTTCTGCTTGGAACCCTGGAAACTCTGACCCTTGGACTGGCTGACAATCTTACTTGGATGTTTATAGATATCAGGCTGTATTTTGACTTCTCTTCTGAAATTGTTCAGGCAAGCATGTATTCACACAGACTTGTTAGGTTTATGATTTATGTGTCATTCTCTCTTATCTCCATGACCTTGAGTAAATTCCTCTCCTAAATCAGGCTGTATGTGAAACTACTTGCACCAGAGGTGTGTGTGTCTTCCATTGTTTGGAAGCTTGCCAGAAATGTGGGAGCATTTGGGGAAAATTTGGAGCAATTAAAGGGCGGTTTGAATTGCCAGCTGTGCTGTGCCCTGGGTCATCACAGATTTCATCTATCGGAACCATGACATTAACAAAAAAAACTACCTTTTCTACCTTAACCACCTGGGGATCCTGAGCTCCAGTCACCATCCCTAAGTCGAGGGATAGCTGACAAAGACTCAGGGAAGAGTTTGTAAGTTTGTGGAGGGTGGAGCAGAAAAAGTAGCTGAGGCCCTGCTGATTGGATCTCTTGCATTTAAACTGCATTTAAACTGCCCAGAACTTGCTGGGAAGTGCTACAATCTGTAAGTTTGTGGAGGGTGGAGCAGAAAAAGTAGCTGAAACTAAAAATAAAAAACAGCAGTGGTACATTCAGGGCAAGTGCGTCTGAGATTCCTTGTATCTAAGAATGTCTGGCTTAGTTCAGTGCAACACTTGTTTTGCAGCTGTCTTTCACAGTACCCTTTTCAATTTTGGAAACTGTCCTATCTGTAAACAAATCAATAGTCTACAAGGACAGATTATTTATCTAGGGTCTGTAATCTGTGCTCTTCAGACAGAAATTAGGTGTCCAGTTCAGCCCTTCTACTCTATTGAGCCTCCGTGCTATCAGCCCCCTCTACCACAAAGATCCTGCAGGAGAAGGGCAGTGTGGACAACTGGAATCTGGCAGGGTGAGAGCTGTGAACCATAAACACAAAGCTTTCGCTGTGTTCTTGCACAACAGATACAGCACCCTTGCTGACCTTAATAGGGACATAAAGGAGAGAGGTAAATGTATTTGTGATAATAACTCAAATACGCAGGGGATCATGGTCCGAGATGAAGAACTTGTTTTTGACAGGGAGAAGTGCGAACCAGGTATTACACAGCAGTCATGCAAGAATAGAAAGGCATCCAAAAAGAGAAGCCACCTTCTGGTTGGTGATTCAATTATAAGGGATGTAAATTTAGGAAAGGACACAGCGGTTTCAAAAGAGGTCAGGTGTCTTCCAGGTGCTACTGTCAGTAGGGACAAGAAGCATATTTCTAAAATAATCAAGAATGCCAGCAAGGACTGTGATATGGAGGCTATTGTACATCTTGGCACTAAAGATCTGTCCCAAAAAGAGGTACTCTCTGTGCAGAATGATTTCCAGAGCTTGGGGCAGGAACTTAGTAGAATAGTCTGTAGGCTTACTTTTTCAGAGGTTTTACCAGTGTAGAAGGAGAAAAATGGAAAAGGCCAGTGTGTAGCACAATTCAATATGTGGCTAAAGGAATGGTGTAAAAGGGAAGGCTTTGGATATATTAGTCACGATGTCAGTACTTGGTCCAATGAAAAAAATGTACAAAAGAGATGGTTTGCATCATCAAAGAAAGGGACTGAGTTACTCGGCAATAAATTCACAGATTTTCTGGAGGAATATTTAAAGTAAACAGTGGGGACAGTGAGTTAATTGATACAGAACAACCCTGTCCCCGGCAATCTAAAAATTATAGGGCTATCAGTGCTTGTTACAGATGTGTGTGTGGACAAGAATATCAACCTCGCTGTCAAGCAAAATTAAGCTTTTAATAGCGAATGCCACACAAAGTGCACTAACCAAATAGGTGGTAAGTCAATAGGGGAACTCAGGCACCACACAGGTTATGTAGAAAATAAACACAGGGTCAGACATAAAGGACTCAAATGTCTATACACCAATGCATAGAGTATGAACATCAAACAGGGTGAACTAGAAATTCAGGTTAATGAGGGCAGATATGATAGGGAAACATGGTGGGATGAAACCCACAAATGGAACACACAGCTAGAGGGATTTAATTATTTAAAAGAAACAGACCAAATAAAAGAGGAGGTGGATCTGCTCTCTATATAAAAAATAACTACATCTCTACAGAAATAGAGCACAACAATGATGAAAACTGTCTTGAATGCATTTGGGTCAATATAAAAGGGAGAGAAAATGACTTTGCCATAGGTATATACTATAGGCCACGCAACCAAACACAGGATATAGATGAACTTTTTGCTAGTCAGCTAACTAAAGTATGTAGGAAGCACATCACAATAGTAATGGGGGACTTTAACTACCCTGACATCAACTGGGAGTCAAACTCTGCACCAAGTGGAAGATCAAACAAATTCGTGACAAACCTAGCAGACAACTTTGTCTCCCTTTAGAGAAGGGAACTAGGGGATTAGATTTTGAATTAGATTTTGGATCTAATTCTCACTAACAGATATGAAATGATAGAAGATGTTAAAGCCACAGGAACCTTGGGAGGTAGTGATCATGCAATATTGGAATTCAACATTATGGAAGCACAAGCAATAGAAAACAGTTAAACTAGAGTCTTGGATTTTAAGAGAGCTAATTTCAATAAACTTAGAGAGGGTTTGGGAAGGATTCCATGGATGAGAATCCTCAAGGGGAAAACAACTCAGGAAGCTTGGGAAATTTTGAAAAGTGAGATAATAAAAGCCCAGTCTAGCACAATACCAACAAAGAAGAAAAATAACAGCTCTTGAAAGAAATCTGCATGGCTGCATAAAAAACTCTCTGATAAATTGAAAGATAAAAAAGACAAGTATAGAAAGGAGAAAGAGGGACACATAACTAAGTCAGAATATCAGCAAATAGCCCGAGCCTGCAAAGATGAAGTGAGGAAAGCTAAGGCTCAAAATAAACTAAGGCTTGCGACCAAAGTCAAAAATAACAAAAAATCTTCTTTCAACATGTAAAAAACAAGAAAAAAATAAAGGAAATGATTGGTCCATTAGTGGGTGAAAGTGCCAAGAAGGTGACAAGCAACAGAGAGAAAGCAGAACTATTTAACTCATTTTTTTGCATCTGTCTTTATACAACGGGAAAAAACAGACCAACCTATCAAAAATAGTGCCATAAATAACAGAATAGGAATACAAGTTAAGATAGGCAAGAAAATGGTAAGTGAGCACCTGTTCCGCCTAGACGAGTTTAAATCACCAGGACCAAGGTTTTCAAGGAACTGGCAGATGTGATCTCAGAACCACTGAACTATATTTTTCAAAGATCCTGGAGCACAGGGAAATTGCCAGAGGACTGGAAAAGAGCTGATGTAGTTCCCATCTTCAAAAAAGGAAAAAAATTGGATCCAGGAAATTACAGACCTATCAGCCTGACCTCAATACCTGGAAAGATTCTGGAAAAGATAATCAAAAAATGAATCAGGGAATATTTAGAGGCAAAGTCATTACTAAAAGCCAACATGGGTTTGTCAAAAACAGATCATGCCAGACAAATCTTATTGCATTCTTTGACCAAGTGACAAAATTAGTGGACCAGAGGAATGTTGTGGATGTAATTTACTTGGACTTCAGTAAGGCATTTGATAAAATGGTGAATGCTCCAACACTGAAAATTTTTAAGAAGAGACTGGACAGCCATTTGTCCGAAATGGTATAGGGTTTCCTGCCTGAACAGGGGGTTGGACAAGATGACCTCCAAGATCAGTTCCAACTTTATTATTATTATTATTATTATTATTATTATTATTATTATTATTATTATTATTATTATTATTATTATTATTATTATTATTATTATTATTATTATTATTATTATTATTATTATTATTATTATTATTATTATTATTATTATTATTATTACTATATAAACATGGAGAAGGAAGAAGTGCCTGAAATCAGCACCCTGGCCATGGCTGCCATCTCAGTGGAGGGAGCGCAAGCCAGCACACAGGTGGAGAAGGAATTTTCTCAGGGCTTATAGCTGGGGGTGAGACCCAAAATGTAGGAGCTGATCTGGTCATTGGAGTGGCCTTGCCCAGTGGAGACGCCAAGCCCCTTGAGGAGATCCTGTCAAAAGCAAGTTATTTGAAAGCTACCAAAATTGATTTGGAAGAGGGAAACTTTCGAGAATTGCGTTCCCCAGGCCACTGGAGAATCAGGAAATCAACAACTACTGAAGACTCCACAGAGTGGAAGTACCTGTCTGCAGCCTGTAGCGAATCGGTGGAGAAGTTGATGGAGAGGTTTGAGGGGCTAGAGATGAAGAGTGGAGAACAACCCTCCCACTCTTCCCATACAAGTGATTATGACAATTGGTGAAGCAGACGTCAATCCATGCCTAAAAGAAGCCCCAGCCCCACTATGGAGCACAAGAGGCATATTATCGAGTAAGAATAAGAGAAGGGGATGAATGGAAAACTGCTTTTAATTGTCCCATGGGGAACTATCAATTTAAAGTCATGCCATTTGGACTACAAGGGGGCCCCAGCTGTCTTCATGCAGCTGATCAACCAGTACTACGTGATCATTTATACGAGGGGTAGGCAACCTTGGCTCTTTTATGACTCGTGGACTTCAACTCCAAGAATTCCTGAGCTAGCTGGGTTTTGGTGTATCTTGATGACATCCTGATATACAGCATGAATATGGCTGACCATGTAAAACTAGTGCTAGAAGTGCTAAAGAAATTGTTGGAGGCCAAACTATATGTTAAACTATCAAAGTGTGAGTTCCATCAGATCCGACTGGATTATCTAGGCTACAGAATTTCCAGTGAGGGCATTGAAATGGACCCTGCTAAAGTGAAAGCCATAATCGAATGGCAACCCCCAAAGACTTGCAAACAGTTTCAGAGCTTTCTAGGATTCGCCAACTTTTACCGACAGTTCATCCCCTCCTTTGCTGAAATTGCTTTACCCTTTACAGACTTATTGAAAACAGGCAAAGAGGGGGGAAATCCATGACTGGGCCAGCCGCTAACATGGATTATGAACTGTCAAACTGCTTTTGAGAATTTGAAAAGACTATTTGCAGTCGAGCCAGTCCTAAAGAATCTTTGTCTGAGGAAACTCTTTGTGATTCAAGCCAATGCCAGCAATGTGGCTGTTGGAGCTGTACTATTGCAAAAGAACCATGATGAAATCCTACAGCCCTGTGCCTACACTTCGAAAAAGTTCACTGATTGCAAAAGAAGGTGGGCAGTGTGGGAGAAGGAAGCCTTCACAATTTGTTGGGCTTTATTAAACTGTGACACTATCTAGAAGGGAGCAAGATATGGACTGATCACAAAAACCTAGAGGCACTGAAAATCCCCCGCAAGCTGTCCCCAAAACAAGTATGGTGGGTGCAATATTTTAACTGATTTAACTTCACCCTGAAGTACATATTGGTGGGGGAAACTTTTTAGCTGATGCTTTATCCAGATTACCTCAATACAAGAACTAGCATGAAGAGGTTAATGAAGCAATTATATCTACACTGCAAGCTGCTTCTCAACTAATGCCACAAAGAGCCCCATCTTCGAAAGTCCCAAACCCCGATGACCTGGGGCGAGGAAATTAAAACAGGAACTCCTCAACGATTAATGGTTCAAGGAAAATCAAATCTCCTTGACATGTAGGGATGGTTTGGCTTACAAAGGGGGAAGTTGTATTTGCCTGAAACCCTCTGCCTTAATGCTCTCCAGCACGGTCATGATGTGAAACAAGCTGGACACTTTGGATATTTAAAAACACTGCATCTGGTTCATCGGCAATTTTGGTGGCTGGGATTGAAATGGGACATAGAGAACTATGTCAAGAGCTGTGCTGTATGTGCCACCATGAAAAGAATTCCAGGAAACCCCCCTGGACTGTTACAACCAGTTGTGGACCCTTCCCAGCCATGAGAAGAAATTGCTATGGATTTTATAGTGGAATTATCTGAAAGTAGGGGGAATACAGTGATTTGGATTGTGATAGATCTATTTTCAAAGCAGGGTCATTTCATTGCCTGCAAAGGACTCCCATCAGCCCAACGACTAACAAAGATGTTTTTGAAGCATATCTACAGACTGCATGGTGCGCCAAAATCAATAATCTCAGACTGAGGCGTACAGTTTATGGCCAAGTTCTGGATGAGTTTTCTCAAGTTAATTGGCTCATCACAAGGACTGTCATTGGCTTTTTGCCCATCTACGAATGGGGCAGCTGAATCAGCGAACTCAATGGTGGAGCAGTATCTCAGATGCTATGTCTATGTGACTATCAGCCAGTAAACTGGACTGACTTCCTCCCTTTCGCAGAGGTGGCTTACAATAACTCTGTTCATAGCAGCACCGGTTTAACACCTTTTAAAGTTGCCACAGGAAAAGAGTTCAACACAATATCTGAATATCCTCAGGGACCTTCTACTTCCCAAATACTTGACCAGTGGGTGAGGGGGTGAGAGGAGGAATGGAAAAACACAAAAATCACTCTGAAAAAGGCTTTTGAGATGTATAAAAAGCAACTAGATAAAAAGAGGGCTCCCCAAAGATCATTCCAAGTTGGGGGAAAAGTTTATTTATCCACAAAATATTTACAACTTAAGTTGCCTAGTAAGAAGTTAGGACCAAAGTACCTGGGTCCCTTCCCCATAGTAAGAATCATTAAGCCAGTCAAGGTAGAATTAAAGTTTCCCAAACTCCTACGGAAAGTCCAGCCTGTGTTCCATTGTAGCCTACTGAAACCTTTTCGGGGTTCCACCTTATGACCTCCCCCTAACAAGGCACCCTAACAAGAAACAGACTCATTATGAAGTGAAGCATATTCTTCAGTACTTGGTGCAGTGGAAAATATCCATTACTTGAAGCCACATGGGTAAAATCTAGTGATGTAAAAGCCGATAGGCTCATTAGTAAATTCTATGAGAAATGCCCTAACAAACCAAGGTGTAACCCCTAATCTATGATTTTGATTGAATTGCAGGATTTGTCCTTTTTGTAACGGGGGCCGGATGTCAACGCTGCTAACATTGAATGTTCCTGCTCTGACAACTGATGAAAATGCAGCCATTTTCTCTTCTCCTTTAACATGCTTTTTCTTGCTTTTAGAAATCAGGTGCAGCAGGGGGTGGGATGGGATGTAAGCTCAGCTAGCCATAATAATAACACTGCTGTGAGAACCCAAGGACGAGGTGATAACATTTTGGTGGGCTGAGGAGCTGAGGAGGAAGCCCGTGCTTTAAGCTAATTGGAGAATGTGCTTTATGGCAGTTTATTGGGGATGGGAATTGTACTTTGTTACTTTGTATCCGGGGGAAGGGAATTTAGTTTTTGGATTCAACTATGTAGTACCGATACTTTGTTTCCCGAATAAATGTCCTTTAAGGAAGAATTTTGCCTTGAAATTCTTTTGATGGGTTTCATCTATCAGAACCATGACAGTCTTGGCTGGTTATTGGTCAGGCGAGCTTGCCTCTGGTCATGAAGAAAAGTAGCCTGGAGCACATAACTCCATGAGTAGCAGTTTGTTCCTTAGAATTATTTCCCAAGTTGTATTCTAAAAGTTTCAACATTCCAAATTTATCTGGATCTTAACTCTATTCATAACTTTCTAAGACCAAAATCTTATTGGGCTTTTTGCTATTTGTTTCAGTTTTTTTTCAAAGTTCTTAGGATTATAATTAATTTTTCTTTTGTTTAGAGTTAAAGATAAATTCACCCAATGAAGACTTGTCATATTTGACATTCCAAAAGTCTTCCTTTCTACCTCTCAATGACTCAGGATTTCATTTCTATCTATGACCAATGATTTAGCCCTTGAAATCAATGGGAATTTTGTGATCAGTTTTGATATTCTAAACATAAGATTTGTCAATCTTATGTAGTACTTCTTTAAAATTCGTAACTATATAGAAATCCAAGTCATCATCATATAACTCATGTTATTGTGAGCAATAGCCTAATTAACCGTTTTGATGTTATGTTTCTTAAGCAATTTTATCTCAAATCCTTGGAGTAATTGGTACAGTATAAGCCATGAATTTTGCTAGACAATGCTGCTGTGCTTATACAGGCTCTCTTAGATATGATATTGACAACTTTTAATAAGTAACCCTCTTCTAAATCAGTCTCCTTTGCAAGAATTGCCCCAACTGTCTTTGGCCCTCTAGAAAATTGACAGTTTTCTGCCAATCTTATAGTTAATTGTGTAGCAGCATAAAAGGTACATTAAGCACATCTATTATGATGAAGTTTTTCTGTGCAGTCTTTCAGCAAATATAGACTTTACTGATTGAATACTTTGGACAGATATGATCTTGACTACCCAGAGATTTCAGTTCAGATATTTTCACAGCTCTGGCAGCCCTTAATGAGCAATTCTAAATTTAGAAATATTTAACTGACCTTGTAAGCTCCTCAGTGAAAAGCTCTTCAGCCTCCAGGAATTATTTATTTATTTATTTATTTAATTCTATTTCTATTGCATGAGAAAGTGAAATTCTTCTCCAAGGAGAAATGTTCTACCACTAAATGTTGCAGGTACCATAAACTTTGCCCTTAATGAGTCAATATATCTACAAAGTGAGTATATTTAAGAATCCCTTAGATGAATATATGTAAGTAACTGCTAAATTCTTAAATACATAACCAATTTTGAAACCCTTTGGCCCAAAATGAGCTTATAGGAAACGCTACAATGAAAGGTGGATTTTTTTCTATGATGATTGTATTTTGAGTCATAAGAGTTACTTGTTCATTTTAGTTTTGGCACATTTGGGAGAAAACCCAAATAACCAAAGACCTACACACACACACACACACACACACACACACACACACACACACACACACACACACATTTTATTGGTTTTTTTCCCCATAAACATATGTTAATTTTTCCAATCAACGAGTTGTCTGGATTAGCTATGCTAATACATATTCAATTCCTAATCCTTCATTCTTTCCTCTAACCAACAATAAAATAAATCCCAAATTTGATAATAATCTGTATCTTCTTTATCTTTCAGTCTCATAGTTAGTCTGTTCATCTTGCACATTCCAATATTTTCTGGTTTGGCAGAGAATGAGACAGCCATGAGAGGCTGGATCTCCAGCCTCCCAGTCTGGTTTTGCTTCGCGCAGTGTCTCTTAAAGGGACGGAAAGTTGCCCTGGAGGGACAACGAAGAAAGAGGGATATTTCAGGAGCTTGGATCTGGTGGTGACCGATCTGGGCGAACTGGAGCTTCCTCTAAAGGGGTGGAAGAAAGGCTGCCATGAGAGCCTAGGCAGCCCAAGTTGTCTACAGCCGGAAGGGAAGCTATGAAAAACAGCTGATCTTCAACAACGAGCTGAGTCTGGGTGAGCTGAAGTCTTTTCCTTCTCCTTGTGATTGAAAATGTTGAGACCCTGAAAGGGAGAACTTGAAAGAGTAAAGACCCCCAGAGAGACCTTTGAAGCGGCAGTTTATCATTAAGGGGAAGCATTATGAATATCGGAGCATTGGAGTATCAGAGTGTTGGAGACTGATAAATAAGCTGAGGAGGACATCAAGTAGCGAAAAATAAGAAATAAAAAGAAAATGACCTTGGAAAAATTGAGAACAAAATAGTGCTTTGATTTGAGATAACAAGTGAAAAGACTGTTTATAGCTATACTTGTTGACATTGGCTAAAACCAAATATACATTATCTGAAAAAAAGAACATTTTAGATTTAAGAAGTGACTGGAGGAGGTGGATTTGCCTCACAACAGCTGATTTCTGTTTACACTTTCGATATAGGTTTAAGACTGTGAGTCACAAAATGAGTACATCTAATATTTCCAGACTTGGAAAGAAAACCTCTTTGGCACCCTCTGTCAGACAAGCTAGCCCAACAACTCAAAGTTCTGTCAGTACAATGTTACAACGTAACAAAGTAAGCACTGCTCAAGACGAAATGCAGGCCTCATTAAAACTGATTCAAGAAATGATGCAGAGAAACCATGAGGAAACACAAAGCAAACTGGAAAAAATAAGCGAAGAAATTCTGGATATAAAGGCACAATTTAAAGCCCAAAATCAAAAGATCATTAAAAATGAACAGAAAATCCAGGAAATGGAAAATAAAACTAAGCACATGGATTAAAAAGGTGGAAATGTTATTGCAAAAGAATGAAGGACTAGAACAAACAAATCAAGAACTAGAATGGGCCATGGCAATGGTAGAAATGAGAGAAGTGGAACATTATTTGAGATTTCAAAATATTCCTGAAGATAGTGAAGAAAATATAGAAATGGTGATCATTGAGTTGTTGGTAGAACTTTTAAATGCAGACAGAGCAGATATTCAAAATGAGACGGATCAAATATTCCACATGAGTTCAAGCTATGGAAGAAAAAACAGACTACCAAGAGAAGTACATGTGAGGTTCATGAAGAAATCAACAAGAGATGAAGTATTGAGAAAAGTGAGAGAGGAACCATTACAATACAAAAATAAAGAAATTGTGGTCCTAAAGCAGATACCTAAGAGAGTAAGGGATATTCGGAGACACTACCATTTTCTAACTACAAAGTTGATTGCCAAAGGTATAAATTTCAGATGGCTAATACCAGAAGGCATTTTAATAAACTGGAATAATACAAGATATCGACTGGATTCAATTTGGAAAGCAGAGGACTTTGAAGTAAGAAATAGAGAAACCTTGGATGAAGGACTACATTAACAACAAGGGGATAAACAGATGGGAGAGACGTCCCAAGGAGCAATGGCACAAGCAGAACAACAGAAGAAGAAAGGCGAGCAAACAGGTGAAGGGGAAGGAACTGCCAGAGAACAAAGGATTACAAGATCGACTAGACCAAAATATAAGTAATGGAAAAGGAAATGGAGAAAAAAAAACTGGATTTTTTTCGGTAAATGTAAATGGACTAAATTCCCCATCAAAAAGAAATAACATTTTTAGGAAACTTCAGAAATTAAATACAGATATAATCTGTTTACAAGAGATACACATAAAAAAACAACATTATAAACTGTTGGAATACCTGAAAATGGGGAAGCTTTACTACACATCAGCACAACAAAAGAAAAGAGGGGTTGTTGTATACGTTAAAGAGACTATAGATTCTAAATTAATATACTCAGATGAAAAAGGAAGAATTGTAATGGTTGAAATATATCTATATCAAAAACAAACACCATTAGTGGCAATCTATGCCCCAAATAACAATCAAGAACAATTTTATCAAAGATTACACAGGAAACTAATAGAAATGGAATACCAAAATATTTGTTTAATAGGGGACTTTAATGCGATAGTAGAACAAAGAATTATAAAAGTAACAAAACAGGAAAACCCGTAAGACATTTTTTGATATGGCAGAAGAAATTGGAATACAAGATGTCTGGAGAGAAATTAATCCACAAAACTGACAATACACTTTTTACTCAAATAGCCATAAATCTTGGTCAAGAATTGATATGATTTGGATGACTTCTGAATTGAGGATGGATATACAGGAAATTGAGATAGAAATAGGTACATGGGCAGATCACAATCCTCTAAAAGTAACATGGAAAGGAATACAAAAAAAACCAAGATGGATTTTAAATCAATCCATACTAAAAGACAAAGAATTTATAGAGTCAATGAAAAAAGAAATGGAATTTTTCTTTAAAGAAAATAAAGAAGAAGATACATCACTACAAAATATATGGGACACAGCTAAAGCGTATTTTAGAGGCATAGCTATAGCATATATGGCAAAGAAAAATAAACAGAGAAGACAGCAATATTTATCATTAAAAGAAAAAATTAGAAAACTAGAGACAGAACTAATTTATATTATTCTAGATGTGTATTGTCAATTATCAGTTAAGATCAATTATAGGCAACTCATTTTACAGTGGGCTAATTATATGAAATGGGAGAATGATATAGTCCAATTGGGACTGTTGCCCTGTGACTGGGGCTTTTAGCCCCCCCTGCCCATATTATAGCTTTGATTAAACACAAATAAAAATAAAAGCATTCTTTTGTGAAAGAAAATACACCACAACATAGAAGAAAGAGAGAATGGCCTTGGAGACAGGGGAAAGAACTGTTGCCAAGGCTATGAGCAGGAATGTGATATATAAATATCTCAGAAAAGCCCTTCCTAGTTCACATCAATCAATCAATTTATTATTACAGCCAAAGACCAACACATAAATTAAACATTCAAATAAAACAAAACAGAACAAACACAAGAAGACATAGCAATATATTAAAATTAATGATGTAATCAATGGGTGACCAAGGTCTGTCTAGTTTTACAGACAGTATAACAAAAACTAGCTACCTTCAGAAAAACTGAATCATACTGACCTGACAATAAAATTACATTGAGTATAGTCTAATGCTGGATAAAAACATGTATTAAAATTAATTATAAAAGATTATTAAAAAGATCTAAAATGTTTATTTATGTTTCTGGCGAATCCCCAATGCTGCTGCACAGAATCTAGCTACCTGCACCGTGATCACTGCCTCCTTAAGCAGCCACTGGAGATAAATACTTTCTGAAAGACCAGGATACCTATTAATTATGGGGAGAATATGTTTTTTTCAAATAGCTCTATAGATTGAACATCAGAGGAGTATGTGTCCAATCATTTCCACCTCTCTTGAGCCACAGGAGCAGAGTCTTTCAGCCAATGATGTCTTTTTATACTTGCCGTACAGGACAGCTGATGGAAACACATGACACCGTGCAAGTGAGAATGCTTTCCGATGGTTTACTGACTCCAACTGACTAAGATACCTGGCAGGTGTAACCACGTATCTAATAGAGTCTGGAGCCAGAAACAGCAGAGCTATACCTAAGTCCGCTTGCCTCTCGATGTCCTCTACCCTTTGACACAAGGTTTGATTTGCTTGGTCATAGTCCAATTTGAGAATTGAGGCTGACGAGAAGCCCAGTTTGGCAAGGTTGGACTCGACTGCCTTGATCCATGAAGAGGAGAATTTATCTTGAAGAATTAGTGGAGCAAGGCCTTGCGGAAAACAATTAAGCCTTAGCCAGATGTTTAAGGAAGCTATACAGATTCTTGCTTCGACTTTTATCAATCCTATCTCCAGGTGCAGAAGTGCATTTAGGATACAGCACGACATCTGGAGAATTGTTCTGATAAATTTGGATTGAACTGTAAGACACTAAGAAAAAGACACAGGCATGTCTTGAGCAGAGATTTGAAGCTGCTGCAGAGCTGCTTGTCACAGCTTGAGACAGCTTGAGAATCTCTGTATGTTTATTGGTTTTTATATACTTTTTACATACTTAAGCTTAACCATTAGATGTTGACAAAAAGTTTCTTCACTGGAAAATTCCTTCATATAAGCAACTATTTCCTAGTAACACATTACATGATCAAAGACCAGGTAAAAAACAAATACAGGCAGATCAAAAGAAGAAGGAACTAACAAAGACAGGAAAAGATAGGAAGGGACTAAGCATATTATCTGTTTAGGTAGGTGAGGCATTAAGTCAAAAGGGGATGACCTTCTGGCTGCTTCATTGGGACAAAGGGTATCAAAAGGTTATGAAGTTTTTTGGGGAGAAAGCATGGCAGTTTGCTGCGCATGCATTTTCTCCCACATTGAACTCTTTCCAGTGGTGTGAAACACAAAGCTGAGGGTCCAAGCAAGGTTTCGTAGAAAAGTTGTGCTAGTGACTTGGCCAGAAAGAGCTTAATTGCAGCTGAAACATAGTGTCCTCCCTTCGTGCGGAAAAATTTAAGAATGGCATTCTCTGATCATTGGCCAGAGGCAGCCGTGTATTCTCCATGGGCTATTTGTGAGCTAGTGGCATGGATGACCACCCCTAAGTACTTAAAGGTGGTTACCTGCTCTATTTTGTGGCTATTTAAATTCCATGAGTACCGTTTTGGCCTTTTTGCATAATTTATGTCCAATTTATGATATTTGCAATACTGGACAAAGGCTCACAAGGCTCTTTTAAGGCCAACTGGAGTCCTGGAGAGAATCACAGCGTCATCTGCATAAAGCAGCAGAGCAATGCTTTGGTCACCTATTTTTTTGGGGAGGTAATTTGGATTATTTAACCATTTTACCATATCATTTAGGGAAAAATTGAAGAGCAAGGGGCTGACCTCGAGAGAGACCCTTGCATATTACACCTTAGCTTGAGGGATGTTTTGGTAGGTAAGGCACGTAACAGATGGAGGAGTCTGTGATCAATTGAGGCACCTTTCAGCTTCTCCCATAGCTTAGTCCTTTTAACCGTGTCAAAAACTGCCTTAAGATCTATAAAGGCAGTGTGTAATGATACATTTATCTGATGCATATTTTTCAATCAAATGATGAAGAACTAAGCACTGATTTATGGTACCTAGTTCACATGAGGATAAAGGGAAAGAAGGGGGAAGAAGATTCAGAGTTTCAATATTTTATAATAAAAAAAAAGCATTGGCCTACATGTCTTTGATTTCACAGACATGCTGTGAAAGGATATTTGGGGGGAATCTAAAAAAACCAAAAAACCCCAAAAGCCATGATCTGTAATTTTTTTTTAACCTTCTCTCACAGTTGTCCTGATTACCACATGGCCTCTTCTTTTATTTACAGGAATATAAATAGTCCTCAACCTCTGATCACAATTGCACCCAATATTTCTGTTGCTAAGTGAGACAGATGTTAGGTAAATTTTGCTCCATTTTATGACCTTTATTGCCACAGTTGTTAAGTGAATCAGTGCACTTGTTAAGTTAGTAACATAGTTGTTAAGTGAATCTGGCTTTCCCATTGACTTTGTTTCAAAAAATGAGTCTATATCCTGAATGCTGCAACTGTCATAAATATGAATGAGCTGCCAGGCATCTGAATTTTGATCACATGACCGAGAAGGTGCTGCAACAGTCATAAGTCACTTTTTTCATGTTGTTGTAACTGTGCAAGGTCAAATGAACTGTGGTAAGTCAAGGGCTACATGTACTATGGTTAGTCTTTGTGGGAAGCAGATTGCCCTGGGTATCAGGATCTGCTCTTTTGGAAGACAAAATTAGGGGAACATTTCATAGGAAGAAGATGGAGAAAAGCTGTAAATATTGTATTCTCAACTTTGTGCGTGATCAAGTATTACAAGAGCAACATTCTGGCCATGTTTGTAATTAAAATGATTTAAGAAATATATATTTTTTAATTCTTAATTTTTAATTTTAAGTACATGGAATCTTATTTTCTCAGCCCTTATCAAGCATCTCCTGGAGAAACCTTAACTGGAAAGATTTAAATTTCATTAACATTTTCCACAGTTTTTTTAAAAAACCAAAGAGCATGCTAATATTAGATCTATATATCACTTTAAACAGACCCCAGAAATAATATTGGCATCTGTGGGAATTGCAGAACATTTTGATCCTTCATCTAGGCTACAGGAGAATCAAGAATGCCAACTTATCCTAGATTTGCATTTCCCAGAGAGTTTCCCTGTCTGAAGCTTCATTAAGAGAATGAAGTTAATGCTTAACTATATGTCTCTGTCTGCTTTCATCCCTACCGGTACTAATATCACCTAAACATCCAATACCTTTCTCTGCCTATTTTCTCTTGGCAGAAAGTCATATTAATATGTAAGCATCTCAACTGTGGTCCAAGATTTCAAATGACAGCTGGAGTGTGTATATGTGTGAATTGCAGAGAAGCAAAGAAAACAAATAGGGATGAACACTCTGGCATGCAAAATCTGGGCATATATTTTCAATTACAATAAACATGTGCTGACATATCATTAAGCACCTTACGTATCCTACAAATAGACAAGTACACATTTCAATTGTTGTTTAGCTGTTCGTGCTACTCTCGGTGGATTACACTTCATAAACAACAAAGGCCACAGAAGACTTCTAAAATAAATTAGGTAAGAATATAATGTATCTTGTTCATCAACTCTTCAGCATCAACTGAGAGGAAATTTGAAGGGATGCCTGGGGGGTGGTTTGGAAAGGAAAGGACAGGAAGAAAATACATATCATTTCCATTACAGCAGTTGAAAAGAGGGTGTTGGTCCCTCTGCCTTCCAGTCTCTGAAGAGTCTTATCGCTATGAACAGAACAAATGTCTCATCCTGAGATAATGGGAAAATGCTGTTTTTGGTCACTTGCATGTCAGGTGTTTGGGAGAAAATTTCATTCTGGCACTGATGAAGCCAATTGTTCCCACAGAATGATAAATTTGGGGTGTCTAAGCCATCACTAGAATTGCCGGGGAAAAAGTCTTTCTTCTTCTCAATGATAAATAGTACTTGGATTAAAATTGATTATTTGCTTCCACAAGTGACTGCTTGTGGAACTTGATTTCTTTTTAGAATTAGGTCACACCATTTGGCTTTTTTATTCTCCACTTCATTTATATGTCATTTCCATCCATTTGTCTATTGTCAATGGGTTTACAATTGTCAGCATATTCTCTCTTCACTCTGCCTTGATATCATAGAGTGAAATAAAGAATTAGGTAAGACAGTTGGCAGATACGTTTGGAGTGGAATCAGCTGTGGCTTGTTCTCATTCCATAGGTAAACTCTGACAGCAATCCACCCAGAAGCAATTGTATTGCAAAATTATTTGTGGCTTTGGGGCCAGAAAGCATGAAAAGTTTTTTGAACTTTGTTGGCGCCCAACTTTTAACAACTCTGAGAAATTCAGAAGTAAAAAGCATTACAATCAAGAAAAATACATACTAAACAAAAATAGTAAAGTTGACAAAAATGGATAGGAACAAAAAAAGAACAGATCCACACAATCCAAAGGGCTTGAATCATCCTCACAAAAGGTTTTCATGAATAACCAAGTCTTCAAGCCCCTTCATACAACCAGCAAGGTGAGATCCATATTGATCTTGGTGAGAACTTCATTCCAGAGAGTATAGATTGCTACAGAAAGGTGTGCTCCTGGAACCTGATAGAGGGCATTGATTAATCAAATAAACTCAGATCATATCAACCCTACAAGATTAAATTGGCTGGGCAGATACAATAAGAGATAGGAGTCCTTCAGGTAGCTAGTCAAGGGACACCTCCATTCCAATTTGAACACGGGTCATCTACAAGAAGGTTATCTAAAGTTGTCTCAGCATTAAATTCCAGCCTAAATCCTGACCAGAACAGGTCCAGATATTTTGTTTCCTCCAGGGTTTTCATCAACTGCGGCAAACCAAGACAAGAGTATGAAGAATTGTTGAACCCAAGGATGGTCTCCTATGGATGTATTGCTATTTTCCTGCAGGGAAGCTGACACCACAACACGAATTTTTTAACAATTCCATCTAGTCCAAACAACAAGCACAATTATGAGTAGTAACTCTCTCTTTATTGTAAGATTAATATAATTTTGCAAGCCTGAAAGTATTTCTTTCTTCCTCTCCTTTTTCTTTCCAGAAAACCAGGAAGGGTTGCTTCTGAAATGCTCCCCATGCATCACTTCTCTTTCTATAATGTATCTTGGCTCTTCTTCCTCTCCCAAGGTCATTCCCACATATGATTACATGATCCAACCATTGGTTACTGTCCAGGGAAGCCTTGCATCCAGTAAACAGATGGATGAGCTGGCAGCACATAGGATCCTGTCTACTTTCTCAGAGACACCAGCCAAACGCATCCCAATAACAACATAATAGTATGCTTCCTGTATCTGCATGTCATAGTCCAGATAGAAGTGAATCTGAACAATTTTATCCACTAAATAATCCAGGCAATCCTCCTAGTGACTCAATAGATGTTCTGAGGAGTTTTTCCTATCCAGTAGTGACCAAACACCTTGAATAGAGCCATTATATTGCTATCAACTGCCTACCAAATCCTCAGGAAAAACTCCAAGCTCTCTCTGGAAATCCATTGAGTCTATCAATTGCCTGGAGCAGGCTGATCAAACAAACCTTATTTCCCTGCAGGAAGACTTGACACTATTGAGTTGAAAGGCAACCAGAACATTATCTGTTCATGTCCTCTACTACAACAGATGATTGTTCTAGCCTTAAGTCTTGTAAAGATTACTGGGAGTTACACCCTTTCTGGTCTTTTCTAAGAGGATGCTAACCAAGAATGTTTCTGGGAAATGGAATACCTATTGAAGATTCACATTCTTCCTTGATCTCAATTTTTTAGAGATTCAGAAGATTGCTTCTGCTTTCATTTTTAAAAAGTAAATTTGTATCATTTTGATAGCTAAACTAAAAAGGAACATCTGTAAGAAAAATCTGCTGAAACTTCCTAAGCATGAAAGATATGTGGAATAGGGTGAATGTTATTTGGAGGGAGAGGATATGCATGATAGGGCTGGAATATCTTGTAATGTTTGTGGAAAATTCATTCAGTCTTTAATATCTATACAAAACAGAGAATTCTAAGGTTTTATTGTAGCTGGTGTTACAAGCTTTGGATTGCTTGAGTATAGGCTTTTAATTGTTCAGGCATGGAACACCCAAAATCATGATTATAACTGCTAGCTGCTTTCATTATCAAATTAAAGGAATACAATGTTAGCAAATGTTTAATATTCAGCTGCACTTAACAGTTATTTTGTTTATGATGCAAATCAGCTAGTCTTTGTTTGGGAAATAAAGCATTTCATCCCATGTCTAGACAGATCTGAGATGTTTAGATGTTTTAACAGTTTATGATTATTTCTTTGGCATTTGTCAGTTCCCACAAGAGGCTTTGGTGCCCTTGTTATGAGATTACAAATTTTGCTGACTTCCAGATGTTACACTTGCTTACTTTAGTGGCTTCCCAGTTATTAATATGGAATGAGATTTACATCTATCTATCTATCTATCTATCTATCTATCTATCTATCTATCTATCTATCTATCTATCTATCTATCTATCTATCTATCTATCTATCTATCTATCTATCTATCTATCTATCTATCTATCTATCTATCTATCTATCTATCTATCTATCTTCTATCCATCCATTTCATCTAGTCATCTATTCAATCTTTGCATTACAGCATGTTATATGTTTTGTTGAAAGTGACTTGTTGGATGTATGCAGTTACAGTCAGTGGGAACTTTGAAAATCATTGCTTATCCACTCATTAATAATTGTGCTGGGGAAGCCAAAATATATTTGGATGATTTTTCTTAGTGATCCAAACAGCTAGAAAGATATATTTCTTTAGCTATTTAAAGCCCTCTTCTCCACCATACACACTATGAGATATCCTGAAAGTGGTGAAGGAATTTTGTTACTATGGTGATGAATACTGCAGAAAAAAGCAGTCTTTTGCTGGATTAAAGAAATGTCTTCAAACAGTTCAAACTGTTGGAGGTTGAAGCATTCAAACTGACCATGTGAATATTGAGCAGGAATTTGATCTGAGCAAATCAGTGAAACAGGTTTTATAACTGGAACAAAAGAAAGATTTATTTAAAGGAAAAGAATACGAGGATAGGCAAATACTACCGTAACAGAAGTTAAAACAACAAGTGCTTTGTGCATCTGTGCCTGGGAAGAAAGGCAGAAGAATGGGATGTCAAGTTAGCAGCCTCATAGACAAGAAACTGACAGTCATATACAAAGAGAGGACATGGAATAAATTGTCAACTTTCTGTAGTATGCCTTACTGCCGTGCTGTAGTCAGGAGTTCATTTGGTACTGAAGAATCAGAGCCATTGGATGTAGACTTTCATCATAAACTCATCCTCAAAATTCTACATTTAATCTCTCAGTATGGAATTGTTTCACACATTTTTTTTCCTGCTACAGAGCAAAATATCCTTGGAGGAATACTTATTGAATACTTACTTCTGCAAATCAGTATTCTATGTTGGCTTAAGGATAAAATGTATAACATTCACCTGGCAGAATTGTCCAGGTTAATAAGAAATTGCATCATTTTGGCATCACTTGGCAATGAAAGGGATATATCCATGTATGCAAGAAAACTCTTAGATGTTCTAAAGTACAATATCATGAATTTATTAAAGTGTATTTATTAAAAGGAACAACTGAAGATCTCCAAATAGCCCATCTAGGATTGAATTTTCCAAGAACTAGATTGTAAGGATGCAAATCAAATACTAAATGGTAAAGAAGTGTGAATTTCCTTGAATTGCTAACAACTAAAAAACAGTATTTTTCAAACTTAGCAACTTTAAGATATGTGGACTTCTGGGGAAATGTTGGCTGGGGAATCCTTGGGTATTGAAGATGCCAAGTTTAAAAATACTAAACTAAACGAAAATCATAAGGGAGGCAAAAGTGCATTATTTTAAGGCAGCGGTTCTCAGCCTCTGGGTCGTGACCCCATTTGGGGTCGAACGACCATTTCACAGGGGTTGCCAAAGAACGCAGTCTGCCATTTCCCCCCCTTTTCATTAGCTGTGCTACTCCCTCTTATTCTATTGGCTTTTGAAAGCCAATAGAATAGACTCTCTTGAATAGAGTCTAATTCTATTGGCTTTCAAAAGCCAATAGGAATTGTCCACGCTGTCTCTGCCCTGCTGAGCCCGCCAAAAGTCCCAGTCTGCAAACGGTGCTGCAAGTTGTCTGCAGCGAAGGCGAGCTGTCTAGAAGTTTCCACCCCTCCCTGCTGAGCAACTACTAAAAATGTAAGTAAAAGAGGGCCAGGGGTGGGAGGTGGTAGGCCGGCGGGCGCAGGGAGGATTGCTGGCATGCGTGGGGCCTGGCGGGTGCCTTACCTCTCTTGGGCTGGGCCAGCTGGTGGCCCAGCCGGTGGTCGCCCTGCACCGTTGCTGCCCCTTGCCAGCTATGCCTCGGCCGGTGCAGGAAGTGGCACCATGCATGCACGGCGCTTCCGGGCAGGGAAAATCCTTGACTTACGACTGGTTGGGAAGTCCTTGACTTACGACTGGTTGGGAAGTCCTCGACTTATGACCGGTTGGGGGTCGCGGCATTGAAAAGGTTGAGAACCACTGTTTTAAGGGATTGATTGTAACATTTTGCTGCTGATTGTATGCATAAGATTTGATAGCTATTCTAAACTTGAATATATTTAATTCAGTATGAAGCACATGGGAAAAAACAGTGAGTGATTAAAGAACAAACACTTCTTTGTGACTTCTTCAGTGATAAACACAGCATGATAATCTATTGAGAAATTCTCTTTGCATGAATGGCTAAGACACTCTCACTTTCACACGGAAGACATCTGGAAATCTAAAGCGTGCTCTGATCTTCATAATTTTAATTCTTGTACCACAAGAACAGCCATAGTGTATGCTCATTTATTGCAAGTGCCTCTGAATCACATACTATCACCACTTTTTTTTTCCATGCAGTCAATCTGACGCAAATTCTATTTTGAGAGCAGAAGTTCATATGGGTTACTACAATATAGTCCAATATACATAGAATGATAGTAGGATGACAATAACTTATATGAGAATAGTTCTGATAATGTGGAAGATTATATTCAGATTACAATGCTTTTCAAAGATATCCACAGAACATGATCAAACAACTCAGAGGGAATCCACTTTAAAAAACAGACAAAAAGCTTTGATTGCCTGGATCTGGGTGCCATTTGGTTTTTACAAGGCTGAAGCAGTTGTCACTAATGAAATCTGCTAGCATTTTTATTAATGTATTTTAAGCAAGCCAAAAATATATCAGGCAAATTACCTCTAAATTTGAACTTCAAACATCAAAGATTCTGTGAACCTGCCCTTGATTGACTACACTATTACTCCTGTAATAATATTTCATTAGTTTTAACTTGTTTCTTGGATGTAAATGATATTGATATTTTGATTTCCTATTTAAAGAGAATCTTATTTTTGGAATTACAGTGAATTCCTGGGAGGTTATTCAAGAACACGTTCTCTTCCTTTTATAACTGTAATATCTTATACATATTTTGAATTTGAACAAAATGTTCTAGGACTCTGCAAGTATATGTGCTCCTCTGCATGAAAATAAAGAATGTCTTGTATTAGAAATGTGAAAAACCATTTAATTACATTAATGCTGTAAAAGAGCATAAATACAACAAATAAAAAAGGAGATGAACTTTTATGACAATAAATGCACATTCTTATTGATATGATGCTTCCACTTTCTTTGGTGAAAATATGGATTTATAATGTCATTTGTGGGAATTTTGTCTGTCTGTATGTCTGCCTGCCTGCCTGCCTGCCTATCCATCCATCCATCCATCCATCCATCCATCCATCCATCCATCCATCCATCCATCCATCCATCCATCTATATATCTCTATCAAACTTCTTAACCACCCATCTCCCTCATACAGGGGTTTAGGGAAAAATTGTGATATATCCAAATCACTTTTTCATATGAAAGGTAGAAGCTTGTGAAAGAAACAATGAATACACTTGCATATTTTTTCTTGTGAGGAGCTGAAATAAAAGAACATGGCTGAATGGTAGAGTATATGCTTGAAGTCTCCAATTCTGGATGTATCCAAGTGGGAATGAAATTTTAGAGAGTCTTAACTAGTCACTATAGAGTAGACAAAGAAAGAATTCTTTGTTACCTTTGTCACCCCTTTCAGCTGCATTGAAGAATGTCAGCAGAATAATTGCTGAAAAGTGTCCATGTGGTTTTTCTATCAGTTTTAACCTGTAATATAAATTCTAAGATAAATTCTAGATTTAACATACTTTAAACATTAAGGAGCCTCTTCCATTAAAGCGAGAGTAGGAAAATCTCACACTTGCACATATACTTGAATTGAACTCCCCCTAACTACATTGTATCGCTTCCATTGAGGCATTTCTCTCATCCCCACATTTTAAATCCAATTGTCAACTTTGGAAGTGAATATTAGGTTGACTGAACCAGCGACTGACTTGATATAAGAGTGCTTCCTTTGTTCCGTAGTGATTGAATGCATAAATTTTTGCTTCTGTGACTGGTGTTGGTTTCATTGTCTAGAACACAAGTGTCAAACTCGATCATGTCATGTGACATATTATGATGTATCGTGATGTTTTTTGGCTTTGCGGAGCTGGGGTGGGCATGGCCTGTGACTGACACATCTGGCCCAGGGGCTGCCAGTTTGACACCCCTGGTCTTGAAGAACTGATTTCAACTTTCGACTGTTTGATTTACAAGCAGATATTTTCATCCCAGGAATGACTCCTTTCTGAGGGCCTCAGCATATGTAGACTTAGAATTCTAGAAGTAATCTTTAATCTTAAACCAACTGAACCTCTACCAAACTGTATAGCATTAATCCTTGGCTGGGACATATTATTTCAAATGCTTTTGTATTTTGTTTTTGTTTTAAATGTGATGATATATGATTTATTTACAGATAGACAAATCTATTATTTGTTGTAGAATCTGTATTTTCAGTATTTTCCAGAACAAGAACAGTTCATCACAACTAAAGTAGTCATACATTGTTGAACTCTTATGACTAGAGATGTAAATTGCAGCAATTACAGGAAAGGGGATTTTAACTGGAATCATAATATAAGGAAGCAGATATCTAATATAATATAATAAAAATCAGGACCTTTTTTCTGCCAAAGGTTGATTAACCTTAATTTGAAAATACAAATGGTAGAATTACAATCACCCCCTCTTCCTATCTTCTCTTTTTTTCTTTTCCTATTGCTCCATTTGATATCTGGGAAAGAAATGGATTGTTCTTGCAGACTTGCAGCAGGACTTGAAAGCAGGCTGGAGGCCATTCGAAACTGGTCCAAGAGCCATGGGTTGACTACACATATATTGCAGGTACTTGAATACTTGCCCCATACAGCATAGGGTTTATTAATGGCATAAAAGTGCATTATAGTGCCGTATTCCAAATAAAATTATTTACTTATGATTGTGATTTTTGAGAATGTCCCTTTACTGACTGAGAAGATTTTTTTCATACAATCAGTTCTAGAGCCTGAAGCAAATGGAAGAATTTCTTATTCCAATCAGCTGTAATCTCTATTAGCAAAATATTATAACAACAGAGGTGGCAGATAGGTGATTTGAAAGACAGCAAAGAGAGATTGAAGAAAATATACTTAATAGTCATTCTCAGCTGTAATCAGAAATCTGATTCAACCTTGGGCTGTATCACTGCTTACAAAGTCTCCCACTGTAATTATTTTCTTAATCCTAAAATACATTGTCTCTGACAAAGAGAAAATCATCTGACTCAATGAATCTCATTCCCTCTATTTTTCCTATCTTCATTATTTCTCCACCAAGTCTTTTGCTTCTTTATGAATTCTTCTCTTATTTCTGAGTTTTCAAGTTCCGTGCAGTATGATGATAACAACTTTAGAATGCTCACTCTCCACCTTCCTTTACCATGTACCACATCTTCTGTGATAGAGACTGCAAAGAATTATTCAGAAGAGGGAGAGTGAATAGAGTTGCAAGACTGATGTCAACTTTTCCAGGTAAACCAGACAGGAAACATGACTAGATGAACCAATTCTACTTTTATTGTAAGGCTATATTAACAGAATCTTGCAAGATTGACAGTGCCAACTTTCTGCCACCATTTTTAATTTCTTAAACCATTAGGATACGTTCTTCCTAAATTTCTTTTCTCTGACTATTAAGCCACTGGGGACTCCTCCTTCTGTTAATAATAATAATAATAATAAAGTTGGAAGGGACCTTGGAGATCATCTAGTCCAATCCCCTGCTCAGGCAGGAAACCCTATACCATTTCAGACAAATGGCTGTCCAGTCTCTTCTTAAAAACTTCCAGTGTTGGAGCATTCACCGCTTCTGGAGGCAGGTTGTTCCACTGGTTAATTATTCTAACTGTCAGGAAGTTTCTCCTTAGTTCTAGGTTGCTTCTCTCCTTGATTAGTTTTCACCCGTTGCTTCTTGTCCTGCCCTTAGGCGCTTTGGAAAACAGCTTGACTTCCTCTTCTTTGTGGCAGCCCCTGAGATATTGGAACACTGCTATCATGTCCCCCCTCGTCCTTCTCTTCGTTAAAGTAGACATACCCAATTCCAGCAACCGTTCCTTATATGTTTTAGCCTCCAGTCCCCTAATCATCTTTGTTGCTCTTCTCTGTACTCTTTCTAGAGTCTCAACATCTTTTTTACATCGTGGTGACCAAAACTGAAGGCAGTATTCCAAGTGTGGCCTTACCAAGGCATTGTAAAGTGGTATTAATACATCACATGATCTTGATTCTATCCCTCTGTTAATGCAGCCCAGCACTGTGTTGGCTTTTTTGGCAGCTGCAGCACACTGCTGGCTCATATTTAAGTGATTGTATTCCTTCCTCCAATTTCCCCCAATTCACCCATATATTTCATTACAACTCTGAACCAATTGCACCTTCCAGATGATCTTTAGTGGTAGCCCAGTGATTCAGATGGGAGGTGACTAAGGCAAGAATGATTGTGAGCAAAACTTTCCACTCAGGAATAAGTACAGTTGGCACATAAGAAGGATGTGTGCAATGATCTCGTGGCCACAGCTGTCATTGCCACCTGCTCTTCTGGTAGGACCTGTGAGTTCAAGAGAAACCCCAAACTGTATATCAAATGTGTCTTGGGGGTGGGTGGATGGGTGGAATGTTATCCCATCTCTTGACACTGTGGAGGCAAAACCTCATAACTATAGTATCTTGCTAGGATTTAGTCACAGCCAATTTCTCCAGAACAAGTCACCTTTGATATAATTTCATTTGCCTAGCTTGAGGTAGACACGTATAATTGAATATCATCAGCGCACTGATGATAAAGAATTACATGCCAGCAGAGCAACTTTTCCAGCAATATGTTTTTTTTAAACAGGAGGGGAGAGAAATCTGAGCCCTGAGGCATTTAACATAGCAGGGGTCTTTGGCTGGATCTCTCCTCTCCCACCAATACTGATTGGTACTAATCACAGATAGAGAATCCTGGCAAAACAGTCTCCCCATTCTTGATCAGAAGGCCCAATCCAACAAGATGACCCATTTGATGTATCAAAAGCTGTTGAGCGATTCAGAAGGACCAAGATGGAAACACTATCCCAATCCTGAGCCCTCCAAAGGTCATCCACAAATGCTGTCTCAGTACAGATAGTCTTTGACTTATGACCACAACTAAGCCCAACATTTTCATTGCTAAGTGAGACAGTTGTTAAGTGAGTTTTGCCCCATTTTATGACCTTCCTTGCCACAGTTGGCAAGAAATCACTGCAGTTGTTAAATTAATTACACAGTTGTTAAGTAAATCTGGTTTTCCCATTGACTGAGCTTGCAAAAGGTCAACTTCAAACACTGAAACCATCATAAAAAACAAGTGTCAGTTGCCAAGGGTCCAAAGTTTGATCACATGACCATGGGGATGCTGCAATGGTTGTAAGTGTGAAAAAGGGTAATGGGTCACTTTTTTCAGTGCTGTTGTAACTCTGACTTAAAAGGGTTATCCAAGGCCCTCCATAGCTGGCATCCCAGGATTCTCTCAATACTTTCCCTAAAGAGTTTGAAATTGTTCAAAATTGTAGGTTCCAAGAATGACCTCTTGAGCAGGGACAAATCACTGCTTCTTTCAAAGCTGTGGAACATCTCCTCCTGCAAAGACACATTTCTGACCGCTCTGTTAACTCCTAGGAAGCCTTAACCAGCCAAGGGGGCATGCATCCAGACTACAGGTGGCAGGAGTCATAGTAGTAGGTACCCTATTCATTTTCTTAAGATTGAATTCCCCCTCAGATAAGCAAGATTGTATTTACCAACCAACTTTATTTGACAAATGCCTAGAATATTCCTCACAGTGACCTATCCTTACCCAGAAGGACCCAGGTCATCCAGATCAGGGCCACTGGCCATTTGCAGATGTAATAAAAGTGGTGAAGCAAGCTTACTTCACCACTCTTATGTTCTTACCTGTGTCTGATTGACTTCATCTGTTGCCTCTCTCCACCAATGATCTAAGCATCTCTTGTGTCATTTCAGCTGGCTTCCATTTCAATTTCTGATCCTTATGTTCCATTTTTGGATTTATCATGGAAATTCCATCAGAAGTGAGGGGGACTTTACTTAAAGTACACCAATGTAATTAAAAAGTTAAAGAATACTACCCAAATAAAGTGATTCAAATAAAAATACTACTTATGTATTATTCCACAATTAATAAGACAAAGGCCTCAGTGTTGGTAACTCTTCAATTGTGTGCAATGTTACACTTCCTGACAGAACATAATCTGTTTTAATTTGTGCTGTGTTGTTTGAAATTCTAATGAAGCTGGATTCTCAAAAGTCATATTTAGAATATAGTCATTTTTTCTAGTTTCAAAACAATTAATGTGAGGTTTAGTTCCTAATTTGGCTAACAGTGTTAGTTCTTCTGTTAATTAGGATAGATGTAACATTATCCCTTTACTCTGGTCATTTGGTGAATAATAAGTTACTCCATTTTCATTTCAATTATTCTGCTGTGCTTTTCTTTCTTTCTTTCTTTCTTTCTTTCTTTCTTTCTTTCTTTCTTTCTTTCTTTCTTTCTTTCTTTCTTTCTTTCTTTCTTTCTTTCTTTCTTTCTTTCTTTCTTTCTTTCTTTCTTTTTTCTTTTTTTCTTTTTTCTTTTTTTCTTTGCAAAATAACCGGGGGAAATTATTTTAAATATATAAAATGAAAAAGTGCACACTTTTCAAATACATGTATGGCTGGATTCTTCACAAAGAATAAACAAAAGCCTGGTAACTAACTGAAAGAATAGTGCCATCAAAGAAAAGAAAATTCTGGCCTGTCCTTGTAATGACTCTCGGAGAATCCTCTAAAATGAATATTTTATGTTTAAATAGATATGCAGACATGTACAGAGCACACATATATTACAGCAAAGCCATGACTGTTGTTTCCATGAGTAATTAAAATTTAGAAGGTGACCAATATGACCTGGTTTTCCTGCATCATCAGGGTGATAGTAAACTTGGGAAATTATATGTTGTGTGGCTGTAATTCATACAAGATGTTTAACCATACTACCTCGTATCCTAGAAACAATTGATGATCACTGCCTATGGTTCAAATGATAAACAGACAATTGAGCATGGTATTTCATTATTTGGAAAGTGTGGGAAGAAAAAAAAACTAAGTCCTTAATGGAATGCTCCAGAATATTTAGTTTAATTTATGGAAATGTATTTACAGTAGAATGCATATATAAAAAACAGTTATCACTGGGCAAATTCTTGCTAACTTGAAGTCTGATTCTTTGTATAGGTTGATAAAAATACATATTGACTTGTCTCACAAGTTGATTTGGATTTTTATTAAGTATTTTGTGCTAATCAGGATTACTGAATTTAAACCTAAATTTATTGTTGACAGATAAATTGGAGACACTTTACATTAGAGAAAGACAAAAAAAATGCTAAAGAAAAATAGGCTCATATTAGTTAGGGGTGTTTCTTTTTTTTATAATATGTCAGATTTAAACAAATATAATTTGTGAAAGACCATAAGCACATGAAGATTTAGTTCTAATTTTGTCCTCTTCCTCCTAGAAAATAGTGTTATTCAGAATATTTATCATTTTTTTGACTTATAGTTACTTTGGTCTAGTTCAAAGAATTAAGGCTACTGCAAAAATAACTCCCTTGATATAAATAAATTATAGCTAATTTTAATCAGAACTGTTTCCAACTATAAATAAAAATCCAACTTGTGAAGAAGAAAAAGCCATCATAACCATTCTTAATAAATTGTTCTATTATCCATTTGCCCTAGAGAAGCCCTTTTTCTGCCTGCAACTTAAATAAGTTTTTTTCCATATTTTAAGCTGTTTCCAAATGAAGCTATTCTTAATCACCCTGTCTTATTTGCATAATTTCATTGGCAGTTCAAGTCCAATCATCTTCCAATTTTCCCCTCTTTTTTCCCTACCATAAAAAAGCCATCAAGGAAAGAAAAATTAAATAGTTTGTAAACTTGTAAACATGTTGTCTTAAGATTCTAGCAGTGGGTTCATGCTGAGAAATTCCTGTTGCATGCCAATTATGGAGGTCCTCTGCTTGCTGTGATGCCATATGATCCTGAATGCTATTGCTGGGAGCTATGTCCTGGCAGCTCTTCATCTGAGAGGCCAACCAGGACTCTGGGACTTGGAAGGCACTGGCAATGGCCGGACAGGGTGGGGTGGGGGGGAGGGGGGTAACAGTAGAGTTTCCCTCCTCGTAGTGGCATTTTAGCTTCTGTTTCTGCTAGTCCTAGAGAGAAAGAAGGTGACACTGAGATTGCTAATCACTTCAATCTTGATTCGATCTACCAGCTAGCTGCCTATGATGGTGTACTGTGAGTTTCCCACTACAATTTGATTGTCCTCCTTTGGTGAGAGCCAGAGGAGAACATTGGTGGGGTTGGATGAATGGAAGGGGAACCATTGATTGGTTGGTGACAACAGCAGGGAAGGGGTTCCTATGAATGGGAGTGTGTTTGTGAGTGGAGTTGTTGAAACGGAATTAAAACACCAACAAAAATTGGATCGGTAAGAAAAGAGTTTTATTCTGCAGAAATAGAAAAGCGGTTTGCAAAGTGTGGTGGATCCTGGTGGGAGACTTCAACAGGAAGTTCTAAACCAGAGACCACACACAAACATTCAAGTTCATGACATTATATACAGCTCGATCGCGATGCCCTGTTCCCTCCCCTTCGGTCCCATTTGATAGGTCCTCCGGGTATACAGTCTGTCCGAGGCGCCTAGTAAGAATACATTGTCTCTCCTTTTGGTTACATTGTTTCAAATTTCTCCCCATCACCCTTTTGTCCTGTTTACTGTTCCTTTAAGGACCAATTGTTCATTAAGTTTAAGGGTATCTTATAGCCAAGCCTCCTGGAATCTAGTGCCTACCTGCAGTTTCGCCTTGACTAATCCCTTAATTGTTAAGCAACTGAAACCTTTTTATTTTTAAACTTCTTTGTTTCTCACAGAGTGGAGCAGGTGATCCTCTAGATGGGTAACAACAGAATTCCACTGACCCTTGGCAAGATTGAGTGATTTTGGGGTTTGAGGCCTGCAATCTGGGGTTTGAGGCTTGCAAATGTTTTTGGTGCTAGACCAGCTTTCTCTGCCCCAAACATGTTTGCAACCTGAGGGTTCTCCTGGACTCTTGAGTCTTGCTCAAAGTTCATGTAGCAGTTGTGATTAGGAAAACCATTGCACAATTTCATATTGTGCACTAGTGTGTCCAGTTCTAGATTGGGGGGGGGGCTCGACTCATAGTCATTCATACCCTAGTCATCTCCTGATTGGACTGTTGTAATATGTTGTACATGGGATTGTCACTGAAGAGAGTTTGGAAATGCCAGTTGGTGCAAAATGTAGTGATTATGTGCATCTGCAGAGCAACACATTTTACACTGCTTCTCTAAACTGTGTTTAGTTACTGGTCTGTTTCAGGATTCAATTCAAGATGTTAATTTTGACCTTTAAAGCCCAACATGGCATGAAGCCACATTATTTGAGGAACCATCTCTCCCCAGTTATATCTTCCTGTCCCATCAAATGTGGCAGAAGACGCATGTTACGGGTCCTGCTGGCCATGTAACTGCACTTGGCAGGTTCTAGGAACTGGATCTTCTCCCCGTGGTACCGGTCTTGTGGAATATCCTTGCTCCTGAAATGAGGATGACTTCAACAATGTTGATTTTCTGGAAGTCCCTCAAAACTTGATTTTGCCATCAGGCTTAGATCCCAAAAGACTGGTGAGAAACTGAAGTGGCTCCATTGTTAACATCTGCTATTGTGTCTTAGATTTATGCTTTTAAATCTTTTAAATGATAATTGTGCTTATATTTAAATTAGTTTTAATCTTACTGTACACAGCCCAGAATAATTTTTTTATGAGATGAGTGCATATATAAATTTGATGAATAAATCTATATATGTGGTGGAATCTCCAGCTAGAATGGGAGGAGTGTGAAGAGGGTTCTAGCTTAGAGACTATTCATAGCAGGAAGCAATGCAGACCTGACCTCACCCAGAATCTCTGGAACTTTTATCTGGTTGTCTCCAAGAGTCAGCCTGGCAAAATTCTTATAAAGAGGTGAGCAACAATAAAGAAGAAATTCTGATTAACTAATGTTGTTGTTCTGGTTCCTTGCACGTGACAATATACCCATTAAACTCTCATTGTCATAACCTTTGATAGGGTGAAACACTGTATGATCACAGGGCAATAATTTTTGAATCGAGGTACTGGGTTAATTTTCAAAGTGTCCAAAATGTGGAATCCCCAAAGATTGACATTTCAGAAAATTGTGATTGCTTCTATAGTACTGGCTGCTGCTGTGCTACTGCTACAGTCAAGTGAACTTCCTTTTCAATATTCTGTGGCAGTTTCCCAATTGGGCTTGTATTGTCTTGCTCCCTCCTTTTCCCAGCAGCAGCCTGCCTGCTGGGAAGGGAAGGGAAGGGTGATTTCCAATGCTCCCTGCCACATTCCCACAATACAGTGGGGAAACTGGCAGAAAGTTGGAAGTTGCTCCTGTTCCATGTTTGTTTGTTTTTTTTTGTTTTTTTGCCTGCCCTTGGTCATTTTGTTTCACTGTTTCCTTTGGGTAAAGAAATATCTCTGAAATAATGACCAAACATGTCCTATGTTTTCTAGTAAATAAATAAAATTGCATTTAGACTTTACCTTAAGTGTATTTAAATTATATACCCATGCTTTCAGCTTGTACTAATTCTTTGAATGCAAAAAATATATTCTCTAGTATATCTCATTAACTGTATATATGATAGAAGACAACAGTTGAGCAATGAGGAACTAGGAGGGATAATGAATGAATGCTTTCCTAGGAAAATTCTAAGGTGGAGAGAGGATAGGAGCAATTGCTCCACACATAGAACATTTGTCCTCCTCTCCCCAACTAAAATTTAGGTTTTTTTTTTAAAAAAAAAATATGTTTACATTGTAGAAAGTGAAATTCAACTATTAAAATATTAACTATCCATATTTTAACTAGAAATTCATTTTGAATTTAGAAGAGAACACTCACTCGAAAGGTGTCAGAATGCTTTAAGTTGGCTCTGTTCAATAGGAAAAAACATGTCTTCCAGAACATATCTTTCTTTGGAATTCACTTGAGTAGTTGAAATAGCCATTAAAAGCCATTGATTTCTCTTAATAGAAAATTTAGATGCTGCTTGAAACAGGTAAGGATTGTTGTGAGCTTGGAAACAAACCCTCAACCTGTATTTTTTTTTTTCAAATTGACAACAGCCAAAACATTTCTAATGTGGGACAACTTATCACCGGACAATTCCTTTTAGTTACATCAGTCTAATGTAATGTAATACCGGTAGGAGAAGGCTGGAGGCAAGAAGACAGAATGGGGAAAAACCAGAGAGGACAAAACAGGGAGGGGAGAGGGACAACCCCCTACCAAAAAAAAGAGAGATCACTTAGGATAGAATCACACACTTTTTTGGTGCACAGGAGTTTCTGCCACAAGTTCAAAGGGCCTGGGGTGGTGGTGAGCCAGATCAGGGAAGGAGGGAGAGAGAGGAAGAGAGAGGAAGAGGAAGGTCCCCTCCCCTCTGCATTTCCTGTGGTGAGTTGTCCTGCAGCAAGTGAGGGAGAGAGAAGAGGAGGAGGTGGCACCCTTCCCATCTGGCATTCTCCCATGGTGAGTTGTCCACCAGCAAGAGAGGGAGAGAGGGAGAAAAGAGAAAGAGGAAGAGGAGGAAGAGGAGGAAGTGGTCGTGATGGTTTCCCTCGCCTCTGGCATTTTCCTCCAGTGAGTTTTCCCATGGCGAGTTTTCTGTGGCAAGTTGTCCTCTGGTTAGCCAGGTGAAGTAAGGTATTGGTGCCAAGCTGCCTGGGGTAAAGCAATGGTGGCAAGTTGGCAGCAGTGACCTGGCAGCAGAGAGAGAGAGAGAGAGAGAGAGAGAGAGAGAGAGAGAGAGAGAGAGAGAGAGAAGAGAGAGAGAGGGAGGGAGTGAGGAGGGAGGAGAGAGAGAGAGAGAGGGAGGGAGGGAGGGAGAGTGAGAGGAGAGGGAGGGAGAGGGAGAGAGAGAGAGGGAGGGAGGGAGGGAGGAGGAGAGAGAGAGGGAGAGGGAGAGAGGGAGGGGGAGGGAGGGAGGGAGGGAGGGAGAGAGAGAGAGAGAGAGAGAGAGAGAGAGAAGAGAGAGAGAGAGAGAGAGAGAGAGAGAGAGAGAGAGAATGTACTACAATGCTGGTAGGATGTTGTGAGACGAGAGGAAACTTTCTGTTTCCAGAAATTCTCTGAACTTTGAAAAGCTCCTTCTCTTTTCATGTACTTTCTCTTTGGTAAATCTACTGCAATATTGTTGGAAGATTTGCCAGCATTTTCTTTCCCTGGGTATTATATATAATAATGGTTCCTGGAAGCAGCAAATGCCATCTACTCTGGGATTTGTAACCTGAAACATTTTGTCCCTTCAAGGAAATACTTTATCTGCTAAAAAGAGTTAGTGAACTTCAAATAAAGAGATTTTTTTACATGCAAATTGGGTGTAATATACAAGTGTGCAAGGAAAGCAGGGAGATTGATATAATACCTTAAATTTCATTAATTCTTGACCAACTGGAAATAATAAGCAACAAATTATTTATCTTTTCCTAAAAGTGGTAGACAGGCTATTAAGAAGACAGAGGAGAGGCTGAGCAACACTTTTACCATTCCTTTAAAAATAATACATATTTTCATGAAAAACTGAGTATGTGAAGTTGAAAATGTCTGGTGTTCAATGATTTGATGGAAATAGAAAAAAATATACCTTATTGCATTTCTTTATATCTGAGCTATAAATTATTTAAGTACTTATACCTATTCTTTTATTTAATTGGCTTGTGGACATTTACCCTGAAATGTAAATAAGCAATATTTGGTATGGTGTTTATCTTGTTATATTCCTCTTAAATATTTGGACAACTCATTTTCATCATCTGGTGGATGAATCACACAAATTTGTTTGATATTAAAAATCAGCCTTTCAACCAAAAGAGTTTTGCTTAAAATTAGTGACTGAGATATTTTATATGCAGTATAATAGGTACTAAGTTTATATGATGTTAGCAATTTATGTTTTGCCAAGTCAATAAACCTAAGCTTGGCTATAACACACCATCAGTCTTTTCTCAATAGCTCAGCAAAGGAATCCATTTTCTTTGGATAAAAGCTCTATTGGTCTTGTGATCTATAAATCATCCGTTCACATGAAGCCCTTTGAAACATCAATTCAAGGTATATTCACAGACTATCATTTTATAGTTTTCCTAGTGATGGAATATAATGCCGGTGCCTATCAAAAAAGAAAATGCTGCCCATTTTTCACTGAATTTTCACAACTTTAGTAAGAGCTCTCTAGAGCCACTTATGTTGCCATGCCTCCTCTCTGTAGCTTCTGAATTGAATTAGAAAGCTTGAGTCAAAAGGACACATTTTTAATATGAAAGAAAGAGTGCAATCATTAGAAACAAATTGGATCATAAAATAGGACACATGGTTTCTATTCCTCATCCTAGTTTAAAAAATTCAGTGCCTTTCACATTAATTATAATTAAGTTTGATTTTTTTGAAAAGATAATTTATGTAATCTGTAACACCGTAGACATTAACTGGTTTGTTGGGTCAGGAGCTTTTCTCAGGTATACAATATTTCATTTAATACACAAAATAAAATTATTCAGCTCCACTTTTTATTCTGACCACACTTTGATCAGTTTTCTTTGGCTAAAGAAGAAAATACCATCTTTTAATCCGAAAAGCTTTTAATTTTGGCACAAAGGAAGTGAAATAATACTCATTAAAATTATTTTACATAACTAATCTCTTTTATACTGTTAATCAACCACTTATCACCTGTTGGAATATCATGTGTATTGTCTACCTTAAAATAATTTTTTGACCCTGATTGCTATGCTAAAGAAGTAGTTTTGGCTACCTTCTCTTCCCTTGTTTTGGAAACATTCATTAAAATTGCCATTTATATTCATATCAGAGATTAAGTTGATTAAAAAATAAACTTCACATTTCACCTACAGAGCATATTCATTGTCATGCATTTGTAACCATGGTTACATATCACTTCTGTAATACTCTGCATATCTACTTTGAATCAATTCCATTGAATTCAGGAAGGTTTACTTCTGGAGAAGGGGCTAGCGGAGGATGAGATGGTTAGATGGTATCACCGATGCAGTGAACATGAATTTGGGCAAACTGTGGAAGTCAGTGTATGCTGGGAGGGGGGGGGCTGGCATGCTCTGGTCCATGGGGTGTAAAGAGTCAGACATGATTTAGTGACCGAACAACAATAACACATACAATACAGATCCTATAAATTTCATTATGAGACATTTACAAGTATTTAGAGATTATTTTGTTGCATTGATAATAGGTTTACCAATGATATTTGTACTGCTTTTTTTTATTATAAAAATTCTTTTATTAAAACAATTAACATTGAACATAAAAACATATTATGCAGCAATCATCATGACACCTGGTATACAATACTAAGTATTAGTCTTTGAAAACGTCTGAGTTAGTAAGCCTTTTTCCCCACTCCTCGTGTCTAGCCTCAACTATACTCCTGTTACATTTTATTTTGATTGGTGTTTCCCCTATCCGTTTCAATATTAATGTGATCAACATTAAACATAAGATCCTATTGCTAAGCAATCATCCTAGAACATAGCATACAACATTAGGTATTAATCTTTGTAAACATCTGTTTTAGTAAACGTTCTTCCCTCCTCCCTTACATCTTCAAGTATACTCCGAATACATTTTGTTTGATTGGTGTTTCTCCTATATATGGTCTATCTACTGTATCTAGTCTATCGCATATTGTGCGTTTGCGCTTCTGAGTTGACTTCATCCCATTACTAGTGCAATCTTTTATGGTCCCCAACCCGAGATCCTGAGGTAAAAGTTTCATATCCTGAGGTAGAGATTCAGTCTACTTTAACAATATTAAAGCAAACAACGTTAGTCATAAGGTTATGTTAAGAGGCATTAGTTATAGAACATATACATTCAACGTTGGGTGTTAGTTTTTGTAAACATCTGATTTGTTAGCCCTTCATCCCTCCTCCCATCGATCCTTAGCTGAACGCCAGCTGCATTCTGTTTGATTGGTGTCTCTCTTGGATATAGTCTATCCACTGTTTCCAGTCAGTCACAAATTGTTCATTGGAGCGGTTTTTCAAGTATGCTGATATTTTTGCCATTTCCGTCAAATTTGTTACTTTCACAGTCCATTCTTCAATAGGCGGTATTTCCGGATTCTTCCAGTACTGTCCCACCAACAATCTTGCTGCTGTAATTAAGTTCAAAAATAAATTTGTCTCTGAGGTAGTGATATCCTTTGTGATCCCTAACAGAAAAGCCTGAGGTAGAAATTCTATACGCTTTTTGAAAATAGTTTGGAGTGTCCACCATATCTTCCTCCAGAATGCTTTGATTTTTCTGCATGTCCACCATATATGAAAGTAAGTAGCCTCCCCGTCCCCGCACCTCCAGCATTTGGGCTGGGAGCCCGGGTAGATGAGTGATATTTTTTTCGGGTCTAGGTGCCATCTATAGAACATCTTGTAGAAGTTTTCCCTTAAGTGTTGCGATTTCGTGAATTCTACATTCCTCACCCAGATTTTCTCCCACGTGTCCATGGTGATAGGGTGTCTGAAGTCTTGTGCCCACTTTATCATACAGTTCTTGACTAGCTCGGTTTCAGAGTCCATTTCTATCAGAATGCTGTACACTCGTTTGATGTGCATAATCCCCTGTTCTCTAATCTGTTTAATTAGATTCTCGTCGGTCTGGGAGAAGCCCTTCTTCTTGTCTTTACGCCACCTTGATTGTAGTTGTATATATGATAGCCAGTTACTTCCTATTCCTCTGTTTGCTAGCGTTGCTTGAGATTTCAAGAGGAACCCGTTTTCTTCTCCCAGTACAAGTTCACTGTAGGGCACCACTTCTTGCCCTTGGGATGTGTTCATATCCCCTGTTGCGTGTCCAGGGATCGTCCAGATGGGAATCTTGTCGTGTAGGAGGTGCTTATATTTCTTCCAGACCCATAGCAATGGGATTCGTAATGGGTTCTCCTTGAAGTTCCTATCTGCCTTTTTGTCGTATACTAGGTATGCGTGCCAGCCGAATCGTAGACCATGCCCCTCAACATTCAGAATTCTATCATTTGTCATGTTGATCCAGTCACTAACCGCCACCAACGTTGCTGCATAGTAATATAGCTTTAGATTAGGCATTTTGAGTCCCCCTCTCTCCCTTGCGTCTTGGATGATTTTTAGTTTCACCCTCGGTCTCTTGTCGTCCCAAATAAATCTGTTGATGCCTTTCTGCCAATTGTCTAAGTCCGCTTCCTTCTTGAGTATGGGTAGCATTTGGAAGAGAAATAAAAATCTGGGTAATACATTCATCTTTACTGTCGCTATCCTGCCGAGCAGGGACAGACGTAGTGATTTCCACCTTTCCAGGTCTGCTTGTATCTTATTCCACAGGACCTCGTAGTTATTCTTGTATAATTTCGCATTTGTTGATTCTATCTCCACTCCTAAGTATCTGACTTTCTTGACTATTTCACAACCCGTTATTCTTTCCAGGTTCCGTTTTGCTTTGTTGTCTAGGTTTTTGACTAGCATCTTTGTTTTTGATATATTTACTTTGAAGCCTGACACCCTACCATAGTCCTCCATTATCTCCATCAATTTCCTTGCTGATTGTGCTGGTTGCGACATTGTCACCAGCAGGTCATCCGCAAAGGCACATAGTTTGTATTCTTGCTGTTTAATCTGTATGCCCTGTACATCCTCTGCCGCTCTTATTCTGTTCAGTAAAATTTCCAGTGTTAGGACAAATAGCAGGGGGGACAGCGGGCAGCCCTGTCTCGTGCCTCTCTCTATATTAAATGAGTCCGTTAAGTCTCCATTGACAATGATCTGACCTGTTTGTTTCTGGTAAATTGCCGTTATGGAGTTGAGAAACTGTACTCCCATTTTCATCTTCCGGACCAAGTTCGTCAGGAATGGCCAGTGCAGTCTGTCAAAAGCTTTTTCTGCATCCACAAACATAAGAGCGGCGGGTATCTGGTTGTGCTTTTGCAGGTATTCTATTATGTTCAGCAGCTGTCTCACGTTGGTTTTCATCTGGCGTCCTTGTATAAATCCCCTTTGGTCCGGGTGTATTGTTTTTTGTAGTACAGTCATTAGTCTATTGGCCAAAATTTTTGTGAAGATTTTGTAGTCTGTGTTTAGTAGTGAGATGGGCCTGTAGTTTGCGGGCTGTGTGTTGTCTTTCCCCTCCTTTGTGATTAATGAGATGTAGGCTGTTTTCCAGGATGGTGGGACCTGGCCTCCTTCTTGAATGTTGGCAAATAGTTTTCTGAGGGGTTCTAGCATCTCCTCTTGGAGGTGTTTGTAGTAGGTCGCTGTTATCCCATCCGTCCCGGGCGATTTTCCTGCTTTCAGTTGTGTGATCGCTGAGTGTATTTCCTCTTTTGTGATTGAGGCATTCAGGGCTTCTCTTTGTGTGTCGGTAATCGCCTGTATCTTTTCGTTTTGTAGGAACTCATCTATCTCTTTGTCTTGTATCTTATCCTCGGTATATAGTTTCGAGTAGAACTCCGTGAAGGCTTTCTTGATGGTTTTTTGTCGGAATTCTTCCTTGCCTTTGTATTCTATCTTTTCAATTATGCGGGATTTCTGTTTCTTTCTTATAGTGTAGGCTAGCCAGCGGCCCGGTTTGTTGGCCTTGCAGAATGTCTTATGTTTTGCATATTGTATATTCCTTGCAACTTGGTCAGCCATCAACATGTCAAATTGCTTTCTTAAGATCTTGAGTCCTTCTTTGGTGACTTTGTCCTCTGGCCTTTTTATTAGTAGCCGCTCCCTTTTACTTATCTCATTTTCTAACTCTTTTCTTTTTTGTTCTTGTTGGTGATGGTGCCTGCTATTCATGGCTATGAGGATCCCGCACATGTACACCTTGCTGCCTTCCCAGATCGTTTCTATCGGTGTTTCGTTGTTCATATTTGTGTCGAAGAATTCCTTCATAGCTTTTTTGCATTCCGCCACATTGTTTTCATGTCTAAACAAGTTTTCATTGATTCTCCAGGACCTCCTCTGTTTCGGGCCATGTCTTAATTCCATCCTCACAGGGTTGTGGTCTGTCAGTGTCTTGGGTAGGATTTTCACCGCGCTTAGACAAGTTAGCAAGTCACTAGAAGTTAATATAAAGTCGATTCTGGAGAATGATTGATGTCTGCCAGAGAAGAAGGTGAATTCTTGTTCTTTGCCGTGCCTTTTCCGCCATACGTCTGTCAGTTCGAGGTCCTCCTTCATGTCGAAGAAGGATTTAGGCAACTTGGAGTGTTTTTGCGGGTTCGGTGCAGTTCTCTTTTTGTCTAGAGCAGTCTCTATGACCCCGTTCCAGTCGCCCATGATGATGTAAGATCTGTAGTTAAGTTGTGTTATTTTCTTGTGTAGCTTTTTGTAGAATTTGCCTTGTTGCTGATGTGGTGCATATACGCCCATTACTAGAATCTTCTTGTCTTCTTGTGTTATTTCAATTGCCAGGTATCTACCTTGGGGGTCGGACTCTATTAGCTTAGCCATTACATGTTTCTTTACGTATAGAACAATCCCATTCTTTTTTCTTGGCGCCGCTGCCACAAAGTGCGCACCTAGTTTGTAGTTGATCAGATATTTCTGGTCTGCTGCTCTGATGTGTGTTTCTTGTAGGCAGATTATATCGCTTTTACCTTGGTTTAGGTAGTGGAGAATTTTTCTTCTTTTCTGGGGGGAGTTCAGTCCGTTCACATTCCAAGTCAAATAATTAGTAGCCATCATCTGTTGCAGGATATTTTTGCGAGACCATTTCTGTTGTTTCTCCTGTTGTCTCCTTTGGTCTCGTTCCCACGATATCCAGATTGGTGCTCATTTTGGTTTGTGAGGTCTTGCCTTGCTGGTCTGTACGTTTGGTAGTGAAGCCTGGTAGCCTGCCCTCTGTAGACTGTCCTGCCTCCTTGTTTTTGTTGCTCTCTGCTCTCTGCGCCCTCGCCCCTAGAGGTAGTCCATTCATTTCCTCTGCCACTGCCCCGATCTGTGCTTCTGCGCGGCTTGCTCATTGGCCTCTTTCCCTCCCGCTTTCCAGTGGTCTATCTGCTTCTTCTCTCGCGGTGGGTTGAGGGCCTCCCGACTTCAGTTCCTTTTCGAGGAAGTCTTTGGCTTTCTAGACCGAGGTCAAGTAATGTCTCTTGTTTTTATAAGAAAGTGACACTCCTGTTGGGGTTTCCCACCGGTATTGCAGTGCACGCGATCTCAGTTCTGTGGTCAGGAATTTGTAGTTCTTTCTGTCTCTCAGCATCGCCTGGGGGATCTCTTTCAGAACCTTCACCTCCTGCTCCTCTATGTAGAATGCCTTGTTATAGGAAGTGGCAGAGACGTGGTTCCGGAACCTCTGTGTTGTGAAGTGGATGACCACATCCCTTGGTTGGTGTTTGTTCACTTCCCTCCAGGCGCCCACTCTCTGGATTTTTTTGACATGCCACTCAATCTCATTGGCGCTCGTGCCCAGGAATGTTGCCAGGGCCTCTACAAAGGTCCTGCGCAGTCTTCCCTGGGGTCCGTATGTTGTCTCGTTCCACCCTCTGATCCTGATTGCAAATGCCATTTGCCAGAATTGTATCATGGTGGACTGGTCTTGAACCTCTCTTTTCACCTCTGCAAGCTGACCCTCTATGCGGTTTTCCACTTCCTTCATCATCTTTTCCGTATTCTCCCTTGTTTCTTGGAGGTTTTTGTAATGTGTTTGCAATGCCTCCTTTATCTGTTCCAAATCAGTGGCCGTCGCTTTGCGCTGTTCTTCCCACTTTTTCTCCAGGTCTCCACCTTGGTCCGCCAGCATCCTCTTCATGTCTTTGTATCTTTCCTCCGTCTTCCGTTCTGTTTCTAGGCGTCCTTTCTCCGTCTTCGCACCCATTTCTGCCAATTTTCTATCCATGCCATCCATCCGTACCACCATCGTCGCTATCGTCTCATTTAGTGTCTCAATCGTCTCTTTTAGTTCTTGGATCATGCGTGCTGTTGCGGAGTCGTGGGTTGGCGTGTGGGTCTGAGGGCATGCAGTTGGGTGGGGGCGTGTGTGGTTGGGTGGGGTGTTCCCTAGCAGATTAGAGGGCTGGGCCGGGGAGGGTGCAGCTCCCTTCAGGTCTCGCAGTTTGATTTGTTTTGTCCGTCTGGCAGCCATTTTGAGCTTCTCCTCCTGTTGGCCTGTCCACCCTTAAAGCCACCCCTTGATGCAAAGAATTGTGGGGGAGTTGTTCCTGTGCAAGATTGTCAAGTTGCTAGGATGGGTTGGATCAAATTTTTCTGTGACAAGTTAGCAAGTGTTCATGTTAGTATTTTAACAGCAAAGTGGTAGATCACTAGGGGGTGTAGCTTGTTTTCAATTAAGCTTTTCTGTACTGGCAGGGGTGATACAAAGATGGGAGGATCTGAGGCTTGGGATTTTTGATGATGGTCTTTTTCTCAAGATGCAGTACAACACTAGGTTGTGGTCTGGTGAAGATCCAGAAATCTGGTCCTTCCAAAAGGGGAGGGAGTGCCTTCAGGGTTTAGGCAGTGTAGGGGTAGGAGCCTGTATTCTGGCAGCTCTATGTTCAGGGAGCCAGTTCAGTACCTTTGCCTTGGGTTCCTCTTCACTCCCCTCTGCCAGCCTGTTTCTTCTCTTTGCTCTTTTCTGGCTCCTTCTTGCCCCTTTTTCTCTGCCTCTTTGCCCAGGTCGCTTCCTCCTGCCTTCTGTCAGCCTGTGTTTACTGCTCCCCTCTACTTTTCCCCTTATTGCTCACTGGGTTGCTTTCCAGCTTTCTTCTTCCCTGCCGTCCGTTGTGGGGGGGGAAAGGAAGGGAACAGTGTCTCTGCAATGTTCCCCCCCTCTCCTCTTTCCCCCTTCTCTTCGTAGCCTCCTCCCATCCGGTCTGTCTGCTCCTGCTCCGCTCGTCTGGCTCCTTGCCGCTTCTGTTACTTTTCTTGGGGGCCTGGGGGGGTCTTCTGGGGGTCCTGTGAAGGCCTCTTCCTCCCTCTGCTAGCCTCGCTCTCCGTTCGGCGTCCCGCAGCGCGCAGTTCCACCCCCCGCCTGTCTCACCGCTTTTCGCTGTCTCCTCTGAACGCTGTTCGTCTTCCTTTCCCTGCGTCTGCTGGCCCTCCTCCGTAGCAGCTGGGCGGCTTCACGGCTTCCTCCGACCTCCAGCTGGGTAAGTCCAGGGCTCTTCTTCCCTCGTCCTGCTTCTTTCTGGTCTTCTCTCACCCCTGTCTCCTTCTTCGCTGGTCCCTCGGTCTTCTCCCCTCGCCTCTATTGTTTCCGCCCTCGTGCCGTCTTCGGGCCGGCCGCAGCCGGCCTCTCCGTTTTCTTCCTCTGTTCTCGTCTCCTCCGGCGATCCTGTTCTCAATTGGATGTTTTCCGGGTCACCGGAGGTTCCGCTACCTTCTGCGGGTCTCTCTCCTTGAATCTGGTGCTTCGGGCGGCTGGAAAGCCACCGAATATCTGATCGCCGTAGCGGAGCTCCCTGGAGATGGCTCCGTACGGCTCGACCGGAAACCGGAAGTCCCTTATTTGTACTGCTTAACTGAGATTGCTTCAGACCTAGTCTCAATTCATCATCAATCAATTTTGTCAAACTGAAAATAATACGTTATACTGTAATGACTAATAATAAGTCATTACTACACACTATTTTCAATTTTAAATAAACTAAGATAATTCAAATCTGTGCTTGCTGGTACTGGCTATTTCTTATTTGATAAATATAAATGTCAGAAATTAGAAAACAAAAGTTACAATGTATACAATGTAGTTTTGAGTCTCAATAAAGGAGAATATTTGAAGCTCAGAGTTGAATTGTGAGGTCTTTAATGCTCTCCGAGCTTGGTTGTTTTCTTGCAGACATTTCATTACCCAAACTAGGTAACATCACCACTGCTAGACATGGATGATACTTAGTTTGGGGATAATGAAACACCTGCAAGAAAACAACCAAGCTTAGAAACCATAAAGGACCCCTCAGCTTTGAGTCTTACTGATGTTTATGGAATCTAAAGTAGTGTAATCCAATGTACAACTATTCAAAATTTTGCAGGATTAATGAAGTAATTCTGTCTTGCAGGATAGAACTTCTAAAAGATAGTTTGAAATGACAGAGTTTGTGATTTTTATTTTTTCTTGGCAGTGGGATATCTAAAATATGGTGGAAAAGTCCAAGATAAAAATAAAAATGATGCAGTTGAATGCTGCCTGTTTTTATGTGTCAAACTTTGATTGCATTATCCTGACTGATTTGACCATACTTGACAAATACTCCTGCCTGGTACAGTGTGGAGCCTCTGACAGGAATCTCAGCCTCAGTGGCTACAGTAGATCATTAGTCTAAGAGCAGAACATGGGACACACTGTGTAGCAGATTAGGGCAGATTGGGCTTATTTAAGATTCTCTGATAGGAAACAATTCAATTTCTCCAACACTTACTCAGCAGCCCAAGATGAAATGGCTGTACAAAGCATCAACCAGCTGCTGGAGGGGAGGGAGTCTGCCAGGAATTTAGCAAACTGAGGATGAGGATGTTGCTAGGTAGTTTGGAAAATAGTCAAGAATAGCAAATGGTACTTTTAATACACAGATGGGGGTGCATTTATGGTGGACTGGGAGAGGGTGGAGGATGACACTGTCCATTACTGCAATCAAGAAAAGCAGTGTGGCAATGGAGCAATAAGTCATTATGGACTTGGCCAGGGTAGAGCTTGACAATTCATGAAGTGCTCTATTTTAACAACAGCTATGCCAGTTTATCAGGAAATAATGAACTTCACAGCTGCCATATTTTGATACATTCAAGTATGGAAAAGTAAGATTGGCACATTTTGAAGTAGTCAGTCACCACTTTTAGAGGCAGCTGGTTAGATAATTTCATCTCCAAGACAGAAAAAAAGCATTGGTGAAAGGAAGGCTATTGCCCCCCAAAAGGCTATTTTCTGAAAATGTATGTGCCTAATGGAAGAAGAAAGATGATCACTCAGACACACATTTTTCTGTTTTTTTGACAGTCAGATTTTCCTAAAAAAACTAGTCAAATTAAAGGGAAATCTTTAATCCTTAGAAGAATTGGCCAAGTATATTGCACCAAGCCTGTTACTTTTTTGTGTCAAAGAAAAGTTTTTGGAAACATTTTTTTAATACCCACTATTCTTCTACTGTCCCATGGATAGTAGAATGGTGTATGGCAGCTCAAGGTATTTTGCTTTTTAAGCTAAATAATGGGCTTTATTCCCACCCCACTGGATATTTGGAAATATATCAGTTCAATATCACTTTAACAGTTATAGTGAATTAGCCTACTTCAAAGACTTTGGTACTAATAGATTTCATTTTGGTCCTTTAAAAAGCACTAGCCTTCGTGTTTATTTTGGCATTTTGTACCATTGCCTGGCAGGAATATCCTAGGCCCCAAGCACAGCCTTTTAAACAGTTGTTCTGGTATAAAGAAAAATAAGGAGAATAATTGCAAGTTTCATATTTGTATAGTACACAGTTTGGTCCTAAGTGCAATTTTGTTGATGTCAATTACTGTTATGGTTATTTGGAAATATTAGCTTTACTTCTGCCAAAATACAGAATACATCATATTGTAATAAATATTTTTTAATCACTAGAATCAAGTTGTCACTTCTTCATTGCTATATGATTGCATGATACAGCCCTGATATCTGCCCATATATTCTTGCATATGTATAATAATATCTAGTTCTGATTGATTTAGAAGTCCTGGAAGTCAAAGCTATATTTATCATAATGATGTATCCCTCAAATAAAAAACTTTATTAAAACTATAGTATTTTGATTATTTAAGTGACCAAAACCATAACTTATGGTGGCTTTTTAAGAAATACTACTTCAAGTATGAGAAAGAAGGTAAGAGATTGTAGTTAACCTGGGAGACATATATCCAAATAACTTCTGCCTTAGAAAATCAACATCTGAGTACGTATCTTCAATCTGACAAAATGAAACAGAATTTCAATAGTTTTCAAAAGAAGCTGCAGGTGTCTTATTTGTTTCCTAACTCTCTGCTGGAGAATGCCCTCACCCCTGTTTAAAAACGTTGAAGAATTACAGAATCTGAATCATTAGTCAAGTTGAAAGCAAAATATTTGCCATAAAATGGCCTGTGTTTGCTGCCTCACCATATCCATATAAATCATCACAATGGTCTGAATACTGCTGCATATAGGCAGACAAGAAGTTCAGACAAATTGTCTTAATAAACTCTTCTTGCTTTGATGGAACAAGTATAATAAGCTTGTGACTTATGAGAGCTGTAACAGACAGGTCAAAAATCTGCTTCCTAATTCATTCAGAATTATATTGGATCACTCCACAGAAAGCATCTTATTATAGTTAATCTTCAACATTCATCTTTAATCTCTTACTTTCATTAAAATCAGATGCTGGTCATGTCCATGGGCATTGTAGTGATATCCTCACTCCAACTAGTATAAAAAGGAGCATGTATTAGATTCATGCTGGATATAGCTAAATCTTAACATTTAGTGCAGAAGGTAAGGGATAGAGGGGATGTTGTGATTTTGCATATAATAATTTATCAGAATGAGTAGGGGAAATTTTTGGCTTCTCTCTCTATATATGTATATGTATATTATATGTTTATTTATATATCCCCCCCACCACACACATATATGAATGAGACAGAATTTGATTTATCATTCTATACTTTTGTGATTTATATCCTACAGAATTGTAATAAGATTACCAATGTAACCTCATAAAATGTGTGCAGTGTGGCAAGCTTTGAGAATACAAAGACTGGTCTCCATACATTCTCTCTGTTTCACTTTCTGGCTATGTACTTTCACTGACATATTCTGCAAATGCAGAGTTATGTTTATTAAGAACATGCTTATTCAGAGGTAGTCCCCGATGAGTCCAATGTTAATATTTTACTAACAGAATAACAAAGTTGGAAGGGACTTTGGAGGTCTTCTAGTAGGAAACTATATTACATTTCAGACAAATGCTGTCTAATCTCTTCTTAAAAACTTCCAGTTTGGAGCACCTACAATTTGTGGAGGTGAATTGTTACACTGATTAATTGTTGTAATTGTCAGAAAATTTTTCCTTAGTTCTAGATTGGTTCTCTCAGAGAGTTGCATCCTTTGAATCCTTTCTACAATTGCACCCTTTGAATACAACTGAGTGAAATTAATATTCAATATCTCACATTATATATTCCTTATTTGGCTTGATCTTTGGTGGACAGATTTACTTACAGATAAACTGACTTTTAATCTATTTCATTAATGAATATTTACTATGTTTTATGTGATCATGATTGTAATGAAAATCAATATATTTGAAAATCATGTCATTATCATTAAACAAGCAACTTGTCATCACGGAGAATACAATCAGAGCGGCATTCAAGAGTGAGGTGTCTAGGAACTTACGAAAATAAGCAGCAGGATTACTTATATTGAGGCTATGCACTGCCATCTAAAGATCATTGCGAATCTATATGATATTATTAACATCATAATAAAGAAGTATGATCTCACATTTATTTTCTCTCAAGTTTCACTGAGGGGAATAAGATTTATTCCTATGTAAGCATATATAATAAGCAAGGGGAGCTCTCTGGAAGTTGCTTTATTTCCCCCCCCCCCAATAGTGTGAACAAACATGGCCCATGGCCCATAACTGAGAGGTGTAATTCAGCAGCCTTTGGAAATTCACAAATCCCTGTTTTGTTCATAAACTCACAACATGGAAATACTAAGCTGCAGCACTGCTTACTATTAGGGTAGATCTTACTTTCTTGGTAGATTATTTAGATTGTATACTTTATTCACTAATACTGGACAGCCGAGAATATTGATGCAAAATGGCTGCTTTGGTCCTTCATTTTCACTTTTCTGAGTAGTTCTTCTTATGCAATGTGAAGCTGTTAAAATAGCTGCAATTTATATAACAGCACAAGTTTATTGTGAACACAAGTTTGACGACTTACCACATGCAATTAAACCAAACTTGTGAGCTTTCATATTTTACTAGATGTTCCTTCCATGCAATTTTTGTACTGTTTTTGTTTTTAACTTACTTTTATAAAAGAACTTCTTGTTGAGAAATAACTATAATATCCAGGATGTCAACTCAGTTGGCTTACTAATATTATTCACTGAGTACCCAAATTACAAGGTCAGGGTTGAAATCAAATCACTGTTCAGGGAGGCATAATGACATATCATTATGAAAAACTCTACTCTAAGGTAGTCACTTCAATTTTTAGTTATGAGTTAGCAAGTAGCTGCCAAACTTTAGCTGACAGTTCTTACTTCTAGAACTTTCTAGAGCTGATATATGAGGCAATGAAAGGACATGTACTGTCTACATATCTCTTGACCAAGAGGATATAAAGTGGTTTTTCCACCTACTAAAATGTGAATTAGTCTTGGAACAAAGGATGAATTCAACCTGCCATGCTTCTTTGACACAATTTATCAGAATAAATCAGCCCAATCAATACCTAGTTGCACCTGCAGTGAAATTAAATCATTTATTTTATTTTTAATTTTTTATCATTATATCCAATTCTAAAAAACATTTACTAGGCCCAGATGATTTGGATGTTTGTGCAGATCACCTGATTGCTCTTTACATAATTTTTACATACTAAATAACTGAAAATTGAATACTTGAATTGTTCTATTGCAATGTATTTTATTTATATGATACATGGCATTTATGAAAGTTTTACATATAATATTACACCTGCAATAGTATTTCCATACTTCTCTATTAATACTTCATTCTCTAGTCATCAAATGAGTTATGTGTATGTGTAGCCATTCTATATACATGCAAATACAATTAGTATAATAATCCATAGATACTAATAAGGGGCTCCAGTTATGCTGCATACTTCATGCCCTTGCCTTTCAGAGCTATAAATAGCAAGTCCTTGTTAATATGTTTTATAAAAAATAGCAGAAACATGTAACATTATTTAAAATTCACTGATCTAAAATGTTTCCCTACATGAAATAACAATATTTCTTGTCATTTAGACCAGGGTTAGGGAACTTTGGCTCTTTTATGGCTTGTGGACTTCCACTGCCAGAATTCTTGAGTCAACATGGCTGGTTCAGGAAATCTGGGTATTGAAGTCCACAAGTTATAAAAAAGCCAAGGTTCCCTACCCCTGGTCTAGACAATCTGGTAATTTCACAGATGTGATCCTATCAATTATTAAGAAAACCCAATGCAATGGGTTTGCATTGTCCAACTGACCTAGTCTACTGCTGTTTCCCAGATAAATGAATCCATGGCAGCAAACTCAATGCAAAAAAACACCAGTTATGTTGGGGGCAGATACCTTTATTAATAACACTTTTCAGACTTATTTTCACAATTTGATTGCTTGTTACTTTTTAAATTTTTTCTACATCTCATTGGAATTGGATTCATTATTGGATTCCCCCCCCATTTTCTTTCTGCTTCATTATATTGCCTTGCTTCTCTTCCATATATCCACATGATATCGCTAAATAAGGGAATAACATTTATGCTCTTTCAAAATACTGGAACTGTTTTGATTAAAACTTCTGCTTTATGATTTCCTTTTCATATGACATGTTAATCCTGCTGGTAACCCATCTAAATTTATCATGCAAACAGGAGCTCTGTAATAATTATTATTTGGTTTTTCTCATTAATCAATTATATAACCTACTCCTCAAAATCACGAGTTTTTACTGGGGTTTCCAGTTCTTTAAAACCAACTAGCCATGTATAGTTTAAGTAATTGATTTTAAATCATTGTTTTCTTAACTCATGGCCATCACTTCTATGGTTGTAATCAATATCTTTATAAAACTTGCTTATTCTGATCCTAATGCTAATAGGCATTAATTATGGCTGTATACATTGGATCATTGGCGCTAATATATTTTTCAGCTATATTGTTTTTGTGTATTTAAAACATTTGGCCACTTCAAGATGTTTACTTATTGGGAAACTGACACCAATATTTTTCTTTTATAAAGCTTGCGCTAGAAATAATTAATACACTCTAAATTGAAACCTGGTTCTTAATATTCTGTATATCTTATCGGAAGTGCAGAATATTTTTGTATACCCAGAAATGTAGAAGGAATTGATTTAGTGGAATAACTTGCCTCCAGAATTTGTGGGTGCTTTAACACTGGAGGTTTCTAAGAAGAGATTGGACAACCATTTGTCTGAAATGGTATAGCATTTCCTGTCTGAGCAGGGGGCTCAGCTAGAAGACCTCCAAGGTCCCTTCACACTTTTTTTTTCTGTTGTTATTCTGTTATTCTGAAGTAGCAGAATAACTGCTGGTATCATGTAGAAGAACTGAGACTACAACTCTGAGCTGTTGGTTTGAGTTCCGAGCATGGTAATTTGGTTGCAAATGTTTCATCACCATTTGAGGAGACATTGTCAGTGTACTTTGAATTATGCTCGTCTGTCAGAGCGCTGGCCTTTAAATACTATTTTATGTGATGCAAATTGGTATGAATGTTATTTGTTCAGCTATATCTGAGTCATGGTCTGGGCCATAGTCTTTGGTGTTAAGTACTATCTGTATGATGCAAATTAGCATTAGTGTTATTTTTTCGGGTGCTTCTGAGTCATGATCTGATTTAGGATTGTTTGGTTGGCTGGCTGTCATTACCGAGATTTGGTCTGATTTCTTGTAAAGGGTTATGATTTCCATTGCTGTGTGGCTGTCTGTCTGTTTGTTTTTAAATGCTACCATTGGTATTACAGTTGAAGTAGTTCTTTCATTCTCTGCAGTTGGAATAACATTTATACCAATTTGCATCACATAAAAAGGTATTTAAAGCCCAGTGCTCTGACAGATGAGCACAACTCAAAGCACACTGACGATGTCTCCTCGAATGATGATGAAATGTTTGCAACCAAATTGCAAAGCTTGGAGCCCAAATCAACAGCCCAACTAGCAACCCGAGCTATTAATATTCAAACACATTTCAGCTCTTGGAATTCTCAGTTCCCATTACCTCTGATGGTCCCAGGATAGCTGGATGACAAAACTATTTTCAACATTTTGATACTGTGTGGAAACTACTGTTTATTCTTTGAACTGAGGCTCACACAGTATTGTATTTTACATTATTCACCCTTTTAAAAAATGCTTACTTTTTTATTTTGAAGACAGAGAAAGGGCTAAAGAAAGTACCTGTGAAGCATAAACCTGGAATAGGATTTGGTGAATTTCTGCTGAAAATTGCAAACAAACCATTGGGATAAAATAACAGTTAAGACAATTGATTAAAAGCTTAGATGACCTAGACACTGGTATTTGAACATAGTTCTTTTATATTTTATTGTGTTTTATTAATCTAGCTGAAATGTTAATATATATTGCTAGTCCATGTATGATATGCTATACTAAAGTAGGAAAATGTAGAATAATAATAATGATAATGAAAAATCACTAAAGCAAAATGATATGTCTGCACAATTACTGGAATAAAGCTGTGTTAGCAAATACATGACTAACCAAAAGCACATTGCATTCAGAAACAATGTATCAAGTAAGACTCTCTTCATTGTATGCCTGTGAGAAACTAACCTGATGAAATACAATGTAGATTTCTATGTGTGCTTCTTTGTTCCTGAGAAAAGAAAGCTATAAAACTGTAGTTTGGACCCGCCCCGGGGTTCAGAATTGCTTGTTGTTATTGCTTCTGAACCTTGCGCAAATAAACCTCTCTGCATCCTTTGGAATTCGTAAAAGTTCCTTTCGTTTTCCACAAGAATACAATGAATGAATGAATGAATGAATGAATGAATGAATGAATGAATGAATAAATAAATAAATAAATAAATAAATAAATAAGGCAATTGATATGTTTGGTTAACTTGGTGTAATACTTTCCTCTAAAAGTTGCAATACCATCTTGATTAACAGATTTTGTTTCTTCAAAATAAAGATGCCATTTTCAACAAAATTCAAGAAAAGGATTTTGACTCTCAGAATGTAAAGAATATACATCCAATAGATTCTATAAATATATAACTGAGAAATTCCTTATGCAATGTGGCTTTGTGGGAGACATGTCATAGCCCATATGGAATTTATAATATCTGTATACTACTAAAACTCTACTGTGTCCCTGTTTGTAGCTTTCAATTAGTTAAAGAGCTGCATTATAAGGTAGTGGTCTTTGAAACAAAATACAGAGGTGTCAAACTGCTGGCCCGTGGGCCAATTTCATCATACCGAAGCCGTGCCCACCCCATTGTCGACAATGCAAAAAGAGTCACGATACGCCGTGACACGTCACGTGATGATGTGGCGAGTTTGACACCTGTGCTCTAATATATTAACTTAAAGTATCCATACAAAATCAGGGATCCATTACTCCAATGGACCTTCAGACCAGTTGTGTTTGCAAAGCTCTGGTTGCTGCAGCACTGCCACCGTCAGTCATTTTGACTTCACTGTGATTTCTAATGCTTCTTGCCAGCTTCCTACGAATAAAATCAATGGGGAAGCCAGAATGAAATCAAAGTTGCTTCCACTCCCACTGTTTTCCCCCCATCTGTTGTCATTGTGCAAGAATGACTCAGGGAATCATAGGTCATATAGTATGTATTCAATATCTTAGTTGAGTTGTAATTAAGTTGGCTCATCCAGAAAAGCTAAATAATGGGACAGCATATGTCTTCATCCAGTATATATTTAAATTATAGAATTCAATCAATTCAATCTATACAAGGCCTTTAAACATTTTGCTTCCATGCTGGCTTCCCAAAACTTTCTTCTTACTGTACTCTATATTGATCTAACATTTACTTCATTTTCCCCATTAAAGTCATTGTAGCCTTCAATAAATGAAATTTACTTTCACTAAGTGAAAATGTAAGGAGAAACTAAAATATTGAAGCAATGATTGGTTTTATATTTTAATTGAGGAGTTTTACTGCCTTAGAGGAAAGCAATTGATTGATTTTTTACAAATGTTGGAATGAATATTGGACTTTGGATATTGGATAATAATAGATATTGGATATTGTAATGGCTTGGAGGGATTACCCCAAGCTAAATTTGAAGGCTGCCAAGGAGTTTGCTTTACACATGATTTATATAAATTTAAGATGGAGATTGCTACCTGTGTTTAAGTCTTCATTCTGGAGGCAGTATACCTCTGACAATCAGTTGTTAAGGTAGGTGAGCGGGAGACCTGAATGGTAATAGTCATACTATTTTCCAGCTGTAAATGAGGTATCTTACCAGTGAGAATATGATAGAAGTTAGAATCAAATGATTTTGTTTCACTGTTTGGTCTTTAAACCAGAAATGCCATGGTGAAACATTAAAAAAAAGTTGGAATGTAAAAAATGCCACTTTTTTCTTCATGCTTGCTATTTCCTCCTTTTTAATTTATTGTTTTGTGATCTTCTTTGTTACGTTTATTAGTTATATGGGCAGGAGAAGTTATTATGTAAAGGGATAATTCAAGGATTGTTCAGCATCAAAGTACAGAAGTAGTTAGAGGCAGTATAACAGTATAACTGTGATTTATTTTCCTTCATCTTGCAACTTCTTGCCTAGGGCTCTGGCAATCATTAGCACTTAAAAAAACCACTGTTTAAATAAGAATGCTTTTGAGTAACACTTTCCCAGATGGCAATTAAAGGCATTGAGTTGACAGCCAGGGGAAAGATGGAGGCCTTGATATCTCTCCTCCAGACCCTGAGTTTGAGAACAGCTGTGGATCTGTATGATTAAGCAACAGGAACTTTCAACAGCCAAATGTGAATTTTGCTGAAGAATGGTTACCTCCTCACTGATTAAGTAAGACAGTATGACATCACAGAGAACAGAGACCTAAAAATATAATTGCCCAAACAAAAATTTCTGTGTGTATTCATCTATAAAAGAGATTGGAAAAATGAATGCAATTATAAAAGACAGAGAGATCATACACAGTTCCAGGGGAGAGAAAAAAAAAAAAAGAAATAGGTTTTGACAAAAACTGAGAGGGATAAAATTTAAGAGGGATGACCCAGGAAAGTTTCTGCAGGCTACCAAAAGATATACTGCAATGTCTTGACAACACCATATATTTAATAAATGTAAATAAAAGGGAAGTTCTCTGATATCTTTTGATTGATTTGTTACATTTATATCTTTTTTTTCTTTCAAAACTTTTACATGGCATGTCCCTACAACCACAAATCTACGAGGTAGATTGATCTGAGAGACTTAGGTCTCTTCAGATATTTGCTTGATAACATGGCAAAGCACACATAGATCTCACCTCGCCTCTTCCAACTTTCCTACAATATGTAGAGATGGGAAGTCAATCCGTATTTGTAATTTTATTATTATTATTATTATTATTATTATTATTATTATTATTATTATTATTATTATTATTATTATTATTATTATTATTATTATTATTATTATTATTATTATTATTATTTATTTATTTATTTATTTATTTATTTAATTTCTATGCCGCCCTATTCCGGAGAACTCAGGGTGGCTCACAACATGATAGAAATTACAATAAAATACATAAATATAAAAACCCTTAGTTAAAAAGAAACCAATCATTCCACAAACATACACACGAACATACACTGGCTAGGGGCAAGGTGTTAGCTGCCCCAGGCCTGCCGGCAAAAGTATGTTTTAAGTAATTTACGAAAGGCGGAGAGGGTGGGGGCGACACGGATCTCCAGGGGAAGTTGGTTCCAGAGGGCCGGGGCCGCAACAGAGAAGGCTCTTCCCCTAGGCCCCGCCAGGCGACACTGTCTGGCTGACGGGACCTGGAGAAGGCCCACTCTGTGGGCCCTAACCGGCCGCTGGGATTCATGAGGCAGCAGACGGTCCCGTAAATAACCTGGTCCGATGCCATGTAGGGCCTTATAGGTCATAACCAACACTTTGAATTGGGTTCGGAGACCAATTGGCAGCCAAATGCAGCTCGCGGAGTGATGCCGAAATGTGGGCATTTCTAGGCAAGCCCAACACTGCTCGCGCGGCTGCATTCTGCATTACCTGAAGTCTCCGAACATTTTTCAAAGGTAGCCCCATGTAGAGAGCATTGCAGTAGTCGCACCTCGAGGTGATAAGGGCATGAGTGACTGTGAGAAGAGACTCCAGGTCCAAATAGGGCCGCAACTGGTGCTTTAATGAGAAGAGCATAATTCTCAAACTTACTTTATTCAGTTTCCAATGTAGAGAGCTGTTCGGGCATTCATCTGAATGTAAGTACAACTCTTCCTCCCAACTCAGTGATAAAGATTTGACACAATAAGGAGGAATCCATCCTCTTTCCTTGAGTTTGATATATTTTTCACTGAAGGATCTGAATGGCATTATAGGTGCTAGCTCAAATCATTTAGTGATCTTCATGGCTGTGTGGGGATTTGGATTTGATACTCCAAGTCCTACTCTAGCACTGCCACACCACACTGTCTCAATTTTATATCCCAGATGGTTTCTACATGAATCAAATGATCTGTACGCTTCACCATCATATTATTATACAACATTACAAAAGTATAATTGTCTATAGAGTTGTAAAACTATGTGTAGTGGCAGTAGTTCATAGCACTCAGCTGACCCTACTTCTGCAAGATTGGCCTCTTAATAATTTCTCAGCATCACCGCAAGACATAGTATCAGAAAAGTGAATGTTCTAATGTATGGTGTTTGTTACAGCCATTAACCTAAAGTTTTGGGTAATGACATCTCCATATAAGCGGTGATAACCATGTTAAAAGTATCTGATGGTGACAAAAATTTAAGTATCAAAGGTACAGAGATAATTAGGACTCTGGTTAATCATTCTTCATTTCTCCCCCTTCAATGAAATGAGATTCACACAGATTAATTACTACCTGCTATAAATAAACTCTGAGAATGGTAATCTGCATAGCAGAGGCAGAGGGTAACTGTCATTTAATATATCACAGCTTTGTGTGCACCTGTTCTCTCTATATTGTTACCATAGAAACCTTACTATTACAAGAGAAGTCCTGGATAATTAGCATGGATCGACATCTATATCAATCAGAATAATTTGAAAGAATACAAGGAACCCAAAGGAGTAGGCAGAAACTACTTTATCTCAGTAAGAAACTATCAAATTGCTACTCTGTAGTAAATAGCAGGAAAGCTAATGCAGGAAATCAGAAATGTACACAGATCACATGAAAATATATCAATTTTTTTCTCCAGGAGTAAGCTATAAATGATTTTTTTTTAATTCCTGAGGAAAAGTAATCATTTTTGGGAAGCATGATCCAGAAAGCCAGTCAGGAAAAGCTAAGGCACATAATTTTTTTTTAATAGTAAAAGGAAAATGATGTAAGTAATGTTCTCATCAGATGACCATTGTCCAAAATGTCTGGGCTTCTGGGAATTCTTGCCCAAAATGTTCCAGGTGGATACAAGATTATGTATCAGCCCTAATTTTTTAATCTCTTTTTGAAAATGGTTTTTATTATTTTTTTCAAAGATAAACATGAGATAATGTAAGTAAGATTAAAGAAAAGAAAACAAGATGTGAATTTATCCTCTTTCTTCCCTCATTGAAATTACATCATTCTCTTCTTATTATAATCAACCTTTTATAGTTAACAAATCCATAAATCACCAGTTCAAATTTTTTTTCATTTTTTTCATTTTCATTTTTTTTCTTTTTCTTTTTCATTTCAATTCCATAAGAGCAGCAGTCCCCAACCTTTCCGGCTTTGCAGACTGATGGTGGTGGGAGGGGGAGGGAGAGGGGATGGTTGTACACAAACAGCAGGCAAGTGCACTTGCGACTCACAAAAATGGAGTTTCATGCACAAGCTAGCACACCCGCTGCACATGCAAGTGGAATTGTCCTTGCTCACATGCTCACAGCCCAGTTCCAAGCAGGCCATGGTGCAGTACCGATCATGACCCCAGGGGTTAGGAATTCTGCGTAAGAGGATTCTTGTCTTTAATTAAAGTACTTGTCATCCTAGGCTTAATCAGACAAGTCTATATTGTCATTTTCATGAGTTCTGTCATCTTTACAACCCAGTCCTCCATTGTTTGTATTAGTATTTTTTCATCTTTGAGCACAGAATAGTCTTTCTGCAATTATATATATAATAAAATCATTGTTACACAAATCTTTTTAAAATTGTTATTCATAATTTCCAGTAAAACATTCTGGTTTCATCTGAATGTTAATCTTTAGAATTCTTTGTATTATTATATGTATTTATATACTTTTTTTTTGCTTTTTAGCATGACTACTGTTCGCGAGTCAAAGGTATTTAGATGAAGCGAGTAACACAAAAGCAAGCCTTCTTTATTGCAAGTCAGCAACAGAACAGTAAACAAAATGGCATGCAGGCCTTTTATAGTCTCCTTTGAAGGACAGCATCAACCAATCAATGCAAGGCTGGTTTCGCGCGTTGCGCATGCGCACAAGGCTGGTGACAGCCTGTCTGGTCCCAGGCAACTACGTGGTCTACCCGGGACTCTCTGCAGCCTTCCTGAGCCTGCTGAGCAATTCAGCAGGCCCAGGACATAACACCCCTCCCCGCTGGATAAAACAATAAGTAACCCTTACTGTTATAGCAGCAAACATATGCATGTGTTCACTTGGCATTTGTTATTGTTAAACATATTATGACTGCACATAGACAGACCCAATCTTGCATTTTATATGTACAAGAATACAGCAAAATGTTTAATACACTGAAATATAACACTCCTTCATTTGAGTGTTTGTTTTGCATTTTAAAGAACTAGCAAGATTCCCTCAGGCTTGACAGAAACCTCACGTAGTCCTTAAGATTTTTGGGTGGACCTTTGGCCTGCTGTGACTTTCTGATGGCTGGTGTGTGTGCCTGGCCTGCCAGCTCACCTGCCAAGCTAGGCAGACCAGGACTTTGTTACCCCAAAGACCCAGGTGACTCACCCAGCTGCTGACTGGCTGGATCTGCTAAATCCAAGCCAGAGTTCCTTGGTGGAGTGGATTTCCCCAAGTCCAGTGGTGGGATGGAATTCCCCAAGTCCACAATGGACCCCTCTTGGGAGCACTGTCCCTCGAACCCAAGACCAGCAGCTGGAGCAGCCTGAGTAGCCGATTTACCCCAATGTCCCATTGACCCAATGTCTGTGCTGCAGGTGCCAGAGTCACAAGCCGCCTCCATGGCAAATCCCCCTTCTGGAGCAATAGCTGAAGCCTGTGAATGTCCACTTGGCCAGGCAAACCCCCCTTCTAGACAATAGCTGAGGGATCCTGGTACCTTTCTGAAGCGATTCTTCCTGAGACTGGACCTTCTGGCGACCCAAACAGATGGAGGCAATGTGGCCTTGCCTGCCACATGCCCAGCAAATGGCAGAGTGAAATCTGCAGTCAGAGCACTTGTGGCGTCCTCCATATCCGAAACACCGAGGGGATGCTAGGGCCTTGTTTCCGTGCTCCTGAAACTTCTTCTCCTCTGTCTGGTGTAGCCTATCCACCTCCTCTTCAGAAACTTGTTCTGAATCTTCTCGAGCAACCTCTTGATGGATGGCGACTGTGGCTGGAAGATTTCTGGTGAGCTGCAAGGCCTTCAGAGCACCGCCCCCTGCTTCTTCAGCTGCAACCTCTCTCAAGGCATCTTGGAACAAGACGAGACACTCACTATAAAAAATGAGATGTGTAAATAGAACTTTGAGATGGAACCATAAGATAAATTATACTTGATAACATTCTTTTTTCATATACTGTATATTCATTAGTGCAGAAAGATGCATAAGATGCATATTGCAGAAACATGTTCTTTTTAAAATGGAATTACTTGTATTATATTCACTTAAAAATGTATTATAGTTTCATAAGGAGTGGCTTTTAGTCAATGGAAAACATGTCATTTAAATGTACGTAAAAGGAATCAAATTGTGTTGTATATTCATAATTTTCATAAATACAAGCAGAAGATAAATTCTTGTTCTTGCTTCAGTGAGAAGTCATAGCCTATTCATGTAAGTCATTTTATTGCATTATATGAAATAGAAAATCTGGGTTTGTTACTAAGTATATCCTCAAACTGACAGATAAACCAACAGGACATATAGAGTTATTTACATCCGTGAGGCAATTGCACTTTATATTTTACCTACATATTTATGCATATTAGATGCATTTCTAAAACTATCTGAATATAAGTAACTGTAACATGATTTCATGTGTATAATAACGTGCGGAACAGAAGATCAATACTTATGTTATTTTCCACTGATTCTAACAAATAGCATGTGCTGTTCATTTCTCAGGTTCTTGCATTTGTCTCATGGGAAGTTAGGAGAATGGAATGATTGGTGATATATGATAACATCTTTTATAAAATCTGAAATTTGTTGTGGAATGGGGAAATGATATAACAGTGAAATAATGAATTCAATTGCATCATTGCTAACTGAACATTCCTTCTGGATTTATTATAATTAAATTTTGTATTACATGTCCATAATCAATATAAATATCAAATCAAGGTTTGCAAAAGGCCAATTGATTAATCTGAATGTCTTATGCTTCTCTTATTTTCACATGGTAGAATTTTTTTTTTTTTTTGCTGCAGGACCTGCAGTTGCTGGAATAAAACAGTAAACTTCACTCCTTGTTCTGAAGGTGGTAAAAGTGGTGGTTATCAAAGTGCTTCTGAGAGCTTGAGGAACAAATATGATAATGCAGAAATGCTCCAAGAACTGCAGAAAGGTAGCCAAAATCCAGTCCAAAGTTTGAAGACCTAAGTTAGATTTGTCAGCCAATCCAAGATCAGAGTTTCAGGAGCAGGATTAATAGGATGAAAACACCAGAGCAGAACCTGGGTCAAGACTGCCTCTTAAATCAGGCTGCAGCTAGCTATCATCAATTAAGGTAGCTACTCTCTTGCTTGGCAAGGAATCTCACAGACTTTGTTCTGTTCTCGGTTCTACCTGCTGAGTCTGAGAGCTTGGAAGCCATACATCATCATCTGATGGTTTCAGCCATTTTGATGGTGCTTGTGTTTGATCAGTTTCAGGTTATTCCTTCTGAGGTTGACATTCCACAGAGTTTGAGTTTTGGACCATGACAATACCATTAATATAGTTGAACAAGTACGAATAGAATTGTTTAATACCTGGATGGAAAACTTCCAGAAAATAACACTACTGTAGGACAGACTGACAATCAATTCCCACTGTATCTTCCAGAAATAAATTTATGCAATTACATCTGAGCAAGACTAATTGTACTTTTACTTCAAAAGAGAATGAGGGGTCAGATGCTTTATAGTTTCTCAGGCTTTAAACCAGGGAGATATTATGATAGTTAATATAACAAAATGATTGAATCATTCATTATGTATAGCCAGAGTATAAAATTTTATATTGCATTCTTCATCTTCTTCAATGGCTTACAAGCTGACAAACACAAGAAGATTTTTTCCTTGAAAATTGCTTAAAAATTACAATAACATGGCACAGAAGGAAAAGGAGATAAGGGGAAAAAAGTTAATATGTTCTTTAGTCTTGGTTCATATTATGACCAGTAGTGGAAGAAATGGGCTCTTTGAAAATGTTAAATACTTCATCATGTAATGGTTTTGGTCCTTTTAAGGAGAGGAAGAGCTGTCAGCCTAGTGGGTGAAAAAGAAGTTAGCTCAGTGAAGCCTCTTCCTGATAAATTTCTGAAAACTGATTACTTGCCTTTACACTCTGAGACTTCAAACTGATATATATTTTGTTCAGGCATTAACATCAACAATTAAATTTATCTCTCTTAATTTTAAGAACCTACATCTTAATGCTAAGCAAGACAGGTGTTTTGTCTCATTTTATGAGCTTTCTTGCCACAGTTGAGTTAATAACTGTAGCTGTTAAATTAGTAACATGGTTGTTAAGTGAATCTGGCTTTCCCATTGACTTTGCTTTTCAGAAGACCACAATACAGGTGATCACATGACCTTGCAACTGTCATAAACATGAACAAATGCTAAGCATTTGAATTTTGATTATGTGACCATGGGGATGCTGCAATGGTTGTAAGTGCAAAAAAAGGTAAAAAGCAATGCTAGTATTCTAAGACTTTAGATAGATTTGTAATCATGGGACAGTGCAGATACAGCAAAACTGAGTTTGTGAAAGAATATATGGATTGCCTTAGGAAAAAGTCACTTTTCTTTCCTTAAGAAATGAAGATTAAGATTAAGATAACTTTTATTGCCTTTTTTTTTTACTGTGGGCCCACTGGCACACATTAAAAATGAAATTCTGTTGCTTGCTCTCAAAAGTGTACACATACACATCACACATATAAACATGAAGAGGATGTGTAGTGACCCAGACAATCAAACAAGGCTTATAAGGTATGTTCTGGATGGAAGGGAACTGCCAATAATCTTTTCAGCTCTCCTCATCATTCTCTTCTCTACCTTCCTGTCTGAAGCAATCATGCCTCCAAACCTGACTATGACAGAATGCGCTTGATCACCCTTCTATAGAAAGTGGTAAAGACAGAGAAAGGAAGATGTACTTTTCTCATGTGATGCAGAAAATGCAGGCACTGCTGTGCCCACCTCACTAGTGTCTTGCTGTTGAGCGACCAAGCCAGCCTACTCATTAACTGCACACCCAGAAAGGAAGGAAGCATCATTCCTCAGAGGTTATTCAGAGCCACTTTCACTTTGAAGACCACTTGTCATTGTGGGACTACTGTTTTTCTTTGACACAAAATAATTAAATCCATTCAATCACCCATTATTAAAATAGTAAAAAATATTGTCAACCTGTCTCTCAAGAAAATGTCTCCCAGATATTAAATCATAAAAAGGGAGTTCAAAAATGAGATTTGTCCATCTTTTTGGTTGTTACAAATGGAAATGACATATTATCAAGCAACACTGAAAGGCTAAGATATTTAGATGATATTTGTTAGATTCGTGGGCCCAAGGCATTATGAGTAAATGACTCGAGTAACAACACAGCTTCTTTATTGATCACTTCACACACTTAGAAGCAGAAAAAATGGTGCGCAGGCCTTTTATAGTGTCCATGTTCCAGACAACGTCAGCCAATGAAAACTAGGCTGTTTTCGCGCCTTGCGCCAGTCTGGTCCCAGGCAGCCTTGTGGTTTGCCTAGGACTCTTTGCAACATTTCTGAGCCTGTTGAAAACTTCAGCAGACACAGGACATAACATCCCTCCCCTCTGGATGAAACAATAGTACCCTCATTGTTATAGCAGCACAGGTACAAGTGTTCAGTTGACAGGATGTTATTATGAAGTACAATATGCCTGCACACAGGCAGAGCAATCTTACATTTGTAATTGGACAAAAGAAAATACAACAAATAATACACTGCAATTTAACACCCCTATACCTGAGTGTTTGTTCTACTTTTTGTTTTAAGGACTAGTAAGGTTCCCTTGGCTTGACAGAAACCTCAAATAGTCCTAAAGGTGTTTGGGTGGACATTTGGTCCTCTGTGATCTTCTGATGGCTGGTGTGTGTGCCTGGCCCGCCAGCTCACCTGCCAGGCTAGGCAGACCAGGACTTTGGTGCCCCAAAGATCCAAGTGACCCACCCAGCTGCTGACTGGCTGGATCCTCTAAATCCCAGCCAGGGTTCCTTGGGGGGAGGTGGAATTCCCCAAGTCCAGTGGTGGGGTGGAATTCCCCAAGTCTACAATGGACTCCTCTTGGGAGCACTGTCCCTCGAGCCCAAGACCAGCACCTGGAGTGGCCTGAATGGCAGATGTGCCCCAATAACCCATGGCTCCCATGTATGTGTCAGAGGTGCCAGAGTCAGGAGTCGCCTCCATGGCAAACCCCCTTTCAGTAAACTCCCTGTCTGGAGCAATAACTGAAGTGTGTGAATGCCCCCTTTCTGCCTCAGGAACATGTGCGGCAGCATGTGAAGAACCACTAGAGCGGGGAGACTATGGTCCAGAATTGTGATTCTGGTCCTCCCCCCCTTAGAGCAGAGCCAGGAGCGGAAGACTTGCTGGGACACCTCCAGTGCAGTTGGTCTATGTGACGTCAGATGACATCGTCCAAGGCCACTTCATATGACAGTAGCCCAGAGACCTTGCATACCACTGCTGTGACCCAGAGATGTCCAGGTCCATAGATCCTTGCCCAGACCAGATTACCCACCTGTAGTCTCCTAGGTGTCTGCAGCTGTGACACCTGTGAAGCCACCTGGTCTGGGTGCAACCTGTCCAGTTTTGTAATGAGGCAGTGACCCCAGCGGAGTTCTGCTGGGCTCTTCCCTGTGGCTGTGCACGGTGTGGTGTGGTGTGCAATAAGGAAATCACCTGTGATGCCAGCTGCCTTGATTCTCTTGAGACCATCTTTGGTAGTGCGCACCATCCTCTCAGCTTGGCCATTGGAAGATGGGTGGAATGGAGCTGAAGTTGCATGCTGGATCAAGTTGGCCTGGAGAAAAGCCTGAAACTCAGAAGAAGTTAATTGGGGGCCATTATCTGAGACCAGGACATCTGGAAGTCCATGAGAAGCGAAGATTCCTCTCAACATCTGGATGGTCCTAGCAGTAGTAATGGAGGAGACAGGTACAACCTCTAGCCACTTGGAATGGCTGTCAACTAGGAGAAGGAAGAATTGCCCCTGAAAGGGCCCAGCACAATCTATATGTACCCTCGACCAAGGGGCTTGTATCTCTTCCTACCTGTGTACAGGGGGCTGAGGCATTTCAGGCCTTGACTGTTGGCACACTTGGCATCCATGAACCTGGGCTTCAATGTCTTTATCGAGCCCAGGCCACCAGAGATGGCTGCGCGCAAGCACTTTCATCCAGACTATACCTGGATGTCCCTCATGCAGAGAGATCAAGACTCTAGTCCTCATTGAGGCTGGGATGACTACACTGCTACCCCACAACAGGCAACCCTTGAATATGGAAAGCTCATGCTTCCTTTGCCAGAAGCTTTGAAACTCAGTATCTGGACACATGTAAGGTCATCCTGACAACACCCATGTCAGCACACGTGTAAGCGTGTGATCAGTGGCAGTTTCTGCAGTCACGTCCCTAGCATTGAGGGGAGATTCAGGCAACTCCTGAATGAAGAGAATGTTAATGCAGGAGCAGGATCTGCCTCTATCTGTTTTAAAGATAATCTGCTGAGGCCATCTGCATGGCCCAATTCTTTCCCAGGTTTGTGAATCAAAGTGTAATCATATGCTGACAGGAAAATTGACCATCTCAGCATTCTAGGAGATATTATGTGAGGGGTTTGCTTGTTTTGGTAAACAACCCCAGCAGAGGTCTGTATAGACTGTGAAATGGCAGCCATATAAGAAATCATGAAATTTCTTTATGCTAGCCACTATGGCCAAGGCTTCTCTGTCAATCTGAGTGTAATTGTGCTCTGCAGATGACAGAGTCCTTGAGTAGTAGGCCATAGGGACTTGTGTCCCATCAGTCTTCAGGTGGCTAAGTACTGCTCCTATTCCATAAGGGGATGCATCACATGTGATGCACGCTGGCAATTGCTCATTGAAATGCGCTAAGACCACATTTGAAGAGAGCAAGACCTTGACCTCATTGAAACTCCTTTCATGGGCCTTTGCCCACTGCCATGGAGCCTGTTTATCCAAGAGCCGGTGTGTGCAGCTTTGTGTGGAAGGAATGTGTGATAAAAATTTAGGAGTCCCAAAAAAGCCTGAAGTTCACTTTTGGACTTGGGACTTGGGGCCTGCTGAATTGCTTGGAGCTTGGATTCAGCAGGGTGGATGTCTTGAGCATCAATTCTGAAGCCTAAGAATTCAGTAGAAGTGACTCTAATTTTACATTTATCTTGCTTCAGTTTCAGACCCGCTTGGCAGAAACAAAGCAAGACAGCCCTTAATCTTTCAGCTAAGTTTAGAGATGACTCTCCAGCAATGAGGACATCATCGAAGTAGGGACAAACCCAAGGAATACCACAGAGCATGCACTCCATTACACTTTGGAAAATGCCAGGGGCTAAATTAACCCAAAATTGCAGTCTTTTGACCTTAAAGCCCCCCCAGTGCATTATGATTATTTGAGCCTCAGCTGTTACCCCATCAACAGGAATTGTTGGTAGGCCTGTGCCAAATCAAGTTTTGCAAAAATCCCCCCCCTCTTGAGGGAGGCCAGAATGTGGCTAACCACAGGGACTGGATATGCATGCTGTTGCAGTGCTTTATTCAGTGTACATTTATAGTCAGCACAAATTCAGACTTCTCCATTAGCCTTTAGAGGTGTTACAATGGGGGTTTCCCATGGGCTAGAGTCTGCAAGTTCTAAGATGCCCTGGTGGAGCAGCTTGTCCAGCTCTGCATCAATTTTGCTTTTGAGAGCAAAAGGCACCCTTCTAGGCTTAATCCTAATGGGTGTGATAGTTGGGTCTACGCGTAAGGCAATGAAGGCCCCTTGTATGAACCAAGCTCTGTGCTAAACACATCAGCAAACTCCTTGCTGACTTCTGCAAGGCTTAACATTTACAGGTGGTGAAGCCCAGCCACTTGAATCCCATGGGCCTCAAACCAATCGAGTCCAATGAGACTCGTGCGATCACCCCCAACTATCACCACATCTAGTAGGCCTTCAAAAGCCCTACCCTGCACCTAGAGCATAGCCTTCCCCTTCACACTGACTCTGGAATTCTGGAAGTCAGTGAGAATTAAGTTCGATGGCCTGAGTTTTACTCAAAAGCCACTTCTGCTGCAAATCCTTTTGAAGGTGTCATGAGAAATAATCGATAGAGCGGACCCTGTGTCCAACTCCATTGACAAAGGAACCCCCTGAAACTTCACATCAATGTGAAAGTTTTTTTAAGGGGCTTGTGTGTCCCTGTTCTCAAAATGCTCCTGCGCGATGTACAGAAACCCACCCTGTGTTGGCTGGGGACCCTGGTACCTTTCTGAAGCAATTCTTCCTGAGATTGGACCTTCTGGTGACCCAAACAGATGGCGGCAATGTGGCCTTGCCTGCCACATGCCCGGCAAATGGTGGAGCGGAATCTGCAGTCAGCGCACTTGTGGCGTCCCCCACATTCAAAACAATGCTGGGGCCTTGTCTGGATGTTCCTTCAGCCTTCTCTTCGCCAACTGGTGCAGCCTATCCACCTTCTCTTCAGGATCCTGTTCCGGATCTTTTCGACCGACCTTTTGATGAATGGTAATGGTGGCTGGGGGATTTCTGGTGAGCCGCAAAGCCTTCACAGTGCCGCCCGCTGCTTCTTCAGCTGCAACCTCTCTCAGGGCATCTTGGAATGAAACATCTTCTTTGGTGAAGATCTTCTGCTGCAGCTCAGGACTTCTTAGGCCACAAACAAAAGGATCCCGCAGCCTTTCTTCCAGATCCTTGAATTCACAAGGCCTCGCTACTTGCCTTAAGGCAACAATAAAGTCCACAGCAGACTCACCAGGCCTTTGGTCCCTCTGCTCGAATGCGTGTCCCCAAGCAATCACAGAAAGTTTAAACTGGAAATGTTCTTTCAGCATCTGTCTTGCATAAGACATTGACTCCAAAAGTGCCAGGGCCATCAGATTCTCTGCTATGTCAAATGTTTCCTGTCCACAGACGAACAGCAGGGTAGCCACTTTAAGGCCATCTTCTCTTATCCGATTAACCCTGAAGTAATTCTCCACCCACGCCACATACAAATTCCAGCGTTCTGGGTGAGCAATATCAAAATCTGACAAGCGGCCTATTTTAGACATCGTAGCCTTCTGCCATCCTCGTTAACGCCTTTGCTGCAAGCCTGATATTTGGGAAGGGGCCCTTGCCAAGCTCACCTCCAGTGATGCTGTACTGGCAGGCAGAGTCACAATGCTGGACGCCGAACTTTCCAGGACTTTCTTAATGAGTCCTCTCTTCTTCCATTGTTAAATGTAGCTTCGTTGCCGAACTTTCCAGGACTTTCTTAATGAGTCCTCTCTTCTTCCATTGTTAAATGTAGCTTCGTTGCCAATGTTAGATTCGTAGGCCCAAGGCATTATGAGGAGACGACTCGTGTAACAACACAGCTTCTTTATTGATTACTCCACACACTCAGCAACAGAAAAAATGGCACGCAGGCCTTTTATAGTGTCCATGTTCCGGACAACATCAACCAATGAAAACTAGGCTGTTTTTGTGCCTTGAGCATGCGTGCAAGGCTGGAGATAGCCAGTCTGGTCCCGGGCAGCTTTGTGGTTTGCCCGGGACCCTTTACAACATTTCTGAGCCTGCTGAAAACTTCAGCAGGCTCAGGAAATAACAATATTCAGGTTAATCTACTAGATTTGAAAAACTTGAGTGATCAAATATTTCTATCTCATATAACTGGAAAAGTGGTGGAACAATGAAATAGCACTTATTTAAAAAAACAAAAAACAAAGAGACGAATAATATTAAACAACATTTCTATGGAGTTTCAAGTGCAATGCTTGATTTAAAAATCAAAAGTTATCCCAATTATGTCTTCATGTACATTCCTTTGATGCTTTAGCTTTACATACATATATACTGTAAATTTAACTTTTTTGCCTACACACACACACTCACACACAAAACAAGCCTTCGGAGAGGAGCGGCATACAAATCCGAATAAATAAATATAGAGGTTGAGGAATTTAAGGAATGTTTGGCAACAATGTACATAAAACATTCTCTTTAGACTATCTGAAAATCAACTTAAAATAAAAGATAGAAGTTGCTATAACTAAAAACTTGGATACAGATTTAAAACTGACAGAATACAAGAATGATACTGACAAAGATGTATCTACAAATGAAACAGCTGAAATTAAACAGAAGTGGGGGTGTGGATTTTAACTCACAAAAGTGCTTTGGGCACTTTTGTTTTACAAAAGATAGGTATTATGAGGGAATTACTGAAAAAAAAAAGAAATCACTCAATAGGAATAAACATCACACCTTTAAAAGTAAAAAAGAAAGTTTCAGAATTGGCTTATTTGACCAAGGTTAAAATATATATGATTTTTAAAAGCAGTTTTAATGGTTTTTCTAGACTAAAACTGAGGGATGAGGTTTTAGAGATTTGTTTATCAATGAGATATGGAAAGAGCATTTTGTTGCATTTTAAGAGAAAATGATAAGCTATGCTATTAAAACTGAGAGGATGAAGACAAATAAAAAGATAAATTTCTGGGACATCATTAAAGGAATTAAAAATAAAAAAAATTCAATATGCTATTGCTACTGGTAACCAGCCATCAATTTAAAGCCTATGTTGTCTTTTCGCATTCTATTTACCGAGACTGTCCAGGTTCTTGGAGTGAATCCTACAACAGCGAAGTAGTAGGTAGGAAGTACCTGCACAGAAGGTGTGTGCAAACTCCATGTTCCCTTGCCATTCACCTACTTGCCATTTTGGCTATTGATTGGCTGGAAGAATATTTTGAAACTATGTGGGAGTTTTCTACAGGACATTGCATTTAATATGCAATGCTTCCTTTATTCGAAATTGAGGTAATTTCTTAACAGACTCCTAGTTTAAACTAGACTCTTCTCTACTTTCCTTCCATAGTTAAATAGAAACCATGCTTAAGTTCTAGTTCTGGTTATTGACATTTTCAACTGTCTAATACTGAGTAACCAAATAATCTCCTACCGAAATTGGATCTCTTGTTTTGTGTAGGGGTTAAGATATTAAGATATTCCAGATTGAGCTTTGAATAAATGTCAAGGGAGATCCTCAATCATAGAAATTGCTGAAGGCCACCTGGCTGATTCTGTTGTTAAAGGGCCGATACTTACAGGACCGTCTACTGCCAGCAAATACCTCCCGCCATCCGGTACGCTCCCACAGAGAGGGCCTCCTCAGGGAGCCGTCGGCCAGAGAGTGCCGGCTGGCGACCCCCAGGGGGAGAGCCTTCTCTGTGAGAGCTCCCACGTTATGGAACGAGCTCCCCCCCGAACTCCGTATAATAACAGATTTACGCACCTTCCGTCGGGAACTAAAAACATTCCTTTTTCGACAGGCCGGCCTGGCATAGAAGCTTCGGTTCCAATAGGGTCAAAATGTTTTAGGGGGACTGAGTATTTTTTTAAGATTTTAGCTTTGTATGTTTTGGGTTTTAAATGGGGATTTTGGCCAAATTATTTAATTTATTTTTAATTATTTTAAATTTTGTATATTTATATGTTTTTTAAATTTTAGGCTGTACACCGCCCCGAGTCCTTTGGGAGAGGGGCGGTATAGAAATTTGATTAATAAAAAAATAATAAAAATAAAATAAAGGGCATATTTCAGTTTTATGACAAAAATGGAACAATGGTTGCAACAATGGAGGGGAATAAGAATACTACACTTGCCCTGAATCTCCAGAGCAATGGCTATTACAATACTAATTATCTCACTTTTCAGTTTAATGGGAGAATTAAGCATTTACTGCTTTATTGCCTTCAACTGAAATCAATGTTACTGAACTTTGGTTTAAAACAGGCAATATGAAAAATATTATAATTATAACATTCTAATTACTTTGTTTCTCTGAAACTTTAGTATTATTTCAGCTTCTTTGCAATAAATTTACCATTTCATTTGAAAATGATCTAAATTAGGAAAAAAACTTAGATTCCATAGAAAGAAAAATATAGTCTTAGAACATCATTTTTAGTTATGAACAATAATTTGTGTATTAAATTTAGTTTTATATGGTTTCATTTTAAATCTATGATGTTAATTATCAAAATGCCTTAAAGTAAGACAACAAAATTCCCACCTACAGGGAAAGAAAAAAAGAATAAGTCTTTCAAGCTTGAAATAGGAAAAAAGGAAACAGCATGAAAGATAAGAAATAGAAACTTTAAAATTAATGCTAGCAATAAAAAACTGTTGTTTTTATCCTAACAAAGTTAACATATTAGCAATATGCAATAATTTTTTTGTCTAAAATAACATCTTCAGTGTCATATGGTAGATCACATTCCCACTTTTTTTTGTCAAACATGGACTAATCTTCAATTTAATAAACTTTATTTTTATCACAAAACGTAAAATAAAATGCCACAAATATTTTGCAAATTATCACTTAGAGTACATTGTGAGCTTAGATTAGGCAACTTGATATGCTCAAGAATGTAAGGATTATAATTGGCATAATCCTTGACATTGATCATGCTGACTGACCTTATAAGAGCTGTAATCAAATTTCCTAATGTCATACAATTTAATAGTTATAACATTTCAAGATAAATTTATTCCTGCTCCTCTTCCTTCTCCTTATGATATTTTCTACCACCAATCAACTTACATTTGTTGTCTGTGGGGCAAGTGAACATATTTCAAAATAAAGTCCTGAGCTGCAGGTAGCCACTATTTTTATTTTCTGAGACTGAGTGTTGGTTAGAGCAGATTCTTGGAAATCAAGTTGAGTACTATTCAGTGTAGTGAGAGAGATTTTGCTGTGACTAAATGTAAATGGTCTGTGGGAATATCATTGAGAGACAGGAGGAGGAAGAGCATCATCTAGGCAATGGTTAGATAAGAGACTTCTCAGCCCACAGAAGGAATGGACCATGGAAAGTATCTCAGAAGGTGCAGTTTTCTGGAAAATAAAGGCAAGGGAGGGTGGAGAGAGAGATGTGCTTTCAGAATTGCAAAATTCTGTTACTGGAAATTTACAACAAAAATAGTGTTAGTACTCATGGTACTGGTTTCTTGCCTGGACTAATTCAAAAAGCTGATAAGCAGTGGAAGGGAGAGTTCATATTAATAATCTAGAGTAGAAAGTGAATCTGTTAGTAACTTAATTTATATACAGTAGCACATCCAGATGGCAGCAAACCTGGGAAGAAATATTAGAAATCATTCAAAGAGGCTTTGAACTGGGAATTCCTCTTCCAGTTTTCAAGACCCAAGATCAACATTAAAGATGCCTTACACAGTTTTGGTTTTGCATCATAGTAAGATGGATGCAGGGAAACAGGACTCTGCCTCCCGCATTCGATTTCGTCCTGCTGGGAGAAAGTCCCCAGTTGCCCTGGAGAGGTGATGAAGAAGGAGGGGCCCTCATAGATTATGGAGAGAGGATGGCCAATCTGTTTGATCTGAGGAAGCTCTCTGAACCAGCAGGTGAAAGACTGATTGCAGTCTGGCGGCCAGTCGGAAGCTAATTACAGCCAGGGGGGAAAAAGCACCAACTAGCAAAGTTTAAGCTACGCATTTGGAACTTGATGTGAGTATTTTTCCTGCTCTACTATTTTAAAAAATTTCCCCGGAGAAAAGAATCTCAAAAAGCAAATCTTCCAGTGGGGATGGGGGGGTGTTCTTTGGTGTCCCTCCCCCTAGAAGAAAGGTGGTGGGTTAACATCTTTGGGGAGAAAAATAGTCAGATTATAAAATCAAACTGGAAATAATCTAAAGTTGTAACATTGAAAGATTTGGGAGGCTTAAAATATCTTGAAAACTTTATTTGCTTTGAAAAATACCAGACTGAACTTTTAAGAAATAAGCCCTAGTTGAAAGATAGACATTTTATGACATCTAGTGGTGGAAAAGAGAAACAGCACTAAGGCTTTTTTTTTTTGCACTGTGTTTGGAAGGAATGACCTTGGCTTGAAGCCCAGGCAGAGATAGCAAGCTAAGCTCTTTCACGTGCCTGAACCTCTCAGCCTTGCAGATTGCAGCTGGAAAATTTATATAAAATGTTTTATAGATGGCATTTACCACCTGCAAGATTAGCAAAAATGTTTTAAAACATGTCTAGTAATTGTTGGAAATGTAGGCAAAACCAGGCACATATTATCACTTCTGGTGGACATGCCCCAAAGCAAAAAATTCTGGTCAAAAATACATATGTGGTTAGAGAAAATGTTAAGAAAATATGTAGATTTTAAGCCAGAATTATTTCTTTTAGGTATAATCACAGAAAATTATGACTACATATAATAACATTTGTAGAGTTTTGGAAAAATGAAGAAACACTAACGGACAAAGACATAATTAGGAAAATTTTGGACTGTGCAGAAATGGATAGGCTTACATTGAAAGAAGAAACAGAATATTTTCAAACATGGATAACTTTTACAAATGACCAGAAAAACGGAGTAGAGAGTAGGAATGGAAGTTGTATTATTATTAATGTCAAATATGTGGAGCTAGACAACACATTGTTTATTAAGCACTAAAAATTTGTGATTATAAAAAATTCATATCTATTAAAAAAGATGCCTTACTGAAGTCTGTATAGTTTTTTATCCTTGATTTTGCCCAGCTGGGGCTTTTCAGCACCAAATGATCTACTGATTATAAAGGGCCAGAAGGGACTAAATCAGAATTCATTCTCTCCCTCCCTCTCCCTCTCCCTCTCCCTCTCTCTTTCTCTCCCTCTCCCTCTCTCTCTTTTTCTCTCTCTCTCCCTCCTCTCTGTCTATCTGTCTGTCTGTCTGTCTGTCTGTCTGTCTGTCTGTCTGTCTGTCTGTCTGTCTGTCTCTCTCTCTCTCTCTCTCTCTCTCTCTCTCTCTCTCTGTGTGTGTGTGTGTGTGTGTGTGGGAGAGAAAGAGAGAAAGAGAGACAAACAGACAAACAGATAGAGAAACACAAACACACATTGCTTTAACCTCCAATCAAAATCAAGTAGAGCAATAGTTGGCAAGGATCAAGGGGTTACATGAACATTTTTTGAGGAAGATGGGGAATTCAGAAATGTTCTCAAATATTGAAATGTTCAAAAATAAATAAAATATACTGGTATTCACAGGGGCTACCTTTTATACTCCTAGGCTACCCTAGACACAAAGGATATACAATATAGTGGCCCTAGTTACTTGGATTATAATTCATATGCAGTTCCAGCAATACACATATACATATACATACATACATACATACATATGTTAAATTTTTGGATTGCTAAGAAAGAGTTAAAAGGAAACTGGTATAGCTATTTCAAGCTCCTTAGCTCTCATCAGCCAGCTACATCCTTCTGAGATTCGAACCTGGGCTGCTTGCACATTAGGCAGCTGTGATGACCTCTAAGCCACATGTTCTGGATCGTGTACAGATGATTCCAAACAGATATTTAATTCAGAAGGAAATACTTGCAGTTATGGTTGTTGCTTCTGGATAATAACCTATCTGTCCATCTTTATTAGGTAAAATCATTAATTCCTCCACACCAACTTCTTATGTGGAATGGCATCATCTGAGTCCTCTGTTGGCCCCATGCTTATCTCAGACAAAGACATTCCAAACTGGCACATGGCCAGGATATCCTGTGATGAACTCAGTGACTCCTCCTACCTACTTGTTAACATAGGATACCTGACTAGCTAAACTACATTACCCATAAGCTATCTCTTAAGGAGACAGCACTTAACCCAATAAATGCCAAACATTCTAACATACAGATCTACATGGTCTAGTCAGGGTTACACGATCCAGAACACCACAGGCTCTTTCTCACTTTGTCAGCTGTGTCAGGGGGGGAAGAGACCAGGGGAGGAGATATGTCTTAAGTGTTTTTTATGATGCACCCGGTCGGCCCACACACACACACACACACAAACACGTACATGGAAACTAATCAAGGAGAGAAGCAATCTAGATCAAAAGAGAAATTTCCTGACAGTTAGAACAATTAACCAGTGGAACAACTTGCCTCCAGAAGCGGTGAATGCTCCAACACTGGAAGTTTTTAAGAAAAGACTGGACAGCCATTTGTCCAAAATGGTATAGGGTTTCGTGCCTGAACAGGTGATTGGACTAGATCACCTCCAAGGTCCCTTCTAATTTTATTATTATTATTTACATATACATAATGATTCGAGCAAATAACTGTCATTCAGAAAGCTAGTCTTGACCAATCTTCCCTAGTGTAATTCCTTCCAGATGTGAACTTGGAATTCTGCAGAAGTGGCCCAAAATATCCGTGAAGACACCAAATGGGTAAAGGTTAAACTAAAGACACCGATGGTATACAACTATTTCATATATGTTTTTTATATAATCTTGTTATTGCCAAAGCACCTGTTGCTTTCTTGCTTTTGCAAAATATTTCATCTGATACACATCTGATACGCATCTATTTTAAAAGCAAACAAGCCAACTGGTATATCTCTGCAAGAAAAAGTTACATTTCTGAACTTCCAGCCAGCAACCCATGGGAACAGAGAAAAGATGCCAGCATTGTCACATGACATACACACTTCTCAATCACTAAATTTCCTTTTGGGGGTAAGCAACATTATAAAGAACAGAAAAGGAGTGAGAACTAAAATAAGGCAAACAAATTAAAGACAGAAAATAAGAAAAAGAAAACAGCCAATTTAACTTATACTTACATTATTCATTATATTTCTCCATAATATTTTATCATGTCCTTGTTTCCATCATGTCCAAACACTGTTCTATACTTTGTTTCTTTATTTTTCTGGACTCCTTATCTCTTTTTGGTAATCTCATCAACTCCATACTCCATTCCTTAGGACTCATTCAGTCTTGCTTCATGTATTTCTTTTGAGAGTTCTATCCATTTTTATAACCAATGTTTATAACCACATCAATGTACTTTTTGTACTCTTTGTAATCAACTCTCACTCCTTAATCAGAATTTTGCAAGCTTCTCCATATTATAACCAAATTTTTTTAGCCCATTTTATCATACATGTTTTACTTGTTCATCTTGTTTCAAGTTTCATAAAAGTTTATATATTTTACTAATAAAATGTTAATAAAATGTGCATATTTCTGTTTCATATTCAAAACCAAATGTTCTTTTATCTACTTTAAATCTTTCTGATAATTGTACATAAGAAAACCATGGGCATGTATACTTTTCTGCCTACAGCACTTCTCTTGATTTTATTTTACATTCTTCTTGACAAAATTCTAATGTATCAGAATAAGATAACCATTTATGCTTGAATATAATTTATATTTTATAAAATATTTCATGTGCTTTCAGCCACAAAGATATTTTCAGTTACAATCTGTTAAATATCTCAGTTTGATGCATCAAACAAAATGATTTTTCAAATCTATATTAACCTTAGGTTTATTGTACTGTAGATATACAAAAAACCATATATATGATGCCATGGCTCCACCCTCTTGAACATTATGTCTTCCAAGTAAGATCTGCCTTTTGGATTTATGAAAGTGCTTGAAAACTGGCTCCGCCGATTGGCCTGGACCCTTGATGGGGGGCAAATCATACTGGAGGTGGCTAATGGAATGAGGTAAGATTCCACCTCCACCTCATATGCATCTCGCTCCATTCTTTGCCATCACTGTTAACTTAGTCAATTTTAACGTTTATAATTATAGTATTTAATGTTTTATCTTGTTTTTATTTGATTGTAAGCTGCTAGAGTCACCTCTTGACGAGATGGGTGGCATTAAAAATTTAATAAATGAATAAATGTCTCTGCCACCTTATCTTAAATAATTTCCATTTAACTCCAAAAGCCTTCTTTTTCTCAGCAACTTCCATTCTTTCATATAGCTGTAAAATAAAATTTTAGATTAAGTAAGCCCAATCATCTTCTTTCTTTGGCATCTTGTAACATCTTGCATTTAACATGTGTTTTTTTTCCTCTGACCCATGAATTTAAATATATTTGTATGCCATAGTTTATGTTCATTAGATGTTGAAATTGATTGTGTGAAATAAATATAACATTCTAGACAGAATCTCAATTACAAATTTTCCCCAAACAATGACAATTGTTTTTACTCATTTTAACATGACTTTTAAAATTTTATCCCAAGTTTAAAATAATTATTTTGAAATAACATACAATTTCTATTTGTCATATTAATATTCAATTATATCAATTTCAGCCTTATCTTCTCAAATTTAAAATCCATTTTATGAATTAATTCTATTTGATCTTTAGTTTCAAGATTTTTATTAAAATCTTCTGTTTCTTGATCTCAAAGACTGCTACTGGACAACGTTTTTTTTTAAATTTCCCATTAAAGTTTTAATTTCTTTTAAAGGATCTTTTAAATGAGCACTTGGTCATCTGCCAATCCTCTTGTATGCCTTATCTCTCTATTCAATATTTCTTAAACTAAAATGAATAGAACAGGAGAGAGTCAGCAAACTGTTTTTATTCTATTGTTATATCTCACATGGTTTACTTAAATTCCCATTAACAATTATTTCTGCCTTTGTTGAAATTAAATTGATTTCATCCATTTTATAATGGGGCTCGAGAAACATCTAGGACCCCGGGGATTCTGGCAGCGGAACATCTTGGCTTTCCAGAGGCACATTTGTTGATTTCCTCCTTTCCGGAATGAGTGAACGAAGTCGGGGGATTGTGACGGCGTGCTCCACCCCCTTTTGGCCTTGATGGAGTGTGGAGCCAGTTTGGGAGTTTGGATGAGAGTCCGTCGCGAGGGAGAAGAGTTTGGTGGCGGCTCCCCCCTCCCTCCTCCTATTGTGTGAACGAGCGATCTGTGGAAAGGTGAGAGGACCATTGAGAGGCTTTTGTTTCTCGGATGAGGCTTTTGTATTTCCGTGGAGAGGCTCCTGTTTCTCGGAAGTCTATCTGTGATGGGAAATGGCTTGGTCCCTTCCCCTCCCCTTACCACCCCCCTCCCTACTACCACATGAACATGCGGCTTCAGTGGGCAGCTGAGAGGCGTAGGTGGCCGCCGTAAAAGGGAAGAGTTCGGCGGCCCCCTCCCCCATTTTGCTGGTCGGCAGTTCTGGGAAGACAGCTGGAGGTTGCGGGTGATGGAGAGGGGCATCATGGAGCTTGGACTTGTGGATTTATGGTGAGGGAAACAGCGTTGTCATGCTTCCCCCTCCCCGATGAAGAGTGATCAGTGATGAGGCCAAATGGAAGAATTGTAGTGCCCCCCATCCTGTTAGTTATACGGAATAGGAAAGTGGAATCACCATCAGGTGGGCAGTAAATAGCCCTGATGAAATATAATCCCGGACTCTGACTTTGGTGCTGCCTTTATGGACCCCCTTTTAGAGATCTGGTCCTTGCCCCTGGCAGCACATATTTTGAACTTGTAGACTGTGGATTAATGGAGCAGGATGGAACATAGGGGTTTTTTCCCCTGCCCGGATCATTTAATTCCATCATCATCCTCGTTATCACTGGCACCCTCATGGAATTATGGAACTCTGGAATTTTGGATTTTAATTTAGATCAAACTGCCTGATTTCTCGCTGGACCCCATCGATGTATTTTATCTGACTGGCTCCCTACTTGAGATCGACTCTTCTTGCATTGTGAGATTTCCCCCTCTCGCAATCATGGCCCTCTGCTTTATCAAGGACCCATCTCGAGGATGGACTTTGGAGTCCTGAGAGATGGCATGTGTCAAACAAGGGGTTTTTTAAATCATTTTTAATGAAAGTTTTAAGGGAGGGTAGAGGTGGGGAAGGGGTGTTTAGGGCGGGGGAAGGAATTGTTGGAAGGGAGCTAGAAGACAGGCCAGGCAATGGAAGGGGACGTAGATCTGTGGGTTCGGATGGGGAGCTGATTAAGGCTGATCTAGTTCCAATTAGTACCATAAGCAGGAGGGGCAGATATGGCGGGAGCTGGGGGCCGTATTATAATAAGGAAGCGCATACCCACTGTTTACGAGTAGTCATGCGCTCCGACCCCCAAGGCTCTACCTGTTCTCGGGGTTATTCAGAACCACAGAGCCCGGGCTGTAGGCTGATGTTGTGCAATGCCAGGTCTGTGGTAAATAAGGTCCCCCTCATTCAAGATTTAATTTCAGAGGGGGGAGCAGACCTGGCAGGTATAACGGAGACCTGGTTGGGACCGGAGGGCAGTGTCCCTCTGGTGGAAATGTGCCCACCGGGTTTCCTTGCTTTTCATTGGCCGAGAGCTCAGGGCAAGGGTGGGGGAGTGGCGGTCGTGATTAGGGAAGACTACAGGCCGAGGGAGGTCACTGTTCCTCAGACGGCAGGCTGTGAATCCCTCCTGGTGAAGTGGGACCTTGGGGGTCCGAGGGTGGTGTTGATTACGTACCTGGCTCCCTGCCACGTGTCAACCTCCCTGCTCGAGCTCCTGGATGTTATCGCCGCAGTGGCGGTTGAGGTTCCCAGGCTAATAGTCATGGGTGACTTCAACCTGCCATCTGTGGGCGGGATGTCCGGGGAATCTCGAGAGTTCATGGCTTCCATGGCAGCCATGGACCTGACCCAGGTAATTCAAGGCCCCCCCCCACACAGGGGGGAACACGCTTGACCTGGTTTTTGTCTCTGGACAGTGGCTGAATGGTCAGAATATAGGGGATATAGTCATTGAGCCCCTGTCATGATCTGACCACTCTCTCCTTCACTTGGACTTCCTGACCGCTACACCCCACCACAGGGAGGTGGAACCAGTGAGTTGGTACTGCCCCAGGTGGCTGATGGAGCCCGAGTGGTTCCAGGCAGAGCTTGGGCCAATTCCTGAGGTTCGGATACACGACTCGGTTGAAGAGTTGGTGGCAGCCTGGGATAGGGCTGCGGCCGGTGCTCTAGATCGGGTCGTGCCTTTGCGGCCTCTGATTTGACGTACGTCTCGATCGGCCCCTTGGTATAATGAGGGGCTGAGAGAGATGAAACACCGGAAAAGATGCCTAGAGAGCAGTTGGAGATCGAGCCTTGCCGAATCTGACCGAACACTGGTAAGAGACCATATTAGGTCCTACCTAGCGGCAAAAAAGCAGAGAAGTGTTCTTACCTCACTGCTCTTATCGCGTCATCAGATAACCGCCCAGCCTCCTTGTTTAGAGTGACCCGCTCCCTCCTTCATCAGGAGGTGAGAGGAGACCCATTAGAGGGTAGAGCTGAGGATTTCGGAAAATATATGCATGATAAAATCGCTCAGATACGGGAAGGCTTTGATTTCAACTGGGTATGTCCGGTGGGAGAGACGGAGTCTGGTCTTTAGACTGTTATCTGGGCTGAGTTTGACCCCGTGACTCCTGAGGACATGGACAGGTTGCTCGGGGGACTTAGGGCGACCACTTGTTCATTGGACCCGTGCCCCTCCTGGCTGGTGTTGGCATCCCGGGAGGTGGTACGAGGCTGGTTCCAGGCAATTATTAATGCTTCTTTAAGTGAGGGTGTCTTTCCTGCCACCTTGAAAAAGGCGGTAGTGAGGCCCCTCCTTAAGAAGCCTACCCTGGATCCAGCTGTTTTATCAAATTATCGTCCTGTCTCCAACCTTCGCTTTCTTGCGAAGGTTGTCGAGAGCGTGGTTGCCCGGCAGTTCCCGCGGCATCTGGAGGAATCGTTATACTTAGATCCACACCAGTCGGGCTTCAGGCCTGGCTACAGCATGGAAACAGCATTGGTCGCGTTGGTGGATGACCTCTGGCGGGCCCGGGACAGAGGTTGTTCCTCTGCTCTGGTGCTATTGGACCTCTCGGTGGCTTTTGATACCATCGATCATGGTATCATGCTGCAACGGTTGGAGGGGTTAGGTATAGGGGGCACTGTTTTGCGGTGGTTCTCCTCCTTCCTCTCCGGCCGGATGCAGTCTGTGTTGACAGGGGGTCAGAGGTCAACCCAGAGACCCCTCGTATGTGGGGTACCTCAGGGGTCAGTCCTCTTGCCCCTACTGTTCAACATTTATGTAAAACCATTGGGTGAGATCATCCGTGGTTTTGGCGTGGAGTACGATCTGTACGCTAATGATACTCAGTTGTACATTTCCACGCCGAACCACCCCAATGATGCTCTTGCTGTGCTGACCCAGTGCCTGGAGGCCATGTGGGTCTGGATGGGGAAGAACGGACTCAAGCTCAACCCTTCCAAGACCGAGTGGCTGTGGCTACTGTTGTCCCGGTTTAGTCAATTGATTCCTTCGTTGTCCGTTGGGGGCGAAACAGTGGACCCCACAGAAAGGGTTCACAATTTGGGAGTCCTCCTGGACTCACGGCTGTCTTTAGAGGACCATCTGACGGCCGTGGCCAGGAGGATGTTCTATCAGGTTCGCCTGGTGTGCCAGTTGCGTCCCTTCCTAGACCGGGACTCGCTATGCACAGTTACTCATGCCTTCATCACTTCCAGGCTGGACTACTGTAATGCTCTCTACATGGGGCTCCCCTTGAGGTGCACCCGGAGGCTTCAGCTGGCCCAGAATGCGGCCGCGCGGGTAGTGACCGGAGCATCATGGCGCTTCCATGTAACACCGCTCCTGCGCGAGCTGCACTGGTTGCTGGTGGCCTCCCGGGTGCGTTTCAAGGTGTTAGTGACCATCTTTAAAGCACTCCATGGCATCGGACCTGGATATTTACAGGACCGCCTTCTGCCAGCAAATACCTCCCACCGTCCAGTACGCTCCCACAGAGTGGGTCTCTTCAGGGTGCCGTCGGCCAGACAATGTCGGCTGGTGACCCCCAGGGGGAGGGCCTTCTCTGTGGGAGCTCCAATGCTTTGGAACGAGCTCCCCCCGAACTCCGTACGATGACGGAATTGCGCTCCTTCCGTCGAGAATTAAAAACATATCTTTTTTGACAAGCCGGCCTGGGATAGTAGCTCCAGTTCCAACAAGGCCATAATTGTTTTAGGGGATTGTTGCTTTTATGATAATGTATTGGGTTTTAAATGATTCTGGTCCAAATTGTTTAATCTATTTTTAATCATTTTACTTTTTGTATGTTGATGTTTTTAATTGGGCTGTACACCACCCCGAGTCCTTCGGGAGGGGGGCGTTATAGAAATTGCAAAATAAAATAAATTGCAAAATAAATAACATTCTCCCAAAGTTCACATCTTCCATTTTCCCTGGTTTATTTGCAAATCCAAGTGTTATTTGCTTTGCATAATTCATTTTATGGTACATAGTTCATTTTGCTTTGCATAGTTCATTTTATCAATTCAATTTCTTTTACTGTTAACAGCAACAGCTGTTGATGTAAAATTTTAATTTGTTGAGAGCAGTTATCTCCTCTAGAGATATTTTTAACTTTTCTTGTTTTCTTTTGATCTCAGTCAAAATAGCCCATTTTTTTCTTGGCTTTTCTTTTTAAGTTGAGTATTATGTTGTATAATAAATTCTCTCATAAAAGGTTTGCCTGCATCCCAAACCATTCTTCAATCCAAAACAGTATTTAAATAATTTTTTTTAGAAAATCCAATTAATTTCTTTTTCACTATTGCTTCACTATTGCTTTTTTTCTACAAAAGCACTTTATTTAACTTCAATTTAAAAGTTGTAGCTTTCATTTTATAAATAAAACTTGCAGCATTGTGATAAAAGTCTTTGGCAAAATCTCAACTTTAGAAATCTTAGTAGCTAAATTCTTTAAATCCAAATCATCTCTATTCTTGAGAGCGATAGCAATAGCAATAGCACTTAGACTTATATACCGCTTCACAATGCTTTACAGCTGTCTCTAACTGGTTTACAGAATCCACATATTGCTGCCAACAATCTGGGTCCTCATTTTACCAATCATACAAGGAAGCCTGAGTCAACCTTGAGCTGCTGGCAGTTGGCAGTCAGCACAATTAGTCCGTAATACTGAATTCTAATCACTCTGCCATCATGGATGAATGTCTGTTGATTAACTATTTTCAGAAAAATAAATATATTCTTTAGAATTACTATTTTTGTCTTCTCAAAGGTGCTTTTTCAAAAGGCAACTGGACTGTTTTTTCCTTGAAAAAGAAGCATCATCATCAGTTCTGGCAGGATGGTGGGAGCAATGGAAGGATTAGTTCTGACCAAACAGAGGTGGGTTGGAAGGATCATATTTCTTTGCAGTCATCTGGTCCTTAGCACTTTCCCTGAGAGCTTGGGCTGCCCTCAGGGTCACCTGTATCAGAGTGCAAATGGGGGTGGAATCTTCTTAGAACAGCTGATTCCACTCCTTGAGAGCACAGATAAATTGCCAAATAGCCTCATGAGTTCTCAGGCAAAGTGCTAATGACCAGATGACTGCAAAGAAATGTGATACTTCCAACCAAACTTCCCTCTTCCTGTCAGAACTAATCCTTCCATTGCCTCCACCATCCTGCCAAAATTGATTAAGTTTTGATATGAAGCAAAATGTCTTCCTCTTCCTCAAGGAAGAAACAATCCAGATGCCTTTTGAAAAAGCAACTTTGGGACATTTATGACCTGGATGAGTGACAATCTCCACAGTAATTTTTCTGTCTCCATGCATCTATAAGTCCTATGACAGTGTTGGCGAACCTATGGCACGCGTGCCAGAGGCAGCACTCGGAGCCCTCACTGTGGGCACACGTGCTGTCACCCCAGCCCTGCCTTTCCCTATGGCCCCCTACTCATCAGCAGGCCCCCCAGAGGAGAGTCGCCCCCAAGTGTGGTCCATGCAGAGCAGTGCAGCCAAGCACATAGAGCCAGGCAGCTGGGACAAGACTCCGCTTTCACACTCCATTGAGCACAGATGATGCTGCAGAGTGTGGGCAGAGGGCATGGCTGCTATGGCACTGCTGGGCCACCTGGGCAATCTGCGGTGGGTTGTGGAGGCAGTGAGTGGCCCTGTGGGCAGGCGGGATGGGGTGGAGCAGGCTGGGGATGGGGGCAGAGTGGGTGGGATGGGGCAGAGTGCGACGGGGGAGGTTTTGGGGCAGTCGGTCTCTAAAAGGTTCACCATCACTGTCCTATGATGTCCATCAAATAAAAATACATTTGATAATTTACGTTAAGTGATAATAATATTTTTCTCATTTTAATTTATTTAGAAAATTTATTAAATACCCTATCTAATTGTGGGAAATCGTACCCCATTCCAATCCCTCATCAAACCCAACTTTCATAAGAAAAATTAATTTCTCCAAAGATTATATGTAAAAAAATATCACTTTATTTTCATTTAGGGCATAAAATTCCCAGTATTTAGTCTTAACCCCATGTTGTTCAATTTCTGCTCTAACAAATCTACAGTAACATGTTCATCAGTACTTTAATTGAGAATTAATGAATAATTGGCTGTTTGATCTTGATCTTCTTGCATTATTTCTCACACACCATAGCAATCTATTCTCACCATATCCAACTTTTATATTTCTCTTGTTATATCCAACTCTCTCTTCCATATAACAAAGTAGGCAGAACAGCTTAAGGGTGCAGCTTGGTCATTTCTTCAGTCACATCTGTATCAGATACAGCATTCCCTGCTAACAGTAAGAGACGGTCCCAGTCAGTTCTGGCACGTTTTGACCAGTGTGATGCAGATACAGTACAATTAGAGGTCAGTTTTACCCCCAAACAAGTAGGATTCTATTCAAATTAGATTCACTAAGAGAGAGGCTACTTTGCAAGCCATATTGTTGTCCAGTTTTATTAACTAGGAAATACAGGAAGTGAACGGTGACCAGGTGAGGATTCAGAAACTATTGATTCTGATTTATTAACAATTCATTTCCTCCTGATGAGAATGTTGTTCTTGTTATATTAGCTGTAGGGTATCACAGAGTGGAATGAAGCTGGTATGGCAAATTAACCCCCCCCCTGTGTTTGTTTTGTATATATGTTTGTGTGTCTGTTTGCCTCTGTGTTGCTTATTTCTGAGTTTTTATCCCTTCTCAGCTTACATTCTGATTAATCTTAGTAATTTATTGTGTTTGGAATTTTGCTCTGAACAGATCTATAAATTAGGAGAGAATTGCACAAACTGCCATTCTGGCCTAATGTGCAATTCTTTCATTTAGCGTGATTTTGATTTATTTTCCTCTTCCTGTAAGTTTTAAATTTTCTAATATCATGCTGTATAACACAAAAAACAGGCGCTCAGCAAGTATGTAGCATAAAGTGTGTGTGTGTGTGCGCGTGTGTGTGTATATGAAAAATACAGATTATTTTGTGACTAAGACAGCGTCTGTGGAGATTGGGAACAGGTAGAAGATAAACAAAGAGGAAATTCTTAGAGCAACATTATGGGTAGTGCTATAGGCTATTAAAACACACAGAGCATGAATAAAGATGTGCAAATGATACTGATCAGGAAAACATAGCAGAACTTGGCATTTCTGGCCAATTAAGAGAATCTCTGAAAATTGTCACTTGCTGTGAGGATGTGAAAATGGGTTCTGTTTTTGAAAGCATGAATGACTTTATGAGGATAGTGATGTCAAAAATGTATTTAAATGTTCACACTTTAATTTGAAAAGATACTCATGTTTTTACAAGAACTTTCCTGTCTACTGAAAGGAACCATGGAGTGCAATGTAAAAATTTGCAAGATTATAAACTACTTGTTTCTGGCCCATATCACATAGGCACAAAAAGTCTCTGGCCTGAACCAAAACTTATGCATACAGATGTGCATATAATTGGGTTTTTCATACAATTTGCACATAATACCTATATTTATATTTTAAATTCACTTAAAAGAATCTAGAAAGCATAAAATCTGGTGATAATTTGGGAACAGGTACCATTTATTTTTAACAATAAAGTAACATAAATTAAAGATAAATGAAGTTTACAGTTGCAAACCTACAATCTGTCTGAACAGTGATAATCTAATAATAATAAGAAAGCAGAAGGTAAATTGCATCAATCCTGGTGGTCTTAGGCATGCGTACATTGACCTAGATTTTGGGGCCAGAACTATATGCCACTGCCCCCATCCATAATCATGTGGGACATCTAGATCTGTGAAGCGTGGACCCTGGTGTCTATAATCAAGCTTAATTGAAATGTAAGGTCCCAGTCTCTTACTTGAACTTGAGATACCATATCAATCTAATCAGATAACCCAAGCAGATCACTTTATTTGATCAAATTAAGCAGCTGGGTGGCCAACAATCTGGAATGCTGGCAAAGTTACATCCAGAAGTCCACACATCAGAAAGTTGGTAGCATTGCTATATAAACTTTGTTAGCCAATGAAAATCAGGCAACAGAGTCATTACATCATAAGAAAGACATCAATCATTCCTTATTCCCTCCTTCAGTATATTGCATCCATGTACATGTTTCCCACACTTACATGAAATTTCTCTGGTGCAAAAGCTGATTACAAAAAGCAAGAAAGCGACAGACTAAACAATTTCTTTTTGTTTCAGAACCCCTCACTCCCCTTTATTTTTGTAACAGAATGCTTTCTATTACTTGGTGACCAATGATGTACGTATATTCCTTTATTATTGCGGTGATAATCAGGACCTTGGCTGGCTTATGGGGTTTATCACTATTTACAGAGGATGCCATGACCTTCATCCCCGAGATGATAGAAGTAACTGTTCTTTGGATAACAGGAATGAATAATGGCTAAAACCAAGAGAACTCTAAATGCTAACATAGCCAGAAAATTTTCCCTTTGCCAATCACCAAAGATCTCTCCAAACCAGCTTGTGTCTATGGCAGCTGTCCAGGTTTCCGAAGAAGCTCGGTGTATTTCCTACACACACACAGGCAGCAACATGTAAAAGGAAAGGTATACCCCCTTTAATTTTGTAGTGTTATTTTAACCAATTAATTTTCTTTATCTTTCTGTATGTGTACTTCTTGCCTGGGGCAAGCATAGTATAGAGAAGCAAAACAGCATTATGTTATTCTAAATGCCCTTGATTTGTAATTGTCTGATATAGCTTGCAGTCTAACAATTCTATTAGGCATATAAACAATAGTCCTATAACTTATACATTCCATCTTCTTGCCAAATAGTAGGTCCACCTGGGGAAGTTCAGTTGAGGGTGGTATCTCTTAGATTGGTCCATAAGGTAGACAGTTGGGGAATGTTTGCCATGGGATTTTGGGGTTAGACTGAATTGGTAGTAATCCACCAAAAAGATACTGAGGTGCTCACCTACAAGAGATGTTCACACCTAAATCTCCCCAAGATTTTTACCAGAACTTTCTCTTTTTAAAACAGAGGCTTCCCACTATGGAAGTGGTCAGAGTCCACATGTTGGGTCTATCAGTGGCTTTTCCAGTGAGATTTTGACTAGTCATGGCAATAAAATTTATTTCACGGGCTTTCCAAGGCCATTGTTCATCCACACTAGTACCCACACACATATAACAGTTAGTCACATTCAGAGATGAAGCAATTCTTTTGGGCCAGATCAATAAAAAGATTCCTTGATGCTGAGAGAATTTCAGTTGTGGATTCCAGTTCATTGTAAAAAAAATGAAAAACTCGAAAATGTTTTTGGGATAGTGGTATAAAGTGTCAAATTGAACCCATATTTGTGTGTGGTTTAATTGATAGCTGGTCCAAATGATGCTGAGACGTCTGCTGCTCTGGTTATCTCAAAGTACACCGGGTTGCAGGAATCAGCATTGCAATGAGAAGTGCTGATTCCTTTAATCATGTTGAATTTTCCTTTGATTGTGCCAGGTTGGGTAGGATGTAGTTTGTGTTAAATGAGTAAGCCTGTCTACTTAGTCCATTTATCTTGATTATGGTCAATAGGTTTAACATGCATCAAAGAGACTCTGGCACTATCCATGAGTCTCGTGTTATTCTTCTCAACAATAATCTTCTCTGCGTCCTTCCATATGTCTAGATTTGAAGTTGTTGGTAGGGCTTTATTGTATTGACAGAAGTATAACAATGACCCTATCCCCACTTTGCAAGTAGAATATGTAGTCTTGTTATGAACACAATTCCTTTTTGTTCCTTTAAGTATTGGATCCATGGTCTGAAGAAAGGTGTGAGGGAAACAGCAGCAACAAAAATGTAGCAATATACAGTCTAGATATTACAAACCCAAGTTCCGGGGTAGTCCAGTCCATTGAAGCTTTTCTCCTAGTTAGACGGAAACAGTTCAACAGGCAAAGCAGGCCGAAATTTCACTTTCAGGCCGTCCAGCTGTGGAACTTGTCACTGGAGAGGGAATAATGGGACTTTCCATGGACTCATGCTTTCATTCCTTAACTCTCACTGCAGTTGAAATCAAGAAGACTTGGCATGGTTGGGACCACTCAGGACTGGTATTTATAGATGACAGTTCTTTCACCTGAACCCACTCTCCAGAACAATGGTCAGAAACAGGTGGTAAGACAGCCTGGGCCTGTACTGGAATTGAAGACATAACCTGCACCAGATTATGCAAATACTGAGTAAGATTCTTCTCTTCTTCATTGACATTCTTGAACCTTCATGCAACTCTCCCATCCATCATTTCAAACAGGACAAGGCAAATTTTCCAGAGTTGTCACAACCTGTCCAGCCATTGTGTATCATCCACAACATCAGCCAAAAACAAAGCACAACATTCATTTCCTTTATGTACCTTCATTTCCTTCATGTACACACACACACACACACATTTGCACAGCAGCATATTCACACATTCACTTCCATTCAAACTACTTGCATAAACAATTTTACATACAGATATTTCATTTTCACACTTTTTCCAGGCAAACCATTTATTTTTAAATAATGCCTTTTTGATCCTTTTCCAAGTCTTAGAAATAACACAAAACAACACACACACACACACACACACACACACACACACACACACCGTTAAGACAACATTTCCAGGCCTGTTGCATGTCCTCCAAGAAGTGAGAAAAACAAGATGTGATTCCAGTCAAAATGTGACATTGGACTCACCATTCAAAGCCCAAATTTAATTTTATGGATGGCCAAATATTTAAAACTCATCCGTTTGGATTTTGAGGCCAGAGCAGCGTCCCTTTTAATCTTTTTCCAAAAAGGAAGGGGGACATTTATGGTTGCTTCCATCCCCCCCCCAGCAAATTCAAAGGAGAAAACTACAGAAAGCAGCCTCCTCTCTTCACATTTCTAAGGACAGTAGATGGTGCCATTGTCTAACAGGAAAAAAAATTATCCATTCAAAGAGCCAGATTAGAGAGAGAGAGAAAAAAAACTTATTCTTCTTTGAATTTTTCTTTTCTTTCTTTTCTTCTGTAGATAGATTTATTAAAAAAAAATCTAGCCAAAATTTTTGCAGCGTTGCTTTCTTGAAGATTATTTCAATGCATTCCAATGGGCTAACATGCAGCCCACTGGAAACATGGCTTCTCCTTTTCCTTTTCCTTGCCTATTTCTCCATTGTTTAACCTGTTTTTTCTCCTGTCTTTCCCTTAAAGGGTTTATTGGTCTTTTTATCAAGATCGAGGCTAGCTAAGCTCTCTTTTTGTATCAGACAGACCCTGCCTGATAACAGCCTGAAACTCAACAAGCACTCTTCTTGATTCAGTATAGCATATTTGGTAGATGACCATCCATCCTAGTTTGAAGATTTAATAATCAAGGAAAACTCACCACTTCACGTGGCATCTTTTCCACTAATTGACAGGTCATAAACAGAAAAAAGTTTCTCATAATACCTAGCCTAAATTTCCATCCTTGTACAACAGTTTGTTTAGTGACTGTTCGAAGTTACAATGGCAATTCTGACCATTTTTCACACTTATGACCGTTTCAGCATCACCATGGTCATGTGAGCAAAATGCAGATGCTTGACAACTGACTCGTATTTATGATGGTTGCAGTGTCCCGAGGTCATGTGATTACCTTTTTCAACCTTCTGGCAAACAAAGTCAATGGGGAAGCCAGATTCACTTAACAGCTGTGTTAATAATTTAACAACTTCAGTGATTCACTTAACAAATATGGCAAGAAAAGTCATAAAATGGGGCAAATGCAACAAATTTCTCACTTAACAACATAAATTTTGGGCTCAATTGTGGTGGTAAGTCAAGGACTACCTGTGCTTTCAATCTTTTAATTCAAGTCCTATCCTCTATGGCAATAGACAAAAATCTGTACTATAATCTCTTATATCAAAGCTTAAGTCTGTTTTCTGTGGTCTAACACATGAAGATCCTTTAATTGTTCATTGTAAAACTTTGTTTCCAGACATCTAGCATTTTGGTAGTGTTTCTCTGAACTGGCTGCAAACCTGCATGTCCTTTTGAAATGATAGTATCCAGAACTGGACACAAAACTTCATGTCTGACCAGGACTAAATAGAGTTGGAACAATTGCTTCCTTGACTCCAAGCTTCTATTAATTCATCTCAAGAGAGTACTTGGCTTTTTAGCAGTTGCATCAGACAGCTGACTCATGCTTAACATGAGATTGAGAAGCACACATAGCATACATAGCTATGGTCAAGCAAATTTCTCCTTCCTTGTTCTTTATATTTTTCCTAATCAGAATTTCTCCATCTGTTAAATTTCACCTAATCTTTCAACCCAATGCTTAAACTTTTCTAGATCTTTTTAAAAATGTATCTTTTTCATTTAAAATATTAGTGTTCCCTTCCACTATTTCTTTGTCTTTCCTCATTTACTAGTAAATGTATCAAAGCAAAGATAAAATTAGTCTGGGAATAGTGATTTGTGACAAATCAACATGGCTCCTTTAATTATAACATGCCCTTCCAATTGCTCACAAACATGCTGTTTCAACATCTGTTCAAAGATATTTCTCAGTATTGATGTCCAAATAATAGGTCTGTTGTATCTCAGATTCTCTCCCCCGACTTTTGAAGCTGGAGACATTTCTTCTGTTCCAGTCTTTTGGGATTTTGCAATTTTCCAGAAGTTTTCAAAAATTACTAGCACTTGTTTTTGCTAATTCCTTGATTCTTTCAAAGAGACATTGGGCAACCATTTGTCTGAAATGGTATAGAGTTTTCCGATTGAGCAGTAATCTTACTTTCATTGTAAATAAGAATGATGGCCTTATAAGACATTATAGAAGTCATTTTCTGATGTAAACATGAGCCACATATATTTTCTTCTCTTAAATAGGGATCTAACATTCTATTGATAGAGTACTGATGTTTCTATTGTTAGATATCAATTCAGATTGCTTGGTCTGTTATCTTTAATATTGTTTTTGTTTTGCTTTTGTAATTGCTTCCTTTTGTAACAAAAAAGATCAATGCTTGGCATCAGAAAAATCTCCAGCCCCCTTTGACATTAAATTTTTTTTTAAAAGACAAGAAATCTGAGGAAATTATATGGTAAGTTGGGCAGCCAATAAATTTTACAAATAAATAAATAAATAAATTTTCACAAATCTGTATCATCTATAATGGCTTAGAAATGTGGGAAATGAAATCCCTTCCTTTTATTATTTTAAGTGATTGTGCACTAAATGCAGATCTACTGAGAGGTTTCTGAGGACATAAAGGACAACACAAAAATAAAGAGTAGGCTCCTCTTGTTATTCCTCTTTACTCAGGCCTATTGCATCTAATAAAAATAGCTACTTCTGACAAAGAATATTTTTTTGTAATTGAGTTTTCAACTTATTATTGATCAAATGATCAAATAACACAAAGAGTATGAGGACCAGGAAGAAGAGAAGAAGAGGTTCAAATGTATCCATCTGCATGAGGCCCCAGGAAAGTAAGGACACCCTAAGCAAAGCAGGACAAAGAATTATGTTATGGGAAAACACAGCTATGAATATGAGATTATAGAGTCTGCTCCTATGTTAATTCACAGGGAATTGAGAGAAGTTTCAGATGAGCTGAACTACTAATTAAGGAATGTAGCTCCATGCTAGTCAATAAGTAGTTAAGCAACAGGACTATTCTCCTCAGGATTTTATTGTGTGGTGAGTTTAGTATGTAAAATGCTTCTTTTAGATACATATTTAATTTTTAGTCCAAGTTCTGTCACTTTCTATTTTGAATATGTAGCTTTAATATCTTATTTTGCTGGAATCAGCCTAACACTGCAAAGGATGAACCTGGGCACTACAAAACCAGTATTGCATTGAGCTCCCGTATTTCTTAAAAGGGCACTGAAGAAAGATAAAGAGAAATGAATGTGTGAAGGAATAATCTGTAAGAACTTGTGTAGGTCTTCAGAAGATTGATGAACCAAGTATTGTCCCTAAATATTAATAAAAGATTAGGAAATACCTTGTCACAAACTTTTAGACTTGTGAATAGTTATGACAGCAGTTCTCAACCTATGGGTCGCGACCCCATTTGGGGTCGAACGACCGTTTCATGGGGGTCGCCAGACACCGCGGTCTGCCATTTTGTTTTTTATTTTTTTTTTGTTTTTCTTGTCACGTGCGCGCCGTGCATGCGCGGTTTGGGCTGTCATGCGTGCGCCGCACATGCGCAGATCGGCCCGTCGCGGTCTGCCATTTTTTATTTTTTTTGTTTTTTGTTTGCTTTTTTCATCGCGCGCCGCACATGTGCGGTTCGGCCCGTCGCATGCGCACCGCGCATGCTCAGATCAGCCCGTCGCGGTCTGTCATTTTTTAAAATTTTGGGGTTTTTTTGGATTTTTTGGTCATGCGCCGCGCATGCGCGGTTCGGGCCACCACATGCACGCCGTGCATGCGCGGATCGGCCCGTCACGGTCCGCCATTTTGTTTTTTAAATTTTGGGGTTTTTTTGTTTTTTTTTCCGTCGTGTGTGCTGCGCATGTGCGGTTCGGGCTGCCGCGCGTGCGCCGCGCAGGCGCGGATCGGCCCATCGCGGTCCGCCATTTTTTAAATTTTTTTTTATTTTATATTTTTTTCATTGCGCGCGTGCCGCACATGCGTGGTTTGGGCCATCACGCACGTGCCCGCATGCGCAGATCGGCCCGTCGCGGTCTGCCATTTTTTTAGTTTTTTAGGGGTTTTTTTGTTTTTTTTATTGCACGCTGCGCATGCGCAGTTCGGGCCATTGCATGCCCGCTGCGCATGCGCGGATCGGCCCGTCGCGGTCCGCCATTTTGTTTTTTAATTTTTGGGTTTTTTTTGTTTTTTGTTTTCATCGCGTGCGCTGCGCATGCGCGGTTCGGGCCATCGTGTGCGCACCGCGCATGTGTGGATCGGCCCGTTGCGGTCCGCCATTTTAAAAAAATTTATTTATTTATTTATTTATTTTCGTCGCGCATGCGCCGCGCATGCGTGGATCAGCTTAGCGCGCGCGTGCGCGCCCGGGTCAAGGTCGCGGCGCGCATGGGTGGTGCAAGTGGGGTCTCAACCTGAAAAAGGTTGAGAACCACTGAGTTATGAGATGAAGCAGTTGAAGAAAATTACATGGTGATGTTCTGCATTTAATTAGTGAAATCACTTTATGCCCATTGTATAATTATCTTCATACATGCACATTTGTGCACTGATGCCCAGATAATTCCCACTGTTTTAAAGATACTTCTCCTGTGCACTGATATATACGTAATCCCCACTCTTTTAAAGAACCTTCTGCTTGACTGATTCTGATGCTGCATGTTTAGTTTGTAAATATGCCAAAAATTGATTAGAAGTTTTGACATACACCCAAGACAAGTAAGGTACAAATACAAAAAGAATAGCAGCAATGTTGGAAAAAAAATAGAAAGCCAGTAGAAGTTATGACATACTAAAGTGAATGATGGCAATAGAGAGCTGCTATTAGTTTATCAAAAGATCTAGAGATTATAAAACACAGATTTGCAGTTGCTAATTTATATGTGAATGCGTACCGTATTTAGTTGCTTGTTAAGTGAAGTATTCTCCCTTGACCATTCATACTAGCTCTGCTGCTCCTTCCTATTTATCAGGATATAAGCCCCAGTAAGCTTAATTAGTAGCAAATATAGCTGTACAGAATTGCAATGCAAATTGTTGTAGATTTTAGTAGTGTTTGCTATAGGATTTATAATTTACATAGAACGCAGAGGAGCAGAACAGTTAAAACTTGTAATCACCCCTTATCACGAGAGCCATCATTCTGCTATGTTCTTCCATCTGCCTGTATACTATTATTTCTTGTTCAACTGGAATCTTCATAAGAACCAGAACTCCTCTACATTCTCTCACACATATGCTATAGCTGTTATTAGTCCCCTTCCCCTTGGAGAGTAGCAATAACTACAGATTTATTAGTGTCACTCTTGAATTTGAATCTCAAGGATGGTTTCAAGGCATTTTGTTTCCTGAAGTGAAGCAGCAGATGGCATCACACTATGTACAGGATCTCTCCTGCTCTGGATTGTCCTCTGCCTCTTACAGGCACACATTTCTCCCTGCTTCCCTAATCCAGGGCTTTTCAACCGGTGGTATGCGTACCATTGGTGGACTGCGACCACCTGGCTGGTGGTCTGCGGCGTAGCCTTCCTCCCCCGCGTCACTTTCCTCTCCCCCTGCTCCTTCCCAGCTCACTTGTTTGCGGAAAACGCTGCTTGGCGGCAACCTGCACAAACCCTACTGAATGTGCCCTGCAGAGGGCGTGCAAAGAGCACAGGTGCAGAGCAAGGCCCCGCCCTCCCCAGGGACTCATTGTGCAGCAACCGGATTGACTTCTTCTCGTGCATGCAGGTCAGCGGGATCTGTATCACCCTTCCCCTCCCTCTTCTTACTTCACAACAAGTGCTAGTCTGATAGCCCCTTCCGGGCTGGGAGAAGCGTACGCCGTTGCCTGTATTGCAGGCTTAAAGTCTGAAACAGCCAGGCTCTTGGCTGACTGATCGCCTCCCCCCCCTCAACTTTTCTATAAACTGGGAATCATGGCTTAGTGGGGGCCTGGAGCGGGTCTCAGGGTGCCCATGCGCCCCTTGGATCAGACAAGCGAGCGATCGACTTTAGCTCTTGGGGAACAAAAGCCAGTCGGGGCTGATCTCTTCCTGCCCTGGAAGGCTGGAGAAGCCAGGAGAAAGTCAATTATTAGAGGGGGGGAAAGTCATTTCTTCATTTAAGGCAGTTTTGGAAAAGTTAACTTTTGCTGGAAAGGAAAGCAGGTTTTGTTCTCCTTTTCTTGGATCGCCTTCTTTGCTTGGGCCTCTGTTGCCTGTATCGCAGGCTTAAAGTCTGAAACAGCTGGACTCTTGGCTGACTGATCACCTTTCTCTTTTCAGATGCCCCTTTGCAGCGGGATTCCCCTACCGTTAATTATTGGAGGTTTGAATGGCAAGCACCCGGAGTGTAAAAGTAGAGGGCCCAAATGGCGAGAGTGACGCAGCTCTCCGACTCTCTGCTTCAGGGGAAAAATGACTGGTAGAAGTAGCCGGTTCGTAACGTACGTGCCTGAAAACAGGAGGTGAACTGGCCACACACACCCTGCCTGTGTGCTCTCCTCTGCCTCTGCGCGTGCACAGGCAGGGCTGGGATGTGTTGCTACCTGCCAAAACCAGGCTGGGGTCTGGGCGGCATAGCACAGGATGAAGGAAGAAAGGGAGGGAGGGAGGAAGGGAGAAAAGGACAGTGGGAGCTGCAGCGCTGCAGCCTTCCAGTCCCGTGAGCATCCTTCGGCTGTGCTCCAGGCCTCGCATTTATCAGCTGTTCGGCAGCCGAGAAACAGCCTTTCAGCTTCAGGCCGCTTCATCTGCCCTAGGCTCCCTACTTCAGCCTCCCGCCCATCAGCTGTTCGGCGGCTAAGAGTAGGAGCCGCTCAGCTGTTGGTGGGGATGCATCCACGCTGCCAGGTAGAACAGAGCTGGCTGTTGGTCTCCTTTGACGCCCCGCATGTCATCCTCAACCCCTCCCCCCTGCCAGTTCATGTCGAGCCCGCGGGGGCTTGACAGGGAGAAAAGGAGGGAATGAGGAAGGGACAAAGGGAGGTGAAGGAAAGGAAGGAAGGAAGTAAGAATGGGAGAGAAGGGAGAGAAGGAGGGATAAAGAGGGAGGTGAAGCAAAGGAAAGAAAGAAGGAAGGAAGGGATAATGGGAGAGAGGGAGGGAAGGAGGAAGGGACAAAGGGGGAGGTGAAGGAAAGAAGGAAGGAAAGGACAATGGGAAAGGGAGGGAAGGAGGAAGGGACAAAGGGAGGTGAAGGAAAGGAAGGAAAGAAGGGACAATGGGAAAGGGAAGAAAGGAGGAAGGGACAAAGGGAGGTGAAGGAAAGGAAGGAAAGAGGGAATGAAGGGACAATGGGAGAGAGAGGGAAGGAGGAAGGGACAAAGGGGGAGGTGAAGGAAAGAAGGAAGGAAGGGACAATGGGAAAGAGGGAAGGAAGGAGGAAGGGACAAAGGGAGGTGAAGAAAAGGAAGGAAAGAAGGAAGGAAGGACAATGGGAGGGAAGGAAGGCAGGCACCGGCCCCAGTCGCATCCCCCTCCACCAGAGACCCACGGATTCCCCCCCACAGGCACCCTGCAACCTGAGTGATCAGCTGGCCACGCCCCCCACCATTGATCACATGACCCTGGGACACTGTAAACATGATAAGTATGAATCAGTTGCCAAACAATCCGAATGTAAATCACAAGACCCTGGGGATGCTGCAATAGTCATAAGTGTGAAAAATGGTTATAATTCGCTTATAACTTCAAACAGTCACAAAGTGAATTGTTGTAAGTCGAGGACTACCTGTACTTTCTCATTTTTTCCTTTTTTGGGGGAGTCACGTTTTTGATACCTTGCTGGGCGAGTGTTGTTACTCGGATATTGCCTTATCCGAAAAGTGGTACAATGGGTGAAAAGGTTGAAAAGCCCTGCCCTAATCTATTATTAACTTAGAATGAGATTCTTACCAGGCACTTGTTATGACTATAAAAGAAATCAAAGATACCACTGCAGAAATAACCTTTTTCTTCTTTTCTTATTCTGCTCCCAGGTGTGATAAAAGTATAACTATCTGTGAACATTAGTTATAAATTTATTTAGGTGAGGGTCACACAAGGCAAAGGCAAAATTAATAAAAAAGAGGGTAAGATTCTTATTGTTGTCTGGTCAATCATATATATATCTGTGTGACATATGGTATCTATCTGTCTGTCTATGTGTTTTTTTGTAGGAACAGCTTTGTTGGAAAAGCTTTGCATACCTCCAAACCTTTTATCTTCCTTTAATATGTGATCTCTAAACTCTTCTCCCTATGTTTCCATAAAGAAATCTCTTTGAATTACAACAATCACTGCTCTGGTCTTGAGATTTTCTAAAAATAATGTATTATGTCAGCCTGTCATGTCTAGCAAGCCCTGCAGTGTGCTTTTAATGAAAGAGACAGAATTTAATTTTCCCTCCTGCAAACATAGGCCCATGATGAATTTCACAGATATAAATATGAATACAAGAGTAACTGAACCATTGGTTTTTCTAACCTTTTCATGCAGTGAATTACAATTAACAGTAATTGCTTCTATCTCTATGGGAAAATATATCTCTGTTGACAAGCTCAGCTATCTGATATCCAGGAGCACATAGTAATAATAGAGCAAAATGGATTACCTGCAGAGTGAGATAGCAAAAACATTGACTGCATGTTCAGACTATTCTCTCTGGTAAATAAATGAAGTTATTTTCTGACAGTGAATCACTGAAGGAGGGAGAATTGTGAGAGTGGAAACAGATATATAAATATGATCAAACTATAATCAAAAGAAAAAAGAATAAAATATGCTAAAATTTGTAAGTAGAGAGCTTTGTAATAAGTAGGGAAAGTTTTAGTTAAAATGTATATTGTAAATATGCCTATTGATTTAATGCTGGGGGTAATTAAAGGTAGAACCTAGTGGGCTGATCAAAATATATTGTACTGCATTTTAAAGCACATATATATGCAAATCCAATATCTGGTTTATACTGCAGTGCAGAAAAGCATTCATGGTATTATTATTGGCATTACTATTAATTATAGAACAAGATCTGGATTTGGATATTGTGTATTTGTGTGTTTAAATGGGAAATATAAATCCCTCATAAGAAATAAGTTGAAAGTCAATTATAACGGGAAGGCCTAGGAAGGATATCTTGAAGGTTAATGTTAGAAAAACTTTAATAATCTCAAATAGAGTAGAATTTGGTCTCCTTAACATTAATCAACAACTCCAGTTCATAATGGAAAAGATCACACTGTCAGAAGTTGAATTATTATGTGAAACCTAATAGTGTTGGGATATGGGAACGCCAAGAAAGCAATGGGTATTACATATGGAATGTCAATGCCTAGAGATCTTTTTCCGAATCATCAAACCATATTCCTAAAATCATAATATACTTTATAATTAATACAAAATTACTGATATATTGGGAAATAGTAATCTCCATGACATTCTAGATCCCTTGTTTACTCATTTCTAGTTTGCTATTTTATTCTTTTATAAGACTTCTCTTTCCTTTGTTCATACCATTTTGCTAAAAAGACTTTCTTTAAAATGTCTGAAAATGCAAATGAATGAATGTAATACAATAGGAGCATATGTCTGATCTAACTAAAGTACTAAAGCAGCCAACAATGATTTTTAAAAGTTGACTTGAAAAAGGAACAGTATGAAACATAGATTCTCTTTCCCTCATAAGAAGCAATTATTACTAAAATAGGAAACTTGACCAAGTGGAGGAGCAAAAAATTATCACATGCAATAAGAGTAAAGGCTACCGGAATCCTTAAAATATGGTAAAAAATTTGCTCTGAGCGAAGTACTATTTTTCATATTCCTCCTTGACTTTTATTATTAGAGCTTGCAGATCATTTGCATGTTGAGGTATCAAAGTACTGCAAGTTTCACACACACACACACACACACACACACACACACACACACACACACACACACAAACACACATTGAATGAATGTTGAATGTTGAAGGACAATTTGTTTACATGGAGCCAGCCTGTTTTGCCCTATTCTATTTGAATTTGGGATTCCTGTCCTGTATGTGGGGTTTGCATGAGGGTAATGGGAGATTCTTGGATTCCCACTTTCCTCAGCACAGGTTGATATGAAACCTTTTTATAGTCAATGAAACATATTTTGGCTGCTTTTTGTTATTATCTAGCTTTTCAATTATTCAACATTTATCAGGAATTGTTGATATAATGGCTTACGCCCTAGGATCGTGTGCGAGCTGAACGGAGCGTAGGTGGAAAAAGGAAACTGCCATGAGGAGTCAGAGGAGTCAGTCTTGTGAAACAAAGGATAATGGAGTTTCGAGGAAAAGGGGAGGTGACAAGATAAGAGGGAGAAGGAGGGGTTGATAGGTGGAGGAAAGTTGTGGCACGGTTTGAAACTATTGGCTACAAGTGTAACTATGCTATTGGCTACTTGTGTATTCGATGCTTTGTGTAACCATCCATAAGGGAAAGTAATAAAAGGGGGATGCAGCCTTTTGTCTGGGTCGCTTCACCTCAAGGAAATCTGCATGTCCGCATATGTTCCTGTATTCGGCTATTGTGATCGACCCTCCACGGGTTGAGGCACAGTGCGGTGCCTCAAGTGGTGACCCCGACGTGATTTGGGTCGGTGTCATATGACTACGACATCCCTGACACCCCCATATTCATCTCGCGCACCGCGACTCCTTTTCCTAGGATCGTTTTCCTGTGAGTATGGGGGCTGAATTCTCCAAAGAGCAGATAGCACATCTGCAGGAACTTGGAGTAATTGTCAAGGCCTCAATTAAACAGCTAAACAAGACTCATAAATTGCCTTCACATAAGGAGTTAAAAAAATTGTTAATATTTATTTGGGCTCATTGTCCTTCTTACCCCTTAAAGGGGTCATTAAAATTGCTCATTGGATAAAAATTGGCTCATATCTTCATGAGGAGCCTCGTGCCCCTTCCCAAATTCTCCTTACGTGGAAGACGGTTCTCGCTTGTTTGTGGGTCCATTTTCAAGATTTACCTTCTCTTACTTCTTCTTCTGTAGCTATTGGTTCGGAACATAGTCATTATTATCAGGGCTCTTCTTCTGTTCCTTCTACCTTGTCTCCTGTACATCAGGGAATTCTTCAGGCTCGTATACAGGGAGCTCTTACTTCTACTGAAGACCTAATAACTGCCTCTGCCTATCCGGTTGACCTTACTGGTGCTAACCCAGTCTTTCTTCCCTTTCCTTTTAATTTGTTAAAATATCTTAAGTCTGCCGTTTCTACTTATGGTCTTAGTAGTCCATACATCCAGGAACTTCTTGCCTCCATTTCCACTATTTATACTATGATTCCTTATAATTGGAAAAGGAGAAAATACCTCCTGGCCTCCCATCGATTCAAAACCATCTTAATAAAGCCCTGTTCACTGTTAACTTTCTTAACTTGACAGGCTCCCCTGAGACGTCTGCTGCAGAGCACCATTTTTCTTCCCCCCTCTTCTTCTGCTCCAAAACCGCAGGTGTATTATCGCCGGTTGCCAGATTTGACTTGGCAAGGCCGTGCATCTTTACTTACATGGGGTCGTGGATACGCTGCAATTCAATTGGACGATAAGGTTTTGTGGGTTCCTGGTCGCCACGTGAGGCCTTATCTAGTTCCATTACCGGCTGAAGACAAATGGAAAGATGACGGAAATTGACCCTCCACCTGCATATGCCTCGGTGTTTTTGTCCCCCCTTTCCCCTCCTCCCATTCCCCGTTCCGCAGCCCTAAAGCCTCAATCCCCAGCCCTTTCTGTGCCTCGTTCCCGGATGTTTTTTAATCTATGTTTTTTTTAGCCCTTTTGACCATTTTTATGACAATTTTTGCTGTTCTGTATTTTACTTGCTCTTTTTCAGGTTCACCAAGAATTCGTCGATCCCTGGTTACCCATACGGGTGACTTGGGACCAGACTATTGGGATAATAATGCATATATGAAAGATGTTTCTCACTATGCTCTGTTGCTGAATGCATCCAATTGTTGGATTTGTATGCACATGCCAGCACAGGGCAAGCGTGCCTTTTCCCTTCATGGTGTGCCTTATGTGTCTGCCTTGCCTCGCAATTCTACCCTTAATACGTTCCCATGGATGAACGGTATCTCTCTCTCTTTCACTTTGAATCCTTCCTTACGGGTCTCTCTTGCTTTGCGCCACCCTGCTCAATTATGCATTAATCGCACAGCTTCGTCAGTTAGTAACAGCACCTTTCTAGGTATTTGGCAATTTTGTAATATAACTATCCCCTGGCAGCTAGACTATAAAACTAAATATTATAATGAGACAAAAAATGGCATCAAGAAAGCATGTGATGGTTGTGTTCCTTTGTTTGATTTTGGTGAAATCTTTGAGACCTTGTATAACTTTTCCAAACACAATATAATCATGTCTGATAAGGATTGGATCTTATGTGGGAAAAATGCATATCGGTCAATACCCCAGAATTGGTCTGGCACATGTACATATGGAGCTGTTATCCCTGTTTTATATAAACTTGATAAACTACCCTCTTTCCGCTTATGCAATAGACGCACTGTTGAAGCTTCCAATAAGCTTACTTTGGGGGGCAGTTGGTCTGTTCAAACTGCTAGAGCATTAATTCCTGCAATGGGTGTTGCCATGAATTATAGGGATTTGCATATATTAAATAATTGGACCATTGCAATGTTTAATGATACTATTCGTTCAATAAAATTGTTAAATAAGGAGCAGCAGCAAATAAGAGAAGTTACCTTACAGAATCGTTATACATTGGATGTTCTTCTTGCTGCAAAAGGAGGTGTGTGTGCTCTTATTCAAAGTCATTGCTGTATGTATATTTCTGACAACTCACCCAATATTTCTGCCACTGTCGCTCATATGGAAAGTTTGGTACAAAACAATCCCTTTTCACAAGGAACTGGTGCCCTGATTGATTGGGACAGCTTGTTTTCCTGGCTACCTAATGCTGGGTGGCTCAAAAAATTGGTTATTGCTATAATAGTGCTTGTAATATTTTGTGTAACAATCTGTTGCTGTGTACAATGTATTCCTCACCTATTGAATATGTGTAAGTCTCCTGCTTCTGTCCACCTCCTGGATAAGCAACAACTACAGCCTCTGATGACTGAACAGCAAATACAATGGCAGAAGACAAAACCAGAAATGCCCACATTTCAGCATCACTCCGCGAGCTGCATTGGCTGCCAATTGGTCTCCGAACCCAATTCAAAGTGTTGGTTATGACCTATAAAGCCCTACATGGCATCGGACCAGGTTACTGGTTAGGGCCCACAGAGTCGGCTTTCTCCAGGTCCCGTCAGCCAGACAGTGTCACCTGGCGGGGCCTAGGGGAAGAGCCTTCTCTGTTGCGGCCCCAGCCTCTGGAACCAACTCCCCCGGAGATCCGTATCACCCCCACCCTCTCTGCCTTTCATAAACTGCTTAAAACACACCTCTGCTGGCAGGCCTGGGGCAGTTTTTGCCCCTAGCCAGTGTATGTTTGTGTGTATGTTTGTTGAATGATTGGTTTTCTTTTAACAGGGGTTTTTATATATGTATTTTAACTGGTGATTTCTATTTATGTTGTGAGCTGTCCTGAGTTCTCCGGAATAGGGCAGCATAGAAGTCAAATAAAATAAATAAATAAATGTCCCGCTTTCTCGGATGACAGAGACTTGGACTCCTTTTAAAAGAAAAATGGAGGAGATGTTGATATGATGGCTTACGCCCTAGGATCGTGTGCGAGCTGAACGGAGCGTAGGTGGAAAAAGGAAACTGCCATGAGGAGTCAGAGGAGTCAGTCTTGTGAAACAAAGGATAATGGAGTTTCGAGGAAAAGGGGAGGTGACAAGATAAGAGGGAGAAGGAGGGGTTGATAGGTGGAGGAAAATTGTGGCACGGTTTGAAACTATTGGCTACAAGTGTAACTATGCTATTGGCTACTTGTGTATTCGATGCTTTGTGTAACCACCCATAAGGGAAAGTAATAAAAGGGGGATGCAGCCTTTTGTCTGGGTCGCTTCATCTCAAGGAAATCTGCATGTCCGCATATATTCCTGTATTCGGCTATCGTGATCGACCCTCCACGGGTTGAGGCACAGTGCGGTGCCTCAAGGAATAATGTCTTTTGTCCTTCAGCCTTTTCATTTGAGGTTCTCTTTTTATTTTATTAAAAAAAATAAAATACAAAACTCATTTTTTAAAAAAAAAAACAGCAATGATAAATTAATTCCTCAATCTTTTTCAATCCTGTTATGAAAAACCAATTTATCACTCTCCACTAAGTCAGGTTTCTGCTGCTTTTAAAGGAATGCAGGCTTGAACTACAGAAGGCATGTGCAATTGACTCAGTTAGTTCTACTTCTATAAAATCCATATTTATTTCCAGAAAATCTGCTGCTTTCAGATCACATTCCTTTTGTGAATCTAATATATCTAAATATTTTCTGCAGCCATTATTATTTCATCAAACTTTTTTTTAAAAAAGCTTTCAACTAGGGATTACATGTTACCAAATGATATTTTTAGATGTCAGTCACATTTGCTTATCTGTAATTTGATACATTGTTGCTCATGTAACTTAGCAGTGATAGATAAGAGAACACAGGAAACTTGCTTTCTTTTGCTATACTTATTCTATTTGTTGGGTCTTTGTATTTTGTTATTTTCGCCACTTCTTTTTCTTCTATTCTGCTATCTCCAAGTATATCCAGATTTTTTTCTTTCATTTTTTTGTCTATTTGTTAAGCCTGTTATGTGACAGGTGCGTGTCTGAATTCTAAAGTCCCAGGGCACTTTGGCTTCTTCAGTTTCTATCACTCTATTTACTTTGTGGTCCCGCTGGTTATTGCTTGCAAGTAAATGGAATTTCTTGCAGATCTTCCAGTATTATGCTATTAGAAGCTGTTGTTACTATTGTTGGTACTTTGTCATGCCATTTTTTAAATAGTCCATGCAATCTCTTGCAGCATCTAACCATTTATTCTTAAGGCTTGGTCTTGTGCAGCTGGAATCAGCTCCTCAGTCTTTTTCTTCAATTTTCCTTCTCTAAGCCATTACCAGTCTTGTTTATCTACTTTGTCTTTTTTGGCCATGTAATATTTTACCTTGCCAGGTTTCTCTTCTATCCCTCATTTGGTCTTTCTCGGAGGTCACTTGAGTTTCTCTGGTCCTCAGTAAACCTTCATGGTATCATAGCTTCAGCACCACTTCTTCACTGTCCTTCAGATAGTCTTCCAATGCACTTTTTTTTCTTCTTCAACTGTCTGGTGTACTTGCAATATATTTTCCTTGGTACACAGAGATATTCAACATCACTGTATGGATGAAGGGGCATGACTCATTGTCTTTATTATTCTGATCTTTTTTTTTAGTTCTGCTTGAATCCAGTCCACTATTCCATCTGTGCATTAATGACTGGAATTGCCGAGATGTTAATTGACTTGATGATATTTCCTGGACTGAGTTTGGATTTTAAGATCTTCTTCATTCTAAATTTTCAGTGATGTCTGAAAAATCAAATACGATTGTATAAATTGTGTCCACAGGGAGTCTGAAAAAGGTAAGATAACACTCATAGTATTGCAGATGAAGCTTTGCATCTTTCCTACATTGCTTCATATCATGTACATATATACAGGATTTGGACTTTGATCAACTGTGTTGCCTAATTTGAGCCCCCTTCCCCAATGCTGCTGATTTGTGTAGTTGTGCTAAGTTTAAACTAGTGTTTCTAACAGCAAGGAAATAGTCTTTATCAACACTGCTTGTATTACCAGAAATAAAGTTAGTGTAATTACATCTGAGCTTTAAGGGAGTTGGATACATCCAAAACAGTAGGGAACACAGAATCAGTTCTTTACTTGAGAGAATGAACTCAGACACTAGATACTGCAGGGACATAGAGAAGCATCATGGTATAAGTTAAATAATTGTTGTAGGTTAACCTTCTGCAGCACCTCTGTTATGTTTTGTTGTGATGGAAAAGACTGTTATTTGTGAGTGTGATGCAGAAAAATTGAAGAAAGATCTGGCTACTAATCCGGTTAAACTGGATATAGCTCTAGTTAACAAACTCTGGAATCTGAGTTCTTGCTTGTAACATAGTTGGTTCTATCGAGAGCTACTTTCCCATGGTAACTTTCTATCCTGCTGGGAATGTGTATGAGAAACATATTGAGCAGGTCTTATCTACCTGAATTGCATCCTACCAGGAGGAAGCAGCATTTAATTGTATCCCATGAATACAGCCTGTCTTTGCTACTAGTGGAAAAAGGATAAAGCTCTGATGGAACGAACACTTTGCTTTCAGCATTTTGTACCTCTTTTAATGTTTAGTTTTTAATCCAGTTGACACTATTATTCCTCTAAAGTATTTAAGCTTAGCTGTCATGCTTCTCTGTACTGAAAACATAACAGTTTGCTTTGGGATTTCATTCAATTAAAGAAAGGAAAACCAAAAATTCTTTCACTGGCCTAAAATGTTCTTAAGAAAACGTCAAAGATTGAATGCTGTTGGGAAACTAGTGATGAAGAAATGGAATTTAAATATTAAGAGGCAGAGATTTGCCTTCTGATGAAATAAGATATTTGCATAATGACAAGATATCTCTTTTGTGGAGAATTGCTGACTGGAAACTACAATTTAGGTACTGAGATGATCTTCAACCTTATTTGGCAATTGGAAATATGCTAATTTGGATGGCTGGTTGTCCATCATACTTTGAATGTTCAGAAGGAAAACCTCCCAGAAAGAATACACAAATAGTACAGTATAGTGGACGTGGGCAAAATCCCTTATTTGAATAGGTACAATAACAACTGATTTTAATGGAGCTGTAATAGTTTAAATCAACTGGAAAACTGACCTCTAAACATGAATAAATAAACTGTGTGAATATTTAAAAACTGTGTGAATATTTAAAAACTGCTTACTTGACCAAAAAAGGTCTACAGTGGCAAGGGTGTGAGAATCCATTACAACAATGCTTTATGCCCTCTTGCTACTTTTGTAGTGCTTTCTAAATGTAGTGCTCCTTGCACATATCTATGGCAGAGTAGGGCAAATTATTCTAATTCATTAGAGAAGAGCAAATTCAGCTCCGAAGCTCCCTGGGTTACTTTAGGCAAATTAGTATCTCTCAGCTTAATCTACCTTGGAGGATTGTTGTAAGGTTAAATGCCATTTTGAGTTCTTTGTAAGGAGTACAGGATACAAATGAAACATATTTTGTTGAAATGCACAGGACATAATAGACTGCAGTTGGAGAATGCTATTGAACTTTTCAACTGGCTGATTATGAGGTGATGTCATTTTTGTGCGGAACTCAGTTACATTAAAACAGAATTCTGGATTAAAATATGAGATGTTTCAATATTCTCAACATTTGTTTTGAAATATACAAGAAACTTATGGAACACATATTTAAACATAAAATAGACCAGAACATTTATGTATTGAATAATTGTTCTGCATAACACTGCTTATCATTAAAAGGAATAAATGTGATGGATAAGAATGCTTGTGTGTTCTTATTAAAATTCAGCCTTATTCTCAAATACCATAAATAATAGGTATTTTTATTTTACCATTGAAATGTGCTAAATAAAGAATTGTGATCCATATGAATAAAAATTCTTCCATGAAACCATAATCCTTTTTACAGAAAACTATATTCTTGGCTACATCTCTACTTTTCCATGCCTTAGAAAAGATAACAGTTTAAATGTGTTCTTGCATGCTAAATATGGGGCTTGCAAGTAATGGCACCCATCTGCAGTGCTGCACTGTTAAGTGTGTAGTAAGACTGGAGAGACAAGGATTCATTTCAAGCCAATGGTCAACTATCAAAATTTACTGGTTGAGTGATTTGGAACTAGTTACTCTTTCTCGGCTAAATGGATAGATGAGGGGGAAAAGTGTATACTACTCTGAAACAGGATATAAATCTAACAGCGTTAGCAACAAAATAATAATGTCACATGATACAGCCAATTGAACAAAGGCACTTTGACTGCATACAAGGAATGAAAGGGCTGAATTTTTCGCTTATTCTCATTCTTTCTTGCCCACTCTTTGCAGAAAATTGAACCTACAGTATTTTTCCCTGAAATAAATAGACTGGCACTTTTTTTTATACATGTTGGAGATTTGTGAATTGGCAATAATCTGCAGGGAAAGGAGAGTCATGTCTTTCCTTACCATTGGAAGTCCACCAAAAATCACTCTAGTAATTTATGGGTTTTTTTTTTAAAAAAAAAACAAAGCTCCATGTGAAATGGAGCAGCTCTGTTTTATATGTCAAGTTGCCAGATTAAAATAGATGTTAAAGCACTTAAATTGTATCTTTGCATAAGTCAAAGTTTTTCCACTTTTTGTTCCATTTGCCTCTTGATGTTTTATTTTCATACCTTTGAACCTACTGGGGTAGCTGGCTCTTCTGTACCACTGTTGTGCTGGTTTTTATGTATTCTGTCATATATAGTCTCCAGTGCGCATTTTTAAAACAGGAAAGAGTCGGTGTGTGCTGATCTGATTGCAATGAAACATGATCTTCATGCAGGTGTAACCTATGGATCCTAAAGCACCAAAATGCTTTTAGGGGTCTTTTTACACGTTGCAAAGAGGACTGTAAATTTTCCTGCCCACCTTCAGAATCCTGGTCAGTTCTCTATGTTTTAGCCTTATTATTTTGCAGACTAGGAACTATGATAACATTGTGGATTAAGGTTGAAATACAATGTTGGCATATATTTTGTTTACCACTTTCCATTTATTATACTTCAGGCTTAAGCCTATTTGTAAGTCATTGCTTAAAATCTGGAAGTTTTTAAGAAGAGACTAGACAGCCATTTGTCTGAAATGGTATAGGATTTCCTGCCTGAGCAGGGGGTTGCACTAGATGACCTCCAAGGTTCCTCCCAACTTTTTTATTTATTTATTTATTTATTTATTTATTTATTTATTTATTTATTTATTTATTTATTTATTTATTTATTTATTTATTTATTTATTTATTTATTTATTTATTTATTTATACTTAAACTTATATGCCGCCCTTCTCCTAGGACCCAGGGCGGCTTACAAAACAATACAATAAAATTATACAATATTATTATTATTATATTATTATTATTATCATCATCATCATCATCATCTTCCTTCTTGGGCAATTTTAAAAAATCATATGGTGGAAAGAAAAAAATAGCCTTGGAATATTAAATATATCAATATTTCCTTACAATATTAAATGTGTATAGTAATTATTATTCCAATATGTGAAATCTTTTTGATTGTCTTATTCAAAGTTAGAAGGTCTCTCCCTTTCCCTCCTCCCCACTCTCTTTCTCTCTGAGTTCAAAGTGTTGGTTTCAGATTTTCTTCTATTTAATGGGCTTTTACCAAAGGAATGAAATCATTTTGATGGGAGGTTATTAGGCTTTGATCAAATGCTTTTCTGCTTTTGGAACACCCTTATTTCATTCAGTATGTTTCATTTGTGCCAGGGACCTGCTTTATCTATCCACAATATATTTTGCTGTCACAGTATTTATGCAAAGCTTATTAAAACGCAGCAACTTTCTCCCCCAGTAATTATGTCTTCTGTGCAAGTCATCTGACCTCTAAGGCACCCACCGTATATGAAGTAATGATCTTTTGTTTCTGCTAAAAATATTTATTTAGTTCTCCTTCAGTTTATAAATTAATCTGGGTTGTCTCAGCACGTACATGCAACATGGCTCAATGTTCTGCCACTTCTTCCCTCTCAGCTTCTGCTGGGTACATGAATAGAACCAAAGGGACAGGAGAACAAAGGAAAGATGCCCTGACCTAAAAAAAAGAATGTTAATGTTGAGATCACCATTACCACAATTTCCAGATACTTATCTTTGAAAAGAAGCCAATTGATGCATTTAATATTTGCCACTCCAGCTGATACTCATTTCATTGCTATTTTAATATACTATAAATAGTACTTTCTCCCACTTTTGGGCAGACTGCAGGCAGTTATTAATCACTATAAAATAGCTGTCTTTTATAAAGCCCTTTGCATATTTCTGCAAAAATAAAGCCCGCTATGCTCCCACGTAAGCATTGTTTTGTGAGTGCACTAAATGGATTTCCATCCCCAGCCGGAAAAAGGTGAAAGGAGCCAAATTTGATTTTTGCAACCTAATACCATCATGCCTATCAGTGCTCATTGTACCATCTGTTCTGATTTCTTTGACAATAAGACTGATGTTGCAGCTATTCACCGTGGACATACTTACCACATTTGTGTCTCATCCAGTGGCCTGATACTGCACCAAGTTGGACCTGTCCTCAGTGCAGAATCCAGGTTGGAAAAAGACACATAATCAATGTAATGTATTAGCCACAACTGTGTTAAATCACTTGCTTAATGTCTGACCTACATTGCTGTATTATTTAACAGTTGCTGTTACTGAAAGTCAGACTGGCTGTCTCCAAGCTGATAATGAGGTTTGGGCGGGTAACTGTTACTTTAAATCTATTGGTTGCCACCTAGAGGCTAACTGTATAAACAGCTGTGCTGCAGCCTTTAGGGCTGTTTCTGTTCTTAGTTAATAAACTTGTTTCTGTTTCAACACTCTGCTTCATTCAATGCCTAAAGAACCAAAGACATAACAGTGGCTGTGAAGATGGGATGTGCTGATTCATTGAGAGAGCTTGAAGTTACTAGGGGGTGAGGTCAGCACTGAGCCTGACAGGAACTACGTTCCCCCCTTGGTCTGCCAGCAAGCCACACTGGAGACCACCACACCCTAAGGATCCATCCTAGGGCCTACACAGAAGCCAGCAGTGCAAGGCATTGAATGAAGAAACAAACCACCATGGCAAAGGTCGGGAAGCTCGAAGAATTCAACGTAACTCACCCGGAGAGATGGGCATCCTACATCTCCTGTGTCAAAAATTACCACCATGCCAATGAGGTTGTCGAAGATGGATTGAAGGCCACAACACTCCTCTGCATATGCAGCCCCGCCATCTTCGACATTGCAGAGAATCTGGTCGCCCTGGCGCCACTCGAGTTAATCACCTACGCGGATTTGAAAAAACTCCAAGACCATTTCGAGCCCAAGTTATCTGTTATAGTGTGAAGGCACACTTTTGAGCAGCGGGAGCAACAACCTGGTGAGTCTGCAACAGAATTAATTGCCACTCTTCGTCAAGTGTCTGCAATTTTGCGGATCTGGAGGAGAGACTAGGAGGCCACTTAGTCTGTGGACTCTGGAATCGAGAGCTCCAACAAAAACTGTTCGTTAAGGAGGCTCTCTCGCTACAAGAGGCCTTGAAGGGGGTCATGGCGGATGAAGCCACCGGAGGGGCCGTTAAAGCACTGCAACTCTGACTTCCGGTTCCGGGTCGCGGTGCCTCTAGTCGTACAAGGAGACACGTCTCCTTGTCGGCTAGCCTCCCTCCATCGGTAGACCCTTATGTGGGTCTAAAGTTGCCCTGGAGGGTGCAACTTCTGTCGAGGAGACTTTGCTCGGTTGCGGAGGAGCGGCAGCTCCTCAAGCTGTCCGGGCCAGACTCTGAGGGCCGATGGAGAAGAAGATCGGCCAGTAAAATGGCCGATCACCTAGCCGCAAGAAACCGCAAGTCACAGAACAGCTAAGCTTTGAACCCACTGTGGTGAATCCGGGTGAGATCTTTCTTTTTTCCCCCTCCCTTTTGCTTTCTATTTTTTTTTTTTTTGCCTGTAAGAGCCCTGTTGGTACTATTTCCCTGGCTTGGAAAGGCAGCTTCTACGTGTCTGAGAAGAAAGGCGAACAAAAAGAATAGAACGAAGTTTCAAAAACTACGTTTTCTTTATATAAGTTTATTTTGGGGTACTGGAACAAAAACATTTTTTCCTAAGAACTTTCTTATCAGCCTATGTTGGTGTGTTTTTTATAATATTTTTTCCTCTATTTTTCCCTGAAAAAACAGAAGAAAAGGGATGAGGGAGGAAAAAAGAAAAAAAATGAAATGAAATGAATGATATTTGAAAAAAGATTTTTTATCTTACTGAGGACATCTACTGGTTGAAAGCTAATATGGCAATTGGAGAGGAGATGATTTCTTTATGAGAAAGTTAATCTGATGAAGTTGAACAACTTTTGGAAAAGATCTATGAGACTAAAGTGGAAATATGTGTTACAATGAAAGAATTTACTACAGAATTAAGAACTAGAATTTCTTCTTCAAACTCCAAAATTGACTTTCAGACTATACCTGATTTTTCTACAAAACAGATTACACAAGGAGAGGACTTAACTGAAAATAAAGAGAACTTGATTTTGCCTTATAAACAATTTACTTATGATGCTGAGAACCAGGGAAAGCAAAGACTGGGACTTCAAACCTTAAAGCAACAAGTTCTCATGGTTAAGAAAATTAGAGGGCCAATGCAAAGATCAAGATGGCTCTTACTGATCCAAATACTACTACAAGCAACAAAAAAAGACTTATCAGCTGGAAGAGAAGCCTTGCTATGGAAACCCACTTGGCATTTGAAAAAACCTAGAATAAGACTAAAAAAAAGAGTGAAAATTAAAGTGTTATGTAATGGACTAAAGGCAATCTAGAATTATGGACTGATTTAAGGACTAAGATTACGAGTCAGATGTGCGATTAATGGAAGATAGACAAGACTTACCTATATGAAAATTACTGATGATTTATTTATTTGATGACTAATGAATTGAAATAATCTAAAGTTTGATGCTATGTGGTCAGTTTAAAGAGATTGTTTGATGGATTAGACAGTTTTAGAATAGATTACTATTTCAGTTTAAAAAGGAGATATTATGGATTGATTTTAAGATTAAAATGGTGAGTTAGAAGTAAGAGAAAAAGGAGTGATTAATGAAATATATATTAAATAGATTAAGATTATGTTTTTTTCTTTCTTTTCTTTAGGACAATAGGATTACTTGTAAGAAATTTTTTATGTAACTTTGAGTTAATCTAATAAGATGATTTGTTTGTTTGATATTATGGATGTTATTAGTTAATCATGGATTGATTTTAGGATTAAGATTGTGAGTTAGAAATAAGAGAAAAAGGGGCGATTAATGAAATCTATATTAAATGGATTAAGAATATGTTTGTTCTTTTTTTTCTTTCTTTAGGACAATAGGATTACTTGCAAGAAATTTATTATGTAAATTTGAGTTAATCAAATAAGATGATTTGTTTGTTTGATAAGATGGATGTTATTAGTTATGATAATTAATTGAATTCTGTTTAATGAATTGAAAGGACTTAAGGTTTGGTTTTCTTTTGTTAGTAAAAAAATGATTAATTGATAGACTAGATATGTATAGGATAGACTAATACTTTATTTTAATTAAGGGATATTAGTGGAAGAATTAAATGAAATTTATGAAAAAATTAAGGAACTAGAATATATTTGGAAGGGATACCCAAATTGATAAGGTTTACATTTAAAGTTAATTTGACTATGGTAGTATAAATTTCTAAAAGTTTTAAAAACAGGTATAGGTTGATTAAATTTAAGCTAGACGGAACTATTTTTAATAAGTTATGCTATCTAAGGGAATAAGAGAGGGAATACTAGATGTATTGATTGAAATATGTATAAATGTGTTGTTTTTGGATGTTTGTTTGCCCTAACACCACGGTGTGCCTTGAGCACTTTTTTTCTGTAAAAATTAAAAAACCAATAAAAAAATAAAAAAAAGCACTGCAACCCTCCAAAAGCATGCCAAGCACAGAAGCCATCCACCACGAGGACGCCGAGCAGATGAAAGACACTGACTCAGACTACAAAGTCAACCAGCTACGAAAGTACCTGGAGAAGGGACTGCAGTTAGCCAGGAAGGCAGTTCCATTCCTTAGATGCATGGGCTGCAGAGGCTGCCATCAATGCGTGGATTGCCGATTCCAAACTGCAATGTGCCAGGCCTGTGGCAAACCAGGCTGAGGTTGTCAGATGGACCGCCCCAAAAAAGATGCATTCAGGCGAGGTACCGGGGGCCCAGGTCAACACACCAAGTAGGGTTCTGCTCCAGCCAAAGGAGCGTATTCCGCACTGGTGCCCATCACCCCCTAAAGCAGAAGCTTAGACTACAGGTTAAGCTTCAGAGAGTCCCATGCAAGATGGAACTGGACATAGGCTCAGCCACGTCCATCATTTCACAAGGAACATTTAGGCACCTATGCCATCGTAGCAACAGATGGGCCAAACTCCAACTGTCTAATCTACTACTCACAGACTTCCAAAACTCCTGAGTGGCGGTCAAAGGCGAAGCCACAATGCTGGTGGAATGCAAGGGGTTCAAGGGGCCACTAGAAGTCATAGTGATGGAAGGCCAATGCACGAGCCTCATAGGGCTCGATTGGTTTGATGCATTGGGCATTCAAGTAACCAGCATTCACTGAACACAAGCGGCAGATTTGTCTGCAGTCTGCAAGAGTTCGCAGATGTTTTCAGTTCTAGTCTAGGGGAGTACAAGGGTCCTCCAATCGCCCTCAAGCTTGATACTATGCTAACTCCAATACGGATCAAGCCTCGTAGAGTGCCTTTCGCGGTAAAACACAAAATTGATGCAGAGCTGGATAAGCTACTGGAACAAGGGGTATTGCAGCCCATAGACAGTGGGGTGTGGGAGACCCCCATAGTAACACCATTAAAGGCCAATGGGGAAGTGCGAATATGCCCTGACTATAAGTGCACCCACAACAGGGCACTTCAACAGCACCTGTGCCAGTTGTCAGCCATATTTTGGCATCATTGCAAGGAAGCCGCGTGTTTGTCAAATTAGATTTGGCACAGAGGTATCAACAACTGCATGTGGACAAGGCCATGGCAGTAGCCCAAACTATTGTCATCCATAGGGGACTTTTAAGATTAAGTGCCTACAGTTTGGGGTGAGTGTAGCTCCAGGGCTGTTCCAGGGAGTGATGGAGCACACACTCAAGGGAATTCCAGGGGTTTGCCCCTACTTTGATGATGTCCTCATTGCTGGTGAATTGGTTGAGATTCTGGCTGAATGGCTTAAGGGTGTCCTTCAGTGGTTCCGTGATGTGGGACTTAAACTAAAAAAAGAAAAGTGCAAGATTTGGGATAGAGTCAACTGAGTTCCTTAGTTTCCACATTGATGCCGAAGGCATTCATCTGGCGGAATCCAAATTAAAAGCAATCCAGCAGGCCCCAAGGCTGAAGTCAAAGACAGAGTTTCAGGCTTTCCTAGGCCTTTTGAATTTTTACTATGCCTTCCTCCCAAACAAGGCCGCAGTGTTACACCGGCTCTTGGATAGACAAGCTCAGTGGTATTGAACCAGTGTCCACGAGAGTAGCTTCCAAGCAGTCAAATCACTGCTGTCATCGAACTCAGTTCTCACTCATTTCAATGAGCAGCTGCCTGTCTGCATTGCATGTGATGCATCCCCCTATGGGGTTGGGGCTGTGTTAAGCCACTTAATGGCTGATGGGAGGCAGGATCCCATTGCGTATTACTCCAGGACCCTATCGTCCACAGAGCGCAACTATGCGCAAATTGACAAGGAGGCTCTGGCCATTGTGGCCGGAGTTAAAAAGTTACATGCCTACTTGTATGGCTGCCAGTTCACAGTCTTCACGGACCACAAACCACTCCTAGGGTTTTTCACCACAAACAAACAGACATCTCAAATTCTGTCTCCTCGAATGCTGAGGTGGTCTATCTTCCTATCAGCCTACAGCTACAGGATAATTCACAAACTGGGCAAGGAAATGGGCCATGCAGACGGCCTGAGCAGGTTGCCCCTGCCACATGTGGAGCCAGCTCTAGCTCCAGTTGCACGCATCCTGGCTATCCAGGATTTGCCGGAATCTCCCCTTCATGCTGGGGACATAGCTGCTGAGACAGCAGCTGACAAAACACTGAGTTGTGTGCTAAACTGGGTACACACAGAATGGCTGGACAAATGTCCAGGGCCAGAATTTCAGAGTTTCTTCATTTATATTTATTTATTTATTTATTTATACTTAAACTTATATGCCGCCCTTCTCCTAGGACCCAGGGCAGCTTACAAAACAATAAAATAAAATTATACAATAAAATTAATCACATTCATACAGCAAATAAGCACAGTCAATTCACAGTCGCTGATGGAGGGACATTCCTAGGGCCAGGGGCAGAGCACAGCTCATACGCCCCAAGCTTGTTGGCATAAATGCGTCTTTAACAATTTCTGGAAAGCTAGGAGGGAGGAAGTAGTATGAACCTCTGAGGGAAGCTGGTTCCAGAGGGCTGGGGCAGCAACGGAGAAGGCCCTAGCCCTAGGCCCCGCCAGATGACATTGCCTGACAGACGGGACCCGTAGGAGGCCAACCCTATGTGCCCTAACCGGTCGCTGGGATTCATTAGGCAGAAGACGGTCCCGCAAGTATCCTGGTCCATTGCCATAAAGGGCTTTATAGGTCATAACCAACACTTTGAATTGTGTTCGGAGACCAATTGGTAGCCAGTGCAGCTCACAGAGAGCTGGAGTGATATGAGCATGTCTTGGGAGACCCAAGACGGCTCGTGCGGCTGCATTCTGGACTACTTGCAGTCTCCGGACATTCTTTAAAGGTTGCCCCATGTAGAGAACATTACAGTAGTTGAATCTTGAGGTGACAAGGGCATGGGTGACTGTGAGGAGTGACTCCCGGTCCAAATAGTGCCACAACTGGCACACCAGGTGAACTTGGGCGAATGCCCCCCTCGCCACAGCCGAAAAATGATGGAAAAGATGATGGCATGAGAAAATGATGGCATGAGAAAAGATGAGCTTTCAGATCACAAGGGGTACATCCTTTGGGGAAGTAGGGTCATAGTTCCAAGCTCTTTAAGGTCCAGGGTCCTAGAGTCTATGCATGAGAGTCATCCGGGAATAGTCCGGATGAAGGCACTTGCAAGGAACTACCTTTGGTGGCCAGGACTAGATAAAGCCATCAAGGCCTAAGTATATGGTTGCTACACATGCCAGCAATCCAGACCGAAGATGCTGCAAGCCCCTGTCTACCGATGGGAGGACACACACACCATGGTCAAGAATCCACATCAATTTTGCCGGGCCCTTTCAGCTGTTTCTAATAATGGTAGATAACTATTCTAAATGGTTAGAGGTCGCACCAGTCCCTACTATGACTACTGCCAGTACCATCCAGGAACTGCGCAGAATCTTTGCAACACACAGACTTCCAGATGTGTTAGTCTCTGACAATGGGGCTCAGTTTACCGCTTCTGACTTCCAGTCTTTCCTCAGGGCAAATCTAATACAGCAAACAACGTTGGCTCCCTTTCACCCGGCCTCAAATGGCCAAGCGGAACACATGGTCCGCACAACCAAGGAATCACTAAAACGGATTGTCACAGGGGATCGGGACCACAGACTGACAGATTTCCTACTCTGCCAATGCACAACTCCCTGTACTGCCATGGGCAGAAGCTCTGCAGAACTCAGATGGGGCTGATGTTTGATCACCAAGCTGGACAGGCTGCATCCCAACTGGGTTGCTTCGGATTCTGCTCAGCCAAAGGCACCTCGAAATTTGCAAGTGGGTGACTGGGTTTGGACCTGGAATTACGGGCAAGGGACTTTGTGGTGGGAGCCGTGGTTGTTAGGGTATCAGGACCACTCTCTTATGAGGTGGTCCTGGAAGTCATTCACCGGCACATTGATCAGCTGCATCAGAGGCTAGCGAACCAGTCGCTGGCTCAGGCCTCTCAAGAGGGCCACACTCAAGGGCTGTGCAACAGTGGCCCAACAGAGGAGCTTGCACGCTCCAACAGAACTCTTACTCAAGGAGATGGGGAAAAGGCCGTAGGAGAGCTTCCCCGGACAGACAGACAGTATCTGCTGAACAGGACCAGCAAACTGCGCTGAGGGATAGCCCTGCAGACTTTGCTGCACTATTGGACTTTGGTTTGGGCCAACCGGAACTGGCCAGGCAAAGGGACCCAAGTCAACCTGAATTCACTGGACCTCAGAGTCCTGGTCTACCCAGCCAGGCAGGTGAGTGGGTAGACCGGTAGACTCCTGCAACCCCTAGACATTCAGAATGGTCAAGAAGGCCGCCTAAATATCTGCAGGACTATGTCCAGCAATTGAGTGTTTGAGCCATCTAGGGGGAAAGGGTGTAATGTATTAGCCACAACTGTTTTAAATCACTTGCTTAATGTCTGACCTACATTCCTGTATTGTTTAACAATTGCTGTTATTAAAAGCCAGACTGGCTTTCTCCAAACTGATAATGAGGTTTGGGGCGGGTAAATGTTACTTTAAACCTATTGGTTGCCACCTAGAGGCTAACTGTATAAATAGCTGTGCAGCAGTCTTTAGGGCTGCTTCTGTTCTGAGTTAATAAACTTGTTGCTGTTTCAACACTCTGCCTCATTTAATGCCTAAAGAACCGAAGATATAACAATCAACAAATTGTTTTTTTGATGTTGCCCTAGAGGAGCAGTCAGAACTGGATGCAGAAAGTCTACAGAATGAACTAGATAGGGTGAAAACTCAGCTACCCATGAAAGAGAAAGAAAAACAAGATTGTCAATGTTTTGAAAATTCATTGAGACCGACACTGGATCTACGTAATGCCACTATAGAATCACTCCAGAAAACTGTTTCTGACATGGAAATGCTGTGTTCTACTCTCAAGAAATAAATGAAATATTTATAACAGAAACAAGAAGAAACAAAGAATGCAAAAGAAGAAATTCAAAAATTATGTAGGAAGGTGAAATCTATGGAGAAAATTGAGGCACTGTTACAGGGCCAACATTCTGAAGTAGAAGAGATGATCCGGGAAATGGGAGCAGGGCAAGCAGTAGTGGAACAGCTTGCAGTCTATTGCATCTCACTGAAAGGAGTGCACTAAATGTTGAACTTAGCAGAGAGGCATATATATTGCTTTCCAGATGACTTTGAAAGAGGGTCAAACTAGTCATTTTCCTGAGGCTACAGTTCTATAGATATTACTTCACCAGGATTGTCTGTCAGTATCTCCTTCTTTGAATCTTTGTAAGCTCCTGTTCTATTGACACCTTTTTCTTTGATTTTTCCAAACTGTCTTCTCCAATGAGTCTTGGATTTGCACTATATGTGCAAAACATTTGAGCCTTAGCTTCATTATTAGCCCTTCCAGAAAACAGCCTAATTTTATTTCAACTAATGCAAAACGATTTGTTCTTCTTGATCCACAGAATTCACAATCATTTTATGTAGCATAAGAGAAGCATTTCCATAGTATAAAATATTTCTATTACATGCATGAGACAGCAGTGGCAATCTCTGCATGAAAGACAGGATGTGGAAAGGAGCCATTTATCTTCTCCAGAGTGTAGTACCAATCCTCCCTATCAGAACATTGTTTACAGAATGTGCAAGCAAATACCCACGCGTGACTGCAAATAGTATTAATATGTTAGAGAGAATAGGTGAACTTTTTGATCTGCATATTGCATTTCATTGAAGACACATCCTACTTCATTGTGTCTATGATCAGGCAAAGTGAAATGTGACAGTAGCTTCACATTCACTATCAAGAGACAACTAATTTCTGTCACTAAATTTTAGTTTCATTCTCTCATCTGTGCATTGTGCATAGTAAAATTCTAACTCTTATGGATACTGTGAGGAAAAAGAAAGTTGGAAAGCGTGTTAAATTATGTCTAATGATAAAACTAACATTTCATGATCAATGCAGTTTTGAGACTTGAAAATTACTTATGATTATAACTGCTATATTTAAACCTATTTTTCAAGGAAAAATAGCTAAATCAGTAAAGGCAGAAAGGCTGATTTGATATTGTTCTCTATTTTAAAATGTTTAAATCAAAATTAGTTTTAATCTTTGCACTCTACAAAGAGTGAATCAACTTCTGCTACCTTTTGCAGAAGCTGAAATGGTATCTGTAAATAAGTAATTATTATGGATTAATATTGTTATTGCTAAGACCCAAATTTAACTTAATGCTTATGAAAGGCAAGGAATTTGCAGCAGGGCCTGGTGTATGAAAAATAAAGTGCTTTACATTTTTTATTAATTTTACAATAACTTGTAAGGCAGATTCTTCATGATTTTCTTCTCATCGCTGATCTAATTTTACTGCCAGCAGCAGGTAAATAAAATATTAGGATTTTAACTAGAATTGTAATGTCTAATTTATAATGTCTAATTCTTTATGCATTTTGAAATATCCAGAAATAGTTTGATAATTAGAGTTGAAATATGATCAAGAATAATGGTAAATAATGAGGAAGCTATTGTTTATTATATGAGAAAATTGAGAAAAAAATAATGAGGAAAAGAGACAACACTGATATACTTAAAACATCCTCTCAGAAGGGGGGAGAGTGTCCTTATTGGCACAATTAAGGAAAGTGGGGTGTGGTGGTGAACTACAGCTCAGGATCAATAAAAATATTATGAATATAGATAGTCCTCAACTTACAATTATTCATTTAGTGAACATTTGAAGTTACAAATAGCACTGAAAAAAGAGACTTATGACCAATTTTCACACTTAGGACTGTTGCAGCATCCCCATGGCCATGTGATCAAAATTTGGATGCTTGGAAACTGGTTCATGTTTATGACAGATGCAATGTCCTAGGAGTCATGTGATCCCATTTTGTGACCTTCTGACAAGCAAAGTCAACGGGGAAGCCAGATGCACTTAATAACCATGTTACTAACTTAGCAACTGCAGTGGATTCACTTAACACAGTGGCAAGAAAGGCCATAAAATTAGGCAAAACTCACTTAACAACTGTCTCACTTAGCAACAGAACATTTTGGGTCAATTGTGGTTTTAAGTCAAAGACTACTTGTACCTACCTACCTGCCTATCTTAAATAAATATTAATTAGCAGTGCAGATTAATTGCTTGCCAGGGTGCTAAAGAAGCAGGAGGAAGTGATTTCATAATTTCTGACCTTAATTTTTGAAAACTCCTGATGATCCGGTGTGGTCTATAAACATAGTGGACACTAAACTAGATCCAGGATTTGGGGGCGGGGAAGAGGTCTTGTCAAAGAGAAGATTGAGGGAAAATATTATAATAATCTATAAATGCCAGAAGGGTTGTCACTTGCAAATGAGAATGAACTTGTTCACTACAGAAACTGAGGGCAGGAAAAAGAATAAATATACATGATGTAGCACTGAACAGCAATAATGTGATAATCACGCTCTCAGTTCAATTGAGGGAGAAAATCCAAGTTGTTCATCTGGAGATTTTCTTAGTACCGGTACTAGTACTGCACTAATGTGAGTTTTTTTAAAAATTTATTATTATTATTAAGATGATGCCAATGAAGGAAAGTTTTAAACTAAACCATGTGCCTGAAGTCATGACTTGATACATTATTAAATAAATGTGTAGTGGGTATGTCCTTATTTTCCCCTCATGAAATATATTACAAATCAAGTAAAATCAAGCTGTCAGATAGATTGTCTTCCAACGCAGCTGTTTATGATCAAATGGATATTACTTCAACAGGATTGTTGTCAGTGTCTGCTTCTTTGAATCTTTGTAAATGTCTGCTTATGTCTATCTATTAACGTCTTCTATTACCAGTGGTAACTTTTGGCATCTTTGTCTTTGCTTTTTTTCCAAGGATCAGAGTCTTCTCCAAATGATTCTTGGATTTCCACTATATGTCCAAAATATCTGAACTTTACATTTATTATTAGAGTTTCCAGAAAGTAGCCTAATTTTATTTCACCTAGTGCTGAATTATGACTTCTTCCTATTATTCACAGAATTCACAATCATTTTATCTAGTATCACAAAAACATTTTTCTTCATTCAGCTTTTCTGATGCAGCTTTTACAGCCATGTAATAGATGCAGTTTGGTATAATTTAACATACATTCCATATTTGTGTTTCTGTCCTTGTGTGGCTTTTCTTGCAACTGAAATCTTGGTGATTTCCCCTCCCCCTCAAAGTCTCCTGTTCCCAAAATAATTCAGATATTCAGATATTTCTCAGTTTTTCCTGGGGAGCAGTCATTCTTTGACCATTTTTACAGAGGATGTTCTTTTATTTCTCTTCCATCCTTCCATACAGATTGCCTCGTATGTACATACCACGTACAGATGTTATGTGGGGAGAACTTGTGAGAGGCAGCAAGACAGATATTGACAAAAGGCTCATTCAGCAAATATTTAAGTGTTGCTCATTCTTTGAAATGGATGGAATAAAAAAAGGAATGAAAGCAAGACATCTGAAGACAAATTGGACTGCCTTTTATATCACACAGTATTTTGGTAGAGACGAGTGCTAGTTATGGTTAAAAATAGTTTTAAAAATCTAGACAAGGCCCATAAGAATTTTTCTAATAACATAACAAACACATAACCACTAATATTGTAGTTCCAACACCTGGGGGAATAACCAATTTTCCAAGGATTTCTAAAATGTGAATTGGGTTGAAGTTATTTGAATCTGAAATAAAGTTGTTTGTCAGGCATGTGACAAAGAAGATATGCTTCCTAGTTTTCACCAGGTGACAATGCTTCACTGAGGGGACACGCTGCATGCCTATTCTGCCTGATTTCATGAAGGGTCTTGAACTATCTGGGATAAACAAGTACCCTGGCCCATTCCTTATAGGGTTTTAAAGGAGACTACTAGCACATTTATGTATTAAATTTATATGGCTGCCCATCTTAAAACACAACACAGAATGGCTCACAACAATAAAACCTCTAAACTATGAGCCATAAAATACAATCCAAAAATGGTACCACAGTCATCCTCTGGTAGTCTTACAGAAAGTGAAAAGAGTGGGGGCCTGCTAGATAACAAGTGGGAAGGTACTCCATAAGACAGGAGCAATCATAGAAAAGGCACATTTCCAAATTGCCAGTGGATAGTAAAAATTCAGGAAAAAGTTTAGGAATGAATCTATTGTATTCAGTTTGGCAGGCTGGTCAGATACTGCCAGAAAGAAAAGTCCCTTTAATTGGCATGTAGAATGCCATTCATGTAAAACTCATGCAAAAGTCTGTTTAAGAAATGATTATGATATTAGTGATCATGATCATAATTTCTTTGTTTAGGAATGGGCACAGTTAGTGCCCAAGATGGATTTGTGCAAAGGCCTACTTGGCCATTACTGCCATCTACTTCTTGAGCAGAAGCCCAGAAGGACCCCCAAATTCTGCATCAACTCTGAATGGGGTAATTTAGTCCTGTTTAGAGTTAATGATATGAGAGGGCCTAGATATGAGAGGGCCCAAGCTCTCTGCCACTCAATTTTGACAGGGTTCAGTCCATGACACAAAGTTAGTCCTTCTTTCCATTACACTGAAATAAAAGCCAGGTCTTAACTCCATGTGAATCAGACCATAAATAATGTAGGTGAAATCTATAGTCTCTATAAACTTCTAAGCCATTTCTAATTCTGGAGTTAATGAAGCTTGAAGCCCCCCAGAATGATGAACCTGGAGAATTCTACTGCCAGTCCACAAACAGTTTTGATGTGAAAATGGCTGCACAGCAGAGGGTCAGTACAGAGGCAGAATCTTCAAATCTTCAAATTCACAAATAAATTCTCACATTTAGTAGCTACAAAGCAATGCTCCTGGAACCCTTCAGGGTTGATGACAATAGATACATCCTATGGAGCCTCGGCCAGTGCAACAGCACAAACCAAGGTGGGAAACCCCCTTCCAGACTCATCCAGATCTTGCTAATACAGTTTTCTTATTCATGACGAGGAAGGCCTTATTACAGACCAAGCTAGTGTTGAGCATCAGGCACTGAAGTGGTTCAATCAGGCATATATGCATATATTCCAAGACCTACTTATAGGTTTAATTTGTGCTTCTGTGTTAATGCTCAAATTTCCTTTTTAAAAACTATAACTTATGAGAAGACCTAGACTTTTGTACAAGAGCTAAAAAATTCAGTATCCAAATGAAGGAAGCATGTGGATTCTCATCTGTTTCTGCCAGCATCAGTCTATTTTTGCCTTAAATCTATTTTTACAGATGCTAATGCAAAATCATTTTCTTTTCATGCCTATGGCTGATACATGCTTATATCAGATTGCTGCCATGTTTTCATCTTCCTGTAGCTATTCTTTTGGAGGAGGAACTCCTTATACTGGGGCTGTCTTTCGAGATTATAGAACTCTTATTGCAGAATATCTCTCCTGTCTCCATCCAATCATATCAGTGTTATCTTGGTTTAAACTGTCATTATATCATTTCCTAGAATATAGGAAATATTGGAGAACAGAACAGAACAGAAATAAGGGCGCTTGTAGAAAAATTTTACAATTTGCAACTTCTGTTCTGAGTTCCCATTATCTGTTATTTTCTAAGATTCTGATTTATTATATTTGCTACTTCTTTAAACTTGCTATTTCCAGTTTGATTGCTCAATGAACAATTTTGTCCGTTTTTCTTCCTTTAATTTTCGCAACCTTGGTTTTGGATGCATTACCATCTTCTTATGTGTGTAAGAATACTTTTTGGTGCATGTACAGGCATTAACACCATATAAAATGCATTGGGAAATATGAATTTTGACATGTTTGTGATATTCCTAGGGATTTCTGAACGCTTGCTATGGAAGGGTTTCTTAGTTTCTTCAGACTTGCAGAACCTAATTATTTCAATCTAACTGAAAATCAGAATAAGATTGTCCCTAATCAGCATCAAATTTTAGATATAAAACATCTTGAACAAAATGTCAACATATCAGCTATGTCTTCTTGTCTGCATAGAAGGTACAGTCTAACTTGCCATCTGCCTCTCTGTTCACTGTTGTAATTATATTAGTGTCTTGAAAATGTTGGAACAAGAGGAATGTCAAATGTGCTTTCCTTCACATTGAAAGTAATTTGCATTTTCTCAGTTCGTTTGCAACTGTATGTCATTATCGCTTTAAGTGTGAGAGGAGTGCACGCCTCTCTCTCTCTCTCTCTCTCTCTCTCTCTCTCTCTCTCTCTCTCTCTCTCTCTCTCTCTCTCTGTGTGTGTGTGTGTGTGTGTGTGTGTGTGTGTGTATGTGTATGTGTATGTGTATGTGTATGTGTATGTGTATGTGTATGTGTATGTGTATGTGTATGTGTATGTGTATGTGTATGTGTATGTGTATGTGTGTGTGCATGCATGTGTATGTGTGTATGTTTGGGTATGATACAGACAAAAGAAGAGAAAGAGAAAAATGGCTGAAATAGCTAGCTATTTTAAAGAAACATATGAATTTATTCCACATCAACTTGTTAGTCCTTTACCTCTCTACCTCTCTAGCCTAGTTTCCTTTTTTCTTACTTTTTGTCACATATGGAATTCCTTCCACTGGGAAATCTATTTTCTGCCCACATTTCAAATTTTAGACATCAATTAAAATATCTGTTTCCTTCATCCACCTGTGAGACATTTATCCTGTAATCAAACAAATCCTTCAGTTATTAATTTTACTTTTAGATTTTAACAAGATATTAAAATGGTTGCATAGTGATATTATGCATTGAAAGTTGTGTGAATAAATCTGTACTCTTTGGGGAGAAAGGGCAGTATAATAGCAATTGTAAAATAGCAACAGCCCTTTATTTACCTTGTGATTTATCTGTTCTATGATTCTTGGTATTTGTGTGTAGTTTTGCCCTATATCCCTTTCTCCTTTTCTGCTAATTCCTCATCCAACTTCTGTTTTCTTTTGCTTTATGATCCTTAATATAGATCTTCTTCAAGTCTTCACACTCCCATTCTTTCTTTTCAATCAACCTTTATTATATTTTATAACTTGTGCCACCTTTCTTCTCATTGTTTTTAAACAATCTAAAACTATGGACTCAACATATCCATTTCTCAGAGCAGAAATCAGTCTCTTTGCCTTCTAGGCTACATGTGAGATTTGTTCTTATCTGCATGAGCTTTTACTTGCTTAGTAAAAGTTAAAAGAAGTAGTCATTATGTATTCTCTGTGGCATCACAACAGTTCAGTCTGTTATCATAAAAAGCTTGCTAATTACAATTAATGGTTATATATACTGTTACATGCAATCTGATATAATACAGAGCTAATTAGGTAAATAGGAATTTTGCCATCAACTTCAAAGAAAGTTGGATTATATGATATGCTAGGGATACAAATTACAACAATTAGTTATAGTGCAACTTGGACCTTAATCCATTATAAAGGCTGAATAGATGTGTATTCAGTATTCAAATAATTTAAAAATATTAATAAACGTTAATGAATAAAACTGGAATACAAAGTGGACAAGCATCCTTATAATGAAATACATGTGAACAATATGTAATTATTGATAATGAAATACATGTGAACAATATACAGAAACAATTGAATGCACAAGGTACTTTGATGCTAATCTGCATCTGGGAATTGGACAGGAGTATCCATCACAATTAATAGCAATCTATTTACTTCATCCCTTCCATGGGATCAAAACAGTAAAGTAACTTCCTCTTTTCTGAACTACTATACTATAACTTGAAATACTATAACAACACTACATAGATATTGACTATAGCTTTCTCCTGGCCGGTGTTTTACAACAGCTGCAAGAGGGAAAAAGAATGATGCTTTGTGATCCCATCTTTTCCCCATCCTAATTCCTCAAAGTTTGTTTGAACTATTGATGTCTCTGACATTTTTATTACTATTTGTTACTATTTTTAACACAGCAAACATATTGAATAACAGCTAGTTAGGTCTCCCATGTTTGGATTGCAATAATTCAGGCAGCCACTAAATAAACTAAAAATTCCCATGTCTGGAATTTTGGAGCCTAATTCTGATAGCCTGCAGAAAGTGGGAAAAGCAGGGTGGGAATAGAAATCCTCTACTCTACTGGAAAATATCAGTGATTGAACTTGAAACATCCTTCCAACATTTGCAAACTTCTGCTTGTCAGAAATCATCAGAAAAATCTGGGGGAAATCTGCTCAATGAAAGCAGCTGTGAGATGAATTTTGAGCAAGAAACAGGTGCAGACACCTCAATGAATGAGAAATACATTACCAAATGGAATGTGATAGCATTTCTGTTTTAAGATATCTGCAGCCAATATAAAAGTGATGATGATATAAAATATTTATTGCAATGTGTATTCTGGCTCCAGCTGAGCACTCACTTGATAAAAGTAACAACCTATATGCTTTCCTATCTGTTTTCTTCATTGGCTTCACTAGTGAAGTCGGGTGGGTTTTTGTTCACTTCCACAGCAACTGTTTGGAAAGAGAACATTAACACACACACACACACACCCGCCCTTTAAAGTTCCAGGAAGATTAGGGAGGAGAGTTTGACTTGGAGGGAATTTTCTCTGAGCCGCATCTGTTTTTCCAGTGGGCTTTTCACAGTAGAGGTGGTGGGAGTTGAAACATATAAAGCATCCTCTTACTCTTTCCCATCTTAGTTGTTTCCCACTACCCACTTTAAATGAAATTCATGAAAGTCGTGCAATAGGCTTGTAATAGCAGGGGAAACATTAAAGATTGATTTTCCATAATGCTTTCTAAATATAATACTGAGATCTTTGGGATACATACCTAATTGCTTAGCAACCCCCTGGAGCAATATAAATTTTGATTCAGCTGCTTCTGTGTGTAAAGATAAGTTTTACCATATTCCAGTTTGGAATGTAGGTGTGATGTTCTCTAAATAAATTGGGAGAATTGTAATTCTCCAAACCCCATCTGGTATGTCTCTGAGAATTTTACAGCTCAGTGTTATAGTCTGAGAATATGCAAAGGGCATTCAATTGAGCAGGCTGATATAATTGGCTATTGTGTACATTCGTTTTTCAGGACACATAGAAATTTCTTTTATTGGTATGCTTTCATTGTTTTCCATTTTGTTTTACCATTTTTCATATTTAATATATGCCACCTGTTGTGTACTTCGTTCGCGTGAGAATGATGAAGACACATGGCGATGCTGAACAAACATTTTATTCTCCTTCTACAACAACCAAGCAAAAGCAAAAGGCACGCAGGCCTTTTTATATGGCCAGAAACCCGGACAATGTCAACCAATAGGAACAGAGCGTTTTCGTGCCATGCGCATGTGCACAAGGCTGGCGTCGCACTGACTGGTCCCCGGACAGCTTTTGGAATGCCTGACAACAATGCAACATCCCGAGCCTGCTTTTGCAGGCTCAGGATAAAACACCCCTCCCCCTTAGATGGAACATACTTGACGTACATTCATGTACGTCATGCATTGGGAAGAGTGGCATACAGTTGCATTATTCAAATGCAAGGAGTGTGGACTACTTGAGTCTGCCCTCAGGCAAACCTTCTTCAATATTGATTAATACAATAAATGTATCCGAAATAAAAAAAAAATACAAAATAATCTACCCATGAGTTACTCCCGTTATTCAGGGGCCTCATAAACAGGTCCCTCATGATTTGACAGCAACTTCACAAAGTCTCTCAGATGTTTGGGCAGGCACTTGGCCCGCTGCAACCTTCTAAGCTCTGGAGAGATTTCCTGGCCCGCCTGTCCGCCTACCAGGCTAGGCAGGCCAGAGCGTTGCTGCCCTAAATCCCCAGGTGACCCTGGTGAGGGTGCCTGGCCTACTTGCTCACCTACCAGGCTAGGCAGGCCAGGACTTTGCTGCCCCAAATACCTGGTTGACCCGCCCAGCTGCTGGCTGGCTGGACCCTCTAAGTCCAAGCCAGCATACCTTGCAGGGGTGGAAGTCCCCGAGTCCACAATGGACCCCTCTTGGGAACACTGTCTCTCAAGTCTAAGGCCAGCAGATGGAGAGGGCTGGGTAGCAGAAGTGCCCCAGTACTCTGTGGCTCCCAAGCATGTGCCCGAGGTACCAGAGTCAGGAGTCATCACCCCCTTTGCTGGTGACCTCCTTTTGGGAGCAATTGCGGAATGAGGCAAGCGTCCCTGATGGAATTCCTTTTCTCTTGCTGCTTGTGATTTGTGTGGATACCCCTGGTCAGTCTTCCTGTCTGGAGCACTATCTGACATATGTGAATACTGTTGATACTCCCAGTGTGACTCCCTGTCTGGAGTAATTATGGATGTGTGGGATGAACCCCTATCCCATGAATTCCTGTTAGGAGCACTGGCGGAACCTTGGGATGAATCCCAAATAGCCTCAGTAACAGCTGATGAGGGCCTGTAAGTCCTGGGAAATTGTGACCCAAAATGCATGTTATGGTCCTTCTCCCCCCCCCAGAGCAGAGCCAGGAGCAGAAGGGTACGAGTCCAGTCTCCAACGTAGTTGGTCTATGTGTCTGTGAAGAACACGGCCATCACCCAAGGCAACTTTGTATGACAACGGCCCCGAGACCTTGCAGATCACAGCTGTTACCCAGAGATGACCGGGCCCATAGTTTCTTGCCCAAACCGGATCGCCCACCTGGAGTCTCCTAGGTGCCCGTGGTTGTGACACCTGTGAAACCACCTGGTCAGGGTGCAGCCTGTCCAGTTTAGTGATGAGGCAGCAACCCCAGTGGAGTTCCCTGTGGCTGTGCATGGTGCGGTGTGGTGTGCAAGAAGAAAGTCAACTAACCTGTGATGCCAATTACCGTAAGTCAGTTTCTTGAGGGCATCTTTGGTGGTATGCACCTTTCTCTCTGCCAGTCTGTTGGAGGATGGATGGAAGGGAGCCGATGGTGCATGCCGGATCAGGTTGGCCTGAAGAAAAGCCTGAAACTCAGAAGAGATAAATTGAGGGCCATTATCTGAAAGCAGCACATTTGGAAGACCGTGTGATGCAAAAATTCCTCTCAACACCTGGATGGTCCTGGCAGTAGTAGTGGAGGAAACAGGAACAACTACTAGCCACTTGGAATGGCTATCAACAACAACCAGGAAGAATTGCCCCTGAAAGGGCCCAGCATAATCTATATGCACCCTAGACCATGGGGTTTGAGTTTCCTCCCACTTATGTATTGGGGCCTGAGGCATTTCAGGCTGAGCCTGTTGGCACACTTGGCACCCGTGCACCTGGGCCTTGATGGCTTTATCCAGCCCAGGCCACCAAAGATGGCTGTGCACAAGCGCTTTCATCCTGACTATCCCAAGATGTCCCTCATGCAGAGAGATCAAGATTCTAGACCTCAATGAGGCTGGAATCACTACCCTGCTACCCCATAACAGGCAACCCTTGAAAGTGGAAAACTCATGCTTCTTGTGCCAGAAGCTTTGGAACTCAGTATCATTGAGGGGAGACTCAGGCAACTCCTGAATGAAAAGAATATTAATGGCTGGAGCAGGATTTGGCTCTAATTGGTTCAGGGGTAATCTGCTCAGGCCATCTGCATGATCCATTTCTTTTCCTGGTTTGTGAACTAATGTGTAGTCATATGCTGATAGGAAAATGGACCATCTCAGCATATGAGGAGAAATGATATGTGGGGTCTGTTTGTTAGTGGTAAACAAACCCAGCAGAGACTTATGGTCAGTATAGACCGTGAAATGGCGGCCATATAAGAAATCATGAAATTTCTTAATGCCAGCCACTATGGCCAAGGCTTCTCTGTCAATTTGAGTGTAGTTTTGCTCTACAGAACACAGAGTCCTTGAATAATAGGCCACAGGGACCTGTGTCCCAACAGCCTTCAAATGGCTCAGTACAGCTCCCACCCCATAAGGAGACGCATCACATACGATGCAAACAGGCAGTTGCTCATTGAAATGCACTAAAACAGCATTAGAAGTGAGCAAGGCCTTAACCTCATTGAAACTCTTGTCATGGACTTTAGTCCACTGCCAAGGAGCCTGCTTGTCTAAGAGCCTGTGTAATCGCTCTGCCACTGCAGCTTTATGTGGGAGAAATGCATGGTAAAAAGTTAATAGCCCCAAGAAGGCTTGCAGCTCACTCTTAGACTTAGGGCTTGGGGCCTGCTGGATAGCTTGCAATTTAATTTCAGCAGGGTGAATGCCTTGAGCATCAATCCTGAATCCTAAGAAGTCAGTAGAAGTGACTCCTATCTTACATTTATCCTTCTTTAGTTTAAGGCCTGCTTTTTGAAAACAAAGCAAGACAGCCCTTAATCTTTCTGTTAAATTTTGAGATGACTCCCCAGCAATGAGGACATTGTTGAAGTAGGGACGGACCTCCAGGAATACCTCAAAGTGTGCTCTCCATGACACTTTGGAATATGCCAGGGGCTACATTTACCCCAAATTGCAATCTCTTGACCTTGAAGGCACCCCTGTGAGTTACAATAGTCTGGATCTCTGCAGCTGCCTCATCAACAGGTAGCTGTTGATAGGCCTGTGCCAGGTCAAGCTTTGCAAAAATACGCCCCCCCTTGAGGGAGGTCAGAATGTGACTTACCACAGGTACTGGATAAGCATGCTGTTGCAGCACCTTATTCAGTGTGCATTTATAGTCTGCACATATACGTATGTCCCCATTAGCCTTTAGAGGCGTTACTATGGGGGTTTCCCATGGACTTGAATCCACAGGTTCTAGAATGCCCTGCTGGAGCAATTTGTCCAGCTCAGCATCAATTTTACCTTTGAGGGCAAAAGGTACCCTCCTAGGCTTAACCCTGATGAGCGTGATGGTTGGGTCTAATCATAGCGAAATGGGAGGCCCCTTGTAGGATTCTAGCTCTGAACTAAACACATCTGCAAACTTCTTGCAAATCTCTGCAAGGCCTAGTGTTTGCAAGCTGTGCAGCCCAGTTACTTGGATTCCCGGAGCCTTGAACCAATCGAGTCCAATAAGACTCATACGTTCACCCACAACAACCACCACATCTAGGGAACCTTCAAAATCCTTATACTGTACCCTAAGGCTGGCCTCCCCCTTAACACACACCATAGAATTTTGAAAATCAGTGAGTATTAGATTCGATGGCCTGAGTTTAACTCGAAGGCCACTACTGCTGCAAATCCTTTTAAAGGTATTAATTGAAATAATGGAAAGAGCAGACCCAGTGTCCAACTCCATCAGTAAGGGAACCCCTTGCAACCTTACATTAATGGAAAGTTTCTTCTTAAGGAGCTTGTGTGTCCCTGTTCTTAGAATGCTCCTGTGTGATGCACAGAAACCCACCCTATTTGGCTGGGGACCTTGGTAGCTTTCTGAAGCAATTCTTCCCAAAGTTGAACCTTCTGGCGACCCAAACAGACGGATGCAATGTGGCCCTGCCTGCCACATGCCCTGCAAATGGCAGAGCAAAACCTGCAGTCAGCTCGCTTGTGGCGTCCTCCCCACCTGAAGCATTGAAGGGATGCTGGGGCCTTGACCGGACGTCCCTTCTTTCTCCTCTCAGCTGGTTGGTGTAGTCTGTTGACCTCCTCTTCAGGATCCTCTTCTGATCCTTCTTGAGTGTCCTCTTGATGGACTGTAGCTGTGTCTGGAGGATTCCTGGTGAGGCACAAGACCTTCACAGCTCCACCTGCTGCTTCCTCAGCTGCCACCTCTCCCAACGCATCTTGGAAGGAGACATCTTCTTTTGCAAAAATCTTTTGTTGTACGTCTCTGCTCCTCAAACCACAGACAAAACGATCTTGCAGCCTCTCTTCCAGATCCTTGAACTCACAAGGTCTGGCTGCTTGCCTTAAGGCCACAATAAAGTCCGCAGCAGGTTCACCTGGCCTCTGGTCTCTCTGCTCGAACGTGTGCCTTCAAGCAATAACTTGGCTGGAAATGTTCCTTCAACTCAGCATATGTTACTGACTCCAGAGGTGCAGGGGCCACCAGATTTTCTGTGATGTCAAAAGCTTCTTGTCCACAGGCACACAAAAGAGTTGCTGCCTTCAGGCCATCTTCTCTAATCTGATTTACTAGGAAGTAATTCTCCACCTGTGCTACATAGGAATTCTATCTCTCTGGGTGGGAGACATCGAAATCAGTAATCGGCCAATCTTCGACATCGTAAGCTTTACGACCTTCACCACTCTCTTCCTCTACAAGCTGCTGTTGGGGAAAGGGTCCTTTAGCTGAGCTTAACCTCCAGCGATGCTGTACTGGCAGGCTGGGATGCTGATTCAAATGCCGTCTTCCCCTCTTCAGGACTTCCTGGGTAAGTCCACAACTCTTTTGTTCCAGCTTGCAAAGGATCCCATCCTCGTCGCCAGTGTTATGTACTTCGTTTGCGTGCAAATGATAAAGACACATGGCGATGCTGAACAAACACTTTATTCTCCTTCTACAACAACCAAGCAAAAGCAAAAGGCACACAGGCTTTTTTATATGGCCAGAAACCCGGACAGTGTCAACCAATAGGAACAGAGCGTTTTCGTGCCTTGCGCATGCGCACAAGGCCAGCACTGCTCTGTCTGGTCCCCGCGCAGCTTTTGGAATGCCCGGGAGCAATGCAACATCCCGAGCCTGCTTTTGCAGGCTCAGGACACAACACCACCCACAGTTGATTTGAAGTTGGATGGCCTCTAAATTTCATAATCTGTCCATTTATTCATCCATCCATTCTAGGCTTATTTTGGGCTAAGTATCATTGCTTCCATTCTACAGTAAGCCAGAGTTCTTTGGTTATATTGTAAGATAAGTCTGTTTAAAAACACTGGGGAAAGTTCTACTTGTTCTATTTTTAATGGTAGTAATATTTACTAACTTTTTAACCCATGAGAATTAAGAATTTCATATAGAAATTATGGTCTCTTATGGATATGCATTTGATCACCCTTCGTGATTTCAGCTCTTAAAATCTTTTTCAACTACTGGCATTCAAGTAAAAAGGTCACAATCATTAAATTGCTTACTGGTAGTGGCTCAACATTTTATGAGAAGTGAGGTAAACAATATTGTCCAAGAAAAGCATGTTGGTAAATACAGGCTATATAATGATAGCTTTTTAAAAAAAGATTATACTTTCATTTGATAAATGGAACAAATTTAATTGCAGTTCAGATCTGCAGGTAGCTGTGAGTAGTAGTAAAAGAATTTTTACCCCCTTCATTTAATTTAATAGTATTAACATATTTACTTCTTGCTATACAGGGAGCTCTCTACTGCATACTGAGATAAACTGTTAAAATATTCAGGCTAAAAAACCCAAACAATTCACATGCTTTGGATAAACACACCCTTCTTTTTTACTCTAGTTTTAATATGGTGGCCCCTTCCTTTCTCAGTTGCCATAGCCTTAATGTTTTCTTGTTATCCTCCTTGATGAGATGAAGTACAGGGGGAATGAATCATGTTTTTGAAAGGTGTTGAAGCTGAGGCGGGCCAACTGATTACTTAGCATGGCATTTTGTAGAAGAAAACCGCAGAGAATCCAGTTGAAAGTAAAGCAAAAGAACCTTCTTTTTGGAGACAAAAGAAAGGTGCTACAGGATATTTTACAACTTAATAAATGAGACTGTGGGCATAGAAGAAGGGTTGCACAATTTGGTAACTTCTAGGGGTATAGTGATCTATGAAAATTAGAATCCTCTGCCCTACATAAAAGAAAACCCAACTGGGGAATTTTAGAGTTTGTAATTTAAATAATTTTATATGTTATAATTAATGTGATCTGTGAAATAGATATAGTATATTCAAAGAAGTATATTTCCTGCTATGTTTAGCTAAGTTATATAAAACTCCTAAGACACAAAATGAGCATAGTATCAATAACCTGCACTCTACTGATCCACCTAAAATACTTAAAAATGCAAAAGATCAAAAAGTTCTAGTAATAAAAGTTAAGGAGCAAAGTGAACAAAAATGAAATAAAATTAACAATAGAAAAGCCCAAACTAATGGTAACGACGGGAGCTAATGTCAATAAACAGAGATGATACAAGGTGTTGAAGCCACAGGAACCTTGGGAGGTAGTGATCATGCAATATTGGAATTCAACATTATGGAAGCACAAGCAATAGAATACAGTCAAACTAGAGTCTTGGACTTCAAGAGAGCTAATTTCAATAAACTTAGAGAGGGCTTGGGAAGGACTCCATGGATGAGAATTCTCAAGGGGAAAACAACTCAAGAAGCTTGGGAAATTCTGAAAAGCGAGATAATAAAAGCCCAGTCTAGCACAATACCAACAAAGAGGAAAAATAACAGCTCTCAACAGAAACCAGCATGGCTGTATAAAGAACTCTCTTATAAATTGAAAGATAAAAAGAACAAGTATAGAAAGTGGAAAGAGGGACACATAACTAAATCAGAATATCAACAAATAACTCGAGCCTGCAAAGATGAAGTGAGGAAAGCTAAGGCTCAAAATGAACTAAGGCTTGCGACCAGAGTCAAAAATAACAAAAAAAGCTTCTTTCAACATATAAAAAAACAAGAAAAAGGTGAAGGAAACGATTGGTCCATTAGTGGGTGAAAGTGGCAAGAAGGTGAGAAGCAACAGGGAGAAAGCAGAACTATCTAACTTGTTTTTTGCATCTGTCTTTACACAAAAGGAAAAAGCAGACCAACCTATCAAAAATAGTGCCATAAAAAACACAATAGAAACACAAGTTAAGATAGACAAGAACATGGTAAGTGAGCACCTGTCCAGCCTAGACGAGTTCAAATCACTAGGACCAGATGGATTACATCCCAAGGTTCTCAAGGAACTGGCAGATGTGATCTCAGAACCACTGAACTATATTTTTCAAAGATCCTGGAGCACTGGGGAACTACCAGAGGACTGGAAAAGAGCTGATGTAATTCCCATGTTCAAAAAAGGAAAAAAAATGGATTCAGGAAATTACAGACCTATCAGCCTGACCTCAATACCTGGAAAGATTCTGGAATAGATAATCAAACAACGAATCAGCGAACACCTAGAGGCAAACAAAGTCATTACTAAAAGCCAACATGGGTTTGTCAAAAACAGATCATGCCAGACAAATCTTATTGCATTCTTTGACCAAGTGACAAAATTAGTGGATCAGAGGAATGCTGTGGATATAATTTACTTGGACTTCAGTAAAGCATTTGACAAAGTAGATCACAACCTACTATTTGATAAGATAGAAAAATGTGGCCTAGACAGCATTACCACCAGATAGATTCGTAGCTGGCTGACCGGCCGTACTCAGCGTGTGGTCCTCAATGGAACTGCGACTACATGGAAGGAAGTGTATAGTGGGGTGCCCCAGGGCTCTGTTCTGGGCCCAGTGATCTTCAACATCTTCATCAACGATCTGGATAAGGGGATAGATGGGGAAATTATCAAATTTGCAGATGACACCAAGCTGGCAGGAATAGGCAACACTCCAGAAGACAGGCTTAGGATACAGGAGGATCTGGACAGACTTGAAACAAAATGATCTAACAAAATGAAATTCAATGGTGAAAAAAGTAAGGTTCTACATTTAGGCAAGAAAAACCAAATGTACAGGTATAGTATAGGGGGGTACCTTGCTCAATAGTAGTAACTGTGAAAGGGATCTCGAAGTCCTAGTTGACAATCATTTAAATATGAGCCAGCAGTGTGCTGCAGCTGCCAAAAAAGCCAACACAGTGCTAGGCTGTATTAACAGAGGGATAGAATCAAGATCACGTGAAGTATTAATACCACTTTACAATGCCTTAGTAAGACCACACCTGGAATACTGCATCCAGTTTTGGTCACTACGATGTAAAAAAGATTTTGAGATTCTAGAAAGAGTACAGAGAAGAGCAGCAAAGATGATTAGGGGACTGGAGGCTAAAACATATAAGGAACAGTTGCTGGAATTGGGTATGTCTAGTTTAATGAAGAGAAGGGTGATGGGGGATATCATAGCAGTGTTCCAATATCTCAGGGGCTGCCACAAAGAAGAAACAGTCAAGCTATTTTCCAAAGTGCCTGAAGGCAGGACAAGAAGCAATGGATGGAAACTAATCAAGGAGAGAAGCAACCTAGAACTAAGGAGAAGCTTCCTGACAGTTAGAACAATTAACCAGTGGAACAACCTGCCTCCAGAAGCGGTGAATGCTCCAACACTGGAAGTTTGTAAGAAGAGACTGGACAGCCATTTGTCCGAAATGGTATAGGGTTTCCTGACTGAGCAGGGAGTTGGACCTGATGACCTCCAAAGTCCCTTCCAAGTTTTTATTATGATTATGATTATGATTATGATTATGATTATGATTATTATTATTATTATTATTATCATCATCATCATCATCATCATCATCATCATCATCATCATCATCATCATCATCATCATCATCGCACAGTCAGCCAGATGTTCAGACTGGATTTGGCATTTTGTCTACCTATCGAGTCCTTATTCAGGACCTGGGATAGGCAGATGTGGATGTTTGATGATATTACAGATATCGTCACAGGATGGAAGCAGTTCCTAGTAAGGCTGTCTTTTGCAATGGACTAATAGCGAATTTGTCAATGCCAATGGTGTTCAAGTGGTGCTCCAGTTGTTTTGGGATTGCACCCAAGGCACCTATTACTATTGGTACTACCCTTGCTTGCTTTTGCCACAGTCTTTCTATTTCTATTTGTAGGTCTTTGTATTTTGTTACCTTCTCCAGTTCTTTCTCGTCTATTCTGCTGTTTCCAGGCACTGCCACGTCCACTATCCAGACTTTTTTGTCTTTTTTTTAAATATTTTTTTATTGGTTTCCCCCCCCCACATATGCAAATTTTTCCAATCAACAAGTTGTCTGGAATTAGCTAAACTAATACATATTCAATTCCTAATCCTTGCTTCTTTTCTCTAACCAAATATAGAATAAATTCCAAGTTTGATAATGGTCTTTGTCTTTTAGCCTCATGGTTAATCTGTCCATTTCTGCACAGTCCAAAATCTTCCTGATTATTTCTTCTTCTTGTGGCAAAGCTTCATTTTTCCAATATTGTGCAAAGATTATTCTTGCTGCTGTAGTGATATGTAAAATTAAATATAATTTCTGCTTATTAATCTTTTCAGGCATAATGCCTAATAAAAAAAGTTCAGGTTTAAAATTTACCTGTTCATCCAATATTTTTTCTAACCACATATGAATATTTTTCCAATAAACCTTTGCCTTCCCACATGTCCACCAAATATGATAGTACGAGCCTATATTATGTTTACATTTCCAACATTTATATGACATATTTTTAAACATTCTTGCTAGTCTTACTGGTGGGAGATGCCATCTATAAAACATTTTGTACAAGTTTTCTTTATATGAAGTAGACATTGTTAGTTTATAATTTCTCTCCCATAACATTTGCCATTTTTCTAGTTCTATGTTATAACCAAAATTTTTTGCCCATCTTATCTTTTTTTTTAATTGGTTTTTTAATTTTTAACAAAAAAAGAAAAATGCTCAAATCAAATCATAGTGTTAAAATAAACAATAAACATAATCACAACATAAATACATATTTCAAAATCATCCATAAACAAAACATAAGTACTTATTTCAATACATCTAATAATAATAACTCAACTGAAAATAATCATAGACCACATTTACCAAACAATTAACATTACTGCTCGGTACCCCCACCACCACATCCCCCTAACCCTAACCTTCCCCCCTCACTTACCAACTAACTACCTACTCTCCTCCCTCCTTCTCTATCTCCCTCCTTCTACTCCACCCAACTATCCCTACTCTTCCCCCTTCTTATCAACTTTCTACTTACATCAGCCTTCACTCCTCCTTCCTCTTTCCATCAGATGTGGTACCCAGAGGCCACCCGAGCAACCCCTTAATAACAATAATTACATATTCTTGCATCAACCCCAATTGCAGTTGAGAAAACATAGTATATAAAATTATAAACCCTCCCTACCCCCCCTGACTTCCCAGAGTGAGTACAGGGTAAAACAAAAGAAAACCCACTACTTCAAACAAAGTTATTATATAATCCTAACAAGAATTTTAAACTATATACTATATACAATCTCTACTTAACATTTATTCAACCTTATCAATTCTAATACATATCTAGTCCCTCAATCAGTCCATCTAATATCAAACCTTAAATCATTTCAATCCACTAAACAAAACAGACAAATCATCTTGTTAAGAGTATTAATTTTCATTTACATATCCAAACCATCAATCTGACAATCAATCCATCACTTCAATTCATTGAGAGGTTATGTAGAGTCACCCAAACAATCAAGTTTAGTATATATCTTCCAATAATCAGTTTCTTTTAACATTCTAGCCAATCATTTCAAACCAATAAACATCAAATAAATAAATCATCTTTTTTTTAAAAAAATAAACAAATAATATCAATAAACCCCTCAATTAAAAAAAATATATTCTTAATCAATTTAGTATATCTTCCATTAAACAACCTCTCTTACATCTTACTCATAAACTTGGTCCTTGATTCAACCCATAATCTTAGATTGGCCTTAATTCCTTACACTTAATTTTAAATTTCACTTCTTCAATCGACTTCTGGGCTTTCTCATATGTCAAATAAACCTAAATAACAAATACAATCTATTTAATCCATTTCTAACTTAGATTCCTTCAACCTTATCAAATCACATAATGCTTATCTATCCCATCAATCAATCAATCTAATGTCAAACCTAGATCATTTCAAAGCAAGTACATTCTTCTTCAATTTAATTATATCTTCCATTAATCATCTTCTTTTACGTCTTACACATAATCTTAATATTATATCTTCCGTTAATCATCTTCTCTTACATCTTACTCATAATCTTAGTCCTTGAGTCAGTCCATAGTTTTGAATTACCCATAATTCCTTGCATACAATTTTAAATTTCACTTCTTCAATCGTACTCTTGGTTTTTTCTTCTGCCAGGTAAATCTCCATAACTAGGCCTCCCTTCCAAATAATAAGTCTCTCTTTTTTACTTGCAATATCATTTGAATCCATATAAACCATCTTAACCTTTGCATTAGTCCTCTGTTTCTCTTAACCATAGACTTTCATTGAGGTAACATTTCAGATCTCTGTCTTTGCTTTTCCTGGTCCTCAACACCATAGATAGATTGCTTCTTAAACTGGATCAATTTCTCTTTTTTCTCAATTAAATCTTCTTCTTGCTGCTTGTCTGAGAGGAATAGCCATCCCCTCCTGTCTTGAAACAAATCCTCTTCCCCACTCCGTAAATGAACTGTTTATCAAGCAAGATCCATTTCCCATTATTCTCTTTATTCTCAATACTGTCTTCTTCTTGTTTGGATTGTTGTATAAAATGTTCAACAGTCGGTTGCAAATCAATTTCATTTGGAAAAAAGAATTTAGTTAATTTTAATATTTCTGTATTAGTCTCTTTCAATATTGCAATCCTTTCTTCTTTAAATTCATCAATGCAATCCAAAATAGGTTTGACATTAAAACGTAAATTCCACTCCATTTTAAGTTTTAAAACAATCGCTCTGGCTTTAATCCAATTTCTGCAACCGTCTCTCTAGCTTCGCTTACGAGAACAAAGAAGAAAAAAAATGGAGAATTCACTTTCACTTTCAAGCACTTTCCTTTAGCAGTGAAAGTAGTGAAAGCTATACGCCATCTTGAATGCATTATGTTGAATGTAACAGTTAGAAATATATAGCCAGAAAAACAATAAAAAATACTTGCAATCCAATAAAAACTCCTGTATTCACTCAGTCTGCAAACAGTCTCTCTTGTGTTCTGTTTTTAAAAGCAGAGGCGGTCGCGGCGTCTTTTTCTGTCTGATGACAGAAGCGTCTCTGAGCAGGAGCGTCTTCAGGAGTTATGGGGAGCTCTCACTCTTGATCCCTGAAAGCTTTTTCCAGGGATATTAGAGGAGCTCAACCCTTTACTCCCGATGCTCTACACCTCTTCTTCGCCCGAAGAGGGGATTTTTCACCGCAAAAAACAGCTGATGTTCGCTATTTTTTGCGGCTTTACATACCCAGGGAACGGAGCCTCACAGAGAAGACTCTAGCGATGCCGGCGGAGCCACCGGAAGTCCCATCTTATCATTGTTTCTTTCACTTGTTCACTTTCCATGTCTACAATTAACAAAAAGTTATACATTTTCTTAATCAATTTCTCATCTGAGGTCAACAAAATCTAATCAAACGCATTTTGATCTTTATAAAATCCATACATTTTTACATCTTTTTTCATATCTATTTAATATCTGTAAATGTGCCCACCAAGATAACTTAATTCCTAAGTTTTCCAATTCTTGTTTGGGTTCCATGAGTATCTAAAATATCTTTATATGTCCATATTTTCTCAAAGTCTACTAAATTCGGATGTATAAATGCCTCCATTGTTGACAACCACCCTGGAATTTTAGTATATATTTTAGCTTTAATTTTTTCCCATACTGATAATAAAGCATTTCTTACAATATGATTTTGAAAGTATTTATGAATTCTATTTTTCCCATACTATAAAAAAGCATGCCACCCCAATTGTAAATCGTGTCCTTTTAAGTACAATAACCTTTTATTTCTAAGTGTTATCCACTCTTTTATCCAAGTTAACACCGAGGCTTGATAATACAATGACCATTCTGGCAATCCAAAACCTCCATTCTCCTTAGCATCTTGTAACGTTTTCATCTTAATTCTAGCTTTTTCCCCCTGCCAAATAAAGTTCGAAACCAATGAACTTAAATTTTGAAAAAAAAATTTTCTCAAGTTTTACTGGAACTGTTTGAAATAAAAATAAAACCTTTGGTAGCACATTCATCTTTACTGTAGCTATTCTTCCTAATATTGATAATTGGAGATTTTTCCATCTTTCTAAATCCAATTTTATTTGTTTCAATAATCTTGTATAGTTATCTTCTTTAATTGACGAACATCTAGCTGAAAGGTAAATACCTAAATACTTAACTTTTTTCACTATCTGTACCTCTGTTTTCTCTAATATTTGTCTTTTTTGTTCATCTGTTAGATTCTTTACTATTACCTTAGTTTTATCTTTATTTATTTTTAATCTTGCCACTTTTCCATATTCTTCTATCTTTCCCCATAGTTTAGGAATCATCTCTAACGGTTCTTCCAGAATGAATACCAAGTCATCAGCAAATGCTTGTAGTTTATATATTTCATCTTTTACTTCCAATCCTCTAATTTCTATGTCTTGCCTTATCCTTCTATTTAATACTTCCAAAGTAAAAATGAATAATAAAGGAGATAGTGGACATCCTTGTCTCGTACCTTTTTTATCTCAAAACTCTCAGTGTAATCTCCATTTACTATCACTTTTGCTGTCTGTTTACTATAAATTGTTTTTGTCATATTTATAAAATTTTCCCCAAAATCCATTATTTGTAATTGTTGAACCATGAATTGCCAAGAAACATTATCAAATGCTTTTTGAGCATCCAAAAAGACTAATGCTAATTGTTTCCCTGGGTGCAGTTCGTAATATTCTAATACATCCATTATCACCCTTAAGTTATTTTTAACCTGTCTCTTCGGCAAGAAACCATTTTGATCTGGATGAATAAACTCAACCAAATATTTCTTCAGTCTCTCCGCCATTATTGAAGTAAAAATTTTATAATCCACATTAAGTAATGAAATCGGTCTATAATTTTTGATATATGTCAAATCTATATCTTCTTTAGGTATCAAAGTGATATTTGCTTCTATCCATGTATTTGGAAGTTTGGCCTCTAACAATAGTCCATTGCAAACCTTTTTCAATGGTTCGCTTAATATATCTTGTAAATTTTTGTAAAGTTCCGCCGGTAGCCCATCTGGACCAGGTGTCTTCCCATTCTTTTGTCGCTTTATAGCTTCTAATATCTCCATCGTTGATATTCTTTCTTCTAACATAGCTTTGAATGTCTCTGATAACCTTGGTAATTTGCTTTCTTCTAAATATTGAACAATTCTCTCTTTCGTAGCCTCCTCTTTACCATATAATTCCATATAATAGTTCTTTATTATCTTTTTTATTTCTTCTTTTTTAAATTGTAAGCAACCTTTCCCATCTATTAAGTTATGTATTATTTTCTTCTCTTTCTGCTTTTTAAGCTTAAAGGCTAGCCATCTTCCTGGCTTGTTTGCATTTTCAAAGAAATTTTGTTTTGCTCTTTTTATTTGTTCGGCCAATTTATCTGAGTCCAACAAATTAAACTTATGTTTTATTATTTCCATTTCTCTTTTCACTGTTTTTTCCTGTGGATTTTTTTGTAACTCTGTTTCTAATTTCTTGAATTCTTCTTTTAATGTTAAATATTGTTGTTTTTTCTGTTTATTTTTCTTTGCCATATACATTGTAGCTATACGTCTAAAGTATGCTTTAGCTGTGTCCCATACATTTTGTAATGATGTATCTTCTTCTTTGTTTTCATTAAAGAAAAATTCCATTTCTTTTTTAGCCAAATCTACAAATTCTTTATCTTTTAATATAGAATAATTTAAAATCCATCTTGGTTTTTTCCTTATTCCTTTCCATGTCACTTTTAAAGGATTATGATCTGCCCATGTACCAGTTTCTGTCTCAATTTCTTGTATGTCCATCCTTAATTCAGGAGTCATCCAAATCATATCAATTCTTGACCAAGATTTGTGAGAATTTGAATAAAAAGTATACTGTCGGTTTTGAGGATTAAATTCTCTCCAGACATCTTGAATTCCAATTTGTTCAGCCATGTCGAAAAATGCCTTAGGTAATTTTCTCCTTCCCAGTTTTCCTGCTTTACTGGTCTTATAGTCCATTATTTCATCTACTATCGCATTAAAATCACCTATTAAACAAATATTCTGGTGTTCCATTTCTATTAATTTTTTGTGTAGTCTTTGGTAAAATTGTCCTTGATTGTCATTTGGGGCATAAATTGCCACTAACAATATTTGTTTTTGATGTAGATATATTTCAACCATAAGAATTCTTCCTTCTTCATCTGAGTATATTAATTTAGAGTCTATTGTCTCTTTAACATATATCGCCACCCCTCGTTTCTTTTGTTGTGCTGAAGTATAATAAAGCTTCCCCATTTTGGGGTGTTCCAAAAATTTATAATGTTGTTTTTTTATATGAGTCTCTTATAGACAAATTATATCCATATTTAATTTCTGGAGTTTCCTAAAAATTTTATTTCTTTTTGTTGGAGAATTTAGTCCATTTACATTTACCGAAAAGATCTCATTTTTTTCCTCCATTTTCTCTTTCATTACTTATGTTTAGGTCTAGTCGATCTTGTTATTCTTTGTTCTTTAGCGGTCTCTTCTCCTTCACCTGTTGGTTCACTTTTCTCCTGTTGCTGTTCTGGCTGGGCTGTTGCTCCTTGGGGTGTTGCTTCAGTCTGCTTATCCTTTTGTTGTTGAGGTCGTTCATCCAAAATTATTCTGTTTCTTTCTTCAAAATCTTCTGCTTTCCAAATTGAATCCAAATGATATCTTGCATTATTCCAATTTATTAAAATGCCTTCCGGCTTTAACCATCTAAAATTTATGCCTTTAGCAATCAATTTTGTAGTCAAGAAGTGGTAAGATCTCCGAGTATCTCTCACTCTCCTGGGAATCTGTTTTAGAATCACAATTTCTTTGTCTTTATATTGTAATGGTTCCTCTCTAACTTTTCTCAAGATTTCATCTCTGGTTGATTTTTTGGTAAATCTCACACGAACTTCTCTTGGTAGCCTTATTTTTTCTTACATACGCTGTGCTCATGCGGTAGATTCGATCAATGTCATTCTGGATTTCAGATTGATCAGCATTTAGAAGTTCTGCCAATAGCTCAAGAATTACCATTTCTATATTTTCTTCAGTATTTTCAGGAATATTTTGAAATCTCAAGTAATATTCCGCTTCTCTCATTTCTACTATTGCCATAGCACGCTCTAGGTCTTGGTTAGATTGTTCCAAACTTTCATTCTTCCGGGGTGTTATGTTGCAGGTGCTTGTCTGGTTGAATTCTGAAGTCCCAGAGCAGTTTAAGTTTATCATTTTCTATGATTTTCTCTGTTTTATGATCCCACCAGTTTTTGCTTACAGGCAAATGATATTTCTTGCAGATATTCCAATGCACCATTGTTGCTACTTCGTCATGCTGCTGCTTGTAGTCAGTCTGTGTGATCTTCTTGTAGCAGCTTATCAGATGGTCCACTGTTTCTTCAGCTTCTTTGCATACGCGGCACTTACTGTCTGTTGCTGTCTTCTCAATTTTAACTTTATATGCATTTGTCCTTAAGGCTTAGTCTTGTGCAGCCAGAATTAGTCCCTCGGTCTCTTTCTTCAATTTTCCTGCTCTTAGTCGTTGCCAGGTCTTGTTATTATCTGCTTTCCCAGCTATTTTTTTAACATATTGTCCATGTAGTGCTTTGTCTTCCCATGCCTCTATTCTCTTCTTCATTTGGTCTTTCTTGTAGGCCAGTTTGATCTCTCCAGTAGTCAGTAAACCTTCCTGATATACTAATTTCAGTGCATCTTCATCATTGTTCTTCAGATATTCTTCCAAAGCCATTTTTATTTCTTCAACCATCTGATGTACTTGCAGCATTCCACGCCCACCTATTTGCCTTGGTAGATAAAGTCTGTCAATGTCACTGCGTGGATGAAGGGCATGATTCATTGTCATTATTTTTCTGGTCTTCCTATCCATTGCTTTTAGTTCTGCTTGAGTCCAGTCCACTATTCCATCTGATTATCTAATGACTGGAATTGCCCAGTGTTGATTGCCTTTATGGTATTTCCTCCATTGAGTTTGGACTTTAAGATCTTCTTCACTCACTTGATGTATTCACATCTAATCTTTTTCTTGACTTCAGTGTGCTTGATGTTGTCAGCTTGAAGGATACCCAAGTATTTGTAGTAATCTTCCTCATCCAGACTCTTAATGTTATTTTCATGGGGCATCTTGATTCCTTCAGTTTTCACTATTTTTCCTTCTTTAATAGTAAGTGTGGCACATTTGTCCATGCCAAACTCCACTGCAATATCTTGGCTATATATACCGATATTATTGTTATTGTTATTGTTATTGTTATTGTTATTGTTATTGTTATTGTTATTGTTATTGTTATTGTTATTGTTATTGTTATTGTTATTGTTATTGTTATTGTTATTGTTATTGTTATTGTTATTGTTATTGTTATTGTTATTGTTATTGTTATTGTTATTGTTATTGTTATTGTTATTATTAATAATAATATAACTAACCTTAAAATTTGGCAATGAAGATACTGAAATAGTAGATAACTTCTGCCTATTGGGATCCACCATCAACAGTAAAGGAACAAGTCAAGAAATCACTTATCATGTTTAAGCGTGACTATGCAATAAGTTTTGAATTACTGAAAGTCTAAATCACACATTTCTTATACCTCATTTTACTTACCTGGCCTTGTGAATGAAAGCCGATTATGGAACTGAATCCTAAGAAAATAAAAATGTTCTCATTCACACTACATCATAAATAAATAACTGCTTGCTAATAAATTCCCTTGAGACATTGGTATCAATCCTTACTATGCTGCGTAAAGTGAATGTGATATCAAGTGCAATAAGCCTTATTAGCGCTGCATAATTAAGCATCTATTGTGCAAGTTAAATTTATTATCCTGTTCCCCCTATTAAATTATAAATCCCCCTATTAAATTTCGGATAGACTCTCAATGAGCAACTCAGAATGCATTTTCACAAATGACATGACATAAGGAGAGCCAGAATTAGACTAATTTTCCCCCTATGATATTTAAAGTGAAATATTAAAATGCTGTGAGAATGGAAGGGTGCTGACAAGGAAAAGGTGCCTTTCTCTGCTTTACAACTGTTTTGTAATATGGCTGCTAAATATCCTGCAGTGGATGGAAATAACAAGAGGGAAATGAAGGATAGAATCATATATGTAATAACTTTATTTTTTGATGAGTTAGACAAGAATGGCATAGGCTGATCATGTTTTAAAATATGAAAATAATATTTCTGATATTGGCCATGCGGAAATAATTTCCTTTGCATTCATTTTCTTGTGAAAATGTCCCTGGAAATCTGATGGTCTTCTCCACATCAAAACAAAAGGCAATTTCTCTGCCAAATTTAGGCCTCAAGAAAGTTTTAAAGAATAAGATGGCCTTTCAGGAAGTTTAGGGTATTGTAAAACAAAGTGTTAACTGTTCAGCTTAATGTTTGGTATTTTACCAAAGAAAGGAAATTATATCTGTGTTTTCTCTGTTTCAATAAAAGAAATTGTACCTGTTGCATATCTTGACTGGTAGAGAGCAATCATTTACCTCTTGAACTTTCTGATAAAAATAGTTTGTTGTAGAAGAAAGATTCCTAGGATATTAGACAAATGATTTACAAACCTATGTTAAAATTAAACCTTAAGCTCTTGTTTAAGTTAAAGCACGTCTTAGCAATTTATTAAACTCTCTTTAAAAAATAGGCTGTTTGGTCCTGATTCTGTTGCATTTCTGATGTCCCACATCTTTTAGAAATGTTGGAGAAATTAATTAAGTTTTAAGATCTTTTACTTCTAGTGACTTATAGCACCTTCAATTATTCCTAACATAATATAAATCTTGCATTTATTCTAACTCAACAATGATTCTAGAAAATATGATTCTAGAAAATATGTAACACATTGTTACAAGAAAAAAAGGGGCAATACCTGAATGACAGTGAAGAAGATGCACTGAAAGTAGTAGACCATGAAGATTTATTGAATACTGAAGAGACCAACCTGGTCAACTGGAAAGATCAAATGAATAGAAAAGAGACCAGCAAGGGAGACTTCCAGTTTTGCACCATAGCACATGGCTGAGGGATGCTCTATGCCCCACAGCTGGTTTCACCTTGCCAGGAGACCCTAAATGTTGTTTGCAGAGAAAGAAAATCCTTGACTTTTGGCTAATCTTCTAAGGGGGAATTTACTGGAAAGCTTCTAGGTGATTAAGCATTCTGGACTCTAAATCTGACTAGCTGATAATTGTAAGACCCCTGAATAGAAGAATTATTATAAAATACTGCAAAATACTGCTTTTAATGGTGCTTTGATAATTGGAAAAGTATTGGATTATAAAAACCATATAAGAACTATAGAAGATTTGGTTGTTTGGACTTTAAAATTGGCTGGTCTGACAAAGCTAATTACAGAGACTATGGTGAAAGACTATCTGGAGGGGGGAGATAAAATGGATGTTACATACCTACCAAAAAGTGTCAGGAAACCACATCTAATATTTCCTTCTAAAGGCCCTAGCCTGGAACATCAAAGATCTGCAGGAACAGTACTTCAAGACAAGGCAAATATTTTCTAGGAGGAAATGTATGCAATGCTGCGACGACAGATTCAAATGACAATGATATCAAACCATGATGAGATTAAAACAACTTTGACAACATAAATGAACACATCTTTAACTTAAACCTATAATTAAAAAAACTCTCAGAAAACAATGACAAAGAATGAACAAACAAACCAGATAACAGAATACAAACTAGAAGACAGGGACCCAAAGAGGGAAGCTACAAATGAAGAGAACCACAGTCTCATACAAACAAAAGAAAATTTGCAAGATTTTCCCACAACAGTGGAAATGGGAAACATATCTTGTTTTCTGGAACTTCAAAATCAACTTGAAAATAGGAAAGAAGGCATAACAAAATGGATTATAGAGCAGACAGGAGAGTTATTAGAGTTTGGGAGACAAAAAAAACATACATTCTATTTACCTTGTCTTTTCTATTTCCAACAACATTCACAAAAATACAGGAAGAATCCCCTGACAAGCTGAATATATTGATTTGGAAAAGTACTTCACAAAAGAAGAAGGCTAGAATTAGATTCAAAAGATTTCACTCAACCTACCAGATGAAGTACTATATAATTAAACACTAGAATAGATAAATCATGATATAAAGGGCCCCTACAGTAAGAGGGATAAGATATATAAGTAGCATAGTATTCTTTATAATATATGAAATATAAAAATATTGGGATGGTGTATATGAATGAAAAGTTTGGATCAGCGGTTCTCAACCTTTTTCAGGCCACGACCCCGACCTGTGAAGCGCCGCGCATGCGTGGTGCTACCCCCTGCGCTGCGCATGCGTGGTGCTGCCCCCTGCGTCACGCATGTGTGGTGCTGCCCCCTGCACCAGCCGAGTCGTAGGCTGCTGCCCGTTCGGGGTGGCGGCAGGCAGGCCCAGGTGCTCCTGGGCGGCTGCGGCAGCAACGGTGCAGGGCGACCGCGGGCTGGGCCACCAGCTGGCCCAGCCCAAGGGAGGTAAGACACCCGCCCAGCCCCACGCGCGCCAAAAAACTTCCCTGCACCCGCTGATGCCCCGCCAGCCTTACCTTCACTGCCACCTGTTTGGGGCGGCGGCAGGCAGGCCGAGGCGCTCCTAGGCGGCCACGGCAGTGATGGCGCAGGGCGACCACGGGCTGGGCCACCAGGTGGCCCAGCCCAAGGGAGATAAAAAACCCACCGGGCCCCACGTGTGCCAAAAACCCTCCCTGCACCCGCCGGCCTCCCACCTCCCACCCCTAGCCCTCTTTTACTTACATTTTTAGTAGTTGCTCAGCAGGGAGGGGTGGAAACTTCCAGAGAGCTCGCCTTTGCTGCAGACAACTTGCAGCACCGTTTGCAGACTGGGACTTTTGGCGGGCTCAGCAGGGCGGAGTCAGCCTGGACAATTCCTATTGGCTTTTGAAAGCCAATAGAATTAGACTAAGAATAAGAGGGAGTAGCACAGCTAAGGAAAAGGGGAAAAATGGCGGACTGCGTTGTTTGGCGACCCCCATGAAATGGTCGTTCGACCCCAAATGGGGTCGCGACCCACAGGTTGAGAACCGCTGGTTTGGATAGTTAAAAGTAATTAACATTGAGACGGAGATAAATGATTTGTTTTGAAAATTGAAAAGTGAACTGGTGCTGACATCTAGTGGTGGATGAAAATACTGCCCTAAATATTCAGCTCAGGAAAAAAATGTTATTGTGACCTTCAAAGAATTAAACAAAGAACAGCTGCAATAATAATAAAAAAGAAAATACTGTGGATTATCTACAAATTGAGAACTACAAAACTTAGAAAAAATGGATCTTCCTAGACTTTAAATAATTTTTAAATTGTGACTTTAAACTGATTGGCAGAGAAAGAATTTTTGGTCATTATGGAACATCAGAGGGCTGCAAAAGAAATGTACCAAGAAGGTATAAAGATTTTCCAGGAGGGAATGTATGATATGGTACAACAATTACAAATGACATTAATCTCAAACCATAAGGAAATTAAAAATGAATTTGAAAACTTAACTGAAGGCATTTGTAATTTAATGTCACAACAAATAAATGACCAGAAAATTAAAAAAGAGAGAGATCATGTAAAACTGATAACTGAAAATAAATTAATGGAAAGAAATTTAGAGATGGAGACTCAAGTAGAGAAAAACTTACAAAAAACACTGGATAAGAAAAAGAAAACTTGGACTCTAAGACCGCAAAATAAATTTGTGAATAAGAAAACAGATTTGATAAGATGGACTGCAAGAGTTGTTGGGAGTACTACAAGAAATGGAGAGATAAAAGATCAAAAAAGAAATCTTCAATGAATATGAAGTGACAAAATCTTTGTACAAAGACATGATGTTAGATTCCCTTTTAATATTTACAACACTTACAAGATTATGGAAAGACTTTTTGACTCAATGGATTATATTGATTGGGAAAGAGGTTTTGCAAAAGGAGAGGGCTAAATTAGAAGATGGGCGCATCAGAGGGAATATTTAAAAATTAAACACTTGTTCGAATACAGTTGAAGAAATAGAAAGATTTTAACCTAAGAGGGATGAACAGTATTATTTCTCTTCTTTTTCTTTTAGTTTGTTTTCAAATATGAAAAATATAAACATGTTTGGGATGGTTATTATAAAGGAAATGTTTTAGATATCTAAATGTAATTGATGATTAGATTTATTAAATGGAACATCTAAAAACTCAACATAGGTTTAATTATGGATAAAAAGAACAGAAGAAAAAAAATTGGGAATAAACTTATATTAGTTTAAGAGAAATATGTAGTTTAAGTAGTATATTATATTTCTTGTTGTTTTCTCTTTTTTCTTCTCTCTTTTCTTTTTTTATTTTTCTTTTGTCTCTTTTTTACTTACTTTCTAAAACATGAATATAGATTTAAATACTTAAATGTAATTAACTCTGAGAAAATGTTAACCAGTAAAAATGTTTTGAATATTGTAGGGGAAATAAATTTAAATAAGAACTGCAAACAGGATTTGTGATGAGGCAACCAAGATGACTAGATAGAAATGAAGCATAACATTGATGTGATTATTATTGATAAATTTTTGAAAAATATTTATATTTAAATTGTTACCTATTAAATTAATAAGAATTGTATTGATTTAAGGTTGGCAAAGAGAATATTATCTGAAGAAGAGAAAATCAAGTAAAGCTACTATCTGGACCTTGGAATAATAAAAACTGACTGCTAGTGATTATTTTGTAAATGTATGCCCAGACAACATGCTGTTTACCAAATATTAAGGTGTTTATGTTAAAAAACAAATAAAATATTAAAAAAGAAATTGAAGAAACAGAGGACCACCTAGTTAGTTGCTGCAAGAAGATTGCATAGACTACAAACAACATGACAAATTAGCAACAAAGGTGTGTTGGAATATCTGCAAGAAATACCATTTGCATACATGCAAGAACTGGTGGGCTCAAATGGATTACTAAATTGCCAGAAATATTCACTGGAAACTTTGCCAGACTTTTGGATTTGAATATAGTAAAAACTACGTTCTATCATAGTTTTTACTATATTCTACATTCTACATACCGGGACTCTCAAGTTGAGAAATTTTGGAAAATGAGCAGGTTAAGAACTTATTTGACTTTAAAATTCAAACAGACAGGAATTCTTCTTTGTAACTGATATAACAGACTTGCATTATTAAATTTCCATGAATCTAATTGTAGATTACCTCTATATAATCATCATCATAATTTACCAACACGCACACCAGATTGACAATTGCTCCTGTCAACAAACACTGTGCTAGGTGTTGTGTATCACTGTATCACTCAGGACTGTTGGCTGAGCAACCAGGGCCAGCAGTTGTTTACTTGTTGCAAATATTCAAACCTGAAAACAAAGAAATAATGATTTGTTATTACCAATAGTAATAGGTACATTGGGTGCAAACACTATCGGAATCCTCAGTAAATTGTAAAAGGTACTGTAGCTTTATTTGGAATAGCTTGTATCTTGCAATGATCCCTTTAAAACCAGCAAACATTTGTCTGTCTCTGCTGGGACAAGGCTTGATGGAAAGATATAGATGCCAAATTCACTCATCTCTCTTTGTGAGCTACCATAACAATAATAGAAATGAAGGCAGGAAAAGATTTTCAAATATTTTGATTAAATTAGTGAACATATGTAAATATTTTATTTTTGGTTAAATTTGTGAACATGTGTAAAGAACAGTTTCCTCCTGGTCTTTTCCCAAGAGTCTCAGAACTTGCCTTTATTTTATTTTCACAATCAATCAGCCTGTGAAGCTGCAATAGGATAGTTGAGTATATCTGACCTAATATTACTAAATATGTTTGATGAGAGTTTAGAAATGTGAACCTAGTTTTAGTCCAACTTTTTGCAATTTATCAAACCAATATTTTTTTAAAAATCAATTGTTTGATCCCGATTGTGTCACATCATGATGTTTCTCAAAGCAATATTAATATCTGTACTCTATGACAGAAATGAAGAAAGCTACATGTATGGCTCAATTTTCAGAAGCTATTTTGAACAAATAATATTTTTATGAATCTTTCATAAATATATTCCATTAATATATTATAATTAATAAATTATCTTCCATTAATATATTCATTTTTATTTGATTCAACCCAATAACTATTGGGGGAAAAATGGGATGTCATGGTGTTGGGCATCTGCCCATATCTGAATCATCAGTAGAATAGCTTTCTAAAAACTAATTAAATGGGGATTACATTTGAGGAGGGGTAAGGACGTATGGTTACTACAAAAGATTGGGCTGGAAACTGCAGAGAAAAAAACCCCAATTAATAACTTCATCAGTTTACCAAAATTGGGCAAATACTATTCTTGCAGCTGTTAATACATGTAATATTAAATAATCATTTTCTTTGCCATAGTTAGGTCTTAATATACCTAACAGGAACAATTCCGGTTTAAATTCTATCTGGATTTTCATCATCTTTTCTAACCATCTATGAATCTTAGACCAATATTTTTTTTGCAATAGAACATGTCCACCAGGCATGATAATAAATACCTGGTTTTTGCTTACATTTGCAACATGTGTCTGATAAATTTTTAAACATTTTCGCTAAGCGAACTGGTGTCATATGCCATCTATAAAACATTTTATATAAGGTTTTTTTGTATGTTACTGCTTTAGTAAGTTTGATATTTTTATCCCACAGTTTTTGCCAGTCTTCTAATTCTATAGAATATCCAAAGTTCTTTGCCATACTATCATTGTCTCTTTTACTTGTTCTTACCTACCATCAGACCAGATTATAATTTTGAAAATCCTAGATTGTGCAGAAATGGATAGATTAACGCTAGAGATGAAGGAGAAAGAAGATTCAATCTTTTATAAAACCTGGGGAAAATTTTATCAGTGGACTGAAACACGTTAGAATAAGAAGAGATTTTAGAGTTTTATTATATTAAGTATTAAGGTTGATTGGAAATAGTTGTTATGCTATCAACTATGTTAATTATTTAAAGGAATATTAATGTTTTACCAAATGTCAGTTGTAACTATACCGATTTATTCTTATAAATGTCTAGTATTATATAAACAATAATACTTAATATGAAGACCCGGACGACAGCTTGTTCACTGAATTATGTATTTACTGTAGTTATCTACAGTCTGTCCCTTTTATCCCAATTTTCCTGTACCC